>SEMN01000271.1:0-708259 GCA_005408345.1 Macquaria australasica
GCCGATGCTCATCTGAAAGGGGACTTCTTGTAAGTCAGCGCACCATTTCTCAAAGATTGACCATTTGCTCCCATAAAGGGACCTCGTCGAGGGGGCCCTAGCATTCTGGATGGTCTCAATTACGCTAAAAGGGAGGCCCACGGTCCTCAGATTGAACCACTCACGGGACAGGCCCACAGAGCCAGCCTCTCTGGGTGGGGATGAAATATTTCTCCACGCACCTGAGGCAGCAGGTCCCTTCATATTGGCAGAGGCCATGGTTCCTGGTAAAGGAGCTGGGTTATCTCTGCCAGCCAGTGCTTTGATGGCCAGTAAGGAGCTATGAGAATCATCGACAGGCCCTCCTCCCGCACCCTGGCTAGGGTTGGGGAGATCAGAGCTATCGGGGGGAATGCAAACAGAAGAGCACGAGGCCACTGGTGGGCCAGTGCGTCTATTCCCAGAGATGCATTCTGATCGTGAAGGGAGAAAAACAGAGGGCACTGAGTATTCTCCCTCGTTGCAAAGAGGTCCATGGACGGCCGCCCGTAACGCTCCCAAACCAGACTCACCACGCCTGGGTGAAGTCTCCATTCTGCGTAGAGGGGGTTTCCCCTGGACAGAAGATCTGCCCCCCGGTTCAGTATCCCCGGCACATGGGTGGCCTTCAGGGACAGAAAATGTTTGCTGCTCCAGACAATCAGTCTATGTGCCAGCGTGTGCAACTGAAGGGACCTTAGGCCCCCCTGTCTGTTGACATAAGCTACCACTGTGGTGTTGTCTGACCGGACTCATGGTGGCCCCTCAGAAAAGGGAGGAAATGTTTCAGTGACAGATGAACAGCTAACAACTCCAGGTAATTTATGTGAGATGAGCGCATGTGAGGATCCCATGTCCCATTCACTGCTCTCCCCTCGAATATGCCCCCCCAGCCTGATAGGGAAGCATCTGTTGTGACCACTTTCCTGCACAAAATATCCCCCATAGGCACTCCCTGAGTCAGGAAGCCCACGCTTCTCCATGGGATTAGTGCTGCTGTGCAGGCCACTGAGACTCTCACCCTGTGAGAGCCATGACGACGTGGGTCTAGCCTGTGAGAAGTCACCCAACGCTGCATTCCCTTCATGTGCAAGCGTCGCATTGGAACCACCAAAGCCTGGCAAAGCCTGAGAGACAAACATTTCCCCCTGCGAAAAAGGGCTAAACAGTCTCTGAGTGCCTGCAACCTTTCTCCTGTCAGCCTCACTCTGGCCTGAGCCGAGTCTACAAACAGACCTATGAAGGAGATGGTCTGACAAGGAAGAAGAACACTCTTTTCTAGGTTTATTTTGAAGCCTAGATCCACCAAGTGCTACGTGAGTAACCGTGTGTGATCTGCCGCCCCCTGGCGGGAGGATGCCGCAATGAGCCAGTCGTCGATGTATGTGGCTACTCTGACACCTCGCATCCGGAGCGGCCCTACGGCCGCCTCGGTGCACTTCACAAACACTCTCGGGCTTAGGGAGAGACCAAAGGGAAGGACTAGATACTCGTAACTCATCCCTTGGAAGGCAAATCTGAGCTATTTTCTGTGTGGTGGGTATATTGGGATGTGAAAATACGCGTCCTTGAGGTCGATTGACGTGAACCAATCGCCCGGGCGCAGAAAACGCAGCAGAGACGCGTGCGTTAACATCCTGAATTTGTATTTCCTGAGGTGCTTGTTTAGATCTCTGAGGTCTAAAATTGCACGCATGCCACGCCCCCCCTTCTTGGGAACCAGGAAATATCTTGAATAAAAACCACTCCGACTGTGCTCTGGAGGGATAACTCTTATCGCTCTTTTCTCTAGCAGGGAAGAAATCTCCAGCGAACGGCTTCGCCCAGAGCTTGTGACGGAATTACTCCCCTGAACAGTGGTGGCATTACGGCGAATTGAAGCCTGTATCCCCCGCTTAATGTTCTCATAACCCACTGTGAGTTTGTGCATTCTGACCAGCTCACTGTTCTCAGAGACAGGGGACTGACTGGCCAGTCTGTCACACATGGAGTGCGAGCTCCCTCTCGTGGCATAGGAGCTCAGTACCGCTCGCTCAGTACTGCGCCTGCGCGAGTCGTGAAACTCACGGCAGGGTTGTCTATGTCCGAGTGAGGTGTCATTCCTTCTGGGAAATGAGTGACCAAGATGTTTTGCAACAGAGGTTTTATTTTGTTTTTCATCGTTATTAACTGCGCCCTCGGCACGTTGCCTGGATGCGACAGTTGGGATAACTTTAATTCTGTGTAACAGTGAGAAGTGCTTATGAGACATGCTTCAGAACCACTGAGGGTTTCTGCCCACTGAACACTGTCTCTGCTTCTCTTCACGGGGCGCTGGACCGGGTCGAACATCCCGTCGTCTGTGCGTTGAACAGAACTGAGCTCTGTGAACCTGCTCGTGAACGGGGCCGCTGGAACGAGCGAAGCCGGAGGGGGAGGCAGAACCGCCTCGCTCACCACAGCCAGGGAGGCTATCAGGCCAGCCGCTTCTTCCTCCTTACCACATGAGAGGAGGTAGGGGGTGGTTGGTCAGACCGCATCCCTTCCTGAGGGAAAGACTTTTTCGGCCACGGGCCTTTGGAGCTGATGCTCTCGGCAGGGCTTGAGGGGCTGCCTGAGGCTTGGGCAGCCTGGGTATTCTGAAAGTGGGAGGTGGCCGCGCCACCGCTTGGGCGAAGGATTGGTGATGGGCCGGAGGGGTGGCAGATGGTCCTGCAGGAGAGAGCAGATGGCGCCCTTCTCAGCAGACACAGCTTTAGAGCTTCATCCTCCCTCTTTCTCTCCTCACATCTCTTTTGCATCGACGGGACCGTCGTACCGAAGAGACCCTGGGGTGTTATGGGGGTGTCGAGGAGGTCCTCCTTCTCCTTGGTCGACAGGGTGGTGAGATTCAGCCAACGGGCTCTCTCCTGCAGGACCATCAACCCCATGGCCCTGCCCTGTGACTGGATCGCCACCTTGTGCAGGTGGAGGCAGTGGTCGGTGACGATGCACACCTCGTCCCATAACGCGGGATCAGGTGAAGCCGTCATCTCCTCCTCCAGCTCGGCTTGGTATGCCATCAGGAGAGATGTGGCATTGAGTGCCCGGGCCGACAGTGCAGCTGCCTTGTATGCCTTATCTGTCAGGCTGGATTGAAAACGGTCCGCTTTGGACGGGAGTGTAGGCCCCGGTGATGACAGGGATGTTTTCGGGTGGAGGTGAGCTGCCACCACGGGCTCCACTGGGGGGATGTTGCGGAAACCGTGGCTCTCCATCCCCTCACAGTAAAGCATGGAGCTGCCTGCCACAGGATGCTTCTCTCTGTAAGGCTTGTTGCGCCAAGAGAGAGCAAATTCCTCCAGTAATTCCGGGAAAATGGGCAGGAGTTGTTTTCCCGTCCTCTTTACTTTGGGCAGCTTTTTCCCGTCATACCTCAGCCTGAACTTCAGGCCATTGGATATTGAGCTTAGCAGCCGCGCGTTTGCACACGTCCTGCAAATCCAAGTCCAATATGGGGGAAGACGAGTCCTCGGTTCCCGCCGGAGCCGCCATTGAGAGTTGGGGTTTTGCAACCCAGCCAGACAGTGCCAGTCAAGAGTCGTCGTCTTCATCCTCGTCGGTCATGAGGAGTTCCAACCCACCGTCCGAGTCATCATCTGCTGCACCAAGGAGGAACACTGATTATCTCGTTACAATGGCACCTGTCAGATATATATATACAGTATATATTAAGTATATATATATACTGTATCTGACAGGTGCCATTGTAACAAGATAATCAATGTTCCTCCATAATGACCAGTCAGTGGTCATAATGTTATGGCTGATCGGTGTATGTAATGTGTAAAATGAACATGGACAGGACAAGTGGTGAGTAAAGGAGTTCTCACCCACTTTGTCACACTAACATTTTGTTTTCACTTTTGTTTCTTTATAGTGGGGTACAGCCCCAGACAACCTGACTGGCAGCTGTAGGAATGAGAAACTAACCAACTAACCTCTATGTGAGCGCAGTGAGAAGCTGCAGCACAGGGGTGGTTTCTCATTTCTACAACTATCAATGAAGTTGCCCTTTGTACAATTCAACATTTTAATGAGATCAGAGTTGAAAACTGATGATATTCTTGGTTGTGTGAAATAAATACACAAATATACATAACCCCAAAATATTCTGTCAATGGCAGGGTATGTAATTTTTTAGCTGAATTTAGGCTTCTGGAAACCCTAAACACCTTTATTTGTGTAGATGTGCAATGAGGCAACAACTACAGTAACATTCAATTAAGTGTGTCGCCATGTGCCTTTAGCCTACTTTAGTAATTAGAATGGTCACATTCAGTTAGTACAGTATGAACATGCTTCCTTGATCACAATAATGTTCCTGTACAATGATTATGATTGCATATAAGCATGCAGCAAAACTGAAGACTTCCATAATATATTCCTCTTGACAGGACGGAACACAAAATTTAGTTTACTTAGTTTACTTTACTTTAAATTAAAAATGTCCTGACAGCTCTGATGAACCACAGGATTCATGAGGTCAGTCACTGTATTATTCCAAATTATTTAAGAGTAACTATAAACTCAGAATCTGTGCGTAATATCTTATCAGTCAGGCATGTAAAAAAAAAAAATTAAAAAAAAGCAATGAAGGAAAATGTTCGTTAGATCCTGGTGTTGTGTCAGAAGATTCAAATAATGAAGACACCGTGCTGTGTGATCTGTGTATTAATTGCGCCCTACACCTCTCTCAAATGGGACACTGTATATGAAGTGCACTCATCATTCACAATCCATTAATCACAGACTGCCTTAATTGCATTAAAAGTTGCATTTCAGTATGTTTCTACATAAAAAGTATAAAGTGTAAAAAATTGGCAAAACACAACATAAATGAAATTTTTTTTGTTCGTTTGGAGAAGTGTGTGTGTGTGTGTGTGTGCCTCTGCCAACTAAAGCCAATTCTGCATCCCCATATCAGTTTTTGCAGGTTTAAATCATAAACAATTAATAATAGTAATAATAATATGACTTATTTAAATCTGATTTATAATGATAATGCTTTATTTCAGTTTCAAATGAGGTCCTTTCTTCCAATTTTAAACTGACATTTGAGAATTTCCATTTGTACGTCGATAACAGTAACAGGCAGTTAAACAGAAGTAACTTTTAGTTCGGCGTAACTACACCGAACTAAAAGCTAAAAGCTCATGTAACTGTGTCTCTGTGTATATACACAACAAATAATAAGAGTACAGATGTTTTTATTTATCTATCTATACATCTCTTGTGGATACTTGGCAGTACACCCTGCATTTGGAGACTGACTTGAAATGGCTTGCAGCTTGGCAACTATGGGACTACCTAATTCTTTTTTTTTTTTCTTGCACCAATACGAGATCTCAGAGGGATTTCCAGTTTCTAATTAATAATTGGTATATGTGGCTGACGCTCTGTGAGATTATTTGAAGTCATTAGAAAACACCCCCCTTTCCACTGAATTTTAGGAGAGAAAGAAGGCGACCAGCAATCCTGCAGGGATCGCACAGCCTCACCAAAAGTGTTTTGTTCAGGAAATTTAATTGCGGCATCTAGTAACTTGTTCCTATGAGTATTACAAAATAATGACTCTGTTCTAACATGAAATTAAAATCAAAAATCTTTTTTTCTCCAGGCTGGAATAATCTTAATGGAAAAATATTAATGCTAACACCCCTAGTCCTGTTGTTCTCAGTGACTTACTTCATTGTTTGATGATAAATTGCCACTTGTCCCGACTCTCAATCAAATTCCCTCTGTGTTTGGTTTCCCATATCTTGTAGCTTTCACAGTCCAAAAAGGCTTCTCCCTTGGTGCTGCATACAGAAAGTTCCCTTTGTTCTCTGTAAAAAAATAACCAAAACAGACAGCCAAGTGTGAAGTTCTGTTTGATGACAAACACTGCAAATACTGTGAAATACTGTATCATGACAAATTAGCAGATGACACAATTTGCAACAGCTTTTAGATCATGTATAAAAAATAAGCTTAAAAATAAGATGTAAAAGAAGAAGGGGCATGGATATCAAAGACGACGTGCGGGGAGTAGCAAAAGGAAAGAAAGGTACTTCAGGACAGGAGCATATGGAAACGGCTTGAGGAGAAAAGCACCAGGACAAACACATCTAGGCTATTGATTTATTGGAGGGTATAGTCTTAGAGACGGGTGCAAGATTGATCAAATGGAAGGTTATCCTTACTCACAGAGGCAAGCTGTTTGCCAATATCCATCACTGGAAACTCAAAATGGCTCAAAGGATTCTTGACATTCCCCAACATTGCAGAGGCAGGGGCTGGCCAGGCTAGGACATTCTCTGAGTGAGGAGGGATTGTTTTGGGCTCCACACCGAATGAAAGGATGTACAGTTTCCTTCATGGAGGTAAAACCAATGCCAGTGTCACTGTGTGTGGGAGATTTATTGTTTTCTTGTGCAGAAATACATTGTATATCTAGCTGCATACTTATCTACCTGACATATCCATATTTTCTATTTATCTAATAGGGCTGGGTGATGTGGCAAAATGTTTTATCAAAAAACATTTTTTTATGTCAGTTGATATCAGTCATTATTCTGATATAAATGAACAGATTATTTCTGTTGGGATCCCTTAGTAGTAGATTCAGAACCTATAAAATGACCAAGAACTGTATGAGCTGCAAACATATAACATATTTTAGTAACTGAATCACACAAAAATAAACAAAAATCTTAGTACAATTAGTTGTTAAACCCCACATTGTGAAATGTTTCCAGCAAGGGATTTCATTTCATTTATTAGTTTAAATTTTCATCCATGCAAATCGATCTTTTGGGTGTTTTGCCATTAAAAACAAAAATGCATATGTGATGTGTGTTGCTCCAGGGGATGGGTCTAATTGCTGGTGGTGCACTAGCACTGTGTGTGTGTTTTCTTGGATGGTAATCCTGAAGGTAATTAACTGATTTTCAGTAGCATTAACAAAGTTTGGCCACTTGGGGGCATCAGAAACAACACAACGCTGACATATTATCACTTGTTAAGTTGCTAACTAATAAAGGCTAAGTAGCAAACGGTTGCTCATCAGCAGACAAGCAGACATGCATTAACATTTGCATTCCTTTGGAGTTGTGTTTTTGGCCACCTGATGAATGTAAGTCAAATATTCACTCTCCTTTTAGCTCTGTTTTGGTCTCCCCAAACTTCTGAAGGAAATATCTGGCTCTTTAGCTGCTAAATGCTCCATTATGTTCACCAGCTAGTTGCTAACTGTGTCGGTCTGCTGTTTGGTGCTGGGAAGGTAGTGTACAGTGCATTTGTAGACCCTTTTTCACTGAAAATGATAGCCGTGAAATCAAGCTGGGGCCATAAAACCACAATTAGCTAAATAGAAACCACTCCAAAGAGCTGAGGGGAACTGTTGATTCCGATGATAATTATCTGTGGGTTTGTCACTACAACCTCTTTCACATACACGTAGTCATTTGATCCATCATTAATATAAGAATATTGATTATATAGCAGCTTTAAGTACCCCTGCCCTGTTTGGGATTATGTGATCCCTTTCATGGTTAAACAGGGCCTTAAATAGCCATGGTAGCACCACACGACTGATGTCATGTTACTGTAGCTCATTTATCCACAACAGCTCTTTAACAGTTAAAGTTGTTGTGACTGTGGAGCTGTAGCTTTCTGTGCTGTCAGTTTCCTCTCCTGTCTTCCTGTCCAACTTTTGAGACCAAAACAATAGCAAAGTGGTGTGTTTAGCTAGCTCAACCAAGGCTGTCGTGTCTGTTTTGGGAAGGGACTGTCTGTTCCTGCAAGGTTGCCATACAGCATTGCTTGTTTAGAAATAGCTTTGTTTCTATGATGTGATTGGTTGTTGGAATGTTGTCAAGAAATGTACCTTACAGCACATCAAAGTTTCCCATTTTCTTATGGAGGAAATGTTTACCTTGTTTACTATCTAGGGTTTCTATCAGGTTAGTCAACTGGAATGTGATATGGTGCTTGCCTAGTCTATTACTCTTTTGTGGATCAAACCAGGTTAATGCAAGACAAATACCAATTAACAGGTGCTTTCCAGTGCTATAATTCTGAAATGACATTTTCACCAATGAATACTTTATCACTGAAGTGAAGGAACAGAGTTGTTTTGTAGAGGTTACAATGTATGCATAGACATCAAGCTGATGCATGCGCTGTACACAACACTTTGACCCCAACTGTGAGAACAAGTGAAGGAGAAAACCGACAAAACAATGTTTTAGTGCTGTTACGCTGAGAGGGCTTTGTGCATACCCACTATATCCTGAACCTGCCCAGACTGCTCTGGGAAGTTATGGCCTGTTGAGCATCTATTAATTTGCATCCGCACTCGTGTTGACAAGAATCACCACCAGGTTTACTGCCCTGATTGTTTCATCTGTCGGGGCATGGGAGTAAAATGAGACACAATTAATTCCTGTGAACCAAAATCCACCCTGTCCATTAATCTTGTAATTGTAACAGAACACAGCAGTGGAGGCAGCGGAGGTAGCTTGTCAACTGGGGAATGTGAGGTGAAGGAGATCCAGTCATCCTACAGATTGACTGTGAAAGCTTAAACACACCGGTGATCTTTCTAAAGACGTTTTAGTTCATCTCTTGGTTGTTTTTTTTAAGTTCTATTGATGTGTATATGAAATCAAATACATGGGCAACACACAGCAGGACATGAACTCAGCTTTATACACACTTATACAAATACATTGATAGGCTGCATAGAACTTATCATTATTTTATCAATGACTGATTTTTGTTATTATTTTGTTTGTGAACTGCAATAAAATGAGTCTAAGGCATCATCGGCCATATTCTGACTAAACAGTTAAAACACAGAAATTCAGTTTATAATAAGATAGAGAAAAGCTGTAAATCCTCACAGTTGGAGCCAACAAATGTTTGGTATTTTTATGTAATAGTTGATTCATAACACTTTAGTTTAACTCCCCTATTCAGTGTTTATAAGCAGTATGTAATATAACAGTACATAAACACTATAAGTGGTTCACTGTTTATGCACATGTATAAATCAATCATAGGCAGGTTTAAAAGTGTTTATATCAAAATTCTTAACTCAAAGTCCACTTACTACATTTTTTCTTGAGCTTTCAGCTTCATCTTGTGGTTAGCAGCGGATGGAGTTCGCTCAGCTGTCATGGTGAGTGAAGAAGACGTATTTAAAGATAATGAACTAGTTTACTAATACATGTAAAAAAAAAAAAAACTTCATATATCATATAAAACATTAAGACATCTTTTATATGATTACAGCTGTGTCATATGATGTTATCAAGCATGCATTAACTGATTCAGATTCTTCACAAAAGAGGTTAAATGTGTTGACAAAATTACATTAATAAGCATCTAAAAAGAATTCCTTATAACCTACAGTTATGAATAATGTATTAAGTGTTGAAATACTGCTTATAAATGCCAAACAGGGGTGTAAAATAAAGTGTTAATGATTAAGGGATGATGAAAATAGTTAATAGTTAACGATTAATAAACTAATTGTTTCGGCACCAATTACATGCATTCCATTTTGAATGTTGAGCTGTTGACTATTGTCCCCCAGTGCAATGTACAAGTTTCCTGTCATTTCCAGTTTGTTGATTTCTTGAAATTCATCTGCAAAAACAGAATGCCATAAAGATCAGCATGTAGTACATACTGTGTACATTAGTATGTAAAATATGCTATATGTATAGTATATAGAAGCATATGAACATAGTTTGACAAGCTCAAGGGATGTTTAAGAAACTATTTCTTCAGAAAAAGGTAGTTCCAACTAAAATTGTCGTCTGCATCCTCTGTGGATCACCCAGAGTAACTGCAACACTGTTTCTAGAAGGATCTGCTGTTGTTGAGTCTTTCATATGTCATTTTCCACTGCTTTCAGTACCACAAACAAAACTCCAGTCACCTTCATTGTTTCTCTCAGCACACAAAACCATAATGATCTGCATGGGTAGACGCCACAAAAGGTAAGTGATAAAATGACCTTTAAAAGAGACAGTGTTGTCATGACACATCTGCACCTTAAATTAACAGCTTACAACCAATGACATAAGGATTGAATTAGTCATATGAGGCCATGTTCATGTTCATATTCAATCAATGCATCATATATGAGGAGTCTTATGGTTATATTCTATATTTTGAGATATTACAGCATTTTCTAGTCTACGGCACATATAAGCTGACACAAAGCTGCATGTTTGACTGCTTTGTTGTCATTATTTTGTCATCTTTGAGTTGTTATACTTACTTTACCTGTGTATGCTGTATTTGATTAAATTATAATTCCTCTGCACCCTGAACCTCCTCTCA
Organism: Macquaria australasica; assembly: GCA_005408345.1. Lineage (NCBI taxonomy): Eukaryota > Metazoa > Chordata > Actinopteri > Centrarchiformes > Percichthyidae > Macquaria > Macquaria australasica. The sequence continues at coordinate 10,375 of SEMN01000271.1, forward strand.
AAGAGACGCGCCAGGTGTTTCACAGATAGTGTGATTTGTCATCTGGTATGTTCTGTTGGTGTGTAGGCCGCTATATCATAGGAAAAGCCCCACCGTTTCCACTGCAGGCGCTTGTGTCACGCTCATCACGTTTGACAGCTGTTCAAACTTCACCGCATCTGCTTGTTTGGAGGAAAAGTCTGCTGCTATCATTAGCACATTTGCAACATTGCCATATTGCCCCTTTTTGCATCTGTTCTCAGAAGTAAACTGTAACTGATGGCATTATCTAAAACCGTGATTCAATAATCTGGCTAATCCTTTGGGACTTCTTAGAGCTGGATGTTGTAGGACTGAACACTTGCTGTGCTCTCGGAAAAGTAGGGAGCCTTAGAGTCAAGAGTTGATATATATGCAGGATAAAACATTTTTTGGGATTAGGAATATTTCATTCGGAAAATTAATAAACATACTCTGCAGAAACGGAGAAAACTTTTATGCTCGCACACAGACAATGAACACAATATCAAAACTATGAATGATTAAGGACTGAAATAGGCGCTTTTATAAGAAAACTTAGATTATTCCCATTAAACACAAACAGCAGCGTTGCAGTGCGACAGTGATTAAAATGCATGCTTGTTTAGGGGATGCACTGGATTGGAAGGCTCCATTGTATGTGGAGTGGGGCTATGTTTAGACTGGAGGAACACTAAGGTCATAAGAAGCTTTGGGGTGAAAAAAAATCACATACCACCTCCTACCCTCCATCCCTTATTCCTTCACACTTTACTGCAAACCCTGCCATTTCAGAGATTTATAAATAGTATTAAGCCTGTTCTTGGCTCTCTTGTCGTTATGGGCCGCTCAGTTTGAGTGGCGGTTGTCACAGACAATTTCTATCACACTTTTATAGAAAAAGGCTGTTCACAGAGGAGTAGAAAATTCCCTTTGAGGAGGCAAAGTCTTAGTTGGGAGAAAATTGAGCACAACAAATGCTGATCTATTTTGGCAAGTAATTGTGGAAGGCATAAATATTCCAATGTGGCCAAAGGTCTCCAAAGCTCTCAGGCAAACACTTTGACTTCAAGCAAATGATCTCAAGTGTTAAGACAACAGAGGAGTGCGATTTGATAACCTGCAGCCATTCTTACCTAGTTTATATTCCTTTACATCTCATGATTTATGCATTTGGAGATGGGACTCCAACAAAGAAAGCAAAAAAAAAAAAAAAGTTTCCTGGATTATATAAACCTACGGCATGTATACATCATTAGCTGCAAGTCAGTCTAAATCATTTTTACATTTCACCTCTAATTGTGCTGCATATTCAGAAGGAGTGAGTGGAATCAAGCCTCGCTGATGTATCAATAAAACATTGTGGCCGGACACATCATGTGCCTAATTGCCAGGTAGGTAAAACAAGTCCTGAACAAAGCTGCAATGTATATTTCAGTGCTCTGTTGGAAGGGTTTAGGCAGAGACTCGACGCACAATCTGACAGGCATCAGGGAATATCAGCAAAAAATGGCAAATCCCTTTTAGACTCAGAACTGGGAGAAATAAATGATGTAATTGGCAGAAAATGTCTCGGGTGTGAAGCCTTGTGTTTTGCAGAAGTTCTCCATTCGTTCTGACAGAGGAGTAAAATTTATACACATACTGCAATAACGAAGAAATAGCCCTGACTCTGGGAAGGTTGCATGGAGCTGTGCTCTGTTCGTGAAGCTCTGTGCCCTCGGGTCCATGAGATGCCCTGAGATCTACCATACACTAAAGACACCTACTCTGCTCCTATACTTTTCAACACTTTTCGCCTGCTAGCTCAGCAACAACACACACTGTTTCACTGCTTACATTATTCAACATCTCACACTTATTGTAAATGATATGTGGCACATCATTTTAAAGCGTCTGACATGATCGCTCAGGAGACATTTAAAGCAGAAAGATGCGCCCTTTTTGTGTAATTGTTTTAGATGAGTTTGAAGCACAGCATGGTGGTTTTGCACCACAGGAACCTTACGTTTACCTGCTTTTGGCAGTTTTGAGGAAGCGCCTGGTATTCTCAGAGCTGAAAATGATCCAACTCTTGATGCGCTCCCAGTAGAAAAGCACCCTACGTTACTGTCATTATTTTCTCTTCTTGTCAAATCTTGTGAAGACAGAGGAGGGCCTTTCCTCTCAGTGTAAGCAAGAGAAACAGTGGAAAGGTTTGATGCTTCACCAACAGGGAGTATGATGAAAAAATGTAGTATCAGGCTTGGATTATCCTAGCTGAAATGAAATTTTTGTCTTCTTTTGTTACAGTAGATAAATGTGCTAATTGACCATTTACTAAGCCCCACCCCCTTCTGGCACGGCAGACATATGCAGTTTACAATAACACTGTGGCAGATTTACCACTCAGATTTTGTGGTAATCACTGGGTCTTTGATTTCACACAAAAGTTAACAAAATCAGGCTACCTAGCTAATAAATGCTAACTTCTTGGAAAAAAGGAGCAGTATTGTTTATGTACTGCAGGGTGGCCACTCAGTCCTAGTATAATAGTACAGTATTAGAAATAAAAATATAATTACAATGTTATTTTGTTGTAACATAACCCTGTTCGTTTGGTGCTTACTACAGAAAAACATAGTTGGACAACACAGAGGTTAGATTTAAGCACTTTTACAAAAGAAAAGGCTTTGGGAATGAGGACTAACCACTGAGTTTGGAAAAAGTAATGTTTGGGTAAAGAGTTTGGCTGGAGTTGCTGGAGTGTTCACTTCCCAGATCATAGAAAGAGAAAGACAGAGCTGCTAACGTTACACTCACCTCTGATATAGTGGCATCCAGGACCGGCAGTGGATGTGTCGGTCCTGAATAGGAAATTTTCTGATATAACCTGTGACCCAGCAAATGAACGTGGTTGGCTAATGATGTGCTCCTTGGCTTTGGTAGTGCCTGGTACAACTGTTGGTAGTGAGCTAGGCACACTAACGTTAGCAGCTTATGTTAGAGAAGATAAATACACTGTTCAATCCATTACTTCCACTCTTGCTCTTGTGTTTTTTTGGTTTAGGAAAGGCGATAAAGAAAGATACAACCCCCAGACTTTTTTAGATGCTGAGTATCTCTCTTATACAGCATAATGCATGCTGCCTTATCATGTTGACAAATCCAAAGCGTGACAAACCTGCTTCACCTAGTTGCGGTTGCTAAGCTTTGATTGGACAAACACGGTTCGGGGGATTTGTGATCACGCCCTAGAAACAGACACAGAACCAACCACCCAGGTTGAAACTTTTAAGCATGCTGCACCTCACACTATTTACAATATTGTACAAGGTTTATCTGAGGTATTCATTGTCATTGCAGTAATTGAAAAATGAGAGCTTTTCTGTGTCTCTTAGTTCCGATCCTCAGTGCGTTGCTATGCACCATTCATAACACAATGGAGCACCATTTGATTGCATCAGTTGTACAATTATTCAAATAGTGTTTTGCCCTTTTGACATAGATTTCCATGTCCATCTGAGGTCAGAACCCCCTCCAAGCTATGAAGCTCAAACCAACAACAACAAATAGACAAATCAAGAAAATGTTGTACTATGTTCCAAACAAGAATGATCCAAAAACCATCTAACTGTCATGCAAACCGACTTTAAATGTGTGGAATTTAAATTCAGCAACAATAACAGAATTTAATTGCCATTCATATATATATACTGTATATATATATATATGTATATTGGAAAGGATTTGTCAGCTCTTGACATTTCACTGTTCAGCCCATATTGTTGGTGTTCAACAGTCAGTGACAAATCAATGGCACCAGCTCCAAAACTATTTGTGGCCATCTTTGCCCAGGTGTTCTTCCTACTGTGTCAAAACAACAAGACCAAGAAAATACTAAAAATATGTTGACAAGGGCAGACTGCCTACGCAGCCTTCTGACAAAAGAAAAAAAAACAGAAGAAGAATAAGAAGGAAAAAACTTGTCTTCACCTCCCACCAACCCTTTAGAGTCCGACCCCCCCTTCCATTTGGATCACTTGCTCCTTGTTAAAAGGACCCAGCCCTGGACGGAGCGGGGGTGGTGATACCCCTAATGAAGATGAATATTCAGCTGCTTTAGAAAGGCTCCTGGAAGGCTGCCCAGCCTGCACTCACTGTTCCAGTCAAATTGGCGGCACGATGAGGGGGGGGTACCCGGCACACTGGGCTGAAGTGGGGAAGTTGGGTGGAGGGGGTGAGTGGAGATGATTGGGGTGGCAGACAAGCAGGGGAGGCATGCGTGTCTGTGTGCTCTGCTGGCAAATGAGCAGACGCATAAACTGTTTGCATACACACATGCATACACATACGTACATGTGGACACCAGCACAGGAGTGAGGCAGGAAGCTGTAATCTTATTGTGGAAAGTAGTAGAGGATAATAAAGAAAATGGACACAGTCATTTATATGCAGGGCTTATTCCTTTTGAACCTCACACCATCCTGATTCTGATCAATTGACGAGCTGAAGTGGGTATAATGCTGCATTTTGGGGTAGAAACATGCTTTAAGGATCACAGCCACATGTGGCACAGGAACAAGAGAGGGTAAAATTCAGATTCAGACAACTTTATTGATCCCAAGTAGGGCAATTCATTAGCAGCTTACCCAGTCAATACTCACAACTCCAAAACTCACAGGACAAGTAGTTATATGTCAGAGGCAACAGATCAACATACATGAGTCAATACAAGAAAACAACAAGAAGCAGTAAATAAAATGAAACGTGTTGCTATACTTCATATAAATAACCACGTTTAAAAGAATTAACTGTCGGTATTTGAGTAGAAATGTTGACTATCAAGATAACTTGTTGGACAAGCAAAGGGGGAGGGGGGGTTCTGAACCAGTATGGACAGTGAGCTTGAGGGCAGTGACAGCAAGGGAGAGAGGAGACAGGCAGAAACCACACATTATTGGTCCTTTTATTAGAATTAGATATTTCTTAAACCGAGAATGATCCATATTTATTCATACATATCATAAAAATGCATGGAATAATTATGACATTTCACCCATATTCCATAGGGTGAAATAGTGTAGGGTGTCTGTTTCTTTTATACTTATATATGGATTGATGTAAATATAACAAACATGTCCACTAGGAAGCAGTGTCATGTTAGCGAACTTTACCGTCGGTGACGGTGTAAACAAACCACTACATCCATGAAACAAACGTGATAGAATTTGGATTTATCAATGTATATGTAAGTGACAAGTTGGATGGGCGAGAATATTAAGTGCCTTGAAGTGGAATTCAGTTTCTAATTCTCTGCTAGATGATCACTTGTGGCCGCACTATGCTGAAATGTACACCCAAACTCCGAAAGAATAGAGAAAACCTCCTAATAGGATGTTGGATCAACCAATCAGCTTGCAGGACGAGCAGGTCAGCACTACACATTGTTGAGATTTGGGAGGTGCTCCCCTGCGAGCCTCTGCAACCTTAAGTTGCACCCTTCTCGGCATCAGTTCGCAGCAACGTTTTTGCGTGTCTCCACAGAGGACACAATTCCATCTGTTTCATGACCAAATGAAAAAGCCTCTTGAGATTCCACACAGAATGAGAAACCAGAAAATGAAAACTGAGCTTCATAAAATAGACTGAAGTATATACTGAATTATTACATAGAAGAAACAAGGGACCATATGTATGTTCTAATAAAACTTCTCTAATGCAGATGTTGCTTGTTTTCATCTATAATTGTTCTACAGTTGTGTGATTTTATTAAAAATCTGGTGTGGAAAAGCTGCTTTTAAAAATACCATTTGTCATTACCATTTCACTTTCTGTTATTGAAAGTGCTTTCTGACCTGTGTTTGTTGCACATGGACCTTCTTTACTGTATACGGCGACATACAGCGTGGCTTTGGAGGGGGGAAAAAAGAGAAAAAAATGCTTTAAAACTAATCTGATTCTGTAAAAAGGCTATTTATATTGGAGCGGAAATTGTTAAAAACTCAAAATGACCCTAATTTCTAAGTGGATGTGGATGATGCTGTGTTTATAAGCTCAGTGCTGTGCCATGTGCTGTCACGGTTCAGGCTACCTTTGGCTGTGGCTGCGAGCGCACTCCTTTTGCCAGGTGAAGAGGGGAGATGGAAAGAGCCGCCGGCCATTAGCGGTGTTGGCTATTGGAAGTGAAAAGAGAGGAAATGTGGGGCAGCTTTGCCACCCGTTTGAAGTAAGAACAGCTTGTTTGTGAAGTGGAGGCCGAGCGCTTGGCTTTCATGTCCTGCTCTCACGTGACCTGGGGAGACCTCAACTTCATAAACCATATTGAGTATATCGCCCGAGAAAATAAAAATAAAAAAACACACACACACACACACACTGACACAATCTATTCCAGCACTTATGGGACTCTGAAGCCTGAAGCTTTATGAAGTGAGATGAATGAAAGAGCGCTGGGAGTTTGAAGGCCAGCCCTTGACACGACTTACAAACAGACAAACATTGAGATGTTCTCAAGTACTGACTCATTACCTGAGGAATAAGCAAAAGGTTTAAGGGAATGATGTGACAGTTAATTTCAGGCTGCGTGACAATACCAACACTGTGACATTTGCTCATGATTCCTTTAACGATATTGTCACACTCCATCAGCACTCACTCTGTGATCCTTTAAACGATTGTGTGATTAAACATGAATTAAAAGTGAAACCATGAAATTGCAAGTCCTCCCACCACCTTCTCTAAAGTTGAAATCTTGTGCTCTTAACGGGAGTTTTTGACATAACTGCTGATCCAGCTCTCGGGGATGAGGGCTTGAGAGACTTAGACGTTTTTTTGTCGTCTCTGCATTTCTTGGGAGGGAATTGGCAGATTATTTGGTCAACCTCGATCAGTTCCACCACAGCTTAGGGGGATACATGCTCGCTGACTAATATTGCCCGGAAATCCATCAAAGTCAGAGGGCTTGTCCCCTTTTAAAACTTGTGTGTTCCAATCAAGCGCTCAGCGAGTCAAAGCCATCACAAACAGAGGCCATACTCCGCTTGCAACTGACGCTGACAGATCCCGATGAAAATAAATTATGCTGTCTCTGAGCATGAAAGTACCTACAGTAATGTCGAATGAGACGACAGTTAAGTTTAATCTTCAAAGCGCTCCTATAACGTAATGCAGTTTTTTTTGCTGGTTTAATATCCCCAAAATAAAAAAGTTAAGATGTTTTTCACACTCTCACAGAGTTTTGATGTAGGACACAAAAATGGCTTTCTCTGCCATGGAGTTTGATTGTTATACATCGTAGGTTGTGTAAGTATGCAGTCATGTATCCCAGAACTGTAGGTTCAGTTCTGGAGAGGAAATACAGGGGATGGACTGATAAGTAAGGTCGCTCAGAAAAAGGATAGAGTCATTGTTGCAGTTTTAAGCTTTCGGTTTCACATTAAAACCATCACCAGGAGCAGGTAGAGGTGTCAGGGAACAACAGCTAATAAATACCTGGTTGCTCACTTGCATCATTGATGACGTCACAGGCCTACATTGCTTCTAAAGGTGACAGTGAGCTTCAGGCTTCATACGATGTGTCTTCCCACCCCATCTGGAGACAAAAGAGTTTATAGCTGTTCCTAAAAACAAACTCAACCATACTACAAATATTGTATAGTTTTTTCAATTCAAATGTAATTTTGACTAGCATAAATTAAATGTTTTCTTTTAATTGTATTAATTAATTCATTGAAAATCTTTTTTTCCCAGTCTATAATTGTTTTTGTTGTTGTTGTTAATTTGCTGACTAATAGCAATGTGTGACGCTGTACGTCAATCAAACTGTGTGTACTGAGAACACAAAATGTATTTATAAGATTTGACATATATTTTTTTGTTTTCTTAGATCTTTCTGGAGCTGTCTCACCACCACCCACAACTATATTATTGGTGACACTTACGGTACTACAAATTGTGAGTAGTTATTAAGGACCAAGTGAGGAACGAATCAGTAACGACCTGATAATTGATGAATTGCTAATTAGTAGTTCCTGAATAGCTCAGAATTAACTCTGATTTAACTTTTAATCAGGAACGAGTCATGAAGAAAGTCGTCAGTATGTCGATTCACAGATACTTATGAACTAAGCATTACCTAATATAGTGTCTCCCAGTCTGTTCTGACCCATCATTATCTACTATATGGTCTACGAATCTGAGATATTTAGGAACTACAATGATTCATCAATTATCAGGTCACTACTGATTTATTCCAAACCTGCTTAAAACTGGAATGTGGTATGGATTTGGAGCACAGCTTAAGTGAACATGCAAGAGGACCTAACAGTGCTGTGTATGAACATTTAAAATCATGTAATGAATTCAAGCATCTAAGTAATGTTATGAAACTTCCTGTTCAGTCAGACTTGACACAATGCTGGAGACAAGTCATAAAAAAGATATTCAAGCTTCCATGAACAGTGATCTAAACATTTCTGTGGGATTATGGATGGATGGATGGAGATTTAAAAAAAAGTATGGATATTATTAACTGTCATTCCAGAACATGTTTTATGTGAAAGGGAACCAAATGATGTACTCAGGTATTGGTGCAGGTAATAGCAATAATAAAACCAAGAAAGAAAGCACACAATAAAACACTGCTAAAACCATTAAAAATCAAAGTTCTTTACATGATGTTGAGAGCTTTGGGTTCTATCTTACAAGCAATGTAGGCCTGTGACATCATCAGCCTAATTGATATAGCAATCAGCTGGCACACTTGGAATTATTGGCTGTTGTGTTTTACCTCTACCTGCTCCTAATGGTGTTGTCTAACTGAAAGCTTGAAACTGCAACAATACATCTTCTTTTTTTGAAGTCTACTCAAATATAATGTTCATGAATGTTGAATGGTTTTCTTCACTAGACTTTTAGGTGAGCTTTAATTTGACATAGCCTGTGGTTAAAAATAAAGGATCTGTTCTTCCTTTGTTTGGGAATAAATTCTAATAGGAAGGGGTTTTTTTCTATTACAAGACACATATAAATTTAAGTTTGAAACAGAAATGATGAGTCAAGGTAAAATACACTGTATTATAGATCTTTGGCTTCCCACATCTCAGATGCATTAACTGTTCTGTTCTTACCTCCAGCCATTACAAATGTCAGCTACTCTGCTTTGCTCAGTAGGCCGCCCAACACACAGGCACATGCATGCACAAAAACACACGCTCTTGCACACAATTTCACATTCCCTCTGGTCCTCAGCTGCAGCACGTGACAGAAAAACAGTTATTCAGCACAGGTCCCACGGGTTGGCTGTCTGCTCGTTTGTTAATGACAAGCATTTGGGGTAACCATCGATTTCCTGTGGCACTAATTAAGAGTAGACTCATTAAAACGTTTGCAATACATCCTGTGTTAACTTTGCAAGTTGTTTTTTTCTCTCTCTCTTTTCATTCTACTTTGATCGTTGTTTGTCTTTTCTCTTGTTGAGGCCAGTGCTCATACGTCTATGGAGAGACTGATCACAGAGAATAGATAGATAGATAGATAGATAGATAGATAGATAGATAGATAGATAGATAGATAGATAGATAGATAGATAGATAGATAGATAGATAGATAGGTTCTTTATTGATCCCTCAGAGGGGAAATTGTTGTGTTGCAGCAGGTACAGAATAAGATTTGAATAAAAATAAAAATGTACCTAACCTAAAATAGAATAAACCTAAATTAAACCTAAATTTGAATTAAATTAACATTAAATTAAGTTAAACCTAAATTGGAATCAAATTAACATGTCCCTACTAATATAATAATAACGGGGAATAACGGGGATACTATGATCCTCCACCCTCTCCTATCACCATCACCCATTTTCTAGTCAAAAACAGAGGCAGTTAAATGAAGAGGCAGATACATAAATAAATCGTAGATGTTTAATATGTTTCAAACATTAACAAAGTGTTCTTACTTTTGCCTTTAGGCTGAGTTTGTTCATTAAATTTGGCATATTAGTAAACAGAGCTAATTTTGTCTACTTTATCCCAAATATTCATACACCTGAGGGGCAGCACAGTGCTAAGGGTTTAATTTGAGTGAGAGATAAAGACAGAGAACTCTTGGCTCTGATTCCAACTAAGCTGACTAACACTGGGAGGTATTTGAGCAGACGCTCACATCCATTTAGGAGTGCAATCTGTATTAAAAGCCCAGTACTTCTTATTCCGAGCAGCCATATTGATCCATCCAACTGTCCTCCCTGTGTGTGTGTTTACGTCTGGTGCCAGGTCGGATATCTGCTCCTGGTGCCTGCCATCACAGTTCACCCAGTAATGTTGTCATAGTCTGGTTATTTAGCTTTGTAAATGGTTGGTTCGCCAAAATCCCCCTAAAAAAAGCACTCTCTCTCACTCACCCTTTGTGGTATCTCAATGCAGTTTTGATTTAATAGTTTTGCTTTCATGTAGCAAGGTTTTGAGATATTCATCCACCTCTGAAATTTCTGTTGTTAACCTAATAAAATAAAGGTGAAAGCTACTTTGTCTGTGGCACTCAAATGTTTGAAAGTTGTCAACAGCAGTGTGTCAATATAAAGACAGCAAATGCTTCTAATAACAAATGCTACAGTCTTACTTGATCATGCACAACCAGTGGCTAATATGAACTAATATTTGGTAAACTAATGTTTCCATGTAAATGATACTAGTTAGCAGTCTGCTACTTGTTTTCTGTGTTAACATTTTACAGTCAACATGCTAACACATAGAGCGAGTAAAGATCGTAAACACACCATACCTCACTAAAGACTACATTTGGTTTTTCCTGCCTTTGCGCTTACACACTCTCATGCTGCATCACGCAATGTTGGCAGGTTGAAAAGAACAGGAAAACCTAGCCTTGTCACACCAGACAAATGATGATGAATGACACTGAATTAGCTTCACTTTTACCGTATTACATTTTTGTAGCAGTTCAGCAAGTGAAACCAGATACAAATAAACAGTGTATTCCAAAACCAATTGTATTTTGTAGCCGAAATTGAAATTCCTGATATCTCTCACTGAAAATTACAACCAGGAGGCTGATGTAAACATTTTTACCACTTGCCTGCACATGGTTATGGTCTTGACAATACAACATACATGACGGGCTACCTAATGTTGACATCATTAAAATGACGAGAGAATCTTGAGCAATTCATTCTGCCATAATCCTGTAAATACAGTACCATGTATGGCTTGCTTTAAATGTATTATTATTCTGTCAATTTATTACATATACATACACATATTGGGCACTGCAAACATGTTTTTCCCCCCCTGCAGCTCAAAAAGGATATACTTGTTTTTTTAATAATGTTTTAAATGGTAAATGGACTTATATATATATATATATATATATATTGTATATATATATAACTTGGGTGCAGTGGTTAGCACTGTTGCCTCACAGCAAGAGGGTTCTGGGTTCGCACCCGCCGGCCGGCTGGGGCCCTTCTGTGTGGAGTTTGCATGTTCTCCCCGTGTCCGCGTGGGTTCTCTCCGGGCACTCCGGCTTCCTCCCACCATCCAAAGACATGCAAGTTAGGTTAATTGGTGATTCTAAATTGTCCGTAGGTGTGAGTGTGAATGTTTGTCTGTCTCTATGTGTTAGCCCTGTGATTGACTGGCGACCAGTCCTGGGTGTACCCCGCCTCTCGCCCAATGTCAGCTGGGATTGGCTCCAGCCCCCCGCGACCCTCTAAGAGGATAAGTGGTATAGAAAATGGATGGATGGATATATAACTTGCCAAAGCGCTTTATTTTGGTTGATTGGTCTCATTCACCCATTCACACACACACATTCACACACCAATGGCAATGGAGCTGCCATGCAAGGTGCTGGCCTCCATAAGGAGCAACTTAGGGTTCAGTATCTTGCCCAAGGACACTTCAACATGTGGACAGGAGGAGCCGGGTATCGAACCGCCAACCCTGGGATTAATGGACGACCTTGCTCTATCTCCTGAGCCATAGCTGCCTTAAGAGCTCTTCTTTTCCTGAAAAGTACCGTAAGCCAGAATAATCAATCAGCCAAACAAAACAAACATTCTTAATGACATACCACCTTTTCACAGTCCACATGATGAACTGTTGGCTTCGTTGGCACTTTGTGAACACAACATTTGTCCCATTATTATGGCAGGCACTCTCTTTCTCCAATTGTGCTCTGCTAGTGGGCAGCACTTGGAAATGTGTGGAATGAACAGCCTGCAACAATATCAAGTGTTAGCAGTCAACTCAACAGAAAGCTAATGAACCATAGCAAACAGCTTGTGGGGCGTAGCAAGAGAGAGCAGTTGCATCAAAAGCCCTTCATCGGCAGCTTGAGCAGGCTTAAGTGAATAAACTATAACCTAAGGCTGGTGGAAAACAGACATAATCCATTGACATGTATACAACTCAAAGTGAGAAAAATAGTAGACAGCATTGCACTAAAGAACAGACGTCACACATAACAAAGATGCCACTCCAATGACTGTGGAAAGGAATCACATTGACTTCTATACGGTGACTTTGCTTGTTTTTTGGGTTATGTTTATTGTACAGCATTGAGAGAAAGAACCTTAGACGGAGAGCGACCGTATTTAAAATGAACATGAACACCAACTATTTTACGATGACAGCACTGACTGGATATGCAGGGGTTTTTTCTACTTATCACAAGTAATACAACTTCAGTTGATGTTGGAGTAAAATGTTAGACAAATCCAACCACTTTGGTTAAGGTAAGGTTAATAATATTGCTTCATTCGCAGTACAAAGCTTCAAGTCGAGAAATGAACCTAGGACCCCATCCACCCTGCCAGTCAATTTCAGTGTCAAACTACAACCTGTTTGCAGTGGTGTCTCCTCCCTGAAATGCTTTCAGGGAAGAAAAGTCAATTTATTTCACTACAGGAGCTCCACAGCTTGCTCACAATAGTCTGTATTATTCTTCTTGTCAACAAATCCCATGAAAAGACCAAAACCAGCAGCAAAAGTATGCAAGTAACTGACCATGTAGCCAATACCAAAATCACTTACAATACCTAATCTCAGGGTGTCCACCAATACGTAGTACCAATCCAATACCTGTGCTGTTTTTGTTTTTTTACAGATTTAAAATCTGTATGGAACTCGCTGCATGGAAATCATTGAGATAAGTTTCATGTAGGTTAACATGAGGCTAAACACACACACGGTTCCTGCTAACAGTGCTGAGATGCGCTGTTAGTTGATGGTGATCAGAGCTGATGCTGCACTCGCTGTCCTCTGTGTGTCTACAGGATAGCTAAGGAGGTGTCCTTCAGCTTCATTACATGCTTCTGCAGCTCTTCGTCTAACCAATTCACCTATGCATAGCTGCATAACTCCTCATGCGCACTGTAGTTTATTTTGAGTCACCTCCACATACACCGTCCTGCTGCCGGAAATTATCACTAAAGCACCAAATGTGTATTAATCCACTGGTGAAAATAGTCCACAACAAATACACTATTTACTTATATTTGAGTATTGTTGGCTGAAAATCACAGTGCCCAGCTATTTTTGAAAATTACATAGCCTTTTAAAAAAAAATATGAACCAATATTTGTGACCCATTTTTAAAGATTTATGGCCTCAGTAAGAATTAACAGGCTTAGGGCTGAGTGCTCCTGACAGGAGGGAATTTGCAAAGTACTGTACTTTAGACAGTATTTGTCTAAACAAACACCAAGGTTCTTATGAATTTGCTGCCTTCTCCTCCATCACCACTGTATTATTCGGACAGTGGTATTAATTAGAATTCATGTCCTATGTCTCCTCACTCTGAAAAGTATCTGCCCTAGCGTTGTGATCCTCAGCTAGTCCTCCTCGCCGCAAATCCTGCCCCATTTCCCATGCAGGTGTTGGACTCAAGATGTGAATGGCAGCATGAATGCTAATAGGCCGTTGTAATAAGGTCTTTGAAGTATGCAATACACTGTTGCAGAATCATAATGTGAAAATCCCTCTTTGAATCGGGAGACTCGGCCCTGCTTGACACTTGCGGGCCCTCTCTCTCTCTCTCTCTCTCTCTCTCTCACTCTCTCTCTCTCCAACCCCTGTCTTTCACATTGCACTGCTTCTGCTCTTCCCCCCTTCACCGCACCCCAACCGTCCCTCCTCCCCATCTCCCCTACATCTTTTAATAATCACTTCTGGCAGGAAGACTTGCCTTGCTCTGATAGGTCTTAGATGACAAGTAGGGTTTCCAAATACCAACATGTGGGATGTAGCGATCCGTGGGAAAAAAGTGAGGGAGTGGACCCAACAGGGAAGGGACTGGATTATTGGTTTAGGAGAGAAATAGTGGGGTTTAGGAGGGGGTAGGATGGGGTGGGGTTGGTTGGAGGGGGGCAGCTAAGGTGCATTACACCGGTAATGTTCCAGTTAAGGAGGCAGTGTTTATACTGTAAGTAGACTCTTTATTCTGATCACTTTCATCATTTTCATACATAGTAGATTTAGAGAACCTTCAACTATGAATAGGGAAAGTATATTTTTTTACAATTTGAAGCAGACTATAGTAATAATTTGGAATATTTTTGAAACAGACATTGAATGCGCACCAACACATTGAAGTGTTTGGTGGTTATACTATAAGGCATTGTATCTATTTGCGTGAATTCCATTCATTAGCTTGCTTTTCATGACCTTGAACAGTTCTGAGAGCTTCACTATAAGACTGACATTGTGTATGACCTCTGAAGTTTGCCGTAAAAGGAGTCTAAAATGACAGAAGGCTTTGTTCATTTTGATGAGCTGGAGCCTAAAGCAAGAAATCATCAAGCCACTTGAAGTCCTGTCTGTGATTCAGTTAAGACCACTTCAAATTTCAAAAGGCATCTGTACCAGTTATTAACAGAATTACTGTAGCCCTGAACAGTTGTATAGCATTTTTCTACTACCCACTGGAAATATAATATTTAATAGAAAAGATAGAACAAAATGATTACATTTTATCTAAACATCTGTGATATATCCATCCATCCATTGTCTATACCGCTTATCCTCTTAGAGGGTCGCGGGGGGCTGGAGCCAATCCCAGCTGACATTGGGCGAGAGGCGGGGTACACCCAGGACTGGTCGCCAGTCAATCACAGGGCTAACACATAGAGACAGACAAACATTTACACTCACAGTCACACCTACGGACAATTTAGAATCACCAATTAACCTAACTTGCATGTCTTTGGATGGTGGGAGGAAGCCGGAGTGCCCGGAGAGAACCCACGCGGACACGGGGAGAACATGCAAACTCCATACAGAAGGGCCCCAGCCCTGTGATATAGTTAATAGTTAATTTAAAAAGTACTCTATCAAAACCCGACAACATCTGTTTACTTTGGTGCTCTGAAACGAAAAGATGTTGGGATGATGAACAGGATTTTTACCCTTTGATTTTCACACATATTCTATATTTAACATTTAAAAAGTAAATAAGCTCATTCAAAATATTTAACAAGAAAATGAATTTTCTGTTGTAAGCCAGCAGTAAATCAAAGTCATTTGTTAAAGTAAAAATCACTAAAAACCTAGGATTGGATCATAACCTTGCTCACAGTATGTGTTGTTGTTGCATGTGTTCATTTGTCCTAACAGGGATGGTGAATATAATGTGAATAATAATGTAATATTATTGTTTATTTAATTTTATTTCTATTTTTTTACTGCCTTTAATGAATGCCATTTACAAACCCAAGTACCTTGCAGGTTAAATGTCACCAGCTCAAGTGAGCAGCCAACAGCTAGTCCAGACATGGTTGTAACAATAGCAGATAGGGAGAGAGCAGGGGGTAGACAACTTTTACAAAAGTACTGTAGGGAGAATGACATTAGAAAGGAATGTTGGTGAATGTCATGGACGAGGAAGAAACTAACAGTTGGTATGATGTAGTACACACACTGCCGCACTGGCAAAAGCTGTCGTTTCTGTATGCTAACAAATTCACTGTTGTTTAATACCATGAAGGGTTCAAATACAAATTGCTAGAGCTGTAGTAGATATCTAAACTATATGCAAATTAAACCCAAAACAATACTTGTGTAGATGTACCATGCAGATTATTTTAATAAAGAAAAATAAATAAAATTGTATCAACCACCTTTCAGTTTCTAATGATTGCACCATAGGCTACCAAATGTAAGACATTTGCAAGTTCTAACAATTTGTTGTAACATTTTCTTTTTCAAATAGTAGATTTCTTGAACCTACGATAACTGATGTTTTTGGCCACTTGGGAGCAGTGGAAATGAGCTTATAAAGTTGATATGTGTCAGCAAACAGTTGTGTATCTACACATCCAGCAGATATAGGGCAATATTAGTATAATTTGGAGTTGTGTTTGTATCCACTTGACTAATGTAAGTCCAATAATCGCTCTCCTTTTAGCTCTGATTGATGCCTAAGCCAAGAAGCTGTTACCCAGTTACAGTTAGCAGCAGGATTACTCAGTAAGACCTCTTATCGTTCTCACATCACCCCAGTTCTGATGTTACTACACTGGCTTCCGATTAAATTTAGGATTCAATACAAGATCATCCTCCTCATCTGTAAGGCTTTGAATAATCTTGCTAAAGAGTATATTAGTGAACTTTTAATGCCTCATACCGCTGCTAGGCCCCTCAGGTCCTCTGAACGTGGCCTGCTAGTTGTTCAAGACTGAAAATACGTGGGGACTGTGCGTTCGCGGTCCTGGGTCCCAGGCTGTGGAACAGTTTCCCCCTGGGAGTTAGGTCAGCAAACTCTCTTGGGTGTTTAAAGTCACAGCTGAAGACCTATCTTTTGTGTGTGTTTTTGTGCTTGAGTTATGTACACTATTTTGATTTGTGGTGCCTCTAGCTGTTTTTGTATTTATTGTGCTATGTCTCCTGTTGTAATGTTTTTTATCCTTTTGTAAAGCACTTTGTAACCTATTTTAAAGGTGCTATATGAATAAAATATTACTCCTCAGAAAACTATCTGGCTCTTTAGCTGCTAAATGTTCCACTATGTCCACCAGCAAGTCGCTAACTTTGTCTGCTGTTTGGTGCTGAGCAGGTAATGTACAGTGGGTTTTTAGAGCTTTTTCCAGAGAAACAGTTGCCTGCTGTGGCTGAAACAACACTATGAGAGCGGCGAGAGTGAACCAAAACAGTGAAGTTGTGGATCAGAAAAAACAAAACAATGAGCTGAAAGATGCTAAGAGATACTCCATAAAAGTCAATAGGCCTACTGTTTTTCACTCTATCAACTTTCTAACCTCAACTCTGTGTTGGAAAATGTTCTTTTCCTAAATTTTTCTTCTCCACACGGACCAACCTGAGGTGCACCAAGAGTAAAGTGCTCCCAAGAAAGAGTGAAACATGCTTAGAATCTGGCAGAGACTGATGTCTGATGCAATGAAACTCATATTTAATGACTGCGGAGCAGGAGACCTTTGAATTACACTGTATCAGCTGTACATTCACTTGCAAATGCAAAATAAACTCATTTCCTTGTATCTGTTTAATGTGCAGATAATTTGATACATAGGGTATTAAATAAGATAATGCATGCATATACAAAGTAAGTGAAAGGGTAGAACACTTGCACACTAGATTGGATCTTTATACGTGTACCTATTTTTCTGAAATTCGGTCACTCCTTAATTGTTTTTTCTATCTAGTTTATTTGAATTTTCCCACTTGTTTATTAAAAAGCGAGCTCAGTGCAACTTCTAAACAAAATGAGTTAGTTTTGTGGTGCAAGAAAATGTGCAATAAGCCAATAGGAGTGAAAACATTTTATATCCACTCTACCTTGGAAACAATTATTCTGGACTAAATGAGTATTGATACAAAAAAGTTTTAAGTGATTCATTTGTTGTACTTTATCTCATCCTCCATTGTCTACATCTACTTCAGTAACTGAAATTGTACTTTCCCCAGAAATGTGTTTTTGACAAGCTCTCAGTAAAGGGCTCCCTGTGCTGTGTACATGTAGGTGGAGAGAGCGATAACAGCAGCGCAGAATGGGTTTCTGTGCTCGAGAAAAAAAAAAGCGAGAGCAGACAGAAAACTACTGCTGTAATGTGCCATGTCCAATTGCTGTAATTATAAAAAATATCCGGGTTTTTTTTTGGGTTGGATTTTTCCTTTAAGTTTCTGAGATATCTCCCCTGGTCTATCTGCCTATTTGCCTTCCTTTACCTCTCATCTCTACTCTTCTTCCCATCCATCTCTGCTGTCGCTTCATCACTTATGCCACTGTCAATCACCCAGTCATGCTTATAAAGCTGCTGAGTTATGAAGTGCTTTTATTTGCCAGGAGCGCCATTGAACTTGACCTGTGATAAAGCCTTGACAGAGAACGTGTTAATGATTAAGCCGCATTGACTGATGTGCAGCCATACAGGAGTCAGGAGAGGATCTCATGAGAGGTTGACCTTTTGTCAACTAAATGCATCGTGGGCCTCCACTCCTCCGCTCACTTGTTGGCCGGTGGAATATTGACCTCATTGACATCATCACCAAAATAATTATAGTCGTCAACATCAGCCATCATACTTACTTATCCTGTCTATTTCTTCACTCCTCTCTGCCTTCTTCCTCACTGGTTCCCCTTCCTGCGTGCCTTTGTGAACAGATGACTCATTCTCCTCTCAGCGTCTCTCATTCAGTGTCTTTTTAAACCTGTCTATTCCTTCTTTTATGTCTTCGAACAGGTGTTTCACCCTGTCTCTGCTTTGCTCTCCTTGCTATCTCTCCGTTGTTCTCATTACAAAAGGTGATCACCCATTGAGCTCATCAACCCGGAGTGAACTCCCTTCACCCGCTGACTGATGAGTCTGAGAAGGGAGCTGTCGCCGAGCTGACAACTTCTTCTGAGGACAAATATATTAATGGCTCCGCTTCTGACTAAAATGCTACGCGCAGAGCCTCCCGTCCCAGCCACCCTGCCGATACCGAGGCGCTCTTCGCTGGTATTTCTTAAATGCCAACGTCAGTCATGAATAGGTCAGGACAACAAGCACTTAAATAAGGCTTTGTCACTGATTAATGAGAGGTGGAGAGGACTGGGAAGGCCTCTGACTGCCTCGCGCAGATAAAACAATGAATGTTTTGTAAATAGCCACGGGTGCTTCTCTCTGTCTCTGTCTCTCTCTCCACCCCCTCTCTCTGTTCTTTCCTTCCACTGGCGGAGAGAAACATCACTGACAGCCGCTCTGGGGATCGCAGAAACACATGTTCCCAGCCGCAGGACTGGGGGAAATCCAATCAGATCCCAGCGAGCCCACAGTGGCTCAATTTGCAAAGCCAACAGGCCTTTTACCAGTATTGCTGTAACAGGTTGGATCCCAGCCAAGGAGCACTATGGCAGTAACATGCTGATGTTATTGACTACTTATCCATAAAAATGCATCCCTTCTCACTGCATTATACTCACGCGTGGCACAAATCGACTAATCTGAGCAGATTAAAGTCACTTAGAGGAGATTGGAGTTCACCCATGGTTTTATTAAAATGCACAAATCTAATCAGAGGCGATGTGTAAATTGGCTGGCTAAAAGGCAGAGATGTTACAGGGTGTAAAACGCGACAAAATAAAAAGGATGTTTATTTTGTTTAATCTTGGCTATCAATCAAAAGCAGCGCATTCTTTAAAAAAAAAACTGCTGAAAACACGAATGAATTCAAATAACACAATCGGGTCTTTGGGTTTTAATTATGCATTGTAAGAATATTAAATTCCTCTGAATGCAGTGTCTTGGAGTTTGTGAAAAAGTCTTTATTTAAAGTTAGAATAATCCATAAAGAGCTGCAAACACAGAGCAGTTTGTGCGATCCATCAGTCGGTAAGTAGAGGTGTTCCCCCGGTACAAACCTGGCTCTCACACTCTGCACAGATGCCTCAGAGTTGAATTTTTTTTTTCTCTCTCTTCCAAAGTAATTAACTCGTGGAAATGATTTACCCTTGAATGGTTGTCAGATCAATTTCTCATTGGAGGTCTTTGTAAACCTGCTGTGGCACCCGTAGCCTGTTAGATCCCAGCCACTGGGCACATCATGCCCCACATGAGTGGTTTTAGAGTGTACCACAGTACAGTGAGCCTTTAAACAATGACTGGACTCCTGTAGGTTTGAAGTGACAATTTACAAATGACATGAAATATTGTCAGGGTAACTCATGGTGATGGGAAAGTCTGTCAACAAAGTCTGCACTGTTACAACAGATATATGTTTAAAATACAGAATACAAACAAGCTTAAAAAGAAGTCGTTCAGCTCTGAGTTTCTGTAGACATCTAGTCAATATTTTATCAGCCTTAAACCTTAAAACTTTTGCAACTATTGCAAGTAGAATTGTGCTGATTTTTTTTCAACTCCAACCGTCTCCTCACTGCAAACAGTAGGCTATAGTATACAGAGGATGTGGTGTGAAATTTCTAAATTAAATGGAAATTGAATAATATTCTGTCAGGAGTTATTTTACCCTTAAATCCAAGGTGTTCCATGATTTTCAAAACACGTTGGCATTAAAAGTTCAAAAGCATCATTATGGAATGTGATCCAGGGATCAACATCAACTACAGCAATAATTCAGATAGTAATCAGATAGTTATACCCCAGTATATATTAAATATTGAAATTGTGTTGATTTTTTATCCTGTGGCTGTCACAGCCCTTACCAGCCCTTTTCATCAGTTCTGTTTTCATGCCATATCACTTAGGCTGAATCTAAATGTCCACCCTCTGGACTTGCGGACTGAGCCCAAGCGGACTTCATTCGTACTTACTGTGACATGTTCACTGCGAGACTAGGCTATTTAAGCCGCTGATAGACAGGCCTCAAGTCTGTTTCACTCGTTGCTGTGGAAACGTTCAAAGCAACAGTCTAGCATCAACTACAATCAAGTACATGGTGATTGCTGCAGAACTTGCTTATGTAATTGTTCTAATCATTACACAATACCAGAAGCTGAGGGTTGTTATAGGCTACCATCATTTAAAGACTACAATAATAAAATGCATTTTGATTACCTCTATAGCCTATACTTCTACATATTTCTGTATTATGATGAAATATAATTTTATAAATATAATATTATGATAAATATTATTTCTGGCCTACATGATTCAAGTAACATTTTAATAAAGTAATTGTTTTACAAATTCATAATAAGTTCTTTTTGGGGTTTTTTGTCAGCAATTGGAAAAACTACGTCACGTCCGTATTGCAATGAATTGTGGATAATTAAATCAGTGAAGTCTGCACTAACTCTGATTCAGACTAACTCTGCTGTCGTTTCAGATCCTGCCACTCCCTCCTGTCCTGCAATCACCTCATTCCCCTCACCTGGTTTTCCCCTCCCATCTCCTCACCTACAGCTCATTCACTCATCAGTCCCTCTGTATTTATACAGGTCCAGTTTCATTCACTTCCCACCTGGTGTCTAACGCTGTGTCCCAAATCGCGTACTTGCATACTCAAACTTAGTATTTTGAGTGCATAGGTGCGTTCACACTGGTAAGTATGGCAAAATGCAGTGTACTATGAGTACCCGGATGATGTACTCATAACGGTCAGAAAGTTGAGTGTGGAACGCTGCACACTTCTCACCCTCAACGGTCGCCATCTTGGCTACGTAGCGGAAGGGGAGGACCACCAACGTATGAAAATGGCGGCCGCGGTTGCGATTGTTATGGCTAAAAGTAAAAGCACGTTCATTTTTTATTCATTTTTAATATAAGTGAATTGAAGTCAAGTGAGCAAACAAGCTGGCAGATATTTCGGCAATCGCGGTAGAATGTTGGCGATAATGCTCCGCCCGGTTGCAATCCGTCATTAAAAAGAAGAAGAAGAAGAAGACGCAGTCAAAGGTTGTGATCGTCATTTCCGGTAAGCAGCAGTATTTGAGACAACACTACCCTGTCAAAATTAACACACTACACAAGTCAGTACATAGTGTACACAGTATACTGCATGTAAGTGTACTAATGGGAGTACACGATTTGAGACACAGCTTAAGTGTGTTTTGCCTAGATCTCCATGGTTCTTGATTCCTGTTTTGCCTGATCTGCCTATTTGACCATTTTTGCCTGATTCCTGGGCTTTGGATTTCCCTGCCTGCCCCTTGTCGGATTTGTTTGCCAGTTTGCCTGATCTCCCAGTTTTGACTCTTGCCTGCCTGACCTAAGTAAACTGAGCTTTCTTGCTTCATCTTCTGCTTCTGTGTCGTGCGTTTTGGGTTCTGGTCTGCCACTCATCCAGAGACTTTACAATGCCTGCTAGTAAACTACAACCCTATAGCCAGAAAGACCAGTGATATTGGACAATTCTGTAAAACCTCAGTCTACATTGAATGACATTTTTGGCACACAAAGCCAATGTTTTTTATTTTTTATTTATATACATATATTATTTCTCTACAATATCTGCACATGCAAACTACAGTATGGTTGAGGTTAGGCAACTACAACATTGGTCAATTCTGAACTACAGATTACGCTTAAATTACATTAAAAACTTTTTTTTAACGCCAAAAACCAACAAAACTGTGTCTGTGATTTTGAATGAGGCTGATGTGATGCCTGCATTCTAGAAGTGTTTTCTGATCTGACGCCCCATCAGCAGGTTGTCATTATTTGCCTGTGCCTTCCAAAACCAATACAAATCTCAGCTGAAAAATAAATCAGTTTAATGATGTTAAGGTAAGTACCTAAGGTTTGTTTAGGTTTAGGCATAATGCAATGACAAAAAACATCATGTTTAGTGTTAAAACGACTACTTTGTTAAGATTAGGGAACCTTCATCATCCCACATAATCAGGTTATGGAACGATTCATTCATTTTGAACAGCTTTCTCTCGTGTCTAAGTAAGATGTTTTGTTGACACATCCATCCACCCTGACCTCCTCCCTAAGCTGACTTTGTCAGTCTAAAATAACGTCACCTGATGTTAGGGATTTGTCACTTTGACATAAACATTTGTCGTTTGGGGGCATTTGTTGAAACTGATGCTGTCATTCTTTTTGGGAGGAAAGTCTCCACAAACCACAATACAGTTTCTAAGAAATTAACAACCATTTTAGTTCATAATTATATCGCAATTACAGGACATTATGATTTTTTAAATCCGTAACTCTGCTTGAAAATGTATTGTACTTCTATTTCCGTGTTGATGGACATAAAACGAGTGCACTTTGTCCTTTTATTATGTAGGATGCCAACACATCCTCCTGTAAAGACCTCACATAGGGCCAAGGAGTCTATTTTCAGACACATGAATGAACACTTCAGCCACTTCATTTGACAATTCCATGCCTGTGGTGTGAAAGGTAATTGGTCATATTGGGTGGAAGTGTCTCTGCAAGCAGAGAGCTGCTTTGAGTATAGATGGAGCCAAGGTCTTTCTCTCATACACATCATCCCCATCTCTGATTCTTGACTGAGGGACACATGTTTAAAGCTCTTCTGTTTTAAATAAAATATGCTGCCACAGATAATTACGAGACTGACTGTGTGTTTGTGTATGTGTGCTTGTACCTGTGTGGTCTTTGTGTGTGCTTTTATTATGAACAGAATGATTTAGTGCGCTATGGCGTTGAGACATTAGGATGATACTTCTTGCCCTCTCGCAGTCTTCCTGGCAGCTTCCCAAGGACAGGCAGCAGAAAGCAATTGCTATTAGTGCACATATATAGTTCGAGCAGATAAATATAGGCTGCTTTTAGCAGATGAGCCACAGTGCCATCAATTAAGATTAGGGCAAGTGCTATCACAGTCTCATAAAGAACAACAAGACGGCATTCCCTCAATGTCAACGGTAAGATGAACATGTACAAGCCGTTGGGAAAAATCAAAGAGAACCCGATAGCTCATATACATAATGCTCACATTGACAAATAGCTATTGATGTTTCTTCATCAATGAGAGTGACATGGCTCAAACAGCCTGGAGGGGATCCCGATCGAGCACTGAAATGAAATTATGCCGAAATTTGGTGAGGATTAATCTAATTAATTTTATTTCAGACATCAGTGTTATTTTCTCTTGATACAACGGGTGGGAGGGTGAAATCCTGGACTTCTCTGTGCAGCTAGGGAACTTTTTTTTTTTATTCTGATGAATCCAATTGTTTGAGAAGAAGACTTGGAAAACATGGGCAAGGAGTACAGAAATAGAGCAAGCTGGTTGTGTGTGAAAATGAGAAATGGCAGGGATGGAATTCATCCTTGCTCGGTTGTCCAATCACAGTCCACACCGACCCTGTTGTTGCCCGGTGTTCTTGTGTCATTCCCCTGTAGTGTCCTCTTTTCTGTGCCCTGGTTGTAGCAAAGAGTATGGCAGCAATCACCATGCCAGGCCAGAGGGACGTGGACAATGTGTGTGCCCTGCGACTCTCCAGTGGTTTCCAAGTAAAGGCCATCACTCTCCCTAATTAGCTGGTCTCTTTTGGGCTGTGACTAAAATCACCTCTGTGGCTCCTTCCTCCATCGGATCACACCTAATTTTAATTAGACCCCTCGGAATATTAGCCGGGGTCTTTGTTCCGCTTCCTCTCATTAAGGAGTCAGACAAATGAGTCTTTAAAATCCTTTATACATTTCCTCTACATTTCTCCCTCTACCCCCCCCCCCCCCTCCTCCCCGCTTTCACTATTGTCCTCATCATTTCCTTGTGCATGCTCTTTTGCTGTGATATACTGTACATAATCAGCCCCCGGACTAGCTAAAACCATGTGAGAAGTGATTGCCCATTCTGTCCAAATATCCTAGCAAAGTCACAGTCTGCAAGGGCTGCAGATACAGTTTGACATGGACCATACAAACCTAGATTACAGAACGCTGCAAACTCACCGAGCAGACAGAAGAGGAAGGAAGAAAATAGCACTGATACATTCACTATTGATTTTGGTGTTGGCAAAAGATTACAACTCGACAAATCACTTGATATTTAACATGGATGCTGGCATGTATTTTTTGTGATTTTGTTGCTGTGCAGAAAAAGAAATATGACTGCAAATATTACATTGTTATGTAAGCCCTACTATGTAATAGGGCTCTGTATTGGCAAAAATCTGGCAATACGATACATATCACCATAAAGGAGTTATGATTTAATATATTGCGATATATTCCAATACTGTAAGCAAGGCGATATATTGTGATTTTTAAAAATCTAATTTTAGGAAAACTGTCATAGTATAAAGAACACACCACCATATGCATAAAATCTGAGTAAAAAAAAGTTTACTTTTTTATGCAATCAGAACAGTGGAGTTGTATTTATCACAGTCCCTGTAACATCCAACATCATAGCACTACTTTTTGTGCAATCTGAGCAAAGGAAATCAGCAAACAGATGGCATATATTTTTAGATCTTGCTTTAAAGGTTCTGTTGTAGTATGTATTCCAGTTTATGTGATGGTTATGCTATCTAGCAGTCGGGGGTTTAAACACAACACAAACACTGCCATGGATCTTTGCATATAAACTATTAATTAAAACTCGATACAGTGTATTTGAGAATCAATACAATATCACAAAACATAATAACGCGATACTCAAGTGTATCGATATTTTCTTACACCCCTACCATGTAAGTGTAGTATATTGTACAGTGCCAAGGTGGGATTTTAAAGTTGACATTTCACCCAGGCTCTGTTTTGGATTGTTGATTTTTCTTTTAATTCAAACAAATTTATTCACATTGAGTGGAAAACAAGGACTTTGTTATTGATGTAAAGAAATCATTCAATCAATATAATCACACTGTGCAGCTGCAGTGCCAGCAGGTTCAACAAGTCCTCCAATTGCCCTCCAAAACGACACATATAAGCATTTTCTGACATGGCGCCCCTATTGGCAGGACAACATGATAGGTCAGTGCCTTACGAAACTGTTACAAATCACTTTTGAAAAAAGATCTGTGATTGTTAAAGATTGCTTGGGTTTAGGCACAGGAATTAGTTATTTTAACTACCTGTTTAAAGGTACCTCTGTGGAGTTTTTGATCACTAGTAGCGCTATGGAGCGATGTTTTAACGGGTGCATTTTGTTCGTATTGCATGGGCATGAGAACATGGGCGCTGTTGGTGGCATTAACAAGAAAAGAAGCAGACCAATGTTTCACCATATTGGTCAGTAACTGCTGAAATGACCAGCTTCTTGTGAGGACAATCTCCAACAGTTACCATTCTGCAGTTCAACATGCACCACCTACTAGAAAAGAAAGTAACAGCAGCTGCAGGTTTGAACCACAGATGTAGACATGCTAATGTGCACCATCGACAGGCAATTATTTTCTTTTATAGCTGCTTCATGTTTTTAATTGTTACATCTTAAACCTTCAAATGTCAGTTTTAACTGAATAGAGAGTACAGAGAGAGTGCCACTGTGTGTCTTCTGTCTTTCAGGTTATTTTGTTCAAAAGAAAAAGTAACATTCAGACTCTTTCGCAGAGGCCAAAAGGGACGAGACAATACAAGAAAATTCCCAATGTAGATTGCTTTCTGAATATCTGTTCCCAACAAAACACACAAAGAAAACAGCACATACAAAAAAAGCCAAAATCTACTGTCTACATGCGACTCAGTTGTTAAAAACTATACTCTCACTCAGTTTCTCAGTTGTAGAGTTTTATGGGATATCTAGGACTAATATTTTGATAAACCTGAGCTCTCTAATTGCTGCAACAATTAGAATTGTAAGCTCAGTCCAGTTGGGCACCTTTCCTAGTGACTTCAATACAGCCAATATCCACTTTCAGTCAGAGGACCTACACCTTTATAACCTACTCATTAATACTTAATTGTTTGTCACTTTAAGTTACTGTGACAACTGTTAACTGTTAAGTTTCGTGTAGTCTATATGGAGCTAAAAGGAGCAATAATCATCGCTCATTAACTAACAAAATATGAGCATGAAGAGAAAACACAGCCATGGCGCTGTGCCCAGTTCAAACTACAAAAATGCATCTTGTCTTTTGTAGCTACTGGAGAAATGTGTGTCTCTTGTGTCTTTCCTTGCATAACTGTTGAACAATGATGGCTAATGAAATGTACCCTGGCTTGTGGGTTCTTGACACTAAAAGCTGACCTTTACTGTTACTGATATTGTAGAGCAGTGCTTTCCAACCTTTTGACCCTTGTGACCCTCCAAAATGATGCAATGTCTACTTGTGACCCCTTATCATAGGTTATGCCCTCAGTGTGGGCATGATTGGTGACCAGTCCAACCTCCTTCTGTCTTGGATTATGGGTCTAATATTTAACAAAAAATTAAATTGGAGGAAAAATCTGAAAAAACAATAAATATTTTTCTTTCTTATCCCTTAATGTAAACCTGTTTACATCTGTGTGTGTGTGTGTATATATATATATATTTCCTGCTTATACCTGCACACATCGCAGCATACATATTTATTTTGCTACTGTTTACAAGCTATTAAACCATCACAGCAATGTGCATTACCTGTTCCTCCCTGTCCATAACCAGTTCTTATTAAGCATATACATGGTTACTACATTACTGCACAACCTGTCTACATTGCAGTAATGTGCACCAGTCAACCTTGGTATTATATATTATAATTTATTTTATTCTATTTTATATATATTATACTCTATTTCTATATTTAACTTCCACACTATTTATGTCTTTGTCTTAAAATCTTCTTTTCTCATTGTACTTGTCTGATTTTCTTTTGTACATTTTTGTATGAGCATTGTACATCAGCATGCCAATGACTGCTTAACTGTAATTGTTGCTGATGACAAATAAAGAACTTAACTCATCCTGTGACCCCCTCAGATTAACCCCAGGTTGGGAACCACTGCTCTAGAAATTAGTTAAATGTTCTCCTTTCAAAGGCCATTGAAGATTTACTTAAAAATATCTGACTGTCACATAAAATTGCCTATATGCTGACAAGAAAATGACACCATCAGAACACACAACTGACTCAGAAATGTGAAGTACATTAGTGAATCAAGAGGGAAATGTGGAGAGGCAGGAGAAAATACTTACCAGTAAATAGTGTGAATTTGATCTGTGCCATCCCAGGAACACAGACAGCCTCAAGCATGTAGTGCAGTTCCTCTATATGGCCAATGCTGTTAACAATGGGCATGTTAACTCTTCACCAGCTGCCAATCTTTTCTGATGGCAGCAGCACCTGTAGAAAAAAAACAGTCAAAACACATTAGTATCTCCCAGTGGCAACTCACCCGAGTTCAGGTTCATAATCTTTCTCACTCATAATATTAACATCTGCAACCATTTATGCAAGTGCATTTCCAGGCCTTGTGTTTGTCTTTGTGTATGTGCAGACACACACACACACATGCACATGTTTACTATTTGTCTGTGTAGAGCAAGTGTGAGGATGCACTCATGGGTGGTTGAGTAATAGATGCTGGTGCTCTGCCAGTGCCACACGCCCTTGTTCATGAATTATAAAACCAAGAGCAATTATGGCTTTTACACAAATTAACCAAAGCATGCTGGATGCAAACTGTAATTGGGTCAGTGGTTATTTCCTGCAACACACCTGGGCTTGGAGTAAACGTTGGGTATCAATTATGAATGGCTCTTGTCCTACCCAGGGTGTGTAGCAGACCATGGCCTAACACAGCATATACAAGTGCATTAGCATACACATGATGACTTTAATTGTCTCCATGATAACGCCTGTCTCTTAGTCACATTGTATTAGTGCGTCTGTGTGGTTTTCACAGTCAAAGGGGATACTATGTATATATGCATTACTCTTTTAAAGTCCTCATTTTGAGTCACTTTTATTATGTTCAGCTAGGTCCTTTCTAATGTATTATTTCCTTTTTAAAAGTATATTGACATACTGTGTTAATGTGAATTACCTTGTAATTGCAGGCAAAGTTGTCTCACTGTCTCAGGCTCAAGAACTATTCCATTGCTGTGGTTTGGCAGAGTTTAAGTTTAAAGTTGTGGTGTGCCAGTCAGGTCTCTCTCCTACCATGTCAGATGTTTTAGTTTCAATAAGTCCTCCAACCTGAACGACAGAGTAGGTTGTTTGTCAGTGACTCCCAAAATTATATTTTTGGCATACCGGACCTTTGTCATCATGTTAACAACAACAACACGTGGCTAACGTACTTGGTTCGGTTTAGGAAAAGATCATGGTTTGGGTTAAAATAAGTATGTTAGTTATGTAACTTAACTTATGTACGTAACGTAAGTTAAAATAAATCAATGCTGACTGGTACACAATGCCTGGTCTCCTGGGTGAAAGTCCTGTGTTGTTTGACCCATCCATCCACCCTGACCTCCTCCCTACGTGGACTTCGCTTTTTATATCTCGTCACTCTTTAGAGGTTGCTGCCTAACAATAAATGTAAACATGGGTCTTAATAAGCTGCTTGCACAGACGACCTACACGGCTGTATTTTTGGGGAGGACAGTCTCGTCATAATTACTACGGCCACTAGAGGTCACCGCCTAAGTAAATGTAAATATGGGTTGTAATAAGCTGCTGTACAGTTGACCTATACAGCTATATTTTGGGGGAGGACAGTATCTTTATTTTTAGTCAGTAACAAGTCAAAGGGTACATGTCTTGCATCATAAATAAATCGAGTGATGGACTACTAACAAGCCCATAATCACAAGACAGCTAACATCACCCTGAGATCCAGACAAAAGTTCAAACCCGTATTCATTTCTTTCAATTATACAATTCAGCAACAAAAGTCTCTCAATTAAATAAGAACTGCACAGCAAGCATTTGCAAAAAATACCCCAAAAGAAGTGAAAACAGATTGTAGCATAATTTACAATCAGTCTCTCAATCTTTTCTCTATTTTCACAGAAAAAAACATCACCTGTTTAAAGGTTATTTTCCCCAAAATCCCTATATAGA
This sequence comes from Macquaria australasica, assembly GCA_005408345.1. Classification (NCBI taxonomy): domain Eukaryota; kingdom Metazoa; phylum Chordata; class Actinopteri; order Centrarchiformes; family Percichthyidae; genus Macquaria; species Macquaria australasica. The sequence continues at coordinate 40,246 of SEMN01000271.1, forward strand.
CACATGCACAATAAGCTGAAACATTATTCATGATTTAGAAATACTGACAATGTCCATCAGCACAAGTAGTAAGAAAGAAAGAAAGAAAGAAAGAAAGAAAGAAAGAAAGAAAGAAAGAAAGAAAGAAAGAAAGAAAGAAAGGTGATTTTATTTAAAAGCAGCAATGCAGTTTTTGGGTTATAATTTTAATAGAAACTGGCAGAACTTGCATGTTGATGTCAAACAAAACAACCAATGGAATTATTGAGTAGGTTGAGATACAGACTTTACTTCAGCAGCAGTACTTGCGCCAAGACAGATAGTGCCTCCAATTGTGAGATTGTGTTGAAACATACAGTATACACAGAAGACTTGGGCAAAATGTGTTGAACTATACAGTATCTCAGCTGTGCCAGTTAACCGCCACATGTGACCCAAACTATCAGGGAATGATATGTGAATAGGCACAGCAGGTGATTCCATAAACCAATTTATCAGTGGAGTGACTGTCAGGAATATTTCCAGGTGCTGCTGTTGCTTATTTGTGCAGCTTTAGTTGTGGAGTAAAGTTGCACTACTAAGATAATCTTTGAGCTCCATTGCAACTGCCAGAAGACCTTTTGTAAGATTTAGATTATTTACTGTTACTCACTGCAGCCATGACAATACAACATCATTTCTGCTTTGAAATCTTTCACTAAATTATGGTTACAGAAATCATGTCAACTCATCCAACCGGAAAGAAATAATAGGGAAAGTTCAAATGGAGCAAATTACATTTAAGTTGAGAAGGAATTTACAAGTACATGAAAGAAGACGGAAGAAATGGTTTGATTAAGAAAAACAAACATATGTGCCTGAACTGAATGTGACAGATTCATTGGATTCATTAAAGAATCATTATGTCTTGAGAAATTAGTGTGTGTGTGTGTGTGTGTGTGTGTGTGTGTGTGTGTGTGTGTGTGTGTGTGTGTGTGTGTGTGTGTGTGTATGTGTGTGTATAGATATTGCATGGGCATGTGTCTATATAGGGAAAACTGGATTTGGGGGAGAATAACCTATAAATAGGCTAGGTTTTTTTCTGTCAAAATTGATTGACAGATTGAGAGACCGATTGTAAATTAGGTTACAATCTGTCTCCTGGATCGGGATTCTTGAAACTGATTTTGTTTTCACTTCTTTTGGGTATTTTTGCAAATGTTTGCTGCTTTAAGAACTCTTAAACTGTGCAGTTATTATTTCATTGAGAGTTTTTGTTGCTGAATTGTATAATTGAAAGAAATGAAAGACGGGTTTGAACTTGATCTCATGGAGATCTTAGCTGTCTTTTGATTATGGACTTGTTAATAGTCCATTGCTGGATTTATTTAAGGTGTAACATGTATCCTTTGTGAGTTTGACTTGTTACTGACTAAAACTAAAACATCTGACATGGTAGGAGAGAGACCTGACTGGCACACCAGAACTTTAAACTTAAACTCTGCCAAACCATAGCAATTAAATACTTTGCATACAATTACAAGGTAATTCAACATTAATACAGTATGTCAATATACTTTTAAAACACAGAACTCAGAGGAAATAATACATAAAAAATGAAAAAAATGAGGACTTTAAAAGAGCAATGCATATATATTTATTCCCCTTTGACCCTAAAATCCATGCAGAGACGCACAAATACAATATGACTAAGAGACAGGCGTTATCATGGAGACGATTACAGTCATCACATATATATGACCATATACAGTATTTGACCTTGGGGTGGGAGTTGCTGCAGCATCCTCAGCACCCTTATTCCGCAGATTTACTTATAAGGTACTACATACATGTCAAAACATGATTTAATAAGTATTATTTACCAGCCACAAGATCATCCAGGATCATAAAAAGAGACTTTGCACACCTGTTTGTGATTTTCTTTCTCTGAAAACTTCAAATCCAACCAAATGCATCAGTCTGCACCACTATCAGCAGTCATTGTGTGAGCTGTTTTATTTAAAACGTATGTGTCTTCCTCTCCAGTTTTTGTGCAAAACTATCTACCACCTTATTAAAACCCAGGGCTCTGACCACACTGATATATGCCATTAGTTAAATATGCACTCTGAGCTAACAGGGAGGTTCTTCTTGGGATACTGATCATTCCCACCCCATTACTTGTGCAATTTGTGCAGTTTAAGGTACAAAAAGTTTGTTTTCTACCCCCGTGCGAGTGCATCTTACGATGACATTGCTTGTAAACCCAGAACCAACGCTATACCTAGCATCAAAAACAAGACCTGCAATTCATAGCTAAGACTATAAGAATGTATATGGACTTTAGAGAGAGCATGTAGCATCGCTTGCTTTGATGTGAATGTAACATTCATGTATCGTAGCATTTGGCTGTCTGAACTACACCTAAACTACACTATATCTACAGTATTTTTAACATTAATTTATGCACTGAGGAGTTACACATCCTTTGATAGTTGAAGTGAATGTCTTTAGAAATGTCTGTATATCTGCGTATGTGTAAACACCTGCCTTGGAAAAAAACAGTCTGACCCCAGGCTCAGTAACAAAATTGTCAAATATACTCAAGAACTGTTCACCTAGCAAGTCAAGACCCTGAGGAAAAGTTTCCATATTTAAATTCATAATTCCTTCTCATTTATAAAAGAGATAGACAATTTTAATGTTCTGTGCTCCCTCACTTGCACAGTGTAACTAAAAAAAAAGGATGCTTCAAAGAAAGTACAAATAATGTTTTTTGGCATCTAAGAATTTGAGTTTATCAGTGTCATAGCCTTTGGTTGAGTAATAATCCCGAGCAATAACAAGTGAGATGTCACATTGGCAAAAACAACCCAGGCTGACATATCTGTTTTTATAGCTATTAAAAGGGGATCAAGTAAAAGAAAAATAGTTCCACTTTTGGCTTAAAAGAACATAATGAGCAGACAGCTAAATGAGCTGCACAGCCACAGTGTGCTGGATTTTCCAAACAATTGCTTCAATATTGCTTGTACTTTCTAGATAATAGTATGATTAGACTGGGACAAGAGTAAATGTTCTTGGGTCTTGCCTTAGTATATGTTCTAATTTGGATATTAAACCAGGACTCTTTGTAAGACGTGCAGGGATGCACACAATCTTTGGCAGATCAGTGTCCTCTATGAAAATAAACTTGTCAATTGTAGTGCACACATTTATGGTAGGTATTACCAACCCTGTTTTTTTTTGAGCGGCGGCATTTTGCTTCCCATGAAACGTATTTGCTATAGTATATAAATGTTTAAATAAATACATTTCTAGGAGATGAGGTTGGTACCACAGGTACAGTTTGACAAAATTGTAAAGCCATTCTCCTCCTTGTCTTGTTTAGTAGGCACACACGAGAGGCTTTCATTTTTAAATCTCAGTTTACAATAGCTTTTTCATAAAGAGAGTGTATTACAGATCTGAATCAAATGTGATAGAAAACACAAACATGCATAAATAAGACAGAAACTAGTGTTTATGAGAAAAGTGGTTGAGAAACTTCCTCACTGCTGTGAGATAGAAGATACCAGTCGACCGTATTCTCATTTGTTCACAGTAATTATGCCAAGGTATAACAAGCAGCCTAATTTGAAAGTGATACATTGATGTTTCAAATGTTACTGAAGAAGTTTTACTGATCCATAAGAATCAGTAAAAAAACATAAAACATTGAATATTGAAGATAAGGTATATGAAATATGAGTATCTGTAGGCTTGAAAAGTATATTGCAATGTATTAGATGTTACTAGATCTACTGGAAATATTCAAAGCCCTTTGGGCAATGTTAATTGCTGTGAGATTGAATCATATGATGTAACTGGACTGTAGCTTGTATAATATGTAAAATTAACAGGCTGTAAAAGTAAATGACCAAAACTAACTTTTCAACAATCAGCCGTCATTAGGTGACAATTAGCTGTGTTGATCCATCTATGCCTTTTTGGCTCATTAAACAAACACTATAACGATATCACTACAACAGAAAAGTGTGTGAAATGAGCCTTTACTCACATCTTAAGGAGATTAAACTATGTTTTGACTTAAGAGAGATCTGAACTGGAACAGAGAAAATACTTTTACTTGTACATCTAAGAATGCATCTGTGCACAGGGAATAAAAAGCTTTGCAACAGATAAACTAGGGCCAAGCCCTTTATTGATTTCAAAGGGATCATAAAAACTTAAATTCAGCTCTAAATTCTGGTGCAGTGTAAACACAACAAACCACAAGAACATGCCTGGAAGTCATCCCTTTTCTTCAGACAAGAGTCTGATATACAATATATGATGATCAGTTATTTTACCACGAATGAATGATGATGAATGTTATTACATGTAAATCATGTGAATCAAGGTTAACAAGTTGGGTTTTGAATTTTCTGATATCTCCAGGTGTATTTAGCCCTTTCAGCTGTTTTTCAGACCTTGTTTCTCTGCAACTACTTCATATGTATTGATCTTTCACAGGCAAAAAAAACAAAGCATAATACAGGAGTTTTAAAGCTCCAAGTGTAAGAGCCGGATTGCATAGTCGCAACTGGATTGTAGCCGTAATGATTTTGCAGCCACAGATCCCTGTTGAGCCGCAGTCTATTCTATCGCCAGGTAGTCCCATATGAGGCCTCTGGCAGAAAAGCCATTGCACCTTCTCCAAAAAGCCCATCTACTGCTCTGCAGGTGCATGAGTTTAAAATTGAGCATGTTTTCAGGTCAAAATGAACCAAATAATTCTTCCCTCCAACAGCTTTCTTCTATTTTTTTTTAACATTGGCATTATAACCTAAGTTTTCTAACATTAAAAATGCACTTGTGAAACTTAATTAAATATCATACTATTTCTCCTTTGTGATCCCAACTCTACAGAAATACATGACATTTCACAAGTTACTGAATCCGCACCGTATTATTGGGGAGAGTGATGAGAGAGTGAGGCCAGTGATGACGCTCTGCTGTGTTATTATAACAACATAAGATGGGAGCAAACAGTCAAAGTGTTGGTTCATAAAGAAAAAAGACACGAAAGCTGAAGCTAAATCAAAACTACAGTGTTTTTACCTTAGTCATTTATCTGATGTTCCTGTATGAACTGAACTGACATCAAAGTGGCTGCAAAAGAAGACGTGAGTGCCCGAAAGGTTGCACTGCAATAACGCTGCTAGATTATTCCTCTTCTAACAGTTCAAGAGAGCCACTGTCACAGCTGTCATATCAGAATTACAGTTAAAAAAAAAAAGGGGGCCAATATGTTCTCAATATTTCTACAAAATTGTATGCAGCATTTAAATTCCGACTTATTCATCCTATATTGATAGTGACCAAGTTTGGCTCTTGTACAGGAAGCTCAGATAATGAATACTTCAACCCAATAAATTTTAGAAATAGTAGTTATAATAGTAGTTTTCAAAAGGAAGCACCCCATTTAAATTTAAAGCTGCACATAAAGGCACAGGAAACATGATATTTTACTTATTGTGTTCTATTACCGGTGGGGGCATAAGGCAACTTCACATAAAGAAGAAATAGCTTCTGTCTGGCATCTCCTCATTCCTCATTACAAAATTTTCACTGGATTGTGTTGAAAATATGATGCCCTCATGATATTATGTCTTGTTGATAGTCAGCAAAGTTGATGGTCTTTTTATAACTAGTTGCTTTTGTTTCAGGTTAGTTGCTTTAGTGGGTGGTGTATTTGTGAATGTGAGATTGATGCTAAAAAGTATGGAGTCCCAAAGTGCCCAATATTAAATAGATAAATAAAACATGAATACAGGGTAAAATCTAAATAACTTATTAATCTAATCTAATTAACCAATAAATTGTAAAATTATTTAATAAATTATCTTAACTCATTGCTATAAAAATTATTTTTCTTCATTCTTATTTTCATATTTTTTCATAGAGTTTTATTTATTTGGTATTTTGTTTCATTATATAATTTTTTATTTCAAATTGCCCTTTTTCAAAAGTCTACTTTTATTTCATTATGGCATTTTTTCCCAAATGTCACTTTTATTCCATGATGTCACTTTTCCTGATAGTTGATAGTCCTCTCCCCCTAATCTATCAGCCAGTCACATGGTTCTGGCTTCTGTTAGCTACAATAACCAAAGAGAAGGACAATTTTGCTTTTTATAGAGTTGTGTGTCTTTCTCTGAGAAATATCTTCATCTAACTTTGAATTGACCAGCTAGCTGCTAGCTCTTCACTTTGATGCTAAGTAATAATCCAAGCTTACGGGTCAACCTAGCTGGATAGCTGTGTAGCTCTTGTTGAGCTAAATAGGAGAAAAGTAGAGGTTAATTATTGTTTATGTGCACTGTTTGTTTGCAGCAGCAGCTGTATAATTCAGAATTGCTTTGGCATTGTCATTGCTCTAGCAAGCTGGAGCTAGCTGGCTACATTTGGAGCAGTTGCTAAGCCTGTAGGGAGAGCGTGATTGGCCACTGTCATGAAAAGTGATATCATGAAATAAAAGTGGCATAAAAGTGCCATTATGAAAAAGGAGCATTTTGAACTGACAATTTCTGCAATTAAATAAATATGAATGAAGAAAACTGTGTTATTTTGAAAGTAATTAATTTGTACATTTTTCTCAATTTATTTGTATGGTTATTCGTTTGATAATGTCTTATTTATTTATTTAATATTAAACACTTTGGGGTCCATACAAAATAAGCTAAAATAAGCTTTTATGTATGTTTTGTCATTTTTACCTTTGTAAAAGAGAACTAAAATACTCCTCTGACGTGACAAGAGCATAACATTTGAATTTCTGCCTTTAAGTTATTTTGGTAAGCTATAAAAGCATCATGTGTTTCCATGGCTTTATCTATTCACTGAGGGCACTGTGAAATCTGATGCTTTGGGCTGTATGGACTGACGTCAGACTCCTGCCAAGAGATTTGGAGGACAGAGAATGAAACATGCTGTTGGTTCACCACACCTCTTCCTGCAGGAAACAAGATCTCAGATCAGCAGGGGGTTCTCAGCTATGTGGGTCAATCAACTTAAAGAACAGCGGAAGCATATAATCTGTAAATCATAGTTTTCACATTTCCAATGGCATGATCCATTCTCTGCAAATATGATGTGGACTCGGGCACATTTGTTTATGTTAGTGAGTCTTCATCACAATGCACACCAACTTGAATTATGGATTAGTGTCCAACTTATAGTGAGGGAGAACGAGTCCAGAAGCATAAACCTTGAACTGGAGGATGCATCCATCTGAGACATATGGTAAGCATGCATATACTTCAGAATGCACCTTGGCTCTCCACCTCCACAAAGCATTGTTTCTCTCGCTCTGTTTTGAGAGAAGCTCACCTTGAGCTGTTCATCTGTTTCTATGGTGATTCTGCTTTTCTTACGTTTTCTCACTTTTTGAAATACTTTGGGCAGTTTTTGATCAGTATTGTGCAGGTGTTGATACTTTGGATGAGTGGTAATTAATATATTATTTTCACCACATTAAACTACTCTCAACCCAACATTATAGGTGAATGAACCCAATTGACAATTGACAAAATACAGAACTAGTTTTGTGTGTCTTTTCAAAGATGATAATGGAGATCACCTTTTACAAACCTATAACTGTGCATAATACTGACTGGTGGAATACATACATTGGACCAACACATAATTTGTAATTTCTTAGCAAAATTCAATGTCCAAAATAGCACTTTTTACTTTTTTATTTTTGTAATTTCCATGTGGGCTGCATTTATTCAGATTTTTTTCTGCCTTAGGCAGCCTACAAGCAATGTTCCTGAGATGAAGACATGTTAATAAGATGGAAATCACTGGAATATCCTCTATGAGGAATACTGTCTTTAGTGTCATCATCATTCTCTGGATGTCATGTTGGGCTTGCCAGGAGGTCAGTTTAGGTTATGGAGGAGAAATGAAGGCAAAATTAATCTCATGCAATGACTCCAAATAATGAATATGTGAAGATTACAACTGGGGAAATAATGTTAACCGAGCCACTCAAAGCTAATTCAAGCTTCAGTGATTAAATTTATTGTGCACATTATTGTGCAAGTTAAAATAATTCCAAACCTGAAATTTCAAGCCTTTATCAGTGCTCCAGCATGAAGGTGGCTGTCAGTCATACATGCAGTACTGTACATGCTGTTTTGAACACATGCCCCTGAGCAAGTTAGCAAGGCATAATTTGCCAAGAGAGTGACATTTTTGTAAAGTTGCAAAGATATTCTTTAGAGTGCCGAATGAAAAATAATGTTTCTCAGAAATCCAGCAAAACTTCAATAACTAGAGATAAATACTAGTAGGATGTAATAGAGTTCTGCACAAGCTTAAAATGGAGACCTGAACTTGGTCCGTACCCAACTGTTAATGCCAAACCTTAGGCTATATTTTAGCTTTCTACATCATAACCATAACTTAAAGGTACCCTGCAGAGTTTTTGGCCACCAGTAGCGCTATGGAGCAATGTTTTTAAGAGTGGCTCCCTGTTTTATTAGTGTCATGATATGCTGACCTGCCAATGATTTCACGCTATTCGACTGATCAACAGTTCCAAATTTTATGGATTAAGGATACACAAAATGCGAGAACTCACTGTTAGTGAGAAACAGTGAATGTTGACTAACTGTGTTTGTTTATATGAAACTCCACAGGGTACCTTTAATGTTAGCTCACCAGACTAATGCGATGCTATCGTCTCTTTCCCTCTCCCCACTGGGATGTTGTGTATCTACTTGCAACACATGACATGGATGGAATCAGAAGATTGGCACAGTCAGAGAGAGAAAGAGAGATGTGTTAATAATTATATTTTAAAATAACCAAACAAAATGTCCCGGGTCAGGTAGGAGAACTCTAGTATCTGACTCTTGTCATCCAGTGCAAAACATAGAAGATAAAGTGTTTTAAAATACTGCCCCCAAATTTATTTTAATCCACTTACTGCTAAATTGCTGGCATTGAGAATTTGTGGGACTAAAAATGACATGTAACGTTGTGGTAGAATGAAGAATGACTTGGAAGAAGTTTGAGCGTGAAGAGGTCCCCTTGTCCTTAGTATCCTCTAAAGTTTATTGCCTGCTTTCTCCTACAACCCACAGGCCCCTGCTGCTTATGAAAGTCATTCAGAACAATTTAGCTTCATCGTCCCTCAGCCCCATTGTTCAGTACTTTATGAATACACTGCCACCCAAGATAATGCTAGCGCAGCAGGCCAATCTCCACAGAGAGACACCTCAAGCGTGAATCAATACTCCTGACTTCTATGAGACAAAAGTTAAGACCTTGCCAAGCCAAGAGCCACTTTGCCAGGGACATGTACTCATGACTTTCCCATGTATGGCAAAAGCCCAAAGACACTGCATCAAACAGTGACAAAGCCTGGCATAGTTCAAATCCAATTTCATTTCAGTCCATTCAGGAAGCTGACATTCCGTAATGCGCAAACATTGAATACTTTTTTGCCCAAATTGCCCATCATTTGTAGTACGTACACAAATGCTCCTTTGATTGATGCATGATGTTTCAGCTTGTCACCTTGCTGTTTTCTGACTTTCTATATGAAAGTGAACTACTGTCTCTGTGGCTTAATACAACACAGAATTCCACAAAAATAAGACTACATACAAATATACACCCACACATGGACAGAGAAGAGAGGAACACATACACTTACTCCCTATGGAATTGCTGAAGAAAACAAAAACACATGAAATACTCAAAACATGAAAAACGGATAGGTGATTTTATTGAAAATGAGCTAATGTAGCCATAGATCATTTTTTACATTGCTCTGAAGTACAAAGAATAGCAGTGGATTCAGTTTCTCAGGCGGTGACTGCTGTCACAAGTACAGAAAAAGTGTGCAGGAGGCAGGATTGTGTGGGTGGGTGCGTGGGTAGATGGGGGAGCCACAAATCTGGGGTGCTCTGATGAGTTTGTTTGGAGCCCAGCTGTGTGTTTGCCTGTGACGCCTAAAATCCATTAGAAATCTGCTGGGGGTCAGGGCTCCACTTCGACTGCGATGGCTCTGTGCCTTGGAGAGGCCCAAGTGGCCCACCTCAACCTCATTTTCTCCACAGAGCGGGGGCTGTGAGGCAATCAGGCTCCACAGGACAGATGCCTGGAGAGCCCTGAAGCATCAAAACATGCTGTCCAACCGTCCCCAGAGAGTCTAACACAGTGTGGCCGGCTTGAAAAAGATCTTTAGGTGAAAGCTGATTATGTAGTGGTGGGTCTGTGTGATACATCAATGGCTTTGTGGAATATAATGTTTGAAGTCTATTTTTTTCCAACTGAATTTTGTTTTGAGGGTTTCTCTTTCATGTGGTGGTTTTAAGATGACAATCCAACAGGAGGTTGCAATTTTAGCTTTACTAACAATTCTGGAGGCAGAGCTGCTATAGCATATCCAGCCTCCAAGTGCTACAACCATAACAAGTATTATTATAACCATTAATGTGATTATTATTATCATTATTGTTAGTGGTAGTAGTAGTAGTGGAAGACGTAGTAGCAGTATTCCATATATCATTTTTTCTGTTATTGGTTGTATGGAATGCTAGCAGGCTCATATTTTATCTCACCTTGATACAATAGCTTGATCTTAATTTAGAAGTCTATTTTTAGAAGTCTATTTTTTTCAGCAGAATTTTGATTTGAAGGTTTCTCTTTCATGTGGTGTTTTTAAGTTGACAACAATCCAACAGGAGGTTGTAATTTGTAATTCTGGAGGCAGAGCTGCTGTAGCATATCCAGCCTCCAAGTGCTACAACCACAACAATTATTTCTACAGTTATTAATATTATCATTATTGTTAGTGGTAGTGGAAGAAGTAATACTATTCCATATATCTTTTTCTGTTATTGGTTGTATGGAATGCTAGCAGGCTCATATTTTAGCTCACCTAGATACAATAGCTTGATCTTAATTTAGAAGCTCAGCTAGGCTAACAGGGCATCATGTTAAAGGACAATGCCAGTTCATTACAACTTGTGTCCTATTGTGTTTATTTTGGCTGTCATTGCTATCAGTAATAATGACACTGTAACACTGTCTTACCACCATGGTTAGCTAAACTCTTTGGGGGAAAAAACAACAGGCAAAGGCAAAGGGTTAAATTCTTACCCAAACTGTCCGTTGTAAACATCCATGACAGTTTACAGACCGACTTCCTCATTTGACTTCGACCTGCCGCACCTGTGCATGCACATTTTTCCTGTGTGGGATTATTACCGACATTTTGGATGCGCAATCCTTTGGATTTACCTTCAGATAAAGTGGTTCAGATAATCTGGCTAAATTGTTGGCTTTTTTACGACCTGAAATGCTAGCGTTTCTTGCCCATTCAGACTTCATTGCGGTGATGTTGTTATGTTCCCAGATCCCAGCAATTGCTCTGGCAAGTGTCATAACCTATAGTAATGATGGACAAAGTGATGATGCTTAATAACGCCAATAATTTCTTCGTTAGTTTCCTGGTAATAACTATGTCATTTGGTACTAATTATTGGAAAACTTGTTAGCTTGACAGCAGACACGTTTTACATTTTTGCATGTTCAGCTAAACTGCTGTGGACTGACCAAAAGATATGCCAGCAAATAATTGGAAAGTCCTTGAAGTATACAGTACTTATAAGAAGTATAAGACCAAAGTAATATAAACCAGAATTATCCTTTAACCAGAAAAGCTGTTATTTGGCTCCACCCATTAAGGCTAACTCAACCAATAAGAATATTTCAGAGTCGCTCTGCACTAAAATATCTTTGCAGATCCAAAACAAGGGCTGAGACATTACCTTTCGTCCAGTTCAAATGCTTAAATACAAAACAGCAAGAAGCTAAGTAAAACAATGCATTCTGAATGCTGAAGCATGACTCAAACATCAGCAATCACAATACTTCAGAAAGAACTTGTCAGATCGACTGGATGTGTTGACATCCAATCAGATTGATCGCATCTCCTTTCGTCCCTAAGTTATTGGCAGGGCCGGTGGCTAATGCCAGGTTTCCTTGGGCAGTCCTTGAACCATCACAGGGACACGTTGACAAGTGAGGGATATGTGCAGGAGCCAATCAATGCCACCCACTGTGCAGAAGAGGCAGAAAGCATTTTTAGGAGAGCCAGATTTACAAGGAGTTCTCCCATCTGTGTTGAGAGCTGGTAAAATGACCAGGTCTTGACAAGACTTCAATTCACGGGTCACAAAACATGTCAGAGTAATGGCAGAAAGGTTGAGAACCACACTTAGCTTGACAGGTTCCTTTTAATGCTAGCTGCCTCCGAGCTGTGATCCACGTGATACGGTCCACATACAGATTAACTTTCAACAGACTTGGTTTGCATGTCAATTTCCTCTCTAATGTCAATCTGAGGCAGTGGAGGGATCAGTGGTGTTTTCACCCTGGTAACAGTAAGTATATATCCATGAATCCTTACACCATATAAATGGCTCTGAATTAAAAAACACTATTGTTTACAGAGCCACCAACCTGTTTTACAGGAAGAGATTAAAAGGCTTAAAAAATTACTTTTAAATATTAAGGTTTCTCATCAAAGGCCCACTAATCGATGGTTATCCAGCATGGTTAGATAGCAAATGATTTCTCTCTCATTTGTGGCCCTTTCAGAGGTGACTTCATCATTGGTGCCTGAAAGACACGGTGCCCCTGAGTAATAAATGATTACCTCTGAATGAATCCCTAAAGTCTCACTGCTAATGCAGAACAATAGGTTGTGAGAATAGGGAGGCTGTGCTTTGCTTCAAGATCTATTTTTTTTATACCCAGCATCATTTTTTGCTTCACTGATCTATCACTAAACAACAGCTGCTGAGCAGGAGCCAGAGAGACGCACTGCAGGGAGGATGAGGCAAAGTAGGAGAGGGAGAGACGTGGAGAAAGCAACAGAGAGGGAGAAGAGAAGAGAAAAGGCATCTAAAATTGGAGACAGAGGAGTTTTAAGAGTTGAGGTCACTGGTGATAGCCTGAAGCTCTTAGGTATGGTGGCCCACTGAGAAGGAGAGTGAGAAGAGGGATCCTGGCAGGTCTGCCTCTCTCATGACGGATAACAAGTCACCTGAAATGGCTTCCTGGGTGGCAGCCATTAGACAGACAATTTGCAATCATCCCTGGCCCAATTTCTCTCACCTTCTCTCCCTCTCTTTCTCTCTCACTTTCCCTCCTATTACTCGGCTTCTCGCTCTGGTGCCCCATAGACCTTGGCAGCTTGAGTGACAGGGACTTAACTAGTCTAGTCACACAAATGTGAGAGGGGAAATGAGGAAAAGAGAGGGGAGAATTTCATTCATCTCACAAATACCAAATAACCTCTGCTGCCTGGCCCATTTACATATTCTCTCCACATTCTCTGTTGGCCAGGTGCACTATCTTGTTTCCAAGTCATCTCATCTGGAACTCGCCGGCGCCATGTGACACCACTGAGGCATAAAGCAGAGGTGTAACTACAGTAGCAGAAGCAAGAGCACAAAAGCCTGGACCTATGTTTGCATTATCACAAATATAAGATGCAACATGTAGCATAGTGGGCTGCTGTGCCAGATCCCTGGCACTGGTAAATACACAATATGGCCAAAAGTATGTGGACACCAGAATATTACACCCATATGTGATTATTAAACATCTCATTCAAGACCATGGGCATTCATCTGCTGATATGCCAGCCTCCACTCTTCTGGGAGGCTAAAAGATTTTGGAAACTAGCTGTAGGGATTTGATTATTTCTATTGCATTCTACTTTCTACTTCTACTCCACTACACTTAGTAGGGAAATACGCATTTAACTCCACTGCATTTAGCCTATTTGACAGCTTTAATTACAAGTTATCTATTACTATAGCACTTTAGAGATTAAATTTTTATGTACAAAACATATGATCAGTTTATAAAATTTGATGATATGATGTATAGATTACACTACCCAACAGTGTATAAAATAGGTAGGTCCTGCTTGACCAACTACAACAGTAAAATGCTACTTACACATTAATGCCAGTAATATAATAGATCATATTATAACATCACAGCACAGCAAGCATTTTTTTCTGAATTATAAGCACATTTTGTTAAAAATGCTTTTAGAAACAAGTTGTAAAACAGTTGCTTATTTACACATCTAGCTGTTAAGTAGCAACATTATCATTCATTTGGAGATGTGTCTCTGGTCACCTGGCAAAGGTAGGTCCACTATACACTTTCTTTTAACCCAGTACACCACATTGTCATCATAGTTTAGTTTTAATGTTCTCCCTGGTAGTTTTTCATTGTACTGTAACATGAAATGTGGTAGTTGAAAATTGGTTGTCAGGAACTATGGGAGTGCTATGTTATGAGGTGTCAGCGTATGGGTGCAGCTGATGTGATGAGGCACACAAAAGCCAATTGCCTTCTTTTAGCCTGACAGTTGCTAGACATCAAACGAGAAATAAATTCCATCCATGACTACCTACAGTCACCAGTTTGATTCTCTACTTGTTCCAAAGTCCACTCTTAAAACTAACCAAGGATATAGGTAGTGGATAAGAAGCTGAGACATGTTTGGGACTCAAAAAGCAGTTCTAACCAGAGGCAGAACTCACTTTTTTAAAATCAGGGCTCCATGAGGTGAGGAAAAGATTCTCTGACTCAACTGGTGAGCCAGATGTTGTCCTGTTATTCAGTCTGCGGTGGCACTCTGCGGCGCTGACACTGTTTCATGTCGTCGGAGCGAAGCAGTGTGTAGTGTGATTATGTTGGTGGTTTTGTGTTGTAGTAGCACCATGCTACAAGAACAACGGGCATGTTAGCAATGTGCACTATGCTGATAAATCTCACTTAAAGAGAGAAAACTCACTGGCAGCTTGGCCCTGAGTCTACAGTGATGAAGATGTTTTCAACAATGACACCAAATGCATGATAGGAGCAAGGCCATCAGTCTAAGTTAAGGCCAAGATTTGGTGCATTACATCACTCTTACCAGAAACTGGGACATTTTATGTTTAATAAAGACAGGCTGATTGCTCATATGCTACACTCGAGAAGAAAAAAAAAGATCCAGCTGTTCGTGGGCTCTCATTTTGAAATCAGTGGAGGAGCAGCTATCAGGCCTGATGTAGTCTTACTCCAAAGGTTCAGCCGTCTGTTGCTGCCTGCTGTTGCACCCCCCACACCACACCTACATGTCCCAATACTCCCTTCTTCACACAACAGACATGCACACATGCTTGCTCACAGTGATGGTAATTTCCAGAGAACAGCAAGCAAATGTTGGGCAATGAATTAACACATCATTAACACCTGACCCACCAGACAGGCAGTGCATTTGAGGCCAATACAAAAAATAAAGAATTCACATTATTTTTGTTCTTATCTCTGCGTTGTAGGAGGTCTGCCACATCTCCTCCTCCCCCATGTTGTGTGTCAGTACAGAAAGGAACCACACTGCAGGCTGAGTCATACTCGTTTTCCGCTTTGAAAACATTTCTGAGCGTTTTATAAAGGAACACACTGCGCTGTGAGTGTTCATTTCCTTTAATAGCACTTGAGCTGTGCAAAATAGGGGAGTATGAACACTGTATGGAAAACAACTAATAGAACAAAATGGCAGTTAACAACATTGTTGACAATAACACCCAAGAGAAGGAGACAAAGAGAGTGAGAGGCGGAGAGAGAGAGAGCAAGGACATGAATGGTAACAGTTTTCCATTAAGAGTCATTTAGCTGCTATTGTCCACTTTTCTTCGCACAGGTTTAAATAAAATTGGATTCTATGACTGTGGATTTTATACTCTAAACAAGAATACTGACTTCTGCAATACTATATGGATATATGGCTCAGAAAATTTTTGTATATTTAGGTGTGGTATCTAGCAGAACTTCATGAGCATTATCGTATTTACAATGAAAGACATTCAGTGGTTACAAAGGATTTATCCACTAATTAAAGTAATAAGCTGCATCAATCTGTCTTTGCTCCACATGGCAGAAAGACCTAGACCTGCCTGTCTAAATATTTTGCATGTAAACTCAGAAATTACATCTCAGATGATGAGGATAGGGACACACTTCTGTATTGCATAAGCATAACAAAAGTGCATTTTCTTTTTTCTTATAGTGAAATTGCAGTCTCCCTCTACTCGTATTGGCACATTGTTACCTTATACAGTGTTTAATTTCCCACTGCAGAAATTTGAGTGAGAAAATTATGTAAGGGAACATGTGACCAGGGATTGCTGTGGCACTAAAAACTGAGTCTGCGGCCTGACTGAATGAATATGACCGTTAGTTGTAACACAACATTTTATAATGACCCTAGATTGGTCACATCATGGCCGATACCAGATCTGCTTAATACATCAAGAAGTCCAGCAAGAATGAAGGGATGCAAACAATATTACATTGTGCACTTCGAAACATTGTTTTGCAGCACCACTAGTGGTCAAATACTCCACAGGGTACCTCGATGATTGGTGATGATTGTCTCTCTACAATGATTGGTGTTACAGTGCTTGTTAGTGATTGGCCCAAAGTGTATTGTACCATTTGTCGGATATGACATGTTAATTGTTGCCTGTTACTTTAAAATGTCATGTTGATGGCGCAAATTAATTTTAATTATAGTAAAGGTTTAATTGAAAGAGGTTTGGCAACTTTATAAATAACTTGACTCTTTTTATTGTCTAACTTTAAGCTTTAGCTGTCATGACAGCATCACAAGGCTGGCCACGATCCACATTGTGCCTGCAAACCGTAGCCAAAAGATGACACAGTGCACAGATATTGCACTTGTCTCAGTTCAATTTGCATCTTGTCTTATGTGGAGACCACCCACTGCAGTGCAGGCAGGGGGGCTGCTTCCCAGGAATGTTTAGTGAGCATCTGGCACTCCCTAATGTCACTGTACTAGTTAGCCGTCTTTCAAGGACTTAAACTTACACCCATAATGCTTTTAATACCACCTTAATTAAAGTCAACAGCGCACTCTGATGCTCTACTACATCGCAGTATCTAATGTTATTTCCCAGTGGTGTGATTTACTGTATGATACTGCCTATCCTTTAGTGCTCTGGTGCTTGTATCTTCCTGTTTTTTCTTTCTATCCCAACGTCTGTCTGTCTGTCTGTCTGTCTGTGTGCCTGTGTGTCTGGCTGTCCATCTGTCTGTCTGTCTGTCTGTGTGTCTGGCTGTCCATCTGTCTGTCTATCTATATATCTGACATCATTCACAAATCCCACAAAACCACTTGACTGCACACAGTCACTGTTTCTAGTTGTCTAATATATCACTGTTCAAAAGACAACGAAGGATGTCGTGGATTGTCTATTGAAGTTTCAGTTTTCAGAGCTATGCGTAAAATTGAATCTTGATCACTCATAAAAACATTGCTCCGTAGCGCTTCTAGTGGTCAAAAATCCACAGGGTACCTTTTAAGACATGAGCCTCCCACACTTCACCTATTTCCAAGGTGCATGGACAAGAGAAAAAATCTGAAGATGACAAAACTCCAGCAACACTTAAATAACAACTGTATCGTCTGATCAACGTGTTTTGGCATATGGCCTTCATCAGGGTTATCCTGGTCTTACAATAAAGTTGTTCTTTCTACAAGTGTTGCTGGAGTTTTGACCTCTTCAGCCTCCCCCACAAAAAGTTAATCCACTCACAGTGCTGTAAAGCCAAAATGGCAGATATAAATGTATGTGAAAATGTGAATCTGTAATTACCAGGTGATATGTGCTTATGATGAGCTGCTTGATGCCTTACGGCCCCTCACAGCACATTATTAATCATATCTAACAACTTCAGATATTGCACTAAACAGTTTGCCCAACAGTATTTCCCCACTGCTGCAGCCTGCGTCAATATGCTGCCCAAGGCATGACTGTGTAACACATGACAAGATGTGTTTGTGTATGTGTGTGCTTGCATAAGAGTGAGAAAAAGATGGTGAAGAAAAGAGAGGGAGGAAAAAGGGGAGAGAGAGAGAGTGAGCTGCCTGATCTCAAGCGGCAAATTAGGGCCTCTCTGAAATCGATAACAGGGGAGCCATGCACAGATTTCATTAGTTGGCAAACGTGTACGGCTAAAAGGATGCAAACGGATATTGATGTTTGAGATTGATTGATCTCTTCTTTTCTCAAAAATGTACACAATGAGTTGCAATGCAGAGTTTGTTTTGGGTTTGTTTGCTTTCTGAGTGCACATTCAATCTTAAATACCAGTTTGTCCGTGACCTTTTTCCTAGGAAAACAAACTCACTTTTTATTCAACAGATAGTTATCTGTTGAAAGTTGACATCACATATCTAAAATGGACTTGCTAGGTCAAATGACAGTCATACCCGGCCCGCCCCGCCTCGCCCTTATTCTCCACTACCAGCAGCAAAATATTTCTTCCACAGGATTTAAAAATCAATAAACAAAAGTGACATTCAGGCCTTTTGCATCTTAAGCAAGTCCACCTTGTCACAGAGGTGGCATTACAAAATACATCTAATGCACCCTCTCAAGTAAATGTAACAGATAGGCCTACATGGCTCAAATTCTATTTGCTGTTACATTTTAGCCTAATTAGGTCCCAGATGGGTGTGGTTTGCCACAAAGAGAAAACTACAGAGGGCTAGAAAGGTTAAGCAATCACAGGAAAGCCAATGTGGGGTAACATTAAGTGATGGATTACTTCCTTGATATTATCTGAATTCCCTAGATGAATTAAAGTCCACTCATGTGGTGGTCAGAGCAAGTTAAAACAATGCTAAAAAAGATTTGCATGAATAAGTCAACACAGGACTGGAGGATGACAGATCAGCAATGGACCCAAGCTTTGTTTTTGTACCATAATTATTCATTTATGCTGTTCTTGGTAACTTTTTGTGGAACTTTTTCTCTACTTTTCCATAGAGTTATTACTATTCAATAAAATGTCCCTGTCCTTGTCTCAGGTGCATTTACATCACCTTATATTTTAGATGCACAGTCGCACAGATCCAATGGACCTGGCCAGGTGCCGCAGCAATGTGCTACTCTACCACCTTAATTTTTCATCACTCCTTTGATTTCCTGCAGCCATCTGATAAACGTGACGTTATGACGTCTTAAATGATTAATTGAGCTTGAATATGTGCTTTAAAATTTCCATTCATTATGCTGCGTCACATTTTATCTGCCGCACATTTAATCACTTGCCGTATGCATATTAATGATTACAGTGGTACCTGTGTAATGGGAGCGAGTCACTTGATGTAAGTGTCTGCTTCTGTACAGTCACCACTGCCCACAGCGCTGTCTGTGTGACACATATTCCCTCAGTGGAGAACTCTCGGCTTCATTGTGTGAGTTTTAAAGTTACAGTGACATGACTAATGGCTTTCTAACCTTGTTAGCTGATGTTGGATGTTATGTAATGTACACTTAACTGACAATAGATGCCAACAAAAATAGACCTTTTTTTTATTTTCTCATGCTTTCTTTTAATTTTCATTACTCTTGCTTCCTAGACAACATGTTTCTTAGTTTACCAGAATTCCATTAACATAAAATTCCAACCAATAATGTTGATCCATCCATCCATTTTTCTTCTGCTTATCTGGGGCTGGGTTGCGGTGGCAGCAGGCCTTCTTTATTTTTATTTTTATCCTTTTGTTAGCTTAAGATTACAGTATGAGCAAAATATTGAGTCACTGTCTGTGTTGGTTCTTGTGCCACCTGCTCAATTTTAAACAGCCTCTCTCTACTTAATGTCTTGCCACAACAACCTGTTTTAACTGGAAATTAGTCGAACTAACAGAGCATGATGCCATCATGAAATATCAGGAAATGAGGACAATATCTACAAAAGCAAATAACTATTACCTTGTATAAAAAGTGATGGGAATCTGTTTCCTCATTAGAAAAGTGTTGCATGGAGGCAGATATATTGGAAGGGTACATTTTTGATAAAGGGTGTTTTCACATCTAACCTGTTTGGTTTGGTTAAAATGAACCCTGGTGTGTTTGCCGGGTTAGTGCGGTTCGTTTGGGCAGGTGTGAACACAGCATTTGCACTCATGTGAGGCCCAAAACAACCGTACAGAGACCCTTTAGAGGAGGTGGTCTCGGTCCGGTTCCAAATGAACTCTGGAGCGGTTTGTTTGTGGTGGGAACATGATCCGACCTCGATCCGACCCAACTACCAGGTGTACTCCAAAAGTTTGAGCTAAACAGCTCCTGTAGCCAGGTGTGCTTTGCATTCTGGGATGAACTGCTTCTAGTAGCAGCAGTTAGCCGGAGAATGAACCAGCTATGGTTGTCTCACAGAAATACGCACTAGTTCAGAACACAGGACCTTCTTCCTGTATTTACTTTGTTGCTCCCGCCGCAGACACATCTGACCAATAAGCGGAGTGAACGTTCTCACGTGGTTTGTAGTGATGCATTTTAGTTCGCTTGGATTTTTATCTGTGTGAAAAGAAACCGAACCAAGAGGAAAACGCTCCAAGTTTACAAACTCATCAACTGATTCGGACCAGAGCAAACCAACTACAGGTGTGAAAACGCCCTTAGTGAATATTCAAGGAGAAAATGTGCTTGTCAAGCACATGAGGGAAACTGATTATCTGACCCCGTATATATCATAACATAACATCTGGGAGTAGGAAATCTGTTCTAACTGGCCAAACATTCTCAAAGTGAGTCAACTGTCTTAATTTAGGAAATTACTTCTATCTAATCTTATACAGTATTTAGGAGAGCCCCAGGAGTGCCATAACCTGTTAAGGGATGGCATCCAGGCAAAGACATGCACACACATTCTGTAGGAGGAGAGAGAATCATTGATGGCTATGAGCCTAATAAAAAATGCCATTTTGGCATAAATTAAGCAATTCTTTGACGGACCTTATGCGGGATGCAAAAGAGCTCTCCACAAGGTCCTCACAACCTCACAGCGATATGGGAAATGTAGCTTTGCAACAGTGATGATACGGATCTGTCACAACCAACGGCTTCTGCAGTAATAAACCAAACTTTGATCGCTTGTACAGCTCCCCAGATAATACGCAAATTCGTTTTGTTTCCCCTCCACTCAGCGTGAAGTTAAGGGAAAAAAGCAGCATTCACGCAAATTGTGGATTTATTTATTTAATAATTCATTCATTTGTTTAAAATTACCAATGGCGGGAGTATATTTAGGAGGTATATTCATATTGTTGCAGTGTATTCCTCAACACTGGGTGATATTACAGAAATAAATCATTTTCCCCACCTGTAAGAGCATCAGCAGGAGGTTACATGCACGTGTGTCTGCTTACATAGTACAGACTGTGTAAAAAATGTGTCTTGTGCTACTGACTCAAACTATCTACTATTGTACACATACAGGTACATTTACTGTTTAAAGCTGGCAGTGAGAGTAATTACACAACTGTCGATGCATGCTCATGACGTATGCCTACAAGAGAGCTTGCTCAAATTTCCACAGGTCCAAGACAATAATCCATTATTTAGGTAGAGTAAATGATAATAGCTACACAGCCTACTCCAAATATTTTACAGATACCAACCTCTCCAAGAGCAATAACATGACATCTATGTCTGCCCTCAGTCCCTGCTCTTCTTTCAGCTCTCCAACGAGGAAAAGCTACACCAATGGTTATCCGTGTTTGTCCTCACCGTCGGTCTCTTTCTTTTTTTGACTGTAATCCTTCCTCTGAACGCAGTTTCTTTTTTATCTGGAGCATCAGAAACTTTTCTTGGACACTTGTTAGGTTTTTCCTCCATACTCCTAGTTGCTGTAGCTACTCCGTCGCTACGGTTGCTCCCCTCAGCTCTGGCAAACCAGAGTCATGTAGAGAGAACTATCTGAAGTCTACGTGAATCATGTGACCATCAAGCATTTTTAACTTCTGTTGACACGTCTCTCTCTCTTTACATGGCTCTGGTTTTACTACCAGTGTGTCAGCGTGGGAATGTCGCCACACACACCAGATTTAAAAACTCTGGTATACTGCGAAATACAGACAGATTTACCTGGTGGTGATGGGCTGAATCTGCATTGTGTGAACTCGACTGGCAATGGCTTGAATGTAACGGACATGAAAGTAAGTGTAGGAAGCTTCATGAATAAAAGTCCCACTGAGGTAGGAATGTCTTTAGTCATAGGTCAACTTTCAGCACGATTCCTAGGAGGAATTCTGAGACGCTCGATAAATACGGGCCCTGGTCTGGCAATTTGCACCAGTCCAGTAGATGTTCAGGTCAAACTGACCTCTCTGTATTCTCACTTGGCAAGTTGTCCTCAGTTAATCATCCCTTACGTAATCACAGTTTACACACACATATGCAGGCACTTTTTAATCATTGTTCTCATCACATCATCTACACTTTTTTGCTGAATTATAAATTATTGTTAAGGGATATAGTTGTAGGTGTGGAGGGGTGAAAATATTAATGCTATGCTACATAAGCCTTTTAATGACAGAGAAACTGCTTTTATATTTGTTATTCTGTCTTCCTGAGTCAAGCTCATAAACAATTTCCAGAAATCACAATAATATCCATAATCACACATCTTTTGAATTGCATGTCTTCACTGTATTCATGGATTAGTATTCATGGGGAATTTTGGTACATGAGACCAAATACGTGACCAGACTTTTTCACAACACGACCAACAATATCAAACTATAATGGGAAACAATCTTTGATATCCAGTAAAGCCAAAAATAATTTTGCAAAAATGGACAGTAACAGAATAAGAATTGAAAAAACAACACATTCAGTTTCTTTTAGTACACAGTGCAAACCTTTTTTTTTTTTTTTGCAGTCATGAAGATCTCAGAAAGCAGTCATTTTTTAGACTGGAGTGCCTTCTGCATGTCTGACTGTGTTCAGTCTTTTGCAACTGAATTTTTTTCTTATATCTAGGAAAGCACAGAGGAAAATAATTGATGGTGACATGAAAAACGAGACGAGTGAATAGGGAGCGGCGGCGTCAGTGGGGGGGGTGTGGGATCGAGGCGATGAATACCTAAGTATTTAGCCACAGTCAGAACCACCGCCACCCTAACGCAGAAAGAGAAGAATTTTCTCTGTGGGACATCAATCCCATTTTTTCACGCCTCCTGCTGTGCACAGGTCAATTATATCAGTATTACAGTACAATGCAGATCATTTTCCTGCAGAATGTAGGCGCGGAAAGACTGATGATCGGGGAAGGTTGCAGGATCTCTTATTCCTAGGATATGTGCTGCTTATACAGTAGGCATGTTGCGAACGGGGAGTTCACGGTCATAAACAAAGGCAGGATTTCACTAATCTAATCGTGACCTACTCTGAAACCCAGCCATAACCTTAAACCACATTAGTGTGGATTCGGCTTGACACTTTGAAGCATCAGCACCTTTGCCTGGGTGGGGAAAAGGTGTTGTTTTTGGCACCCCACACCATAGGATTGATGCCAGAGCTCAAAAGCTAAAGGTTTCTGGGTGGTGCTTTTTATTCATTTCACGCAATATTTAAAGATCAAGGGCTGGGAGAGCAATATGGAAATAGCTGTTTGCAAAAGGCCTCAACCAGGTTTTAAAAAAAATATGCTGAAATGTGACCCCTAAATTTGCCAACTATGGGAAATCTGGTGCATTCAGCAGTTTTTAATGCTGTTATCTATTCTTTAACCTGTCAGCATTCCAACAGTCCTGGAAATCCCGGAAAAGTTGAGGAATTCAAAATATGACGTTGCAGCTCTGGGAAAAACAAACATTGGAAAAGGTCATAACTATGTGCTCATAATCTCTTTTTTTTTTCAGCTGTTGAACGCGTTTAATGTCAAGCTTGTCTGTTGGTAGATTTAATTAGTCTTGAAGGAATAACAACCCACAAACATGTTTCTGTTTACAAAATGAGACAACAAAGCCTCCAACATTCAGATCAGCTCGATGAAAACAAATATTGTTAATGGATATGACTCTACGTGTCAGGTAGTGCTTATGAAAAAGTCAATTACTTTCAATAGCCACTCTGTGCAGGGGTTTTTTCCCAGTGGCCTTATTGGACCAGCAGGTCATAAAACTACAGGCCTCTTGATTTTTACTGGCTCCATCATCCATCCATCCATTTTTTGCACCTGTCTGTCCTGTTTAGGGGTGAAGCCTCTCCCAGCATGCATTGGGCAGGAGGCAGGGTAAGCCCCGATCAGGTCGCAGATAGACAGAAAAATACTCACATTCACATTTACAGGCAATTTAGAGGTTCCAGTTCACATATCCCACATGTCCTTAACACCACACAGAAAGGTCCTTGTTGGCCCAGCTCAGCACCTGTATTGGGGCAAGTTACCTGAAGAATGTAAACAATTACTCATTTAATCCATCAAACAACTCAAACTACGCCACAACTAAACGTCTTCTTCTGTATTTAAAAAGTGTTCAAACAGAAAACAATACATTACGGTTTAACAAGCAGCCACTGTACGTATTTACTGACCATCAACAACTATTTTACTGTTAGCCCTGGTGACTGCACACAGCACTCCAGAGGTACCATCCTTACAGTAAAGTTGCAGGTTCACACTAGACTGCGGTTCAGGCCGCATATTTCTGTCTGAACTGAGTCCGAGACAGAAATATGCGCCTCAGAACCCAATCCGAGAGAGTAGTAACCGAGCCCGACCCAAACTCGACATGCATTCTGTTATTTCTGTCCAAACCCGACCGGAGCCCGACGCAGTTAATGTAAGCTGAAGTGAATCGAAATGCCTCCATACCGTCGATTTCCCTACATGGTTTTCTGTAGTTTTCCCAGATGACAAATTTTGTTTGACGTCCTCCATCCTTAGCTAGACTACATGAATATTTACCGCCCGTGTGTTGCTTTCATGCGTTGTCACGTAAATAACAAACCCCAGCACTGAACAGGGAGTACCATGTCAAGTATGACGTGACCAAACCTGACCTGAACCCAAACATCATTTCTAAATTTTTGTCCGAACCCACTGGGTCGGATATCCACCCTCTAGTTCACACACCCTCCAACTATGAACAAAACCAGGGAATTTCTGAATGTAAGCTTACCAGTAGCAAAACAGCTAAGAACATGTAAATACAACAACTTCAGAGTTACTGGGAGTTGCATTTCTCCTTTTTAGTATAGGCTAACCACCTCCAGTCCCTGCGCCAAGCTAACAAGCTAAGCTAGCTGTACCGGACCAGTCTGTCCACTGTTATATTTCCTTTTGGATTTGAACGTTATTACAATTAATTACTGTTTTTCAAATTGTAATCCCCTTGCACTACACATGTAAGTGTGCAGGACCTTATTGAGGATTATTGGTTAGCAGGTGTACATATTCAAATGTCATGCATCAAGTGTCAGAAGAAGGCTAACGTTCTTTTGTTTTATCATTTATTTATTTATTTAATCTGCACTAGGATCATTAGACAGTGAGCGCTCAGGTTTATGGTCATGGTGTTACTTTCGTAGGCCAGCAGGGTTTCTACATTTGAGAGGTTTCTAACTGCAGGAAATAAGACTCATCATAACAATTGTGTAGAATTATAATTGAACTTTCTTAAATGCACCGTATTGTTAGAAGTCTTATCAGTCTTAAGAGTACTCTAAAAGGACATAGAACGTCAAACAGTAAGCTGTGTGTGTGCCAATGTTGGTGCATGTGTATCTTGGTGTGTGTGTGTGTGAATAAGTTAAGCTTTCAAAAGTGTGACTCCTGCGATAAACCATGAATGTGTTGTCTTTATTCACAAGCTCATTACATTAATCTGAGTTGGTGACCCACAATCCCGTGTTTCCTGGGGGCTGCTGTTGCTGCCTCCTTGTCCTTGTTATGCCAGATGCCTCATGCGCTACAGATGTTTACTGAGCACGTGCATCAGCCTCCCCGTGGTGATTGAGCCAGTATGAGGATAGATGGAAGATGGTAAAAGAAAGCCTGCCTCTCCCTCCTGCGCAAGGTTAATCCCGTCCTCAGCCGCAACTAGCATGTCACCCTAATGAAGCCCCAACAGACGAACACTTAGTAAGAGTTAAGAGTAAATTAACCTTGAAGACTTTGCATGCATCTCTCCTTTTTCCATACACTTTATGCATCCATTTCCCACGATCAAGGACAAGTGTTCGTTTAGCTAGAGGAGGTCAGAACAAAAGCATTCCCTTGACGGTTGCAAATTTTTCTCTGACATCTATGTTCCAGACTAGATGAGTTCCAGGATGAGCCTCTGTTTCCCTCTTTAATGTTGTCTGAGGCAGATAAAAAAGCTACAAGCTGCTCCCCCACCCAGTCACTGTGTTTTCTTCTCGCTGCTGATCAATGCTCTTAATGACGGTAATCAATCAAGAAAATGAAAGATTTACTCTCCAATATTAATTTTGCTCAGCATCGATTGAGGAGCGAAGAGTATTACTGCCATTAATGCCTTTTGAGGTGCTGTATTGAGTTGCTGGCCTCTAAAAACAAGTCGTTCATCTTTCATTTCAACAGTTTTATTACACCTTTAAACATAATTAGAAATAGATAACAGTCACCTGAGGTGATATTTAGTAAACTCTTTGATAATCTTAGATAATTACGTTCAAATCAGATGGCTATTCCCAAGTGTAAATGTTCTGCTACACTGAATTTCTTCATTTGGCTAAAATCCCTTTTTACTGGATTGTGCAGAGACAGACTTGACTTGCTGTCATGTAAGAACCTTTTATCTCCAACATGTCAGCTTTTCACAAACTAAGAAAAAAAAAGCCTGTTTTTAGCTTGAAGGCCATCAGGCCAGAGGTTGTACAATTTACTCATTCTGCTAAGTTACAGGTTTTTCACCCAACAATGATCATTTTCTGTCTTCCCCACACCATAATGCACATGTAGAAACACAATGATCTCAGTCTGCCATGCCGACTCGGGGTATAGTGATGACAGCCGGCGCTAATGATACGCCACTCCATGAACCACCTGGGGCAGACAACATGCCAGACCGACAAAAGGATTAACGCCACGAGCCGCCTGTGATATGGTGTCATGTCATTGTATCAGCTGATCAAAGGCTGATAGAAAACTTTAAAGCACAAATCTTTTTCAACCTCGCGGTTTGAGTGTTGCAGCCATCTTACGGCTGTATGGCACGGAAAACCAGGAGAAAATCTTTATTATCATATATTTGATTAGTTGTTTACTTTAGACTACCTTCATTTACAGTGTGCACACTGGAAAAATAAATTTTTCGTTGTCACGGACATCAATAATGTGTAGCTAATGATCCCAGTTATGGTCACTTTCTTGTTATCTTCACACGGATAGAGTGCCTTTTCGTAGTGTTATTCACTAGTATAACACAGCATAATACTTTTAAGCCAGGTTGCCGGAGCGTCTTCTTTATCCCCGTCTTTCCTTTCTTTTGTCAGTAGTATACATGCTCCTCAGCCAGAGTGAGAAAAGTGGAGCAGGTTTTGTTGATGACTTAAGGGATGGAAAGCACACCGGGGCTTCTAATGCACCTAGTATTTAAATAATCCCCAGGTCTCCTCCATCCTTTTGATGCCTTTGTTCACTTTGAAAAGTTATCACCATACAGCCTGTACTGTTGGCTTGGGAATGAAGAGAGAGGGAGAGAGAGGGAGATGTCGAATCGCGCTGCCATACCTTTTCTTCTGCATCCAGTTCCCAGAGCGTGAAAGAACATCTGAATACACATTCGAAATCTTATCTCACTCAAGCTGTACTGCTGAATTCTTCCTTTTCCAGGCAATCTAGAAAGCAAGGCAAAAGGGAACCCAGAAATAATCAGCCATGCTTATCTTTCTGCAGTACTGAGGGGAGCTATAATGAGACTCACTCATCCATAGTGGAGAGCTTAATAATTCATTGTGGTAGCTTTGCAGGTGAACCCTATCACATTACAATTTAAAAGCTCTAAAGCTAGTATTGCTGAAGGGGAGAGCAGCTAGGATGAATGCTAGGCAGAAAAGCCCCCCGTGCATACAGGTATGTGGACGCCACACATACTCATTCACACACACACACACACACACACACACACACACACACACACACACACACACACACACTCACACACACACACACACTTAATGAGCTCCAATTTTCTCTAAATAGACTTGTATTGCAGTGTGCAGGCTTCCTCACAAGACTATCAACACCATAAGCAACAACCAAGTGGTACTTTAAAGTGGTAAACACAAATGGCGTTTATTGTGAAGTGGCCCTTCTTTTCTTCTTAATTTGAGACGCGCTCATCATATTAGCAAGCGTAAATCACTCCTCCCCTGGGAACAAAAGTTAACATTCTGTAGGCACAGATGCTGGGAGAGAAAAAGACATAAAACAAAGGACTTTACTTGTTTTTCTCTCAAGGGCAAAAGAGTTACTGTCCATTCTTTTTATAATGCCACCCAGCTAACCCATCTAACCCCCTCCCTCGCTGGCAAGGTGCCATAAAAACTCTCAAAAGGAGGGGGAACATTAGTATTTCTGCGCTTCGACACCCTTGTTTTCATGTGGACCTTTGCTCTGATTAAGGATCTAGAACAGTCTGCTGGCATTTTTTATTCCCTCCTAAAACTCATTTTCTCGCAGGGAACCTTCAGACATTCGACAAAGATGGGGTCGGCTTTGTCAGTGACCTCTGGCACCGACTGTCTGTGGAGCGCATCCCAGATGGGTTGGACTGTGGCCCACACTTCTTCCAGCTCCCTCTCTCTTTCTGTGTCTCTCTCTATCTGTTGCTCTCTCTATCTCCCCCTCCCCAGTCCCTCCTCCCTCCCTCTAGGACAGACCAAAGAGCCTGGGTCGCTTGGCACAAGGACTACGTACTGGAGTGACCTTGCAGGGCTCCCTAATGGAGAACTTGGCGTCGTTCCACAGTTTCTCCGCCAGCAGACATGCACCCCCCTCACCACCACCTCTTCTTGGTCTATAGATCCGGGCTATACTCACCTCTAACCCATTTTCTCCCCACACCCTGGCCCGAGAGCTGGGACACATCACATCACTGACATTAATTGTCACCAGCAATGGCGGCTGATAAAAGCTCCCTGCCCTGTTTTGCTGTCGAGTCATGCAGGAATTCAGTTCGCTCCAAGGAAGCTATACAATAACATGACAGAATAAGCGCTCGTGTGGGTGTGTTTGTGTGTCTGCATGCGTGTGTGCTCAACATGGAAGTGTGTTTGCACACACATGACGAGAAATGTCAAAACATGTTGGAATCACGTTAGCCCACTGTAACCCTCAGGAAATAAGTGTGATGGGATTAACCGATAAGTAGATAATTCGCATCTAAGAGTATTATCTCAGGATAAAACAGTGCTTAAGTCATCTTAGATGATATGCTGCTACAACACATTCCCTACAGTGAACCAACAATAATATGATGATGTTTCTTTTGTGCAGATGAATTCTTAAAGCCAATATTTAATGTGGTTGATGAATGGCAAGAAAATGTGGTGAATTAATATGAATATTTAATGACCTACTTAATAGAAATGTAGCTCATTGCACAGTCATACTATAACATACAATATTGAGCACTTAGGAGTTCAAGGAATTAAAGTTTCTTGGCTGAAATTCCACTTTTACAATTTCACATCTTCACAATGTCAGAGTTTTATTAAATTATATATTTCATTTGACAATGTAAGAAATCATGGATTGTTGATTTATAACCAGCCAGCTGGGTTTAATCACTACCCAGCACTTTTTAGATGTGGAAATCGGACAAAAACATCAAAATGTTGGGGGATTTTCCCAGAACTGTCATAACCAATCTTAAACTAATGCTTCGAGACTGAAAATCTTCCACATTTACATGGGCTATTTTAATCTGTCGGAGGGGGCGCCTGCCGACCATGATCGACTCAAACATCTCTGCTCTGTTTGATTCTGTCGCCGCTGCAATGGCGGAGTTGCTAGAGAGCACAACACATAAATCAGCCAGTGGATTTGTCTGTAGAAGGAGGACTACATTTCCAACTGTATAGACGTCTTCCTAAAAGCGACAAGACAGCCACAGCGTCAGGGCTCGAGAGAAATTCAGATCACTACATCCCACACCAAAAATTGTTAAACTTGGTTCTGGGTCTATGACATGTACGGAAACGTTTCAAAAACTTAGGCCAGAATTTAATCAATATTGAACAAGACAAAAATGAAGGTTGTATGTGTCATTTCAATGGATGATTCCCAGCTCTCATCTGCGACCTCACACTAAAGTCATCCTCTCATTTTGCATTAACACGGTCCAAGGAGGGTGAGGCAACAGACTGGAAAACATCATAAATCTGAGATATAAAGTTGTTCCAGCAGAATCTACATGAATTCATTCCTCCAACCAGTTGGTAAGAGTTTGAGAAGGGAACGCAGGAGAGTTTTTTTAACAAAGTTTTTCATTTGAAGGTCAAATTCTCAAACCATCTGGATAATGCAGGATAACCACCCCTCAACCCGGCTAAATCTTTTCTAAGGTGCTGGAACCATCAATGAGTCCAAACCATAGACTGTATATAAAGATGGACGACATGACAGCTCCCCAAAAGTGAAGCCAAAACATCTCAATCGCCCCCTGGCTGGCTGCAGCATAGGTCAGAAACCCCGCCCCGTCCATGTTAGCAGATGGGACATAGGACAAACTGAAAAGTCAAAATACACAACAAAGAAATATTTCCCAAAGATGTTTTTTTTGTCATTTTAGGTAGTTCTTATCACACTGATGTTTGTTTTTGTTAAAGTGTTCATTTTTATGATAAGTTTGGTTTTAATTAGTTAGTTCATATATTAAAGGGGTGTGACGTCATGATTGATAACTTGTGGTGTGCTCATGATTGGTTCGGACAGGTGTACTGGCGGGACCTCGATACCACGGCTCCACCACGGATCACTACTGCGCAGACTCTTGCTCCAAATGATGTCACCAGCGCAAGATGGCAGCACCTGTATCCGGGATATTTTGGCTTAATATTTGTATAGTGAGAGGAAGTGGAGACTCGTCATTCATCTTTATATACAGTCTATGATCCAAACTGAGAACTTAGATCTATGCAGTGTTTCACACAAAGTTTACTTTGCTCTGGCCTTTTCTGGACTATGCAGAAAGCTGGAATGCTGTGTCCAACACTGGTGGTGTAAATAATGGACTATTTATGAATGGCAAAGAGGAGAATTCTTGTTTTAGTTCAAAATGGGTGCCAAGATTTTAAGGAGCCTGTAATAACAAGGTTTCCTACAGCCAAAGTCAATAGATAATGAAGAACAGACTATGGATTCTAAATTTGCAGGGCCTTTCAGACTGGTGGCAATACTAATGTCAGTTGGTCAGCACACTATGTCAAATACTAATGCCAGACAACCTTTTTTAACCCTGTTCCCATATGTAGTCTATAAAAAATCTAAATGTATTCTTTTCAATCAAGGCCTTGGAACAACCAAAAGGGCCCAGCCTAAGGATCTCAAACTGCACTCCAGCTTGCACAGGACTTCAAGGATTGTGATATAGCCACGGGACATAGCCAGCTGAGCCATGAAAGTAGAATCTTAAAAAATCAATTCTGAAACTCACAGGTAGCTGCAGCAGAGATCATTTCTCCTTCAAGCATTGCTGCAGCATTTTGGAGGAGTTGTAAGGGGGGAAGAAACACTTTTCAGAAACTGCAGAGAGAAACAGACTGAGTCACAGTAATCCAAATGAGAAAAAAAAAATATGGAGGACCTTCTCCAGGTGTCCCTTGGATAAAAAGGCCTCAGTTAAGATACATTTCTACTGTCGGCAGGTGGTTAGCTTGGATGTGCAGGTCAGCCAGGTAGATAAGATACAGCTTTAGCCTACTGTCACCGGAAATCACTAAGGCCATATAAATAGGAAAAGGTAAATGAGCCAAATATTTGACACATTTGATGTGTAGCAGCACTTTTCTTGTGATTTGAAGGTGGCAAAAACAGAGATTTTCCTCTTTCCCTTGAGAATCTGTACAATCTTAGACCAGTCTATGGAAACAGCTATGGAAAAAAGTAAAAGGCGACGAGAAAAGGTGCGTCCATCCAGAGAAAAATTTAAACTTTATCGTTATTCTTTTCGCTGACAGCAAAGGGAAAATGTGATAATGTCCAGTGTCCGCACAGTAACTGCCAACTGAGTGTGGTTCAGTGAAAAGCTAAAGTTGAAATGGCATGAGCTGCTCTCGGTTATTTTTTGGAATTACTCACATAGCTGAGACCTTTTGAATGAACTCCAAAATCTGCTCCCAGTCATAGCAGGTTAATGAAGACAGCTGCAAGCTGCACATGTCAGATAATTGAATTGAATTGATTATATATATATATATATATATATATATATATATATATATATATATATATATATATATATACACACACACAATTCAGTTCAGAAATACATATATACAGATAAGTAAAAACTTAAAATAAAATAGAAAATAAGAAGAAGAAGAAATGTAGACTTGCAGTTAAAAAATACAAATACAAATGAGTGAGAACTATTTAAACACTGCAACATTTTTTAATGAATGTTAGTGTGTGTGTGTGTGTGTGTGTGTGTGTGTGTGTGTGTGTGTGTGTGTGTGTGTGTGTGCGTGCGTGTATTAGGTTGTGACTATCATCAGCAGGTGTGTGGTGTGAGCTGTCTGACAGTCATTATCATTATCAGATAATTGGCTAGAATGTCTAACCATCTCAGGACTGGTCTCTTAGTCACTGTGTAGCCAAGGACCAACCCAAATATCGCTATCTTAAATGAGACTTCCTTGAAAAGTAATGTATTTGTCCCACTCACACCAGCTCTGGGTCATTGAAAGTATCCCGTAAATGCAAAATTGAATCGACTGGGAACCCTGAGATGACATTTCCTGTAGCTGTAATACAATAAATGACAATTCTGCTTCCACTGTTTTACAGTACTGTAGCAGCCTTTACAGTAGATGCTGTTTGACAGTTGGTGGTCAGTCTTGGCAAAAACATTATTTTAAGTCTTGGCCAACTGAGTCAGCAGGAAGTTGTATCTCATAGCCTTCAGAGAAGAAAGTTGGAGGAAAGACTTGACTGACGTGACACTGCTTCTCCATAATGCCATGTTGTGTTCAGCTTTGCTCAAATAGAATCACCAACATCATGTACCAATTTCTTGATCCATGCAAAAGCTTAAGTATTCACAATATGTAATGCACAATAACTATTGCTCAGCCAGCTGTCCATAATGTAAGCTCAACAGTGACTGAAATTAGTGTGTGTGTTTCTGGGCAGGTTATCTAGGTAGAACCCTTAAATGGAACACACATCCAACCAGGACCTACTGTTTAGTGCCAGCTGAGATGAAACAGCAATTATATAACAATTTCACAAAGTGTCAGCAGATAAAGTAAAATTAAGTGGATGGTCAAGAAAACTGTGTTCCATCTGGGACTACTGCTGTGGAGCTCTTGGGAAACAAAAGTTCACTAAAGCCCTATTTGCACGGGACTAGCATTAACAGGGACCCTCGTGTGATTTAGAAATTAACCCCCCATGTTTGTGTTTGTGCGGTGCATTCTCACAGGTTAAGCAAAGTCTATATTTTACTCAGGACTAATATTATCCCATGACCTATGTGATTGGCGAAATATGGTAGGTAATTTGTGGTGGAATTTTTACTTTACAAATTACAGACATGGCAGATTCGCACAGGATTAAGTTCACAGACGACCCCCGCAATTATTACAAATTACTAAAGGTCCCCAGGTAATACTAGTCCTGTGCGAATAGACTTTGTGATTCTTGAAAGCTGCACTGAGAGAATTATCACAAATATGCAGTTCCCCTTAGCTCTACGGAGTGTTTTAGTGTCTTTAAGATCATTGTTTTGGTTTTACCGCCCACAACTTTACTGTTTTGCTTTAATCTCACCACTCTCATCAACCCCGTTACCAGCCACAGATGGCAGCTAACATTTTCAGCAAACATCTGTACTGATAAATCCAGTCAACTACCTACCCAGCACCTATGATAACAGACAAAGTTTGCGACTAGCTTACATAGTGGAGCATTTTACAGTAAACAGGGCCAAAAAGGAGAGGTATTGGACATTGTTCAGGTGGCCAGAAACATGACAGTAAGTCAATAAATAAGTCAGTGCTAATAATGCTAATTGCTAAATGTTTGCTAATACAATGATGGTGATAATATGTCCATCTTATTAACAGCTTGTTGTGCTCCCCCAAGTGGGCAAGAAATCACTTAGTGCGGGTTTAAATATTCTTTATTCAAATTCCCTTCTAACAGGCAGCCAATCATGACAAGCCATTTGCCTGCAACTCTGCCAATTCCAATCAGTGCTGGTCAACGAAAACCAAAGACAACACACACATACATGTCCACAAAAATAAAAACAATTTTAATATTTATAACTGAAACCAAACATACAGGTCTGTTGAGTCTTCCTCATAGAGATGACTTTGCCATGAGGGGGATTTGTGGTTGAAAGTGAAACTTCATAAGATCAATAATGTCAGAGACCGTCAATAACGACTTGCTTACATGTATTGATATGCTGACAACTCAAAGAATGGCTTGTTTGTCCAAAGGCTTACTACAAATCAATACACTTGTCTAAGTTCAGTGACATTATGTTCACCGGCCATCACAGGACTTAATGATGTGACGCTGCACAGCCGCATATCTACATGTATTTCCCCTCTGGCATTAGCTGTTAGGGATGTGACCATGGTTAGAGCTTCAGTCATACTTGGAGCACCTGTATATTTAGGACAGACTCATTCACAGCCGGCAAATGAAATCAATCAATCCGCTGACTAATCTGACATAAACCTGCTCTGAGATCCAGATAATCTCTGATGGAAGCACCAAACCCTTAACCTGTGAGTGGTTACAGAATCTATGTGTACTGTACCTGATGTTGTCTGAACCCCCTGGTTGAATTTCTCTGTGCAGCCATTTTGCTCGAGGTTTTCCAAACAAAAATCTAAAAGGAATACTGATTGGGGCATTTGTTTCCACACAGCAATTGATCTTAGAGGTTAAGAGGATTTTGTAGAGTGTTTTCTAAGAATGTTTTCTAAGAGCGTTTCTACGAAATCTTTACACGTTTCCTAAAGGAGCACTTACAGTAAGAGAGAGTGCACAAACATGACCTTAAGAGCGTCTTTACATCGTCTATGCATGGTGCTGGTGAGAATGCTGAATACTTTGCAGCAACTTGGCACTTTTGTCTGTAAGCCATGTGTAGCCAAGTGTAGATGTTGTAAACGACATAAAAGAAACACTTTCAAACCCTTTCATTCACACTTTTCAGCTCATGCCATTTGAGTGTGAAAATTAGGCTTAATGTGCAGTCAGCAGTCAAGAGTTTTCAGCTCGCTGGCTTCTATGACATGTTACCTTGTGAACAATTTGTTTTTAGCATTTTGCCCTTTTTATTTTGCTAATGACCGTAGAAATACGGAAAGGAAAGAGAAAGGTATGGCAAATGGCAAACTGCATACAGGACTTAGAATAACAAAGAAAAAGGGGGGCGTGGAAACTGGAAACAAAACAGATTAGAGGAGATTCATTTACTTATTAGGCTGTAGGTAACGATCCTTTATGATGATGCTAAAAAACAGATAAATATAAGAAAAAGAAATCTAGTAGCCTACACCATCACTGTGATCATTGCTGTCTCGGCGATGGCAGCCTTACATGACGAGAGGACAACAAAAACTGGAAGATGCAATGCACTTGTTTGCGAAATTTGTTTATATAGATATATATATATAGATATATATAAGCACCATCACTCATTTCACATTAAAGGTAATTGAACAGAGAACAAGAATGATCATGATTAAAGAACAAACTTAAAAATTGAATTAAATGTTCAATGAAACATGCAGCTTGCTGTTCATCCTGCAGGTTCCAGGCAGTTTCCCTCAATAAAAAAGTTAAATATTCCAATGAATCCTGTCCTCCGCAATGACTGATAACAGATGACCGACAAAACCAAATGTCATTTCAGTTCATTACAACAGGCTGACGCTATATTCCTATTCAGATTAACATTCAGTCATAGCTGTGTGGTAAAAGCTGTTCATTTTTGAGTTTTTACATTTAATGTAATGTTATTAAATAGACTTAGTGGAGATAATTTTTCACTACTGTAATTGTGGTTTTGGATCTGACTAAATGTATATTAATAAAACATTAAAACATTAAATTGCATGTCGACTGGATGGGTTTGAGGCTCTTATTGGGCTATTTGGTGTCTGGTAAACTGGAAGGAGGCACTCATATCTAAGAGCATCTTAACTTAGAATGTTTTTTGGGAAATCCAACTGTATATCTTACAAAATTCATATATCCAAGATAGTCATTCAAATCAATTGTACTTTTAATCCATATAAATTACTTAAACAAGAGTCACCACAGATACTGGTTTTAAAAGACTGTAGATTATTAAAAAGTTTAAGGGAAGACTAGCCACTTTTTGGAAAAGGAATAAAAAGTACAGTATGTGTTGGTTGTCAATTTATTCTGCCAGAGCTAATCATAAAACTACCCTTTCAGTATACCTGATGTGTAAGACATCTTCCTATGTGTTGAAATGTGAAGAAAAAACTGCATATTATTTGATTTCCCAGACACTTGGCGTGTTTAAGATGATGTAAATATTGCGAAAGGAAGTTATGTGCCCGGCAATCTCATTTCTGCAAGAGAAAAATCAATGCAATTTCAGCATGGACAGCAGAGATGCAATTCAGTGTCAGGTGTGAATGAAATCAGACTAAATCATGTCTAGACAGAGTCTGGTGCACGTCCAATGTAAAAGGTGACATTGATTTAGATTTTATAATAAAATTCAGCAGGTCACAATATCAGTGCAAGCTTTATTTAATCTGTGACCAAATGCCATTAGTCACTATCTTAATGCATCTCATTCCTTTCAGATATCCCAGGTTTTTTATCTTGATCTAAACACATGCTAGGATTAGCCGAGAGTGTCATGGACAGATATTATTCCCTGTCGCATGATTGTTCCCCCGAGTTCGTAGCGAGTTTTTGCCAGACTTAATTATAAAACTATGAACTTCCATGTGAGAAAAACCTGACACCATGTCAGTTTAAAATTCATTTTATCGTGATGGTAAAAAGGCTTGAAAAGGAACGAAGCAAAGGGAAGGAAGGAAACAGAGGAGATGAAAGAAAGGGAGAAAAGGGGGAGAGAATGAAAAGGAAGTGGCTCTCCACGGATGGCTTGTCATCTGAGGTGAGACTGAACAGAACAGAGGTAAACAATAGATGTTTGGTAAAAGGGAGAAGCAGTCAGTCACGCAGTAATAAAAAGAAAAGAAAAAATAGGGAAAAAATAAAAAACAGCCGCAAGTCTTTCTGAGGGGAAGCTGCCAGACTCCATTTGTCTGAGCGTGCAGCACACTCTGTCACCTGCCATAACTACCCATCAACCCCCTGGATTTTTCAGCCCCAACAATCCTCTGTAGTTGTTTTGTAAGTTTTGTGTGTATGTGCATATACTGTATGTATTACGTGTGTGTGTGTGTGTGTCTGTGTCTGTGTGTGCGTTTCACACGGTCCAAACTGGTGTGAGGGCTTGTTTTGAAGTGCAGGAGAGAGACACAGGTACTGATACCAGATGACAGTCTTGACTGTGCTCTAGCGCCTTGAGTGTTGACCTGCTAAGATGGCTGTGCCAACGCAAGGCTTCTGTCTGGGCTTATCTAGACCTTCACTTCTTCTTGCTCAGAGACAGGGAATGTTTGCATTTCCCTCCTGTGAAGATCAAGGAATTAAATTAAAGACAATACACAAAAGTGAAATAAAGTCGGTGAAAATGAAATGAAAGCATGAACATTTATGTGTTGTGGAAGAATTAGAATGTTTAGTTCAGCCTAGGCTTTATATATATATATATGTATATATATATATATATATATATATATATATATATATATATATATATATATATACATATGCAGTAGCAAAAACATTTTGTAGAAAATGTAATGCCAGCCAGAATACCCTTTTTATTAACATAATGAGGAAATGTTCACATTGAACACCTGCAAACTCTGACTGAACAGCAGGGCACAGTAACAGGAGTTGGTTACCTCTTCATCTAACACTGTGGCAGGTCCTTCTTGTTCCATTGCTATCTGCAATATTTAAAACTGATCTGCTGTCAAAAAATGCCAAAGATTTCTGTTTTTTTACATATTGTATTAGTTGAAGTATCTAGTATGGCATACAAGATTTAAAGTTCCATTATTATTTCAATTTTTTTCATATTTAAGAGATCACAATAGAGAGAAGGAAAGAACAAAAAACAAAACAAAAAAAACAATAACAACAAAAACAAACAAAATTTACCCAAACATTCAAGAGACAAGGGAAGGACAGAGGACAAGGTAAGTGAAAACATTTGACCAAACAAGTAAACCCTCATATCCAGTGTAGGAGTTCTGTGTACATCAGACCATCCACCCCCAGGCAGTCACACTTCTTGGATTGGAAAAAAAAGTTATCTATAAATGTAATCCAGACAGCAACATTTCCTCCTGATATTTGATAAAGCAAGTTAGTTAGATAGGGTTGCTGGAAACACACAAGCCTACACTCTGCTATTGAGAAATCGTGATCGGTTTGTCATGTCACACCTGTCCTTTACACAATGCCAGTAATGTATGGACAAAACAGAGCCAGCACATTCACACCAGTCTTTTATTTTCACACATCAAAATCAGCAGCATACGACCAGTATGACTAGCCGGCACACTTTTCCAGATTTTAAATAAACTGAAGGCTTCCACAAAACCTTTCTTTTCCTGTAGTTCCACCATCATTTCAGCTACCTCCCACCTCTGGTGAGGGTGACGATGTGCAAAAGTTAGAAATAAATAAGATAAGCTTACTTTTTACCCAGTGCAAAATTTCTTGTCAAGAGATGGTTGTTGAACCTACTGTATGTTGTTAGATTGAAGATAAATGTATCTGCCCATTTCTATGACTTGCACACACTATATATTAGTGTCAGACTGCTGCTTGTTTTCTAGACATGTCCACCTGATTCTTCAAGGATAAAAAAAGAGGTTTCTGGACACCAGCCTTAAATAACACATCTCGCAGTGTTTTCTTTCCCAGCATTAACTTATAATACTAGCCGTCATGTAGTGTTCGCTCGCCACTTTGTTCCTGTGAAGGACAGCAATTCCAGGTGCAGCGAGGAGCGATGCAAATCAATCATTTTATTCTGAGAGAGATAATTTACGATGTGCTCAGAGGGTTACAGATTCAATCTCCACCATGTTCCCACTGTCATGTCCCATGTTTAGGGCTGTCATCAGTCTTCATCAGGCACCCCGCTCCACTCCTGCCACCGCTATCTCCAGAGTCACGATTTATCCCACAAATAATTGATTATGACAGGTTGCATGCAAACAGAGAGGGAGCTAAATGTGATTAATCACTTTGTTCGATTAATTACAGCTGATTATGCATTTTAAGCGCCAATCTCACAGCAGACGATCACTGGAGAGGTATTCATTAGACCTTCACCTGGGACTGACCATCCTGCATGTGGACAAATCACACAGCGTGGGTTATGTGGCAAAGGCTTTGCATACTCTTTCAGGGCAAAATTAGTCATTTTTTCCCCATTTCAGTAAACTGAGTTTGAAAAAACGGTAACATATTAATGCCCTTTTTTGAAAAGAACAATTTAACTCATCTATTTTGACAATTATAATCCTTGAGTCCTTTGAACTACTGTATGTTTTATGCCATTAAAAGTCCAAGAGCAAACCATGGAAAGCTTGTTGCCCTATCTGACTTTCCTTGATATTCAAAGTAATACAATACCATTCCCACTGAAAATTGCAAATCAGATCACATAAGCAGGTTCACAAAAAAGCAATTAAGATTCAGTGAAACATGTAATTTAATCAGACAAAAAATGAAATATATTAAGGTTAAGAGTGGAGTATTCAGCCCTTTTTTCCTTGCCTATTATTCAAATGAAGTCACCATGCAAATGGTGGTTTTGACAAGCACACACCTGTCTAAAGTGACAGACAGTGCCGACTGATTGAGAAGACAAGAAAATAACTGAGGCCAAGCATGCGTCGTGCCTTTTAAGTCAGTATGTCTCCAATAACATGATCGTGAAGAAGAGGAGCAGTTTTACTGAGGTAAGGTTGTCAAGCATTCACTTGTTTCATCGTTTTTTCATTGAGAATTCTGCTGCAACACTCAGCATCAATTAAGCTTGCCTTACAACAATCCATATCAGTAAAACGTGTTCTTGTCGGACGAGGCATTAAGTCAATTCCTTCCAAATTACAACAAATTAAAGGAAAATAGACAACAGCTGCCGATATGTAAGGAATAGCTTCACTAACTTCTAATTGTAACAATAGACTACTGAGGACGGTTAATTTGATGAGCGTCAATTCTTCAGGGGGAATTTACATCCTGTCCGCCTCTTCAGAAACTTGCTTCTTACTCCTATTAAGAGAAAAAACAAAGTGGTAGCTGCATAGGATAATAAAAAGGATTTACAATTCACGAGTGCTTTGAGGTAATATCCAGTGCTGTGTACTGTATACGGTTTAAACACCCACGCAGAAGTGAAAGAAAGTCTCTTGCCATCAATTTTGATGTGTATATTGAGATATACAGTACTGTAACTTCTCTCTCTGCTAGAGACATTTTAATGCTGCAGTGTATAGTTTCCTGTAATCCTTAAACACTTCTTCATTGTAGAACCACTATCAGTCAGAGAGGGCATCGGGAGTTCATGGCATGGATGGACAGAAACAGGAGCAACAAAACTCTCAGAAAAGGAAGCCCTAGACTATAAATTAAGAGGTTGTTGAGACGATAAGGAAAAAGCTGAGCGCCTGTCGTCTCTCGTGAATGCTCCAGAATGCTGATCTAGTGAGTCTGTGAAGTCTGTCTTGAAGTCGAGTCCTATTCCTCAGAGTCTGTCACATGGAGCCAATACTTAGTCCCATCACAATGATAGATGGAGGTATAATCACACGCTGACACTCTTGACTGAGAATCGCACTCGTAAAAACACTTGAGTCAGCTCGATTGATCATGCGTTTTTTGGAGGCTGGATACTTGAGAGAACTTAGTTTGTGACAGTTTTCCTTTGTAAGGTCAGGCCGCCCGAGCTAATGGCTGCTTCATCATGACTGTGACCCACCTTGTAGGCAGCAGGCTGTATGATAAGAACAAGTTAAGGTTAAAAGGATTTTGTTAGATTGACCTTCTGGCCTGCAGTTGCATACATCTGTCAGATCTAGACAGAGTTATAGATTTAGTAGAGACTGAAAAACTGAATAGTGGAATGACAACTTGAAGACTGCTGCCTACTGTATGAAATATTACAGCTTCTAAAGAAATGACTAAAGGAAACTGAACGATACAAAATATTATAGTGAGCAAGATGGCTGTAGAGAATCATTCTTGTCTGACAACTCTATAGATCCATCAGTCAGGCTATAGCTATGTAGCACCTATTATGCAGTAACGCAATCTAAGGCGCTTAAAAAATCAAAGAAATTTAAACACAGACACATCTGTAAGGGATCCTTTTCTATGGAAGCCAGTTTCTGCCAGGAAAAAAATTATGAAAAGCCAGGAATAATTAAAGTAACTAAAGACAACTTTT
Source organism: Macquaria australasica (assembly GCA_005408345.1). Taxonomy (NCBI): domain Eukaryota; kingdom Metazoa; phylum Chordata; class Actinopteri; order Centrarchiformes; family Percichthyidae; genus Macquaria; species Macquaria australasica. Next base: position 81,902 of record SEMN01000271.1, read on the forward strand.
TTGCTTTAACTTATCATTATGAAGTAAATGTTGATTGCACAACATTTACTTCATAATGGCTATAAAATAATGACACCATTGGCGTTTAGATTGGTTTCCTATTAGCCTCGCTTTCACTGTGTAATTCTGTCTGCCCTCGGGTACGTCCTGCCAGGGAAAAAGAAGGCTCGATTTACGGCACAAAAGAAGCGGGTCAGCCATTGCATTGCACAACCAAAACAGAAGAGGAATAGGGCTTTTATTTTCCGGTAGCTATTGGTAGCTATCCCCAGCTAGCGGAAATGACGGACGGTCGAACAACCGGAGTAACTGTGAAGAGGGAGATTGATAAAAAATTAGAAAAAACAAGAGTGAACCTCGGACTGGCATTCACTCGATGGAGAGTTGCTTGAGAGGGTTCCAAACCGACTACCTGGTGTTTTACTCTGCCTCTATCGTAGCACTGAGATCGGGGATTCTTATGGTTATTTCTTGCTTTGGACCAGCCTGGCTACTGTCCAAAACACTACCGCTAGCAGCCAGAAAATGAACCAGTTCAATTAAATTTATTTATACACTGCCAAATCATAACAGAAGTTATCTCAGGGCACTATGGAGCAGGTCTAGACCGTAATGTTACTTTTTATATTATTATTTACACCCAACGATTTCCACCATGAGCAAGCACAAGACAAGTGTTTTCTTCTACAAGCATCCACACTTCTCCGGCGTTTTCAAACCCCTAAAATGGAGACTTTTGAAAACGCTGCTGACCTTGAGTTAGCTTAAACACCAGGATTGCTTTTTAGTGAGGATGGCTGGAAACGAAGACTTTGAAAATGAAGACGCAGACCCACATTTGCTTCCTGATTGGGTCTTATAAGTCACTTCAATTCCCTGATTCATCACGTCCCTATCACGTGACTCATTTCCGGAAGAAAACAAACAAAAGCCTTGACTACCAGCGGTTAAAGCTGGGGTAGGCAAAATCTGTACAACCTAGGCAAAACCTTCCGCCTCTCTCTCTGCTGCCTCGTATCACTCCGCTAAGCCTCTCCCACCAAACCCACAACTTCGACCGGCAGCAGAAGGAGTCGGTTCCCCTGCGAAACCGTATCCCTCATAGGGCTCGCTCTCCACGGCGTGAGCCTCACCGAGACCGCGGTCCCTCACACTGCAACTTGTTTTCTCAAAAACGCCCCTCCAGCGCTTCGTGACCGCAGAGCAGAGCGCCCCAGGCTTCAGAGGCAGCTGCAACGCCGTCCAGCAGCGGGAAGAGAGGCTAGTACACCCCACATACACCACTGTCCCCCGTCATTAGGAGCGTCGTGTCATCAAACATAATGAGCCTGAAGCTCCGTGTGGAGCCGGGACGTGCTGTTTTGTACTATACGCCGCTGTAGGCAAAGGAGGTGTTGGAAATTTATCACAAGTTTCAGGATTTTCGCAGGATTTTCACTGTCAGGTTTTCACCATCTGAAGGGACGTGTACACACATCTGCTCTTGTAGCTTAGCCAATACGAACACACCGTCTCTCTGAAATAACCTGTGATTGGCTAAAGTCTATCGTCACAGGATAGATTTTCTGAAGCCTGAAAACAGAGGCAAGAAGGGGGGCTGAAGTAGAGGTCTGCTCTCAGACCACTTGAATTACAATATGCTGCATGGTTAATATGGCATTTTTGCCCAGTGACGCCAAAAGAAAACTGCCTACCCAACCTTTAATTCAACATGGATAACACATTACAACAATAAAATGAGAACATATGTGGATGTAGCCAAAGTTAGCGAGTAGCTAGTGAACACAGTGGAGCATTTAGCTGCTAAAGTCAGATATTTTCCTCAGGAAGTAAGTAAAACAGAACTGAACTGGGCTGAATGCTAATGTTGTCCAGTGTCTGCTGGATGTGTAAATAAGCAACTGTTTGCTAACAGCTTTGCCATGTATGAACTTATGAGGTGACGTCAGTGTTCATAGCTTGTTGCTTCCCCCAAGTGGCCAAAAAAATCTGTTAGGTTTAAGGTCTGTTAAGAAGGAACATGAAGCAAACTTTTGGCTCACATTACTCACACGAATTTCACTGCTTGTTGTTCAGTCTGTGGTTATCGCAGCATTCACAGCATGTTCCAACTGCACAGATGTTAGCTGCAAGCTAGCTAGTAACTTACGCACTGACCTTGCCTGTGTGGATTGTTTCTGTTCAGCTCAGATTTTGACTCTCAGAACTCACCAGTTACTCCAGTCCTGGTTTGGTTATATCCGTCCAGTTCCTCTCCTTTTCCCTCTTGTCTCTGTATGTTTATGAAGTAGATTCAAAAAAGGCCTGGTATATGCACAAATTCAAGTTGAAACTCAAGTTCAACTTTCATGGATGCATCTTTGCCTTCTAAGTTCACACCGCCTTGAGCAGATTTGCAGCTACTCTCAACTTTCCACTGACTGGAAACGCTACACATCTAAAATTCCCTTTGTGCGCTGTCTGAACACACCTTTAGTACCTCATAACCAGCAATGGGCTTCAATACATTCCATAAACACAATTATGTAAATTTTCAAGACCTCCAAAGTGGCATGTCTTAAGATCATTTTTGTAGATTGCAAAAATCCCCCGGACCTCAGGAAATGTAAAGGAATCTCTCTTAGCAAAAACCATTAAATCACCGTCTGTTCTAAAACTCACAAGACTTGTGGAAATTTTGTAATCTGTGGTTTCAGGGTAGATTACGTTCAGTGTAAATAAAAGGCTGGTATAGGCCTACACATTGAGAGATCTTATCTCAGCACTGTTATTGTTCAGTTGTGGTCAGCCTTTGTGTATTTGCATGTGCTTTGTTACAAATTACAATCTTTACTTTATATAATTATGATATGAATTATATTATAGCACGATAACATCCAAAAAACATCATATATTCACACTTTTGTCTGTTTTAATGTTTCTCCCAGAGGCATCAACATGCAGAACTAACATGTCAGCGTGGTGACCCTTTACTTCTGATTTGAGGCATATCATGATGGTGGTGGCTACTAATGATGAAGGGAAAAAGTCTTGCAGTTGCACAGGACCATTTTTAGCCTCAATTAGAAACCAGAGTGCACTTGCAAAATGAAAGCAGGCATTTATTCAAGAGCATAAGAAGTCAGATCAAAGGCAAGTAAGAAAGCAGCACAACATGATAAACACAACAACTAGTCAACCTTATGATCCCTGAGAGATCTTTGAAAATACAATTAAACACAGGGAACAAACCAACATGTCAATCAAAGCCTTGTGTCTTTGAAATCACAGAAAAAAAAAATAAGAATCCTTGCTGTGGTGAAAATGTGCTTTGTAATAACTCACTGAAGACAGAACAGAACCAGCATATTTATAAATGTACTTTGGTTTTACTTGATAACCCCTATCCTTTTTTTAGCAAAGCGCTACCGTTTCAGTGTTGTGTTTTCTTTGTAACAGAATTTATTTATTTATTTCTGTACCAAGCTTGAAGCATCATTTATTATTTTCCTGTTTGTTCACTATTCCTAATATCTACCTAATCCTAGTCAAGGGCAAAACAAGTTGGCGAAAACAGCCATTTAAGACAAATGACATATCACTGGCACTCACGACATGAGCATTTGACTCTTCGGATTAATAAAATCATTAAACTGCATAAAAGCCCTTGCCATTCAACTTGGGTCCCCACAGTGTTTCACCTTGTCTCCTTGGCAGCGAGGGGCCCTCTGTCTTGTTGAGAAATGAGAGGAGGTTAGTCTCGGCTCTTGCAGTTCTCGTCAAAACCCTCCACCGGCCGGCACGTCTGCCCCACTTAACGCCATTGATTACGTGATACAGACAAAAGCCAAGTTTGCCGCTCTGATCATTAATCCTGCTGCAGCCTCACTCTTACCCCCCCCCCCCCAAACACACACACACCCATCCCACCACCACCACCACTTCTTTCCCCTTCTTCCCCATATCTGGCATTTATTGAAGTCACGGGTGCATGGGCTAAATGAGGCCTGAGTGATGGAGGCTCTTTCACATGCAGGGGGTGGAGCTGGCCATCAACAGACAAGAGCTTGAAATTTCCACAGCACTTTATGGTATGAGGAGAAGATCCCACTGAAATCAATATTTTATAGCACGGGAGAATCCCTACTGGAGCAGTTTTGTAAACTGTTTTGAACAGATATCAGAAAGCTGTTTAAATCTTCATTTTACAATATGACGGAGATGCTGAAGCAAGCAAGACCAGGGTCTGTATTTATCAAACATCGAAGAATTACATTCGAGAATACTCTTTACAACCAATTTAGGAGTAAAAATTATTTATTGTGAGTCTGTGCACTAATACACATTCATCAAGCTACTTACTCCTACTTAAGGCAAAGTGTAGGAGTAACATTTAAGAGCAACTTTCAAGGGATCACACAATTAATCACATGTATTCTCTGAGCCGAAACAGCCAATCAGAGACAAGGATTTACTGAACGTCTGCCATATTATGAAGTCTTGATAAAAATAAAAATAAACGTTTCTGCAAAAAAATATCTAATTGTGTGAGATCCTTAATATCCCCAGTAGCAATTAGAATGTCCCTATTTCTATAATATATCCCTATTTATATAGTTTATAAATAGGGATGAAATAAAAATTGTCTGAAATGCAAACAAAAGGAAAACCAACCATGAGCAGGAAAGAAATTCTGAGAGAAATTCAAGAGAAATTACTGGAGTTGCATGGAAAGTGACTGCAAACAAAATCATCAGTCACCATTATTTTTGTTGTTTGCACCACTGTTAGATGCGAAAAAAGAAAAATAAGTAGTGTAACAACTACCAAATCAAATGCAAATAGTTGGCTAAAACTGTCCTATTCTATTAGATGTATTGCTTCAGCTAACATTATATTCATCATTCATAACTCCAAGGTCTCAGAAGGTTTGTGCTCACCTCTGTTTATGCACTGCAGTCATCTAGGATCTACTCTTAATTAACTTAAATGAGCTTTGGAGTATTTAAATTGTAAGAAGTTTGATAAAATAGCTTTTATTCTTAAGTTTGTGAGTAGCAGTTAATGTGTAGGATTTTTTTAACTTTATCTTTTACTTATGTCCAAAATTTCACTTCAGCAGTTTGATTAATAGACAGCACAACTTTCATTTTGGTGCTACAGATTTGCAAAAGCACAGGCTGTTGTTTCAACATCGATTCAAAGTCAAAACATGTTCTTGGCTCTTACCTGTTGTCTTTTTAAAGAAAGGAAATCAAAAAGGGAAACCATTATTTTTAGAATTGCTCCTTTACCCCTGGGAGAGCACCTCCAACACAAGCATCAACACAATAGCCTTGTTGCATGTCCTCAAAACCGCAGTCAAATATGAGTGCTGTGACACCCACACATCGTGCGGCGGAGACACTGACTGTGAGGAAATTTCACACCAGGTAATTATCTTCTGTTTTTCTTTGCCTTTGGGGGGAAGGTGTGCGAGGCCGGCGGAGGGTGGGGAGGGGTAGTTGAGGAGGGGTGAGGTCTTCCTTACACACTTAGATGTGAGGGTGAAAATTACACAGACTCCTCCGTGGGCTTGGAGAGCCACCAGACCTCATCAAGCAGCAGGTGAGCGCTTTTTTGCATCTCCCCCTCAATGTCGTCCCATCCAGTATAAATAGAACAGTATGGCGGCACAAGTCACATCTCATTTGGTGTGTTGTGTTTCAGAGCACCTCCGCTGAGACGCCGGGCACCGAGGGCAGCTGAGGGAAAGCAGAGCCTCACTAATGGACGGGAGCCAGGCCTGGAATTTACAGTCCCTGCCGAGAAACCATTCTTCGGGCCCTTCAGTCATACCCTGGTGTGTACAAACACACACTGAGCGGCATTCAGGGCTTTTTTCCTTTTCCCTTTGTGTTGTTGGAGTGTAGACACTATCTCAAGGATCTCAACTGTTTTCCAGGCATTTGCTTGCAGAGACGTATATACTGTTAGATTGGCCTCCATGGAGTATTTATTAACGGGAAATCAACAAAGTTTGATCCCATACGAACCGTAATCATGAAACCGAATGAAATGTGATCAAAATGTTAATGATCTCTCGTTAACACTCACTATGAGCGACACCTTTCACATACAGTCATTTGACCCATTGTTAATCTAAAACATTGATCATTGCAGCTTTAAAGACATGCAAAATCATTATTTACAGCTGGGATCTGTGTGTAATTTCACACATTCAAACTACAACAAAAATGAGAGAGCATTTCTTATCACATTAGTACAGTTTTGTAACCTCCTCTTTATTGTTTGCATGCAAATTCAACTAGCTAACTTGAACACAAATGTATCATTAAGTTTGATGATAGTGGCAATGTCAACTGGACAGGTGCAAATAGTTTGACCATTTAAATACATACATACATATATACATACATATATACTCTCTCACTCTCTCTCGCTCTCTCTCTCTCACACACACACACACACACAGAGAGAACAAAGTAAAAACGAGGACAACCACAGGAAATCTTATCAAACCACAGTGAGTCAAAAGTTTATTTGCCCAATAGTTGATTCATTCCTTCAGCCTTCATCGGATATACTCTGCACCCTTGCATTTTGTGTGTGTACAGCTATGAGCCAATGGGGGGTTAATAACGTCAGTCTCCTTCATTAGATATACAGTAGGTGCAAGAGAGAACAGGAGAACAATAGAGGACTCACCAGCATCTCAAGAGGCTCCCAGCAAAACATGGATTAGGTGGAGATTATTAAATGTCAGCTCTTAAGACGAATACTTTTTACAGCCTCAAAGTAAATCAATACTACTTATCTTTGATAAAAGAGGCAGAGTAGATGTGCCAGCATAGTAGTCTGACAGCTCTTTCTTTCTCTCTCTACAAAACCTTTACTAATCGAATCGAAAAATCCCACAGGAATGTCTTCAAAATGCATTATAGTGCATTTGTGATTTTTACATATGTATGTGTTTGTTTCTTTGTTATATTAGTGTATAGTCTGAAATCTGGCTTTTCATTTATGTCTTCTGCTGCTTGACAGTCTCGCTCTTTGTTTTTCATTTTAAAAAAGGCTTTACAAATCGAATTTGAAATTCTATTGGCATGTTTCCAGTGTGCAGCACAAAGCATTCAGAATCTGTCATTTCTGAGAGAACAAACTCTTTCAGGATATGATTGGGCAGTCCATAATCTCTCCCTCTCTGTCTGTCTTTGTTGCCTGTCTGTCTGCCTGGCTGTATATCAGTGATATTTCCAGGTGCATATGTGCACCTCCTGATGTACCACATCTGTCTCTCTCTATATATATATTTCTGTCTCTTTCTCAGTCTCTGGCAGCGCTAATACCAATGATTTCTCTAAACATTCTGCTTCATGCTGAAAATCAATTTTCTCAAAGGCGCCCAGATTGACATCTGCAAATATTGATGGTAAACAAACCAATCAGAACAGCTCTGTCGATAGCTATATGGTGCCTGCTCACAGACCTCATCTCCCTGCTTTCAAAACAAGCGCAGGATGCAGTGCGCCTGATCCCACATTACTCCTGCAATGAGTATGGGCAGTTTGAAGTTTCAAGTGCCTCCACCCAAGGAGTGTGTGCCATTACTGCACCTTTGCTCTGTGTGTGTATGTGTGAGTTTGTGTGCATACATTGTTGTACATTTGTAGTGTGCCCTCAGTGCTTTCTCAGTGCCTGCATCCAAATCATAATTACAATGTAATATCACGCGTAAGGCAGTGCTCCTGCTGTTGTTTCACTTTCTCCTCCTCTTCCCTTCTATGAATATCAAATGCTCTCATGCTGAGCTCTGAAAGCTGCACAGCTCTTTCCCAGACACACAGACGGTGTATGTGTGTGTGTGTGTGTGTATGTGTGTTTTGGAGGGGGGGGGGGGGTCGGTAGTTGGATAGTTCTTTCCTCCTCTGGCTTTGACAGGAAAAGCCAGTGGCGGGATCTCGATTTTAAAAATACGCCTAGAATCCCTCTGGTCTGTTGTTACCCCTGTCCAAGCAAGACAACCTTACATCCTATTCAGCTGTCCTCTGTGGGGTGTACATGATATTTCTTATTCATGTCACATAAACTGCAGAAATCACAAAGGCTATCTCAGATGCAGTGTGAGGCTATATGCCAGAGTCTTGGCATGGCTGTGGTATCGAATAGATGAAGCCTGCAAGGCTGTAGCTATGCCAGTGCCTTAGAAAAAGGACATCTGTCAAACGTTCACTTCAAAGAGCCACTCTTTGGGAAAAATTGCTGAAATACTACTAGTTTGTTATATGAAATTCTTGGTGTTTGTTACTCAGTTGTCCACCGTGTACTGAACGGTGCATGCCATTAGTTTTCCAATGTATTTTCTCCACTAGATGCAGAGTTTCTTTCTCTTGATTTGAGGGTTTTTGTTCCCTCAGAGAATAGAATTTACAAGGGATCATTTGACAGATGTTGTCTTTTCAACCCACTAACACAGTCAAGAAGAAAGTAGCACTTTTTCCCACTTCACAGTGTTTATTGAGTAAAGCACTAATTCAAAGAAACTGCCTCAAGCAGTAATATAAACAGATTATCCATTCAACTCAGGACTGGGGGTCTCTTTTATCTATAAATCAGAATCGACAAACACGTAGTACACATTCTGATGTTTGCTCTGCAGGCAACAAACAGATGCAAACACAAACAAATTCAATAATGTTTGAGGGCTAGATAATATCAATTTGTGGGAAATGGAGGCATGTTTAACTTTGTTAAAGTGGTGACTTACAGATGAGAAAGACCATTTTTATAAAGTGAACTCAATAAATGTGGATAAAATCATCAGTGTTCACACATCCAGGTATTTTTCACTGGCCGTAATGGAACCAGGAGATAACAGATTTATTTAGAGTTATAGTTGGTTTTTGTTTCTGTGTCATGGTCCCACATTGGATTACAAGACACTGTCAAATATGAAATATCACAAATTTAGGAAGACATCTATCTGTAACACATATACAGCATTAAAAATACTTTCAAATAACATTGATGTGAAAATGTTAAAATTAATTGTACACCAAATAGCAGAAGAAAAATGCTTCAAGCCTAAAGTTTATCCTAATAGCCAAGTACCTAACAGCGGACGTCTCTCCTCTCTCTCCCATTAAATACATGCTGCTCGAAGAGCACCAGTCGACACGTTAAACAAGCTAGTTGTATTAGCACGTTAAGCTAATTCCCACAAGGCCGGTAGTAAACAAGGAAATGAGAGTGCTTCCGGGTTGCTGCCATTCCCCATCCTTGCCGATCTCAGAGCTAGTACAATATTTCAAGTATGGTAAGCCAGCAGGTGTGGGTTGTGGCATTTCTATGTCATTAGAAGGTAGCCATGATAAGTGTGTGTTGTGTTTGGGACATCAACATGCAATATTGTCCAGGGAGAACCCACAGTCGTGCATGGATTGTTTTATAATGCCTGCACGTACCAGAGAGACCTGTTGATGCAATGAATTGTCCTCAGAAGAGGCCTGTGGGAAGCAAAACGGCAGGCTGTTGTTTTGAAGAGGTTATTGACAGGGCAATCAGTGCACTGGATGTTTCTCTCCCTGAAAACCTTATAGCACCCCCTCTCAGTTTCATGAGGACGTGGAGGTGCGCCCCTCACGAGTGGGCTGCCACGCAAAAGTGGTCTGCATCCTGTAGAAGATTATCAAATATGCAAGGAAGGGAGCAGGCTGCTTGTGAGTCACTCCCTCTGGTGGATCAAGTCCTCTCTCCGCTGGTTTCTGCCTCCAGCTCCATTGGCAAGGCGTTGTGCCCTTGCAAAAAACTGCAGGATTATGGATGGCTTGAAACTGCCAGTGGAATCTTAAGCTGTGTTTGGACCAGATGCAGCTAAATTGTTGCATCAGGTACAGGTAAGTCACTGGCTTTAGGCTTGCCAGAGCCTGTAGTGCAAGAGACCCAGGCACCATTGACTAGAGCTGCCTACGTGTACCGTTGGGGGGTGTTTACCACATGATGTGGGGCTCACCAGGTAGTTCTCTAATCAGCTACAGCGTTACCCTGTGAGGGATAGTGGCGGCAATCAAGGCAGTTCATGCCGACGAGTACACACTCAATGAGGATGGCTGTTCCATGATTTTTCGGTTCCTCAGAGGTGCCCAGAGGCTTACACTTTGCAGGACAAGACTTTCAGTCCGTCCATGAGACTTGGACATAGTCCTCATTGCACTTCAGCATTCCCCCTTTGAGCCTCTTGAAGTTGCTGATTTGAAATGAACTTCCCTTTATAACAGCATACCTGTTAGCCATGACCTCCATCACAAGGATGTTAGTTCACAGTGACTGCTGCAGGTTCTTGCCGAATGGGTTGGGTGTAGTCCTTCGCCCCAACTTGGCGTTCCTGCCTAAGGTCCTGTCTCAGTTCCACCTGACCCGGTCAGTCAGGCTCCTGAAGGAGGTCAGGAGGTCGAGCAACTCCAGTCCATGCTATGCCCTGTCAGGGCCTTGGCAGAGAACATCCGGTGTACACAGGACTTCAGGAAGACTGATCAGCTGTTCATCTGTTTCAAATCCAGTCATTTGGGCAGACTCTTGTTGAACTAGGCTGCCCACTGGATTGTGGACATAATTCACTGTGTCCATGTGGGCTACATGCTTATTTTCCACCGTTCTGTTGTCTCCCTCGGTCAGCTTTACATCTTGTGGGCTGACCTGTGTGGCCACAGGTTTGGCCTTTGCGTCTTTTATAGCCTTTATCTGTTTTCCTTGGGCCAGTCTTGCATCTTGCAGACTAACTTGAGCAGCCCTTCTGCCTCTCAGGCTTGGCCTATGCATCTGGCAGGGCATTGACCTGGTTGGTATGTAAATAATGTACATTTGTGTTTGTTTGTTACTTGTTTTGTGAACTGGGCTTGTGGGCTCCTCACGGGGTGTCTTAAAGAGTAAAAAAATAGTTTCGATACCATAGAGAACATCTGGTTAGATTGTAATGGGGGGATCATTCACTCTACAATGTAACCAGACGATGTTAACATAAAGCACATAAAAATCTGCACTTTTTAGATAAATTATACAACATAATTCTCTGTAACATTTGTGTAGTCCATATATCATTAGTGTTCTTTACTCCCACTATTAAATTATTTATAAAATATATTTTATCAAATTATGTCTATATGCCACAACAGGGAAAAAACAGATTTTAGTTTTAATAATCTTGACTGCAGCTGCTATTTTGCCATATTCTGTGACTGTAAGACATTAACTGAACCTTACAGGATTCAGTCATATTACAGAGATGCTGCGGTGCGAGTCAAAATCCATTTGGCTGTGATCCAGTGGAAAATGCCAGAATATTGAATCAGATTAATTTAACGAGGAACATTATAAAACATTCAGACTGTACTTGGCTGCAAACATGTAAACATTTTGGCTATAATTCATGCTCCTGCTTCAACTTTATAATGCGCTTGATAGGAGTCAACATGTTAATAATTATGTGCCCCCCCCCCAAAGATGACTAAGTAAAAAACTATTACAGCAGCACAGATTTCACACAGGTACACGCTTATTCTTCTGTCACTGCTCACATTAGCATTCTTCATTAGATATGGAAGATATGAAAAACTAAATCAATTCAGCAGTATTCTCCACATTAGTAAGGTGCTTCTGCTGCCTGCTGTCTCATGGGAACAAGTGAGATGATGGCTGCAAATTAATTTGTGACACTCTGAATTGATTTTCTAATCCCGCATGGTATTTGATAAATAACCCTTCAGAAAACGAACACCTCAGACGATAAATACAGTTATTATCTCTTCAAGGGATAATTAGTGCTTCCTACAAAGACGGAGCACCCTTGGTCCTCTGCTGCACCGCTGTAACCCCAAAAGTAACACAACTAATAAAAGTTACATTATTCAATGATCCACAAACAAAAGGAACATTATATCATTTCAGCTTCAGGTGACACTGGGCCACTGGTCACAGGTGGTGCGAGAGACAGACGTATAAACAGCAGCAGCTTTCCCAGTAGGTAGTAAAGTATTACCAGTAATATTTTGCCAATTATGAAGTGTGGTTTTAAGTGAAGTTATTAAACTCACCTGAGGGCACGTACTGACAATTAAATAAGTTTTGGATGCTGTCATTGGACCTGTTTTCTGGGCCTCTGCTCATTAATGGACTTGTTTATGAAGCCACATCTTCCCTATCCTGGGAGCCAGACAAATCTGCGAGCTCATGTTTTATTTGTCCCCCCCCCCCCCCGTAATGTACTTTGTGTGTCGTTGCTCTGATTGGTTGTAGGTCTATCCAGTTGCATCAAGAGGCATTTTGGTCTGCGCCCGCTGATAACACCCCTTGGAAATTTAAAATGAACTGAGAGGTTGCCATTTAGGGACCACCAAGGGGTCTTTTAGGAGGTTCAGTGGGGCACTAGTAGAAACATTTTTGATGAATGAAAATTTTAATCATACTAAGTACAAGATTGAAACTGAGTGTTTCTAGCCATGCTAGCAGAGTGGCTCAAGGGATGGCAACGTTGGTCAGTTGACCACTTTGGTCTAAACTGAAATATCTCAACAACTACTGGATTGATAACCATGATATTTTGTACAGACATTCATGGTCCCCATGAGTCCTAATGACTTTGGGGATACCCTGACTTTTCCTCTAGCATCACTATGAGGTTGACATTTTTTTTATTGAAATATCTCAACAACTATTGAATGGATTGCCATGAAATTTGATAGAGATATTCATCTTGCCTACATGATTTATCCTAATGACTTTGACGATCCCCTGAGTTCTCATCTAGCGCTACCATGAAGTTGATTTTTGGTTTTTACAATTATGTATCTCAACAACTATTGGATGTTCCATGAAATTTGGTACAGTCTTTCTTGTCCCCTTCAGGATGAATTGTAATAACTTTGATGATCCCTTTACTTTCAATAAAGCGCCACCATAGTGTCAATTACCAAATGTAAGGAGGCTAACACACTAAATTCAAATCATGAATGTATCATAAGAACTGGATACCGGACACAAAGATGCCACCTATTCACTTGAATGAAAACTGTTCACCAACTGCATAAGCCAAAAAAGTACTCTGGCTTCAAGATTTGTTTTCACGTTGTGCGGAAGTGTTTATAGCTGTTCTGAACAGCCAAACAGGCAGGGGGAAGAGCCTGCCGTTATCAAGAGGGTTGTCCACACAAAGTGACAGAAATAGTTATGTAAAGAATAAAAAGAGAGAGCTTGAGATAGCAGTTCAGTGTTCTTTGGATTCAGAAAGTTACTAAAATTGACATACACAGTGCACCCAATTCCAGCATTGGAAAGGTGTGGAGGGTGGGGTTTCCAAAACAGTTTGACCATTCGACAAGCACTTCTGATGGAGTACACTAGCCCCTTAAGTAGTAGCCTCACTAAGACTCTTAGTCTTGTTTTGTGATTATTATCTCTCTTCAGTGTTATCTCTGCACCTGCAGTTGAAGCGGTGACCAAGTTTCAACTAAATGATCAAACTCTGTGCAGCAAAATGTCCTCAAATAGTCTCTGTCTTCTAATGTGACTCCATTTTGGTGTTCTTGATATGAAAAAGGTTTGAGTACCCCTAGAGTTAAGTATATGGACTCCTTCTAGCTCCATTTTAAAATTCATGAATAATAGTTACATTTGCCAGTTTCGACACGCTGAGATTTAGTCTTTTCGATCCACCCCGAAAAATAATACTTCATCATTCTGGTAAGGATTTTTGCCATAACGCCAAATTAGTGTGTCTGATGCCTCCCCATCACAACGACTATTGTTTTACTCTCTGTGTACTGCAAAGTAGGAGGCAGAGGGGCTGTGAGGGGCTTTGTCTGAGTGGAATGGAGCCTCACTGACAGTATGGCATTCACTCAAAATGTAAATGAGAGGGTTTTAGGAGTGTGGTGGTCAGGTAACATACGCCTACAGTTGAATGTGCTCCTTTAGTCTAGTCTCAAAGATGACAAATGCTGTTACCACGCAGGAGGCCCGCCGATTGCCATCACACTCCAATGTCATACATAAAACCCATGTGCAGGGACACTTGAGTACAAAGAGGGAAAAACAATAAGATATTCATCAGCACCTAAACAGATACAATGTACTCTACCCACACATGTGCACATTTGCAAATACACACAGTACATACACAGACACAATTGACGTAATTCCACACTCACAGTCATCAGATGAAAACACTGCCAGACTACTAGTATCTTCAGATGACAGCAGGCAGGTAGAAGAGAACAGCGGATTATTCCTGTTTTGGTTAAAACCATCCTCCCCAACAAACTGTTTTCTCTACTGCATCACATACACATCACAACACAATTTTATGGGTTTTATATTTCTTTAATGGCTTTGTTGGTCGGGTGGTCCGCTTTTAGAGTATTTTACCTTTGCGTTTGCATTCTTAATTATTCACAAAAACAAATTTAAATGACCTCAGTGAATCCATTAAAAACCTCCCTTTAAATAAATCCACTTCAGTCAGGATGCTCCTATTTCGTGCACTCGAAACACTCTTAAATAAGAAACCTTACATTCTATTGACTCAAATTAAAGGAAGGCATTGTATCACATTTCAAAATAACTGGGAAAAATTATATAGCCTACAGTATATTGCATTTTTATTAATCTATGTGTAAAACATTTCCTAAAGAGTCCTGTTTAAGGCTATAAGGTATTCAACCATCCCCTCTGTCTTTTCCCCAGAACATAATGTGGTTTTCTGTTAAGCAGTACATCTGTTCATCAAGAAGCATTTTGCTATTGAGTTGTGGAAAATCAAGCTTACATAACACTGCAGTACACCTCCGTGTAAAAACAAGGAATATATCTATACACTTCTTTTTAGACATTGTTTTTGAGCTTCAAGCTGCTGGTGGTGAAGCTCTGGATCTAGTTGAAATTCTAATTATGTAATCTACTGTATTTCAGGGGCTGGCATTATCCCAGTCGCCTCTTTGGAAAATGGTGTCATTCTTGCAAGATCGTAATTCAGACAAAAATACTGCATTCAATCAATGGTGAATGAAATAAGTGAGGTTATAAAGAGAGCAGTGCAGGGGGATCACAGAACTGAAATACAGTTTAAATTATAGCAAGCGATCCTTTCTTTATTGTGCTCATTGAGACACGAGGCAGCTTTGTGAACAGAAAACCCTTTTATAGATTCAATGTGATGACATCATTGTACAAATGGAAAGTATGCCTACTTCTCCCTAATGACAGGGCAGTGATATGAGTGTTTACTGTATTTATGCATATGCTATCTGCAATTTACCTCGAATAATCTTATATTTGGTAGCAGAAACGCTATTTACTGTTATAGCTCCATCCATTCATCTATTTACCCAGTTTCTATACCTGCTACTTTCTATTCAGGGTCAAGAGGAGGCTGGGAACTCACACAGTCTCGATTTACGAAAGAAATACTGACAGATCACCAGTCTATCACGGTTAACAAATATGCAGACCTGCCAACCTAAGAAAGTCTTGGAGTACCACCTTATGATGAAAAACATTTCAGCTCATGTACATCTGTACAGCTGTATTGCTTGGCAGTTTGGCTACCAGTGAACATCTTTTTAAATATTGGTCCAGCATGGTCATCTACAGATAATGGCAAATTGTGCTCAACAATGAAGTTTGTGAACAGTGTCTCTGCCTGGATTGGCTGCAAATCCTGTTCTCTGAAAAATTTCGTGTTGATCTTAGGGACTGACGCTGGCATCTGCAGTCTGAAAAAGTGTGTTTGTGTGGGGGTTTATTTATTATATTATTTTTATCCATTACTGTCATATTCCTATTGTCAGAAAATATAACTTACACATCTCTCCTTCATAACATCTACGCCTACATGACCACTTGATGTTATTTTCATTCTGGGGATATACCTGAATATATAGCTAGTATTGTCATTTTTGTTGTAATTGTATGCCTTTTAATTCACAACAATTGCCAATACATAAACATTAAATGAATATTATTCAATGTCTAATTATTAAATGCCGATCCTTGATGCCTGATGTCAATATCAGTATTACAGACTGTGCAGAATGCATGGTGGGGAAGTCTGGAGATACGGAGGCATGGCCATCTCTCCCGGTAACTTTCTAGGAATTTCTGTGGCGCGTGCACTCGCTTTTGTTTGCAGCCGGGGCTGCCATGATCTGCTCCTCTCATTAGAACCTGGAACAAAGACACAGGGAGAACATACAAACTCCTCACAGAGAGAGCATAATTGCTACCACTGAGTCTCTCTGGCCGTCATCTCTTTGCTACATACCACAGTACACTCTTGTTGAGCTGCGATGAACTTTGTATGAATATGGCTACTTTCACGTAACATCTCCTTTAATTAACAAAGAAGGAGCCTCAGTCTTTCTCTCTGTTTTTTCAATTGTATTAGCTAGTCCCGTTATACGATAAATCAGTTCAGGCTAACATGCTATCAATGTTTTGGTGTTAGCAGCTACACAACTAGCTTTTTTCTTCCACCCGTTAACCAGCCAGTGTTGCCAATTTAGCAACTTTCTTGCTAGAGTCTTGTACTACGCTGGTGTAAGAAAATGTTACAATGGATACAGTTCAGTAGGAATTGATTATTGAAAGTGAGGGTTAGTTATTGAATGTGTGGGTCTGTCGCAAAAGACTATTGAAGATTGTCACAGATCCTCTCGGCTAGCATGATATCTGCTAACTATATTTGAACTAATGTAAAAAAAAAAAAAATGCTGCACATTATAACTATGTGTCTAATTGTTGATGATAAAGATAATGAATGTCAATAAATAAAGTGTTAACAGTGATTTAATGTACTCTTGGCAGACTTTACTCAGTAGAATGACATCATAGCCTGCAACACCCGTACTCACTGTGGGGAACACACTGATTGTGGTTGCACCAATGGTAATGTATCCATGACTTCCGCCTAAAATTTCAAAGGTGAACAACAAATGTACCTTTTGCAGACAGTTCCGGAGTTGGTGGATCAGAGCACTGTGAAGTTCCCTGAGGGCAGGACTGATGATACATTCAAAGCCAGAGAATCTCTATGTGCTGTAAAAATGCATTCTGTGATGCAAACAAATGATCAAAAAGCAGTGCAGAGTGTTGGTATCCAGAGAACAGACTGAGGCTTTAAAGCTGCAGAAGGGGCTTGTAGGCAGGGCCACGACCTTAACTGCAGGTGTTTTCCTGCTGAGGGGAGGGCGGGTCGCGGAGTGGGGGATAATGGAGGGGCTGAGCTAGGTAGGAGGCAGAGGCAGGCATATGCCAGCAGAGGGACATGCTTGTATATACTGGGTGTGTGTATGTGTGAGTGTTCACAAAGGAAAGAATGAGCACCAGAACACACATAGTACCTCCCTGGAGGCAGCCAGATAGTGGGGGGTTGAGTGGCAGTAAACCGCCTTCCAGTTGCCATCAGAGTACCAAATGCAGGAGAAAAACTTTCACAACACACACATACACAAATTGGCACACACACGCATACTGAGGCCTCCTCCAGGCCTTTCTTCAGACTGTCAATCTGTAGGCCCCCTCCCTTCTTCGGCCTGTTGGACTATACAAGAATTCTAACTAACTAGCATGAGAGGATATACATAGCACTAAGTATGAAGAAAACAAATGTCCTATAATAAACAGCCTGTGGCTAATCTTGTATCAAACTCCTTTGAGTATCCAATTCAAACACAAGCTTGTAGTGCCATGCTGTCAAATTTATAATCTGCATTAAGGTAGTGCTCAGAGACACAAAATGCAAGGGATAGAAGCTTAAACACAACTTACAGGTAAGACTCTAAATAGATTTAATAATCACAAAGCTTTATGTATAACACCATCACATGCTGTTTGCTGTTGGCCAGTAAATTGACATGTTTTATTATTTATTATTATTATTATAGAAGGGAACAAAAGATTTCATATTTTCTCAAAAAGGATCACTTTAAGCAAGAGCAACCATGACGTGCATTACCTTATAGTCTCGACTGAGCTGTTTGTGTCAGTGTGCATGTGCAGGGTTATTGTTGCGATGGAAAACAAAAGAGTCAAGTCCTCTGGGTAGCTTTGATGGGGAGGACGTTTAATCCAAATTTATGCAGCTCAGGTAGAGCTTCAGGTCAAGGACAGTGTGGGCTTGGATCCGACGGCCATGTTGTAAACAGAGCAGCCACTTACCTGCCAATCACCGGCCCATCGCTGGAGGACCGGACACGGATCTGCAATATCCACAGTCAGCAGGCAAACAAGATGTGTATGTGTGTGTGTGTAAGCATGTGTGTGTGTGTGTGTGTGTGTGTGTGTGTGTGTGTGTGTGTGTGTGTGTGTGCAGAGAGAGCTTTGCATCCAGAGTGCTTTTGACCTCCAGGGTGAGACAATTTGGAGTTCCTTCAAGCAGTATGAGTGGAGACGGCGTGGCAGACCTCGCTGGCCCCGTCCTCCTCTATCACACTGCCGGTTAGTCCTAATCAGAACCGACATATTGTCTGTCTGTCAGCTCATTCAGCGGCCATGTTGGCTTCAAAGTTTGTGCTATTGCCAGAAATTGCTTTCTGAGCTATGGGATGAAGGACAAAATAAGAGTTACAGAATGTGAAAGTGCAGCTATAAATTGCCTTCCTGTGTGTGAAGGCTTTGTGTAGAGTCATAATAGTCATAATGCTAAAAATACAGATGCAAAAAAATACAGCTCACACAAAGGCAGTGCCATTAAATTCAGCAGTGCTCCCATGTTAAATTAAAATCAGATGGAGCACTCTTTCTCTCCCTCACCTCGCTACCCATCTCTCTTGTCTGGCCCTGATTGGTAGATGGGATTCATTAAAATGTCCAAATGAGATTTGTCTTGCATTACTTTTCAAAGAGACAAGTGAAAATGACTAAAAATACAGTAAATAGAAAAGCGACCTAGATGTACACGCAATAAAGCCTTGAGCTAAGCAGGGGCTTTTAAATTATTAGGTGAGTGCTGGGCACCGCACTTGATGGTATTTGCATTTTTATTTTTGATTTAAATTCTCACAAACCTAATCATTTCATTTCTGCAAATGTGTGTAATTTGTAAGACTCCTTCATGATGAAGGTCTCCAGTCTCTCATAGGCAGAGAGTGGCAAACTAATGAAACAAGGTACTCCACGTGGTATTTTAGTGCCTTTTGTTTTATTTTGCAGATGCTTTATGCGGTGCACAGAGTGGCAAAATCTATACGTTTTTACTTTTTACCAATAGTCAGTGCCAGTGAGCAAACCATTGGAGCTGCTGAAGTAAACACACACAAAAAAAGGACACCCACACGGACGTCCACAGGTACAAGACAAATGCCTTTACTGCCAGCCATCCAAAGGAAACATGTTCTTTAAAATGTAGACACATTCTTTGGCAATTTCCGTGGGGGGATTAGTTGGAAAATTGTAATGGAATTTATTATTACCAGACATAAATTTTCTTCACAATGAAGATATTGCAACAAAGTTTTGAAGTTTTGAGTGGCTCTCTTCACCAGAACTAAAACAATACACAGTCATTTCTTTGATTTACTGGGTCTAAAACTCAAATTGAGATTGCATATCCATATACTAGATCTAGTCATTATTACCATGGGGAGACGCGAAGTTCCATTCCCCTACTGCTGCAGTACAGCTTTTATCCCGATGTGATTGCTCAATTGCATGTTTATCATCCATGACATTGGCGAAATGTTTCTTTCCCAGAGTCACCTCATAAAACCCTCATTTGCAAAAGTTTAGCTGAGATTAGTCCATTAGCCAAATTACCTAGCCAAGCAGTTGATTTCCAAACGCAGTGTCTTCAATCTGCAGCACAGCATGGGCCCTCGCTCTGAGAAGAAATAAGAGGGAGAGTGAGAAACAGAGGAAGAAGCTTGGAGTAGACGGGAAAGCACTCGTGGCCGGAGGAACAGTCTATGAGATCTGCAGCGGTGCACGAGTTACCCAACCTTTACCATTTCCTTGGGTTCAGTCTTGAGGAGTAAAAGACGCATTGCTTATAATGTCAGCTACCTTCATAATAGCCAGATCAACTCTTCCCTGACACCGTGTCCTGCTCACACGTAATTGAAGGATCAGAGATGAAGTATGAGTTCATTCTGAGTGTCCTTCACAGCCAGGGGTAAATACCAAAATGATGCCGGGCGTATGCAGCATGGAGTCCAGTCACCTCTCTGATTAGGAGTCTAATTTCTGACTACACGGCTAAAGTGGAAAAGAACTCTTGAAAAGGGTTTCTTAAGGGCTCTCGTCAGAAGACGCCTCAGTTTGGTTGCCCTCATATTAGGTCAATAAGTCAGTCTCTTTGCAAAGGCACATTCAGTGTATTGCAAACTCAACGCTGTCTGCCCTTTTCTTACATTTTCATTATCACTCCATGGCTGAGGGAGAGATTAAAAGGCATTAATTCAGAAGTACAATTACTCAATTTTCTTTCCCCAACTCTTTCTCACTTTATTCCCTCCTACAGCTCTGCTCTTTGGGACAGGTCTGGTGTCTAAACTAAGGCTTGACCTCCTATTTGAATAAGTTAATGCAGTGGCCTGTTTGTGGGGAGAGAAATGGGGGGGGGGGCTGTATCAGTTCCATACAGTTGGCTCCGGGGAGAATTTGATTCCTTTTCATCTGTCACTCCCAAGGTGTCATTCTCCACCCCAGGTTGTTATCACCACGCAGGCCCTGACAGCTTCAAGCTGCTTCCTCAAAGAAAAAAAAAGAAAAAAAAACGTTGCAAAGCTCGACGATGAATGCATTTGGAAGGAGACGAAAATGACATATCATTTGTGCACAGACGTGGATTGATGCTGCATTACACACCATTCTAATAAACAGAACCAAAGCACAATGTTCATTTTGTGTTATTCAAGGGTATGTCTTGGATTAGTTTGTAAGGTCTTGTTAATACCCATTGTAATACTTATAATAATAACATTTTGTCATGCATTAGAAGGCCAATGTAAACAAAGCCATGCATAGAATGGCTTTTCCAGAATGCTGTGGCAAGATACAGCATTTAGCTGCCATATGCACAGGAACAGCAGCAGTATGAGAGCAGGGAACTGAGCCGACATTTGAAGCCAAGAGTACACCACAGTGTGATCGAATCATAATAATGCTTTGATAATGTATAACTAATAACTACTTTAAAAACTGCACACTGATTTTATGTCAGTGTGCAGTTTTTATGATTTTAAGAGCTTTATGAAAATGTGCAAATCCTTAAACCTTGCAATAACTGATTTCTTTGGCCATTTAGGAGCAGTGGAAACATTTTTGTCTTTTTTTAGGTGGGGCAGGGGGTCTTAATCATAGAAGTGGTATACATCATCTGAAAGTTGCAACCTGAAGATTAATTAGAAATGCAGCTCAGCAATGTGTGTCAGGGTTTTCTAGTCATAAATGTGTAATAAACATTGTGTTTTGGTTAGGCACCTATTCAAATTTTGAAGGTTTAGAGTGTATAAGAACTTTGAACATTCTGATGGAGGTATATGATATGATAGCCATTCCCATGCTCAGTTATGTCTCATAAGGTATTGCAGCTATTTTTTGGGGTGATACCATTTGTTACAATATGCAGAAATATTTTTAAAATAGTAAATTTATACTGGGTTTTTTTTTAATGGTTTTTGCCCAAAACTGCATGGGATTAGCCTAAAGTTGGCATGTCTGTAATGGGGAGACTCGTGGGTACCCATTTTCATTCAGATATCTTGAGGTGAGAGGTCAAGGGACCTCCCGACACGCCCCCTTCCCGACACGCTAGCATGACATGATTGGTACCAATGGATGCCTGAGGTCATCTAGTTTTATATGATACCAGTTCATCTTCACTCTAGCTTTAAAACTGAGTCCGCTACAGCCTCTGAAAGACAGTAATGTCAGCAGAGGATGTAGACATCCAAGCTGAGGTTCTGGAATAAAAAAGATAAAGACACTATCGAATAACTGTATGATGCCAACTCTCTAAAACTGTATAAAGGCTTATCAATTTCCCAGAATTAAGGCACACTAGAGAGTTTCCATTGTTACAATAATATGTAATCTAATTGAGAATGTGGAAACATTTTTTATTCACAAAGTCCACCTCATCTGCCGCAAGGGCTGTGCTGATCAGAGTGCAATATATTGCATCAATCACTCTCGGGAATCCTGTGAATTAATTCCAGCACACTAAATATGCAACACATTGCATTCATTATTGATAGCTACAGTCAACTAATGTAAGCTACCTGCAATGTAATAGAAGTCTGCTTTTATTGGCAGACTGGGCAAGTGGCCTGAAAATGCAACAAACATTTATTATACCTCTGATCATCAGCATGAACAAAGTATCATGACACCAGTGCCCTGCTGAGTCCCTCGTGCTATCTGACAATAATTCAATAGTATGCATCTCATAGTCCTATTACATTTGCAGGCAATGTTTTTGTACATATCAAGGAGGATTTTTAAACATCTGGATCCCACAGCCTGAGTATAATCCTCTCCTGAGCAGTATAGCCTTAGTTACAATGGTGATGTCCCTGGTTTAAAGGTAAGCCATCACTATCAGATCATGGAGATTACAATGCACTTGCAGTGTCACAGCTTTGACTTTAAGCAGTAAAGGTTGTTCAATTTCATTTCCCTTTTAATATTAAAGGAAAAACTTGAACGGATCCTCCTAATTCTGTCACATTTCAAGAGCGTGTGCAGGCCAACATGTGGTATTCTAGGAGTTTAGGATGAAAAGTAATTTGCTTCACTTCCCAAAACGCCTTTTGACAAAACCAAGAGATTTTTGTGTTCAATTTGCCCTCTTCTAAGTGTAAAAAGGGATCAAATTAAGCTAGCTACCTACAGTGGTTTGCCAATGTTGTGGTGTACGTGATTAAGACAAATGCCCCAGATCATGAAAAGTGTTTTGGCTACATGTCGAAGTCATGTTCGAGTAGAAATCGCTGTTGTCAATGAGAAGACAGGGATGACTAGCACTGTTGTATTTCTATATCTGTAGCTATCCTGTACAAGAATGTATAGTGAATGTATAGTTTTGTATTGCATTACTGGAATTACTTTAGTTTCATTTTGTGCAATTGGAATTACTCTCTGCACTAATAGCAAAAATAAATAAATAAATAAAGCCGATTGAAGCATTTCTGATACAGACATTTCTGTGACTTATATTGTGAGGTAGCACAATCCATGCAATACAGAGGTGCCCTTATTTTTGTTATAATGGGATTTTGGATTATTCTCAAAAAATAAATAAAAGATACATACAATAGTCATACATATTGTAATGCTACCTGTTAGTGTTTTTTAGGTCATTGTGTAATGAGTGACAAGGTGTTACTGTTGGGAGACAAATGTGTGTTGATCCTGAGATGTGTATGAAGTGTTTTGGTTGCATTAGTGCATTTTAGATTGCATGTCGGTAAAGAGGTCAGTTTTGAAAAAGTAAATTGTATTGAATTGAAATTAGTGAACCGTAAAAGAAAGAACTGCAAGATAGTATTGACTGGATCAGCCAACACCTGATCATGACAATACATGTAGCCTTGCCTCCGTTTGGCACATCTTTGGCGGCCCCTATTATCCACTGCTCAGACGAGAGAGTGCCTTCTTTAGCACAGAATCCCTCCCCTGCCCTGCCTGACACTTCCATTCCTTCTTCACATCTCTCTGGGAGAAGAAAAATAGAAACACACAGTGACGTGAGAAATCCCCTGACACCCAGAGATTGTAATAATCTCTACTCTTCTTTACATTCTTTGATTCCTAATACTTTCCTACAAAAACAAATTTATGGTAATCCCCCCGTCGCATATCCATTGCTGTTGTCAAATCCACATGAGGGCAGCCAAACATGCTTTTTCTCTCCGTTCTGTATTCGTAAGTACGGAAGCCCAACAGCATTGTCCTCTGTAATAATTACTTTGAGCACACTTTCATTCGCAGACTTTAGCAGCCCTATTTAGATTGTGGATTACCATATCACTGCAGTGATTTTGAAGTTCACGTAATTCAAAACTCCCTGGATCTAATGCCTGAATTCCTTGTAGTCCAAGATGAACACATGCTAATCTGCTTTGATGTTCTTGGGATGTATGTACATATGTATAGCTCACACAATGGACTATGGTCTTCGTCACAGTCAGAAGCTAGCAGACTGGCGAAATCAACATATGTGAAGAGGGCTGTATGTTATTAATGGAGCGACACTGCTGTTGGCTTGGCAGATTATGATTACAAGCTCAATGTGTTCCTCTCAGCTAACCACTGGCAGACAAATGCTTGAATGCACACGCATGTGTGTGTGTGTGTGTGTGTGTGTGTGTGTGTGTGTGTGTGTATGACTATGGCAGTGACATAATTGCCTGTAAAATGGCGAATTGTCTTTGGTTTTTGTATGGATCAAACAAATGAGATATAACGTGTTGATTAGTGAGTTTTGGAGGTACTTTAGAGGTTTTTGTGGTAAGCCAAGCTAACCTGCCACTGGCTCCAGCTGCATATTTAGCATATAGACATGAGAGTGGTATCAATCTTCTCATCTAACTCTCTGCAAGAAAGCAAAATGTCAAACTATTCCTCTAAGACAGTACTTGATTGAAAATGGTTCTGCACATTTGCATATAACCATGCGTGAGCACAAAGTGGTTAATGTGTGTGCATATGCATGCACGTTTAAGTTTTAGTGGCAGTAATGGCACGGCGGTAGCTTTCATATACGTCTGAGCTGTGTGCGGTTTGGCTGCAGACGTCTCTGCTAATAGGTTTCATGTGAGTGGCCCTGCTGCTGCTCTCTAAAGGTAATATGTCACAGTCCAAGTCCCCCTGGCCGTGCGGTCTGTCTCACCACCGTCCTGCCCCACTCCATCAAGTCGTCCCTCTGCACAGACTAGCCTCTGGGGGAGACGCCTGCCCAGGAGTGTCTGGAAGTCTTTAGGTAATGCTAGATAGAGATATAGGGCTGCAGTTGTGTTTGTGTGTGTGAGAGAGAGAGAGAGAGAGAGAGAGAGAGAGAGAGAGAGAGAGAGAAAGAGAGAAAGAGAGGCTCTGGGTTTTGATAGTCTGTGTACAGCAAGCATGTGTGTGTAGTTTAAGAAACCACTTCCTGCAAACTGCTCTCTGTTGAAGTATTTTGCCTTGACTGTCAAGTAAAAGAAAGAAACAAAGAGGCAAATCAAATGGGTAATAATTGTAAGGTCTCGGATTCAAGACTAATTCTGTTTTTTTTTTTGTTTTTTTTCTTTCAGTAGCTCAAAGCCTCTGTGTATCTGAATGTCATAATTAATCACTCTGATTCTGGATCACTGACATTTGGAAGTTCACCACCAAGCCCATATGTTCTGACATTAATTCAGTGTCAATTTTTGATGCCTAGATACCCAAGAACGTGTCTTGTCTACATTATAATATGAGCTGTAAAGTGAAGGTATAATTTTAGCAACTGTAAATCTGTTATCACGCATGAATACAGTAAATAACTGGCAGAATTAACCACAGGTGTGTTGTCTACGCTGTACAGTTCGCTATGATCACTGGGCACCTTTCCAGGCGACTGTCTGTCATTCGGACTCAAAAACAAAGTGTGCGAGATGATTTCCAATAACGTAAAGTTAGTCTTGGGCTACTTGCCCCATGAAACAACATTATTCATGCCAGAGTCTCCCAAATCTCTCCAACAAACATTACCATTAAAACATCCATTATTCATCCATTATCTATATTATCCTTAGAGGGTCGCGGGGGGCTGGAGCCGATCCCAGCTGGCATTGGGCGAGAGGCGGGGTACATCCTGGACAGGTCGCCAGTCAATCTCAGGGCTGACACATAGAGACAGACAACCATTCACGCTCACAGTCACACCTACAGGCAATTTACAGTCGTCACTTAACGTAACCTGCATGTCTTTGGATTAAACCATTAAAACATTAATGGACAAAAATATGAGAATAAGACCCAGGTTGACAAATACTGTAATTTCCCTTTAAAACATCTGTGGGGCTTCTCCCGTAGCTTAGGGATTAAGACGCTGACCATGAACCGCAACATCCCCGGCTGGAATCCACCCGCAGACATTTGTTGCATCTCTCTTTCCCTCATTTCCTGTCATCTCTCCACTATTGCTATCTTAAAAAGGCTTAAAATGCCCGAAAAGTAATTAAAACAAGTCTGAGGCCAATGCCTACTCTCCTTAAACAAAGAAATCACCTATTTTTCTTTGTTTTTTGAGCTAAAACTGAAACCGCCTTCCTGTCACCTGTCTTTTTGAGTGAATACATCAGCCACAATTTGTGTGACATCAAACATTTTCTGCAGCAAAATGCTCGGCGTTTTGTGCTGTAACATTATGTACTCCTTAAAACTCTGCCTGTGCTTTGTGAGGCTGGCATTTATCATCCTGGAAATCAGTATGTCAGGGCTGATGTGCTGGTAACAAAAGCAGATGCATGGTAGGTGTTGTTATACCCAACACCTCATACCACATCTGTCAGCTGTGGTATTGGCCAAAACACCCTCACTCTCCCTTTTCTTTCAGTAAAAGCCTTGGATTGATTCTCTCTCTCTTTCTCTCTGTTTCAGTAGAGGTATTGAAGGGCGTTGATTCCCTCGCAGTTCAGGCGAGACCAGCCGCTGTGTTGCTCGGCGAGAGGCAAAGACGTAGCCGAGCGAGAGAGAGGTCACCGATATGATTATCCCCGAGTGTCAATACAAAAGGGAGACGCGAGAAAGGTCCCCGCTGAGCTGGAAAATGAATGGCTTTGACCTCATCAAACCTGCGGAAGCATCTCCACTTGCTAATTAAGATTGAGTGGAAGAAAGTCATCAGTGTACAGGGCCGGCCATCTTAGCTGAAGTTAATCAAGCGCACTTCACATCACTGCTCTTTGTATTCATCAAAAGAGTACGCCCAGGAAAGAAAAGGAGTGATGCAGTTGGCAGAATTTTATAATCACGATAACAGCATTTTCTCAGTTACACCGGTCCATCCCACTCTTTAGTCTTCAGCATGAGACTCACTGTATTGGGTTGCATTCTTGTAGCGTGTGCTTATTTCTTCCACATGGAAAGGGGTATGATGTCCCAATAACAGGCTCGTTATTCCCAATTAAACTTGCTCACATCCATCATAAACTGCCACTGTAAACCAAGCATAGGCCCATTATTGGCTCCCATTAATACTGTATATACAAGCAGATGGCGATGGAGTGGGGACTATGTGTGTGTGTGTGTGTGTGTGTGTGTGTGTGTGTGTGTGTGTGTGTGTATGTGTGTGTGTGAGGGTGGGGGTAAAACAGCATTATCCAGCTCCATATCTGTTTATTCCAGAGTCTGCAAAGCCAAGCATTTTGATTCATGACACAGATGCACATGCAAACGAAACCACACAGACGCACGCACAGACTATTATAATATGCACAGAGCAATTAATTCAACAAATAACCTGTCATCATCTGTGTGCCAGCAGCCACAGAGAGTGAGGTCTCTTCCCTTGGTTAGGAAGGTAAAAATCTCTGGCCGAAACCTCATACAACACCGTCACCCTGCCTCTGACACCTTTTAGAAGCTCTCAGCGGGTGTCTTGCTTTCACCTCTGCAGATGTGTAGTAATCATACTTCCAGCACCACAGAGTGCACCGCTGCAGACAAGAGACACTGCCCAGCCTTATCAGACTGAGAAACATGGATGACCCCGATCACACAAGGAACCCAGTGATCCTCGAGGAAGGTGTCCTCCCTGCAAAGTGCTCCGTATGAGTAATGGGGATATTGGAGGTTGGATCTGATTATCGTACCCCTCCACGCCTTCCTCCCCAACAGGGAAAAAAAAAAGTAAAAATAACAGCTCCAGTGTCAAAGCTGCAGTCAGATGACAGCTAGCGCAGCGAGGTGCCCAAGGCAGCCACCCGTCCGTTCCTTTCGCTCGCTTTTCTGAAGGTCAATCTTCAGCTGCCCTCCACGTGGCTGCAGTCCTGTTTACCTCTCTCTGAAAGCCAATTACATTGCTGCGGTGCTATGCCAGTCAAAGCTGTTATATTTCACAAACAGACACACGTAGGCATGCACTTACAGAGATGCGCTGCGCACACACCCACACACACAGACAAACACCTGCAGCAGCAACTCTTCTTGGCTGCGGTAGAAGGCAGGATGATGTCTTTTGACCTGTCTGTGGTGTAATATATTGATGTGCGCACAAGGAACGATTATTTACAGCTCAGGAGCATCATGAGGCAAGTTAGCGAGTGCATGAAAAACGATGGTTTATTTACCATGGGGTTTTATATTGGGTTGAATGTGAGATGATTATAAACCTGTCTTCATTATCTGAAAAATGGAGAGGCTTTGCTAATGTTTGCTGATTTATTCTATAACCTCAAGGGTTTAGTTCTTGATTTATGCCACTCAATGACAGCTTGTGTAATCATACAAGTGTTGGTAAAATAGTGATGGATAGCAGGTTGTTGTCCTCTGCAGTACTTTGGCTTTTACCTATTACACTGAATGATGGCAAGTACGATCATGTAAGGGTGGAAAATCTTCTCGAGGTCTATCTCTCTCAGATAGCACCTGTTTAGATTGAATGATTTTTGTCATGTTATTATAATTCCCAGCATTTTAATGAGATTGAATCAGCCGTGTTCAGATATCACCTATGTGGAAATGGCCAAAAGTCAGATATATGAGAAAAATGTGCACACCCCTCCTGTGCTGTCCACGTCCTTCTCTGCCATCTACAGATAGTATAAGGAAGTGCCAGACTGCCATGTGAGCTGCTGCAAAGACTCAGATTTCACTGTGCAAGCCTCTTTTCATGTTTGTCAGTCTCTGCAGTGTACCTGCCTCTGTCTCATCTGCTCCCTCATGTCTTATTACTTTCAGGTATTTTGTGAAGATGTAAATAAATATGAATTTTTGCTCACTTTTTTGGACTAATTAATATTGAACGCAACACCTGCCTGTGCATGTATGCATCAAGAAGCATGTGTAGATTCACTGATATCATGTACTAGTATCAGTGGATCCAGCAGAAGTAGGGCAGCATATGAGTACAAGTATCCAAACCAGATGACCGCCATCTGCTATTTGTAGATTTGCTGTTGCTGTGTGGACCAGAGATGTTGCAGGAGCACAAAGAAAATGCATATGTTTCTGTCAAAGTAAATGAACAAAAAAAAAACACTTTGTTTGTCTGCTTTTCTGTCACCAAGCCTCAGGTAACCTTGGATAGAAGTGTCTGAGGCAGAATGATAAGCACAAACGAGAGGGAAAGTAAATGCACGCAGAGAGTGTGATAACATCCCTGTGGTAAAAAAAAAAATCTAAACGTGTCTTTTATTAAATTAAGCAGCTATACTAACTTCATCATGATTTCAGGAAAATTAGGACATTTTACTATATGACCAAGTCAGCATGTGAAAGTGATAAAAATAAAGAAAGAGATAGACAGTCCCTGTGTGTGTGTGTGTGTGTGTGTGTGTGTGTGTGTGTGTGTGTGTGTGTGTGTGTGTGTGTGTGTGTGTGTGTGTGCGTGCGTTGGCCGCGGCGGTGTAAACAGGTCTTGCTCTACCTACTCTAAAGGAGAGAAAGAGCCCCGGGGTGGAGCAGAGACGACGGGCTCCATCTGGCGCCTGGGCAGCCAATGAAAAGAACAGAGGAACTGTGGGAGCCAGGAAGAAGGGGAACATCATGAAAAGCTCCAATTGGATTTGTCGTCCAGTTCATTGGCACCGGCTGCAAGGTGGCTAACGAGGCAGGTGGCTAAACAGGAAGGAAAGGTATTATCAGCAGCATCAACTCTTCACGCAAATGTTTCTCCTTTTTTTCTGCTGGTCTTTGATGCCAAATGAAAAAAAGGAAATTGCGAGGGAACTGGAACTGGGTATCTGGTAAACAATTAGGGCTGCTGAGCAGTGCTTGGGCTTCGCTCCTTAAAAATGACTACCCTGTAGTTACTTCTCCCCATGGGGGGACAGAGTGTGGTATGTGCTCCATGCGTTACGCTCCTGAAGCATTATGGGAGAGGAAATGATGGTAAGCAGAGAGCCATCTGCTTTGCCACTTGCCACGTCTGCCTGTGCCAATAGCACCTCCTTGCCTCTATTTCTCAGGTGGGGAGTGGAGTGGATCCACGCTGTCTGTACACACACGCGGACACACTAAAAGATCCTTGAAGTTGAAATAGCCAGATGTGTAGACACAGAATGTAACAGTAGAGGAATCTCATATTTTTCTGCACCTTAAACTCCCCTCATGGTTCACACGTCTGGCGCATTTTGTCATGCATTATTCCCGGCTATGATAATCGACAACTGGAAGTGATGTGGATGCGTGGTGATGCTGGACACAGATGGATAGCTTCTCATTGATAGACCAAACAGGCAGAAAGAAGCAACGGTATTTTTTTTTTTTTATTTAACCACTGGTCTGTTTTCATTTTATCAGAGCAGGAGTGCTGCAGAGATAGGCCCCAGTGTCCTTGACAGTGGTGACACTGAAGAGATGGATGTACATCTGGTCAAAGGAAAGTCATTTATTTCCGTTGACCCACTCAGTCAAGTGGATTGAAGCTGAGCCTTTTGATTTGGCTTTTGCTTTGCCTTTTTCCCCCGCAGAGTCCACACTGCTCCCGCAATTACTGCAAACAGAGAAGGTGATGGGTCTAAGATTTTGTCCTGATAAAGGAGTCAGGACCCTATCTCTCCTGTTGACACCATTAAGCCATCAATGAGAGCAAGAAGATGTGTGTGTGTGGGGGGGGGGGGGTCACTGAGGGACTGTCAGTCAAAGCTTACCACCCAGCTCTTGTTTAAAACCATCTGCCACTGAACTCCCACTGGCCTCTTTGTATCTGATCCCAAAACCAGCAGCAGAGGGTCGTCAGGAGGCATATTCACCACTTACTGTCTTATCAAATGCAAACAAGGGACTGCAGAAGCGCACATATTCTTGGATGGGGGTAGTAGGTGGAAAGCGCTTAAGGGTTATTTGTCAAGCCAGGCGGCACTGACTGCCAGTGCCAGAATAGAAAGCCGTTCCAAGTAGCGATCGTCTGACTGAGAGAGCCGAAACAACTGCAATCCAGCTGTCACGCTTTGAAAATACACACGGATGGAGGAGCGTTGTGTAAAAGGGTGCGGTTAATTTTGATGGTACAGCTCAGGAGCATGAAAGAGTTGTATTTTGGGGTTTTCTTTTTCAACCAGTGCAGGCCAGAAAGTGCAATTTAGTCACTCCAGAGCCAGTTCAACTCTAATCCAACGTCAGTGCCAGACAGCACACCTAAATCTCTTCATGGTGGGACTTATCAAACAATAACAGACGCTTTGCAGATCCATTTATAGCTGTAAGAGATGAATATTGTGTTGTGACTTCAGGGAGGTTGCGGCACATGTGTCAACTTGTTGTAATACCCTAATATTTGATCTATTGCATAAATGTATGAGGAGTTGTCACTAGCATTTTATTTTCACATTTTGTTCAAACGCTTGTGAGGAGATTATGTCGGAAATTGAATCACCGATTACGCTTGAATTCATCTAATTCCACCTCAGGTGACAATTTAGGTCTGAAAAACAGAACTAAAACAATCTCACACAACGTGCTAAGACAGCTGTCTCAAATCAAAGCAAAACGCCCCCCCTTTTCACATGGAATCATCTCATAGAATAGTGCTTTTTTCATTTCAAGTTGTATAACAACTATGTTCTGTCAGATTCATAGAAATGGGAATGAAATAGAAAACTCTGGTGTTTGAAAAAGCATTAAAATAAGTCTGTTTTTCACATCAGCATGGACTGTCCATAACAATTTCGACTCCTCAGCTCAACAAACGTATTGGTGTGTTGGTGGTTAATCTTTTAGAATATACCATGCATAGCCATATTTAAAGGATAAGGCTGGTGATATTCTATATTTTTCTTATTGTTAATATCAATAAAACATTTTGTCAGCCTAGCAGCATGGCTGTATGGATGGCAATATTGGTCAGCAGGTCGGTCAGTCTTGGTCACCACTTTGGTTAAGACTGAAATATCTCAACAACAATTGGATGGACTGCCATGAAATTTGGTACAGACATTCATGTTCCTCTCAGGATGAATTGTAATAACTTTGGTGATCCTTTAACTTTCATCTAGTGCTACCATCAGATAAACAAAAAATGTCAAACCACTGTAGTTTATTTTGAGTTAATCCCACATACACCATCTTGCTTCTGTAAATACTCGCTAGAGCACCAAATGTTTATTTATCCGCGGCTGAAAATAGTTCCCAACGAATGCACTATTTACTCGTATTTGAGTAATGTTTGGTAAAAACTACAGTGCCCTGCTGATTTATGAAATGGCTGAGCCTTTTTTAGATATGAAACTATATATGTGTGACCTGTTTTTAAAGCCTTACATCTTCAGTAGGAACAAATGGGCTTGAGGCTGAGAGCCACACAGACAAGGTAGGGAAGTCAGAAAGTATTGAGAGGTGAACTAACACATTTTGCTCTTTTCCTGGGATGTGTTGGCAATAAGAGAAACATAGAGTAACAGCAGCCATATCCTTTAAACATGTTGCTGTGGTTCAACCCCATGCAAACACACCTGTGCAGAATAACAACATTCTAGTTTCTCTCCTCTCTTCTTTTACAATAGCTGATTACTACAGAAAGAAAATAAAAGAGCTTGGTTGTGTGTTCCAAACTCAAACACCTTTTCATGATGAAAGCCAGAGAGAAAGAGAGAGATATCAGACCATCTAAATACCGGTGCTGGTAAAGGAGTCTGAGCAATATGGGATAGGATGAGCCTCTCCATCTCTTGTGTAATGAAGAATGACTGAGAGAGATTGCATGGGCCAACAGCATCTGAAGATGGGGGCCATTGCTATGCACCGAGTGTTACATTTCAGACTGGGCAAGTTGAGACCTGCAGCGCGTGAGGTTAGATTGCAAAAAGACGAGAGGAGCGCGAGGTTAAACGTCTCTTCTCTTGCTCTTTACCACCTAAATGACATGGCTCATTCATACAAGCAGCTCGCATTCAAGGACACTAGCAGGTGTAGAGAAAGAATAAAAACAGACTTGGATGGCAGTCTTATGAAGACACTGGGAAGAATAAACATAAAGAGAGAGAAAAAAAAGCTGGCAGTGGAAAAATGACATTTAATTAAAGACTAAATCTTCACTCGGTGTCCAAAAAAAGAGAACAAGGCAGCTTAGGAA
The DNA here is from genome assembly GCA_005408345.1 of Macquaria australasica. Taxonomy (NCBI): domain Eukaryota; kingdom Metazoa; phylum Chordata; class Actinopteri; order Centrarchiformes; family Percichthyidae; genus Macquaria; species Macquaria australasica. The sequence continues at coordinate 115,125 of SEMN01000271.1, forward strand.
GCCATGCTTTTTTCTTTATATATTAAATGACAGGGGTTAAATGAAGACAGTTCTTGCTGAGATTTCCCTCATGTATAGAGCTGGAGGGATTTGGAACGCAATAAATATAAAAGTCTTTTTAGTTCTCATTCTGTAATTCTTCACAACAGTTGGCAAATGCATGAGACATTTAGTTTCCACAGTTGGTAGCACAAAAGTGAGCTGTATGGGCCCTTTTGCTTTTCACACTAAATAAGTGCTGATAAGCTAAACCAGACCATAGCAAAATGGAATACATAAGAAGAGCTAGTGTGGATAATTAAGAGTGTGCGTAATCTATGGAAATCAGGCTTATGTCTTCATAAACCTGCGTGACTATGTATACCTGTGTTTATGGTTTTAGATGTGGTTGATATGGTGCAGTCCCTGAGGAGCTACAGTACAGTAAGTCACTGGCTTGTTATACAGAGGGATAACTAAATGCAAGCTCGCTGCAGGCCTTTCTCTTCTCCAGACTTCAATCCTGGGAACCAAAATCATTTATTCACATCAAGAGGCTGCTTTGTAAACTACCCAAAGGGATTGCATTTGACAGTCAGTTTATTTATTCATAATACATTCCCACAGATGCTTGCACAACAAGTGGATTTGTTTCTTTTTTTACAGCTGTCTATAGCAAGGTGCACTTAAGCACACCTGCACTTGGAAACTTTTCTACACTGGGGAGGGCGACATTTCCTGCCATGAATAGCTATAATATAACACCTTTTTCCTTGATTAGAAGTCCTTTACGGTAAATGATTCCATTCATTGCGAGAGGTAGAGAAATAATTAAAGCGAAACTCACTAAGGATTTCTCTTCTAATTGGCCATATGGACTGGAAAGAAAAGTTTTATTGGTTTCTTTTGTCTTTCAAAGCAGATGTGCAGGGTCTTAGACTTTTGGCTTTAGAGACACTGTCATCTCTCCCTTGGTGATTCCAACCATAATTACTATACCATGTATTATGCTATTTTAGTCCATGCTAAGGTTAAAAAGTTAAGTACAGTCACAGTTTTCTTTCCATTGCCTCCTCTAGGTGTATTCAGTAGTCCACAGATCCTTGATGTCAGTGTGATGTATGATGTCAGATGTTTACACTCTAACATCCTTGATGCCCTCGGAAGGCTGTGTTCTAACCCATCAAAAGTTGACTATAAAAGTACTTTTATACGTGCTATTTTTATTTACGATGGGAAAATATTTTTATTGAACAGCAGCGTTGTCAGTGTTGTAGCACAAACCCCAAGGCTGACACCCATTGGACCATTATCCCCAATTGTCACAGTTTGTCCTTGGACTCCATATGGCTCTTTTTGTGATTTCTTTTCTTTTATGATTGACATTTGTGCAGATAACAGTAGTTATTTAGTTATTCCTTTACATGTTCTAATTGAAATTATTTCACATATATTAGTTACATAACCAGCGCTAGGCTGGGGCTGCAGCCCCATCAAGAATTACAATAGCCCTGTCGTATCCCCACCAAGAAATTACTACATGTTTGACATATAAAATCCTGTTATTCAGTTTGCTCTGGTACGCCAGCAGTGTGATGAAAATGCTTTGTTTCATCATCAAACGACCTCGTCAAAAGGAACAAAAAGCAAATGAAAATGAGAAAGTGGAAGCAGGCATTGAGAAAAAAAGTAGAACAGTGGGTTAAGATCGCCTGTGACCTGCTACAGCAGCTCCTCCTGGTGCCTAGGAATGTTAGCCAGCCTACAGCCAGAGGAGGAACTGCAGCGCCCAGCCTTAAAGTACTACACCCTTACAAGTCCTATCACAGAGCTGATTTAAAAAAAAAAAAAGCGATTGTTGTTAGTGTACTTCTGAATCATGAAAAGTGTTTGTAGCAGTCATGTGATACTTGAAATTGACTTTCAAATGCCACACATCCATGCCTAGCTTTGTTTATTCATGTCTTTACTACAAATTATGTAGCTCCTCCAATTTAAGCCCCTAACTAGCGCTGGCAAGTAAAAATCTCCAAGCTGCCTGGTGCCTTTGTCACAAACTCCTGGGGCTCCCTGGATCTCTGGAAGAACACAAGCTCTCCTTTATAATACTTGTACTTGTCGAGGTGTGTGTGATTTATAATGCAAGATACTCTAACACAGTCAGATAATTTTACACTCACAGATATTGTTTTTTTTTAAGTATTTCAGTGCTCGAAGTGGGCAGCAGTACCGGCACTTCTACATTTTACTCTTTGGTGTACTGTGACTTTTTCTTGCACCAGCACTTCTCACAAGCTGCTGGTACTCAGGTCAGGTTCTCTGGGCGATTTATAATGGCCCTAAATAAACTGCATTAAGGTCTTTTCAGATGGTAAGAGACACTCCGCCTGCATACCCGCTTGGATCCACAGGGTCTCACTGCGCTCCTCATGTGAATAGACAGACAGTCAAGCACTCCATGAGTAAACGCCAGGCGCTCTATGCGTGGTAACCATGGAGACAGTCTGTGCACTACTCTATCCCTGCTGGTAGAACTGTATTTTCTTTATAGGCTATTACACCATATTGAAATATATCTTGTAGAAAATATTGAAAGAAAAAATCTATAACTAAACAACATAACTACTAACTTTCAAATTAGTTCAGCTAGTAAGTTTACTAATGAGTTGAGTTTAGTTTTGTTGAGAGGCCTATTTAGTTAGTTAAAGGCCTATTTCAGGGAAGTCACGAACGGCAAGGATCAGTCTCTCGTACATTCGCACTGCGACATTGCGTAGAAAAAAGTTCAAGACAAAACAAATCTGGCAGCGGGCGGGTGTGTACGTCAGACGAACACAACCGCAACAGTTTCATAGGATTGCGCCCTCTTGTCGCTCGGCCTGTCAGATTGCCCGCGCCTCCCTACCTGCCTGTCATTGAAAATGAATTAGGCCTACTAGGCGCGTCAATCACTCCCCGTCTGAAAAGACTTTTACCGAGGGGATAGGATTGCGCCTGCTAAGTAACATTGCAGGCCTGATGACTTCATTGAACCACACACTGAAGCTAGTGTACATAGTCGATTATTTTTTACTCTAATAACTGAAATGGTTAAATAGCCTACATTAATGTTGTAAACATCAGCAATATCTCCTAGTAGGCCTATCTTTTATCTACTGTAGAAATTCAGAATGTAATGCTTAATGACTTGCTGATACTGGACGATACACATGCCAACATGTGAACAAGGGGAGTACTGGCACTTATTTTTTTCCACTTCAAGCACTGATTTCAATGTGTTAAACTATGATTTTGGCCTGCAATACAGAATAAGGGAGTGTTCCGGGGCCCACATGATCCCTCTATAATTGCACAGAGAACGCCACGAGCAAGACCTGAATAGAGATTAGTCCCATTTTTTCGTCTTTGATGTAGGGATCTAGAGCCAAGCCAACATTTTTAAATGACTGTCACCTGCTGTGCTGCTGTATATCCCCCAGGGATGCTGTGATCATTGGCAGGTTGCTGCAAATCAGACAGACACTTGACTACCTCTCAATTACAGAACCATAGCTGCTAGGGAGAAGTTGCTCTTTTTATTTGTCTGTCTTTCTGTATGGATCTCAATGAGACCAGTGAGTGTCCAAACATGAACACAAGAATGCATAAAGGTTCTTGATGTCATGGCGCTGGCCAAAGTGTCAAGCCTATAAAGTATCCAAAACACAGCATTGATTCCTTTCTGTGCAATAAGCAGAGATTCAAGGACAATTTGTGCATGTGTTGGCACTGCAATTGCAGCATGTTTGCCTATTTCCTTAATAGAATCATGTAAATCAAGTTGTGGTGCAAACAAGCCCCTGAAAAGTGCAAGCAAATAGTTCCTTCATTACCAATGACAAGTGTAAATTGCCTCAGCTTTAAAATTAATCCACCAAGGCTGGCACCTTTGCACCTTAAAGCCTCTTTATAAATGAAGCATTCTCTGATCTTATCTGACTTTCTAGGATGGAAAAACCTTACCTTACCTGACTTGCTGGTGACAATGCTGTGTCATGGGTCATTGTGGAAAGTCATTACACAGACTGGTCTTAAAGATTCTCAGATCTTTTAGGGAGTGTGGGTGGTGAGTGTTAGTGCATTAGACACAATCTCAATTTGCCTAACCTCACCCTCAACTTTTGATTCAATTTATGGTCTGCATTTTTTCAGCGATAGCCATTCAATGTATTTATATTCTAAAATGACATCTCTATATCATAGTTTTCATTGTTTGAGGCATTCCAATGCAGGATTCAAATTGCCTTCACATACACAAGGGATGCACAAGAAATTATGCATGCATGTGATCCAGTGTTACAGTAATTTCACTGCACTGTGTTACTGTAATTGTATCTCATTGTGGTTACTGTTTGGTCTCCCGTAGCCGTATTAAGTGACTAGTAATGCCAACCAAACATTTTCTACTGCTGCACATCAGCAAGCGTCCAACTTGCGAAACACAAGGTTGCTTTTATTGTGAAGCAGTCACAGGAAACACAATGTAGTTTTCATTATTATTATTGTTTAGTGCAAATGAGTATTTTTATATTGCAGTATTGCTATTTAAGTTATAATCCTTATGATTTCATGTTTTGTACGTAGAAAATGTATTTTTAAAGTAACTAGTATCTAAAGCTGTCAATTAACTGGTGGCAGAAACACGCCAAGATATGTAGAAAAACTGCAAGCTAGTAAACATGAATCTAAACAATGCTGGATTTAAAATACCCATTCAGATCCCTCGTCCATTCCAATGGACAGAACTTTTCTAGGATGTCTAGATCTATGATTACTGTCATCTGACTCCACCCAAATGCACAAACTGATTTGATTGGATGTCTATAAGCCAATCACAGTGTTCCACATCATCTGAAGTGGACTGCAGTCGAGCCGCACCCCCTTTTTCAGCAAGCATGGCCGACCGTCAGGCAAGGAGGAAGCGCAAGGCACATTTTAATCTATTCATCATATTGTGAAAGTGAATAATTTGTGTTTAAACTGTGTTTAAAGTAAACATGCGGTGTTATATTACTTATACATGTCAAAACACCGATAGCTTTCACTCAGGGTCTTTTCAAAATCTGAATGTCACCTGAAGGGAAATGAGGAAATGAAAAGGGAAATACTGTTTTGATTGATTCTGACTGTTCTGATTTGATTTTCTAATGATACAATCAGCTTATAGGGAATCCTATTGATTATGTACACAGAATATTCAACTCAGGAGACTGATGTCAATGAGTGAATGAACCACTCTGGACTGACTCTTTGTTTGTTTTAATCAATTTTGTTAAAATAATACAAAATAAATATATATGCAATGTGCATCACTTTATTCAATGAGTTAACCATTTTTGTTGAGAAAAGGTCTTTTAAGACTATTTATTGTCATTTTTACTATTAGGTGGTTTCTCTGCTTCAGCTTAACATCACAAGTATTTTCATCTTTTTTTTATTGCTAATAATTTATTAGTGCATTTAGAGCAGAAATCCATCATTACAACATTTTTTGTGTTTGGAACATAATTGGGTTCTTGGGTTTTCCAAACGTTTTAGAGGAAGGAAATGCACTCGGCACATTTGTTCGACCTCAAGAATACACTCACGATGCGTTTTGATGAGTAACACTAAATGTAAACATAAACTTTGTTTGTTTACAAGAAAACCCCACAGGGCACCTTTAAGCACAGTACTTAAATGTACTACATTTCTCCATTGCTCAGGGCCTCAAAGTGGTTAATACTGTGGGAAACACTAGCAGGACACCATGACATCAGTTCTGCTACTATTATGCACATGGTCATTGATCAGAATGCAGTTTTTAGCAGCTCACACAGCCTGGATGTAGAGATAAGGGAAGTGTTTTTTACAGTATGTCCTTAGCCATTATTCACAGAAGCTACAAAGACAAGTATATTGTTTTACATCTTTACCAAGTGTGAAGAAGTCCAGCAACAGCCGATCTAGTTTGCAATGACTGTGGGGTTTTCCACTCCTGACCATGCATTTGCATAATGGAATTATGGGCTCAGCCATGCTATGTCTTTAGTGGACCATTAGGCAGGCCTTTACTGGATTGTAATTAGTGGCTTCTGCCCTTCACCTTCATTAGCATGCAAATGAAAATTCTGAACACCAAGAAATATTTGGCACATTGAGAGAAAAATGCCAAAGTGATTAACAGGCAATCTTTAGTGGAATTGTCTATTCCTATATATCACAGTTTGGACCACTTGAAATGAGACATTGCAAAGTGGTAGAGTCCTAACAGGTTGATCTGAACAAGCACCTGTTGATATGAATTTTGATGACATGACTGGTGACTGAGAGTTTCGTTTTGACCAAAGGGTCTTTTGCCTTGATCTGAAAAAAAATCAACCTGATGTTCTGGCTAGGTACAATTTAACCTTTAATCCTCCGGTTTATTCTGTTCTAAATCAAGGCCATATGCTTCCACCTTAAAATACACGCTTTTACTGCTCCTTTCTTCCCTAGCATTCACACACATTACAGTCCTACCTAGATATTTTTTTATCCCTAGCTAATAAAACGTTGTACTTGAACTTCTAAACCATCTAGTGGCATTTGCAATTCTAATGCACTCATTTGAATTAAATGCTGCTTACCATGAATACAATTGAACTTTCAAGACATGTCAGACAAGACCCTGCCAAAAGTAGCCCCTCGACATATACACATTAATCACAGGAGGTAGCCACTGGGCTGGTCACCGTGAAAACATCATTCCAGCGGCAGCACATGCCAGAGAGGGGTGAAGCCTGGGGGTCATTCTCCTTTTGTTAACCCTGTCTAATTAAGAGTCGAAAGTCAACACGGGGAGACAGGTTGACAGCAGCACCGGTTGCATTACTCTTAACAAATTATCGACTGTATAGAGCTGTAATTGATTTAAATATGTAGAGGCCATCTGTGAGGATAGATAAGTTTGCAGGACCCATCCTCAGCTTATATTTTTAGTCATTTATTCATAAGCCTTCATTTACATTTCTGAAGGGCAAGCAGTCATTGTCAACGCACATAATCATTCACAGGATTCGTATTTAAACAAATTAAACAGCCGTCACGGGAGCATCCTGTTTAGCTCCAACATGGAGCACTCAATCTAAAAGCTATCCTGTCAGAAACTCAAGAAGAAGACAAACAATAAACAAACATGATTGTTAAAAAAAAAAGGATGAATAATGTGAATTTGACAGCTCCTTGTATTAAAAATGGTGCAATTCAGCAGCCAATTGCTGTTCATTGTTCGTTCATTATTATAATAGGTGCTTGTAGAATAATGACTTTAATGCATCAATATGACTAAATGACTCAGTGACTAAATAAATGAACAAATAACTAAGGATGAAATACAGTGATGTCTGAGAACTCTTACTAGCCAACCTCTTCATTATATACATTATATTGTGCATTGATAACACACTTGTCTCTGACAACCCCAGTCTCCAAATTATGTTCATATTGGATGATTCTACAGGTCACCAATGATAACGTTCAGTGCCAGTGCAGGAAGTAGTGTGTTCGTTATGCATGAAAAGTAAGGCTGTTGAGGTCGAGGTGTGACACGAGAGACCGCTCTTCATCAACAATTAATGTTAGCCTTTGTACAGTAAATATTTAATCCTTGTTTTTTTCATATTGTTTGGGGTCCCACAGACCCCACCCCACTGCTGTATGTGTAATAATAATAATAATAATAATAATTGCAAAGCCCTCCAAATATTGTTTTTCTTCTTATCTTATTAAACCTCAATATGTAGAAAAGTATCAAAGTGGTTCCATTTACCACAAACTGAACTTGCATTTTTGATGAAGGTAACAAAATACAGAAATGAGCACAAAGCATTATTATTACACCAAAGGAGGAACTGTTTCATGTCTTATATGTTACATGGATGAACAAATACACAGATTATTTTATTTGCCAAAAAAGTCACAGACAAAAACACAGACAGTATGTTATCCCACATAGTTATGTTGCTTATGTTTGGGGTCAGTTAGATCTCTGAACAAGCTGTTCCAATAATTCCAACAACAGGAATCCAAACCGAGCTATTTGGGTCTTGGGAGAATAGCATAAAAACTACTGTCAACACCAATCACAGATGTAGAACATATGAACATCCACTGTATTTAACCATGTTTTACAGCTGGGGTCTAGCCTGAGAACAGAAGTAATGCCTCATTTTCTGTAGTGGACATATGAAACATGTCATCAGTCCAAAATCAGGTTTATAAGCAATTGTCATTAAAAGTAGGAAAAGGCATGAAGTATCAAGGTGATGAAGTAATTTGTTTATATTTTTTGAGCTGTTAAAGGGCCCAGAGTCTCTAAGTACTTTTTGTTGCTGTACTTAAATCATATTGTAGTTCATACATTTTAGTCATTGTTATTTATGCAGTAAACATTCATAAATGTTGCCACTAAATATAATGCATTGATGCACTTGAAAGTTTACGGAGAAGGCTCCAATAAAATAGTAGTCCTTGTAATATTGAACACACCGTTGAGTGCTGAGGATATATGAGGATAATAGGTTTGTTACTTTTGCTCGAGGAATACAGAAAACAGTTGGTCAACATTCCATTCATATTCAGGTTCATGCAGAAGTGCTAACCATGCGTGCATAAGGAGACGGTGAGAGAACCATCCGGAGCAGGTCAGTAGTCACAGAGCCCCTGCACCTACTAAGATGTAAAGCATGTGCTTTTCATGTAGGACCATGTGTGCCTCAATGGTTTATCTTTATAGTGTTTTTCTGATGTCTGATCTCTGAATTACCCATTTAAAACACTGCAATGATCATAAAATATACTGTTATGCAAGCGTACAATCTTATTAATTATGTTTTAACTATATTTTTCATACTGTAATTCTGATAAACAAAGACCTGCTGCATAATCAAGCACAACAGATGTCAAGTGAGAAATTCAAGTATGTGTAAAAGTGGTTAACTACCTGTATGTTAGAGGAGGAGCAGCAAATTGTTTTTGTGAACCTGCTGCCCTTTCTTACATCTGCTGTATTCAGAGTCTTCTGAAGTATCTGGAGAGCTTCTTCTTTTTCACCATGCATGCTGTGGGCTTCCATCTGAATAGCAGCAGCAGCACTCAAGTTGTGTGTTAAACACATTTTCTGGAGATTGGTTTTCACAGCCACTACAGTAAGTTGAACTAAATAAATTGGATTAAAACAACTTAAGTATTTAATATGAAAGCGGCCTTATGCCTACTCATCATGCAGGAAGTATTCCAAAGTTGTCAGTAACTGATTTCTGTCAATTTACAATCATCTGTCATGAATGAGGGATTAATTTTCATAGGTTTTCACAGATGAGTAATCAGCTTTAATTACATGTCTTTTTGATTATAAATCTGAAACCATTAATTGGATTGGTAAATGTATGACAAATAATCTATACTGAATGGCAACAGCACTATAAGCACCACTTAGTTTCCTTTCTCTGTCCAGATGAATGGTCTTCTGAGGTTTATTGATCCCGTATCGCCCCGGACATGTGTCTCATCTGTATGTGTGTTTATGTTTATGGCCTTTTTGCCTCAAATTTCATCTGTCAAAAAAGGATTCCCAAAAGAAAAAACACCAAAATGAACATAATGACTTCACAGAGTGATCCAACTAAGATATATTGCTATCAGTCAATCCTTCCATGGCCTCTCATTATGGAATTAAGCTTCTGCAGTCATAAAGAAATCTTCATTCGCCCACCACAGTTCTCATACAGTAAATCAAGTTAAAGAAAATTTTAGGTCCAGTGGGTACATTTCATTTTATTATTTATTTATTATTTCCTCCAAAAAACCAATTGCATCATTGCTCAGCATGGACAGCTTGCTCAATAATTCATACAATTAGTTTTTCTCCTTAAGCAAGCTCTCTTGTTTCAGTAACCTGCCTCAACCTTCGCACTGGCCCCTGTCTTATTAATCAGCCCCCATCGATTTAGTGTTGAAACTAATTAAAGCCCTGACATGTGCAGTTGATTCCAGACATCTGTGTGTGTCACGAATGCAAAAGCACGCCCTATCTGCCACTCTCTAACTCACTGCCACTGACACCCGCAGAGTAACTTGTTCCCCTAACACCAAAGAGAAGTGACGCACTTAGTGTTTTCCAGCAGATTCATTGCCACCTTAAGACTATGTTTGAATACTAACAAGCCTCTCTAAAATGTTTGTTTCCTTTGTGTTAAAGAAAAACTACAGTATATCACAACTTAACTATTTTTTTCATAGCTCTATCAGTCCTATCAGATACGATCACATTGAACTGACCAAAGTAATTGCTAAGATCTTGGAACGTGGCAACATTGCAACAAGTCCTCCAACCCAAACGACCACATAGGTTGTTTGTTCCTAACCTCTAATACGACCCACAGGAGCATTATCTAAATTAGAACCCCTACCGGTAGCAGGAGATATGACTCCAAAAACGACAAAATAGGTCGTTTGCCAATGACTCCCAGAACGACATATGGTTTCACATGGGACATGAACAGCTTTTTTGGGGAGGACAGTCTCCAACATTGCTAAAAAAGGGGCATTCAGGTTGCAAACAAGCCGACAGTTTTGCCAGATTAGCTACCATTTTATTTGCAAGTAAAACTGAAAGTGAGCACACCCCTAAGGTTGCTAATAATCACTCATTGCATAAGAAAACCACGAGTGCACACAACTATGCACAAGTATGGTAGGTCAAAGCTGAACCTGGAAGTCAGTCTGTAAACTATGATGACTCTTTGCATTCGATAGTTTGGGTAATAGTTTTACCATTTACCTTTGTTTTTTCTTCCAAACAACTCTAGCTAAGCTCTGTCTGTTAAACCTGTGTGATCATCTGACTGCTGATGTTTCTTGCCCCGTTGGATTTCATTGTAGCAATGTTGCCCAAATTTCAGCAATTACTTTGGTGAGAACAGCGCTATTATAAATAATACAAATTACGGTAAACACTTTGAAATAAAAATTAGCTTTCTCTTAAAACCTCTTCTCTTAACCAGTTTCTTACTGTGAGCTATTTAGAGTTTAACATTTGATTCAAAATGTGATGACAGTTGTGGGGGTGTTCCATTATGTTGCCAAGCCACTGTCAACCAAATCTGATCAAAGCACACTCACACAGGCTTGATGAAGGATATTAGCAGTTTAGAGGTTTTGAGTGTTAAACTCTTAATAAATGATAACTCAAGATGTTTTTTCCCAGCCCTTTAACTTTGATTGTTGCTAATTTAGTCATAAATGATGACTGTTGTGTGTTTTGAAATAAAAAAAAAATTCTCTGCTTTGAATAATAATTGGTGTCTGATATGTTTTGTCTACAAAAAAATTCAATTAATTAGTTAAAAAACTTTAACTTCTAGACACAAGATGTCTCCTACTTAGCTGAAAAGTCCACTCTCAGTGTATGTGTATGTACATCTGATAATTGTGTTCAAATGTGGGGACAGAAAACAATGTCATTCTTATAAATGTGTTTTTATATCATCAAAAAGTACATTCATGTGTTGATAATGTACATTTAGAGCTTAAGTCTAAAAACAGGTTGTGAAATCAAGCAAACCTATTTCTTAGTTGATTTAAACTCATGGACATTCCTAAACTGTCAAAGACATTTTATTTAGCTTTTAACTGCATATGCATTTAAATATTGTGCTGGTTGTGAAACTGCTGACTCACCTCAACTGTGAAAGGCCACAGACCGCAATAAGCAGTAATGCAATGCACTAATTATCTCACATGCGGTACCGAAGAAATTAAGTCAAGGCTAAATAGTTGAGCCTTTGCTCCAGGCTGTTTTACAGTGGCCCCGAGTCTTTTAAAATGTATAGTTTGTGTAGTAAATGTTCCTTGCCATGATAAACACTCAACACCATTCATTAGGTAGTATAAACACGCATAACTAGACTTCATGCCCCTAAAATGAATATGTGCTACTTAAAGTAGCAGTGGTGGGTAAACAATTAGCGTATTCAGCCCTTCAATGATGAAGCTTCCCACTACCCCTATTAAGACATGGCATCTTTATACAGTTTATCCCTGCTGTTTTATGAATTCACAATTACACCTCATTAATGTGTCATTTGCATAATTACAAGGAATGGGGACACTATTCACAGTGGGAATACACACTACCTTGAAGGGGGGAAAAAAGATGCTACACAGTGTTGTGAGCTGTAGCAGCGGAGATATTTTGATGTTGCATTGTTTATATTTTAAATTGGGTTGATTATTAATGAATTTACAGCTCAAAAACTGGGACAAAATTCACTTGTAAGTGCTGTATGGATTTTTGTTCCAGCAATGCCTAACTGACAGCTGGAATTCACAAACCTGAAGATACCTTTGTTCATATTTTATTTTCCCTAATATTTTCAGCTGCATTAATTCTCAAAATTTAATTCTGTCTCATCATGGGCATGAAATCAGGTGTGAAAAAGTGATATCTGCAATGAAAGCTATGTGAGAAATTCTGCGAAAGAGCTTATTTGGCCTGCACAGGTACTTTAACCCACCCTCTCTAGGTTATTTGTAAGATAAATGAAACCACAGAAACAGATGACAGGTCTTTAGCTCAACTATAAAATGCAATTAACCAGCAAATGAGGCCAGGCAAGCCACTCTGACCATTCAGCATGAGCAACAGCTAGAGGGGAAGGAGGAGCATGGTAATTCATACCCAATCTGCAAACTGCTCTGCTGCCTTTACTGGGTTGATAAATAGCATTTGACATTTTAACTGCTGCTGATTTGGATATTCAAAGTTATTTAATTCAGATTTCTAAGAATTTTGGTCATTGCTTGCTAGCAGAAATTATCATAGATGGCCTCTTTTGTTGTGGTCTGTTTGTCTGTTTGTTTGTTAAAATAGACTTTTTGTGAAATTGTTCTGAAATGCTCCAGTTCACCCAAAGTTTTACACCACAAGAATGGACTTTTTAAAGGGTCTGAAACCAGAATTGCTAATGCTCATGTTTTAACTAGACCAGACAACCACACTAGCGGCTCTGTGAGGCTGTCACAGAGTGTGCCTAAGTCACAGTGGCGCTGTGATAGTATAGATTTGATTTTTGCAATATTTCTCAACTGAAAGAAACATGACTGAATGAGCTTAGTAATATGAGGTTCAAAGTTCAAATGTTGGTCAGAAAGAATACCAAGATTCTTATAGGCCTTGATGTTGCTAGCGAGGGGGCCAATATAGTGACTGACCTCCTTAGTAAAACAGTCAGGGCCAATCACAAGGACCTCAGTTTTGTCAGAATTGAAATGGAGGAAATTTTGAGACATCCTATTTCTAACAGAAGCTAGGCAGTCATGAAGGGTGGTAAGGTTACTGAGGTTATTAGGTTTAACCGAGTAGTAAAGCTGCATGTCGTCGGCAGAGCAATGGTAAGAGATATCACTGGAGGAGTTAAGCAGATAGCCCAGAGGTAGCATATATAATGAAAACAGAATAGGTCCAAGGATCGACCCTTGTAGAACCCCACATAAGAGGGGAGGAAGACATGTAATTGTTAATGTGAACATTGAAGTGTCTGTCAGACAAGTATGAGGAAAACCATTTGAGTGCAGTACCATGGTTGAAATTTGATCTGAGACCATTGATCTTGTCAACAAAGAAATGTAGAAACTTATCACAGTCATAAATCAAAGTAAACAAATAAACATTTTGACCTGATGATGGTGCTAGATAAAAAGTCAGGAGATCAACACAGACATCCGGATTCATCCTCTGGGCACCATGGATATCTGTATCAACTTTTATGTCAATCCATCCAATCCATCTAATAGTTGGTGAGAAATCCGGTAGTTGAGATATTTCAGCCTGGACCAAGTGGTGGACCAACCAACAGAACGTCATTGCCATCTCTAGACCCATACTGCTAGCATGGCTGAAAAGAGAACTGTTGATTTAGAGAAATCCACAGGATCTGATCGTAAAACTTCATGGTAGCCTTTCCATCACTCAGTGTGTCCAGATTATAATCTGCAATATCACTGCAAATCCTGCCTACATTTCATCAGGGAAAATGTACAACTCAGTGCGAACCGCCCACCTTCCCTATCTACAAGCAACCCACAAACCCCAGTGGTCGGATACCTTGCCAAGGCCTTTTGTTCTCAGCCATAATACATCTTTATTAGTATAATCCCATTGCTCCTGTGCTTTACTCACACTCCATTAGTCTTTATCCAAATCATGTAGCTACAAACAGACTGTCATTGAAGGCAGGAGAAATACTCTCCGGACAGCAACGATGGATAATTGCTTTAACTTTTCGACTAACTGTTTAGTGCATCAAGTCTGAAAAGCCTTTGGCAAAGAGACAACAAGCAGGCCACATTTGGAGCTAGGCACTGAAATGAAAAGCCTCCTTCTGACAGTTACACTGTTTTCATGCGGAAGAAACCTGGCTCTGCTAAGTCCCCATTCTGGATACAACAGTGTGCACAGGGGTCCTGAGATTTATGGCAGCAGCTCAACGTAGCTGGTGGGGGAAAGTCTTTGGGGGTTTTCACATCCCTCCATTTGTTTTGCACATTACTGATGTTTCCCTTAATGTGCTCCGAGCATCCCCTTGAGAAGCTTAGATGGGGCTGTTCTCAAGTTCAGGCTTCATTTAGTTTCCCCCCCCATTCTTCTCTGGAGATAAAACCTGACATACAGACCTCTCTGGCTCTCTTGAGGAGCTATTAATACAGGAAAAAGAACAGAGGAGAGGAGGTGGCGAGCCCCAAATCCACCTGGCAGACCAAGCACTGCCATGTTTATTTGGATCGTACATGGGAAATGGATGAATAGGCAAGCAATAGCTTTTAGTAATGGTGGCAAACTGATGCTTCCAAGGTCCCTGATGAGCAGTGGATCTTTTTGCCAGCCAGAGTTCTCCCTCACTAATCATCATACCCCTAAACATTAATATAACTGTGAACTGTTTAAATTGTACATCACCCGGAAAGATTTTCTAACATTGTTGATCATCTTTGATGTACGATCTAGAGTATTTAAGAGAATGTACGATGCAGTAACAATAAGTTGGCTTTGCAGCAGTGCATGAAATATTTTCAGCATTCTTAGGATGACAAAAACAACCCCTGAAAAAAATAGGATGTCTCTGCATACACATATCCAGGCATTTACATATATTTAGTAGTGAAGGTTCATTCTCTAGTTTCTTCTCATAACATTTATATACCATGAACATGCTGTTCAACTTTGAAATACTTTATTATTCAGAAATCATGTATTGTGGTGTCAGCAAACAGTGCACTCCTCTGACCTGAATATCTTTTTGTTGTTGGTGGACATGGTGAAAAGGTTCTGCCTTCATGGTGAATCCAGCTTTCACTGCACAAAGCACTCACACATTGTTGTTTACTTACTATCTGCAGCAGTACCATTAACCTACTGTATTTCCAAGGATAGAAGAAGAAGCATATTAGGTAAATACATTATTTTCAAATAGCCCCATTTAAGACTGGCACTGCCAGTACCTGATGCTTACTACATTCTCTTTATTCACTTTGGGGAGATTAACCTGAGATTCTTTTCTGAAGCATATTGGTGAGCTTATACTTGAAAGCTTTTCTTTTCTTGAAGTGAAACATAATATTTAAAAATACTATATATCTATAACCATTGTGGGACATGTATAAGTGGGGCTGGTTGCCGGGGGTATGTTAAAAAGAACTAACAGCCTAATCTCACGCATATATTTATATATATTTACATAGTAAAACTGATTTTTGACAATTATTGTGATATTATCTTTAATTCTGTACGTTCTTTTTGTGTGTGTGTGTGTGTTGCTGTTGTTGTTGCAGTGCTCTCATTTTCTAGCAAATCAGTTGGAGACACTGAAACGTCAGCTGGATCAACTCATGAAATGAATGGCAATCAGCTAGCCAACTCCAGCTGATAAAGAAAGTCTGCCGGTGTCAGTTGTTATTTCAGCCAGCAAAATCAATGGTCACTGGCTAAAAATAATCTCGTCTGAAGGACCCATTATTACAAACATTATCACAAATTTGGAAGGGGAAATCTGCCACTGTTACCATTGTGAACTACATACTATGTGTCACTGTAAGGTTACAGGCATAGCAGGTGATCATGAAGGCAAAGGGTCAACTGGGGGTGCTCATGGTGTATTGTAGTCTGCATTTGTTGTATTTTCACTTAGTCATTTAAGGCCCATCAGTGAAAATTCTCTCTTTTTTTAAATAGTGTCCTTTTTGCTTATTTGCTTTTAGATTTCCCCAACCAACCCAGGCAAAATACACAATACCCAATTCCATGCAATCTACCTTTGACATCAAAGCATGGATAATACAAACTGACACAGCCAGAACAGTCTATAGTATATTCAGCAAAGCACCCTGTCTTGGCCACTCTGCCAGATAACTTTGCCATGCCTCAGTCTCCTCTGGCTAGCCTCACAATGCCTTAACATAAGGACAATGAAGAGAAGGCGATAAATCTTTATTGAAGCAATTATAGAGCAAATGTTATTTACACCACCTAATTGGGCTTGGGTATCTCTCTGCTCATAGAAATTAAGGCTCGAGGGGAGTTAAAATGGACACCAATTAATTTTTGCTGACAGAATCAGCAAAACAGCAAATGGCAACAAAGGGAGATTCCCCAGGAGGTAGTGACTTTAGAGGGAGGTGAGAATAACTCGACTAATGTAGTCACAACATCACACCATTTCCATATAAATAACTTCCAAAGAAATAAGAAACTCATTTGCACAGCTGAAAAGAAATCAATTACGGCACCAAACAGGCTAGCTCCATTCCCCTAGACCTTGAAAAGTGCGAATGACATGGTTATAGTACATTCTAATGCTTTGCTTGGGTTCTAGTAGAATATGCATAATGTGCACTGACGGACAGGGAGGGGTAATGTCAGCTAGTAAATGTCAAGTACACATACAGGACCACACACAGCTTATTAAAAAGCTGTCACTAGGAGAGAAGAAGCTAACAGGATGTACCAGACTTGATGAGGATTTATTACCCACTGCCATCTTTACTAAATGGCATTCTTAGACTCTCTGAGTCTTAAAATAAATCACCCTGCCGATGTGAGTGTTTGTGTGGGTGGGTGTGTGTGTGTGTGTGTGGCTGTGTGTGTGTGTGTGTGTGTGTTATTGGGTCACTTTTGAAAAGTTGTTTTGTTAGGCATAGATTTTGACAAGGTTAGGAATTACAAAGGGCACAAAGAGTAGCCACAGTTTTAACTTCAGTGTCATTGTACAGTAAATCAAATGATCAAGAGTAAATATGGTTAAATACACAGTGCACACAGTCAGTTCCAGCAATCAGGGATGCCACAGGAGTGAGGGGTACCCTGAATAGTTTAGGGGGCCCAGAGCCAAACAGGGACCCTGTGGTTTACATATTTATTGTTTAAGAGCTCTTAAGTTGGTGTCATGGGGCCTGCATTTCAAGCACCCTGCAGGCAATTCAAACAAGCTCTTACTCTGACACACACCAGTTTGCTGTTGTAACAGTTCATAAAATAACCTTGTCTCAGTAACATCACTATTAGAAAAAAGGTGAGGTCTCACCACTTTTCTCACCGTGAAAAGACTGATGTGAATAGACTGCTAGAAATGGGCAGTCATTTGACACTGAAGTATTAATACAAGCAGAAGTGGAAAGTATCTCACTCAAGTAAAAATGCTGAAATATTGCTTGGATTTTACTTAAAGCCAGTGTCAATGTGGCAGTGTATCCCCAGTTTGTGTTTCCACTATACTGCAGCCAGTTTCCACCAGCCTTCTCTTAGATTTGGTCCAGGCTGATGACTTATCCCTTGGGGCCATACCTTCACCTGCATGGCAAGCCCCAAGGGACAATGTTAACAAAAACATCATAATAAGGACCTGACGAAGCTCTCTACGATTTAGAAAACTGTATATCAGGACTACAGCTGCCAAATCCCTTCTCTAGCCCTCCCTGTGTACTTTTTATTCACAGTTACTGTATGTTTCCGAACATAAAAGGAGAACTGGTTCAAAAACCTAGCATCAAGTGTGTCACCACCTGATCCATCCAAAGTGAATTAGTAAACATATTTTGAAGGAGACAGGGTGATAAACGGTATAAAATATTAATAAAATACAAAACAATAAGAAAAATCGGTGGTCTTATAACTTACATATGAATGTCGCAGAAATCCACTGTAATCATAGCATGGGATGTCATCACAAAAGTGAAATATGCATGTAGGAAAAGCATTAGGGGAATCATCCCATTCCCCTATTGCTCTTTAAAAAGATTAGTAAATAAATACCAAACAATTAAGATTTTTTTTAATGAGTTAGAGCTGTCTACCTTTAATTTTTTAAATCTGAATAAATTCAGCCTATAGAGCTTGTCACTCACAATTACTGTGATTTAAGACAATGATCACAAGTAGGGCTTGGCGATAAAATGATAACGATAATTATCGCGATATAATTTTCCTCAAATATAATTAAACCACCCATACACCAGGTGTATGCTCGTTGCCACCTGCCATTAAACAGAAGAAGAAGAAGAACAACCAATCATGTTGCAGAAATAGAGGTATGCTTACAGACACAGTGGCTAACAGGCTTGTAGTTGGAGCGGAATAAGCAAAATACCGGTACACCGAAGAAAACGCAGCGCCCATGAGCAGCTGAAGCAGGACGAAGCCATCGTCGACAAGAAAGTTCACTCAGCTTCGGTAGTTTAGAGATATTTTGGCTATTTACAATCCGACAAAAAACAGAGCAAAGACAAGGCAGAAGACACGTGCCAGCTAAGACGGGCAACACCATAAACATGTTTCATGATTTGAAACATCATCACCCGTTAGAACACGCAGAAAGTAAGAAATTACAGAACCTCAGATTTGTGCTGTTTGGCAAGTGTTTGTCATGTTCTGACAGTTTAAAACTACAAACTACCTGGTTTCTTTAACTTTCACTCAGGAGCAAAAATCAGCCTTTGAACTTGAAAGAAATAATGATTTGACAATTTAAAAATTTCATAATAACATTTCTGGCCATATCGCCCAGTCCTAATAACAAGGGAAACAGAGTATACTTTTTTGATGTTAATAATATTGCTGCATTGAGGAGAGGGGTTAAAGGGAGAAAGAGAGAAAGTTGCAAAGCATACTGAAAATCATCATCCCTATTGGCCAGAGGTGGTGGAACCGAACACATCAGTTGGACAGATTGGGAAGTGACAGAGACAAAGACATTTTATCAAACTCACAATAACATTTCTCTATTTAGCTGTACTGTAGTCATAGTTAGGGCTGCAGTTAGTGTTTTATGAAGCTTGATAAAAACTGTTTAAGAGATGTTTCTGAATTTTTAGAGTCCCTCTACACTATTCAGAATGGATGCTGAGTCAGTGAGCAGTGCAGCTCCGACACATTTGAAAATAAGTTGGTATACACAGTACTTCAACCTCTGTCTAACACACACAGCTACATTAAAGATATCATTTACACAAATAAAAATTCATTTTCTGATGTAAGTGTTAAAATGACAACTTTTTCATCTGTTTTTATTGGATGCTGGTTTGATTTTACACATTCAATAACTTTAAATTGAAGTAGCCTGCATGTCAGCTGTTTAAAGGATAAAGTGATGGAATCCAATCTGCTGAACAAACTGGGAGCCGTCTTCATTTGGAGTAGAAATGAGTGGGGCACCAGTGGGAAAACGCAATATTGTCTGCTCTTCCCTCACTGGACAAGGTCAATTAGAGAAGGACATGTATTGGCAATCAAACCTGACACCAAAGATTGACTATGGTGATTATAACCATGCAGATGGGGGGCTTTAAAGGTTATTAATAATGATTTATGGAATTAATTAAAGATGTAAGATAGGATTCCGTGCTTTAAATACATTATATAAGTCCAGCTGAGGAACATTTACCACTTGCGGAAACTCCAGTTATAAATGCAATATGTTCTATGACTGGATGGTTTGTCATTTGGGCTGTGGTGGAGTTATGATTATGATTACAGGGAGTGAAGATGGATTAGATGAAGAGGCACAACATAAATATCAAATATGAGATTCCATAGATTTATTCTGAATATCTGCATGCATCATATATGACACATGCATTGTCTATTAATAAAGACATGGTTTATTATTGGTCTACATTAGATGTCAAAATGTATTTTGTCTCCGTCTTTGCTGAGGTGTGTCTGCGCTTCACCTTATTGGGATTGTATGTGAGTTTAAATTTATTCAGATTTTAAAAATGAAAGGTAGACAAATCTAACTCATTTAAAAAAGCTTCATTGTTTGGTATTCATTTTCTAAACTTCTTAAAGAGCATTAGGGGAATGGGGTGATTCCCCTATTTTGACTGTCTGTACGTGGTGTTCTTTTCTTTGTTCAGCTTTCACTGCTAATGTGAGCTACTCAGCTCTTAAATAGAAGAACATATATTATATATATAATAACAAATTGTATTGGTTTTCAACTAATGAAGAAAGATATACTTTTGCTATACTGACAAATTGTTGCACCTTTCTCCGCACCTGGTCGATGAGGGTAGCAACACAGACATTTATATATTTGAAAATGTTGTGTGTTATTACCTTAAAGGAAAGTGCAACCCTGAAAAGTGAAGTGTTTGCCCAGTGGCCATTTCAGGCTACGAGGCAGCTCTTCCAGCTTGTTAATCATTCCCTGTGCACAGTCAAAACTGACATGATCATTTGATGCATTACTGTGTAATGCTCCAGTAATTATTCTTTCCTTTAACAAGGCAGGCAAGCGAAGCCAGGCTGCCCTCCTTCCCTCCCATGTCTCAGTCATTTATTTCTTAATTTTCTCTCAACTTAGAAACAATCTCAGTCGTACTGGAGCATGGAGGAAATGTGACCAAGGGAGTGGTACTCTTAAGCTAATCTAGGATGGCTAATCGGTGTTGTAGCACACTTAGCTACAGTTTTGTAATACACATGATTGTTGTTTTTAGTGTTTATGTATTCAGGGAACCTTGACTTAGCACAACTGTTCTATATTCAAGTGTACACCCACATGTCAAAAAATGTCTCCTATTGTTGCTCTACTAGCAAAGTTGTGGGTTAAAGGGCCTTGCTTAAAGGCACCTGATTGGTAGTTTTTGACGAAGGTCAGAGAGTGACTCATTCACTTCCTACGCAGAGGTTTTTTCCGTGCCAATCTAGGGAAATGAACCAGAATGACCACGGGGTTGCATGCTTGCTTTTACCTCTGTGCTAAATTGTGTTTCTTGCTGCAGCTCTCGGGTGATTGTCAGAGGAGTCAGAGATACACTGGGTGTAATTACAGTTCAAAGCATAAGATTTACAGGAGACTGATAAGTGCGATGCGTTCGTGACATTTGATTGCCAGATTTCAGTGAGATCTTACTGCCTTAACCATCTAATTGTTTTAATCCCAAGTACAAAGATAGAGCAACTATTTTTTTTAAATGTTACAGTTCCTTGATAAAAAAAAAAAAAGTACAAGATTGTGTACGTAAGAACTTAAGAAGAGTTGTCTTCCAAGGTGCACTTCAGTAAGAAACTGCCAGTCACCCAATTTGGAATGCTGTTGTGTGTGCTGCTAATGGCCAGCAGAAGCTAAATACCATGCTTTGTAGAAACATTTAGCAGCTTAAAATAGTTCACTTAGTAGCATTCTGGGCAGGACCGTAGCCAGGATTTTAGACATACTGAATCATCAACACCTACCCCCACCTCTCAGAAAATTTTGACCAAAAACAAGAATTGAAGTCTCTAAAATAATTACATTTCTGGATTTGTCATATTTTAGCTTTTCAGTTAACTGTTTAATGACATTTTCTGTCATTTTTAGCCATGTTATCTGCATGCCTCTATAAATAGCAGTCTGTCAATCGATCCACTGCTTTGGTACAGACTGAAATATGTCAGCAAACTGTTGGATGGATTGCCATTGAATTTTGTTCAAGGTCCCAAGAGGAAGAAGCCTACTGACTTTGGTGATCCCCTGACTTTTCCTTCATGAGGTTGATATTCGTGGTTTTGAGTGAAATATCTCAACAACTGTTGGATGGATTAGCTACCATGAAATCTGGTACAGACATTAATATTCCCCTAATGATGAAATGTAATATCATTAGTGACCCCTTAACTTTTCCTCTAGTGCCACCGACATTCCCAACAGCCTCAGCTGTACTTTGTGTTTACTGCTACTTACCAAATGTTAGCATGCTAACATGGTAAGCAGTATACCAGCTAAACATTTGCATGCTGATATTAGCATTTAACTCTAAGCACCACAGTACCTATATATAGCCTCACAGAACCACTACCATGGCTGTAGACTCTTACTGGGAATCCACATTAACAAGCAAGACGTGAGTGGTGTGTAAGCGCTACTGAAGCGTCCGGTCCGTTCGATCCACACTGACTCCGGCCTCTGTCATCACAACCAGCTGTCTGTCTGTCAGCAACACAGCCCCTGAGGAGCTAAAAGTAGAGCAGCAGACAAACTGTCTTCACCAGGCTGACTGACAGCAGAAATGTACTGCATACAAATATGCATGTAGGCTCAGCAAGAAGAAAGTGGATTGGAAGCATGGATTGATACATTTTATAAAATAAATGGATATAAATAAATAAATAAATGGAAGTCTATCAGTTCCGTGATATGGGCAAGTGAATGCTGTCAAAAACGTTTCTAAAAAGGCTTCTTATGTGGATTGCCCTTTAGTCTTGTTTAATTGTCAGTGGTAGTTACACTCCTGGGTCAATTTTGGATGACTTCGGCAGCTATCATGCACTATTGTGTTCCCAAATGTGGCAGGAAAGTGTTCTAAATTTCATACAGCTCTGACTGGTACCTTTAGCTGTCCTCTTTTCCATAACAATGGCGGCTGAGGCAATCACAAAATTAGCAGTCAGTTTGGTATCCGCCAGACCAGATTGACTAACAGGCCATAACACATGTGCGCGGGATCATTGGGGGGGGGGGGGGCTCCCCGGGATAAGTGCACGTGCGTGACCGCTTACGTGCTGCACACGCATATTAATGTTTAGAACAAACAACTGACAGATGCAGTACTTGTGTGGAAATTAAAATTAATATTACATTGAGGGTATGTAAACTTGCGACAATACTGCAATACTGAAAGGAATTAAATCTTAAACATACAGGCTTAACACATACTGGCTGATTACCACTTTGGTGTTTTATTCAACATGTTATTAATGATGGTGCATGTCCATCCTGTCTGCCATCAGACATCTTTCTGAAACAATCAGCAGCTGTCACTACAGTTTGTTTTTAATCTCCTTACCTCCACAAGTTGATAGTGCGCACAAGAGAACACAGACATACCGTGTCAACACTTGATTTAGAGGCAAAAAGCCTCCAGGCAGCGTAAAACCAGTGTAAATTGTGAATAAATGCACACCTGTGGATGTAGAGATAACATGCAGCCTCACTCTCACTACTGGATGCTTTTCAATATAGCCTGTTTTTAGTTGATTATTTTCTGCGCCATTCATTTCCTATGGCCAGTTGTGTTCAGCAGCTCCTCTAAACTTTATGCTGAGGTACAAAACCAGATCTATGTTTATCCTTAAAATTTACCATATTTTTCCTACTTGAACCACAACAGAATAATACATCCACAAGCACTTGAAAGGAAACTGATAATATTATTTTTTTAAATCAGATTATTTAAAAAGGTAAAATGATATTTCCACTGTGACTCACTCTGGCCAGCAGGGGGCGCTGTAGGGACCTTTCCTGCACTAATGCCATAACATGAACCTATATTATCATTACCCAGAAGACTCTAGTCTTTCTATGTTTAGGAACATTGAGGAGATCATTTCACCTCATTAAAAGAAAACTTTGAAATGGGAATTTACAACAGGGAAACACACTTTCGGAAACTCCCACTTTGCACTCTATTTATACTTTATACTCTATTAGGAGTTTCTAAATCACCTGCATGGAGGAACAGGAGCACCTAGAGGAAACTCACACAAACACCACATTGCTTTAAAAAGTTGCTGAAAATTTAGTACAGCTAGTTCAACACTGAGCATCTATCTGCTGTATTACTTTCATTATCATACGAAGGTCATTAGCCACAAAGGAATTAAAACCAGCACTGAACATCTGTGAGGCTGTGTTTAGATTTGACAATGGCAAGTTCTTTTGTGTGTGTGTGTGTGTGTGATCTTGAGAGAGTAAGAGAAGGGGAGAGTCAGTGAGAAAGAAAGAGAGAGAGAGATGAACAGGTATAAGTGAAAGTAGAGGAGGTGAGCCATCAAGAAACACATCCTACATGGTTCAGGAGACTAATTATACAAGAAGGCCAAGCTAAGTCGACCACTTCAGAGAGTCTGCAGGCTACACAGGGACCAAGCGACATGGATACCCCATTCAGAGGAGGGAAACAGCTTCTCATGCATGCCTTATTACCCCAAAGACCTACGTCTGTGGCAGATAAGTCACCTACTCCTTCTAGCCTTGCTCCTCTGCGGACACAGATCCTGTAATGATACATTTCACTTCTGGCGATTTCCAGTTTGATGGGTAGAAATGTGAAAACAAAAAAAGGAAAAAGTGTGCAATATGGGACATCATCTCTGACCCCCATCAAAGAGTCCTCTCTTCACATTGTGTGGTAAGGCGACGCAGTGCCAACCCCTCGTTTTCCTGCGGTCCATCTCTAATGGGATTTGGGTTTTATATTAAGTCCACCCCCCCCCCCCACCCCTGCACTCCCCCCTTTGTCCTGACACTGTGGTGTGAGTGATTTGAATTTAAAAAGTGGCTAAATCCACAGAGCAGGCTTCAAATAGGATTGTGTGCGCCTTTCACTGTTAAACAGGGCCTTCCAGGTAAGCCTGTCCTGTAAAATGACAGAAAAGGTGAGGGGTGCGGTTATGTAGGGCATCACTTACACACATGCTTGCTCACAAGAGAAAGCTCTCTTAGATCATCTTGTACAACTCAGTAAGGCAGATTTTCTGTCTCGGAATTACTGTTGGCCAGTCTTCATCCAAAGGCACCAGCTGAATGTCACTGGGGGTATTCCATGAACATGAACAGTGTGTTTTTGCACATCCCTTTCATTTTTCACAGTAAGATTCTGTTGAATAAATAATTCAAGGTCAGGTACGGAGTAACATCAGTTACATGAAGCGTTGCTTTCAGCCTTACAGTCTTTCATATGAACTGCTGCAGCTATGTTCTACCTGTATGATAGCACCACAGGATATTACAGTATGAGTCCTAAAACCCAGGATGAGTTCCGGTTCCCTCGTCTCGAAGTCAGTGGGTTTCTGAATGGGTTTTTGGTTAGATGCCTGAAACACAAGGTCTGTGGTTAACACAAGCTGAAGTGATTTTCACATTTTGTTCTACGACATAAAATACGTCAGTAAATACCACACTCGTGGATTTTGAAGCTTTTACGTGTCTTAAAAAAGGTGGTTGCTAACAAGTAGCTAAATGAGACTTTAAAAGTCATCACGCTGAACACAGAAACTCATCTACTCACTGAGCTGCCTTTACAGCCTCGTTGTGTTTATACTCGCGCTCTTGAAAGACTTCTGTAGAAGAGGTAAGCACTCGAATTCAAATTACAAGTTGGAATCTTAGTGGTGGTGACGTGGAAGTTATGCGACCGTGGTGTAGTTTGTTTATAGCCTAACGTTAGCTTTTTACTTCTGGTGTTCATTTGTGAAGATTATCATGCTGAACAAAACGTGTAAGTATCACAAACTTTTGTTTGCCATGGAGCTTATTTTCTGCAATAATCCAAAATCCAGTGGAAAAATCCCATTTGCTTTTTGTCGTATTTTTGTAGGCCTACAAAAATACGTCATCCCTGCAGCACTCTGTTAGGCATATGGACAATGACAATACTAACATGCTGATGTTTAGCAGGTAATGTTCAACATGTTTACCCTCTTAGCTTAGTGTGTTAGCATGGTAACATTTGCTAATTTGCAAAAAAAACACCAAGTGAAGCTGAGGCTGATGGGAATGTCATTAGTTTTGTAGGTATTTAGTCGCAAACCAAATTACTGAATACATTAAAATTGTGACCTGATGGTGGCACTAGACAAAGTCAGTCAAACGAAAAGTGAAAAATGACGAAAAATTCATCCTGAAGGGGACATGTATGTGTACAAAATTTCATGGCAAACCATCCAATGGTTATCGAGACAGTCCACTAAAAACCAAAACTGTCAACCTCATGGTGGCATTAGAAGAAAAGTCAGGGGATCACCAAAGTCATTAGGATTCATCCTCTGGGGACCATGACTGTCTGTACAAAATTTTGTGCTGATCCATCTAGTAGACGTTGTGATATTTCATATAATAAGTCAACATTTTCACCTGGTGATGGCACTAGAGGAAATGTTCCATGACCATGAATGTCTACACAAAATTTTATGACAATCCATCCAGTAGTTGTTAAGATATTTCAGTCTGGACCAAAGTCTGACTCTTTTTTTTTAACAAGTATACAAACAAATTGCGACTGTATCACAAAATCGCTAAATGATCAATTAGCTGTCAGACAACATCCCTCAGGACCCACAATGTTTTGGGTGAAACATCCCAGTATCCCTAAAGAAATACACGATTCTGCGCCTCACAATGCAGTGTGCCCTATATGTAGCCAGGAGGAAAAGTAAGGGTGTGGGGGTCAGAGTAGTGGACAGGTGTGTAGCGAGTCTGACTTTCATGCAGGAGACAAGAGTTCACCTCGCTTCACAGACCTGCAGTTATGGATTGCGTTTTTATTAACCTTAACCATGATCTTTACCTAAACTTAATCATACCATAGTTCCCATGAGCAGAAATTGTAGAAAGCGAGATTTAAAAAATGTTAGCATTGGACAGCGTTGAAGTAAAAAGAGCATAATTTGAGGGTGGACTTGACCTTGGACAAAAAAGTCTTAACTCAAGGTCCACTAACTCGCTTTTTTCTGAGCAAACCTTCACAAGAGACTGAGTGAACACCAATGACATCAGCTGTCTGTGAACATCAGACGAAAACTGGTCACAGCATCAACTGGGAAAGGGTCAAAGGTAATCAACAAGGAGTCTGACAGCTGGAGAAAGATCAAGGAGGACATTTGCAACTAACACCAAAAGACCATCAAACTGCTGATGAAGACCATGAGATGTGGTTGAAAACTCACTCACTCAAGAAAAGCTAAGTGGATGTTGAGTTAAGTGCTTTTTCTTTTTGTCAAATAACATAATATGGACAGTTTTCTCACCTGTTAATGAAAATATCATCAACAATGATATTTGTGGAAAGAGCAGAATTTACTTCAAACATACCAAGGTTTATCAAGGACAGAAAATATGATATTTCAAATGCCATCTCAATGGCATAATTCAACATAATTCACAACTGGAAATGTAATTCAATTTGTAAATGCATAATTCAGTTTAATAAGTAAGCAAGAATATAACACCAACAAACTATAGAAATAACCACAAAATTACTACTGTGATCCCCACACCCTTAGCATGTTTACCTATGACATTCTTAAATCTAGAAGTTACAATTCTCAAAATTATTAATACAGATGCTATATCTACTCCTCTTCCAACACAAGCACAAATGCAGAATACTGCATAGCTAAAATGTTGACTAATAAAACTCTGAACTATAGTATATGTACTCTAATTCCTCACAGTATGTAATTTCTGCCGCTGGGGGCCTCTCAATCCAAACAATAACAAAAGACGTACTTTGATGATGTTGTGAAGTAGTGTGGGATCATGGGAGTTGTTGTCTTCATTGTTGAACAACCACCAACGACGAGGTAATGTGTTAAAGTTTTATTCATGCTACATTTAGTCACGTTTATTCACGTTATGTCATTTCATTCTAATTAAATAGCTGCAAGTAACGTAACTTTAACATAACTTTAACTTGCTAACTTAGATGAGTCGACTACCCATACAGCTACTGTAGCTAACGCTGTGTGTCGAATTCAGTCGTGTGGTAGCCCAGCACTGTTTTCTGTGGTCAAAATAATCATACTAAAATTAACTTTATGAGTGCGTTGAGCACTGTTGTAACCTTATAACTTTATCGCACGCATTAGCTTGGTGGCTAGCATGAGCCACTTGTCATAGTAGCACAGTGTAGTAAGCTGGATCGATATTGAAATATCATATCAGTATATTAGGTCTCTACTGGATTACTGTGTTTTGTTGGCTCTCTGACATATCTGGTCTTTCCATGTTTTTAATGAGCAAAAAAATGACTCCTCTCTAAACAGTTCCTGACTTGAAAAAGCGCCCCTGTCTTCGACATTGTCCCACAGTACATCCTGGGTGCAGGGCAGTTAGGCAGTTGTTCCTGCAGAGGGATCCCATTCACCCACAGCCATGTCCTGCCAAGAAACGTAGACCTATCCACATCTTGTGTCTGGGCATCTAGGATAACTTTTCCGGCTGTAGAGATGATTGAAGTACATGCTGCTTGAATTGGGGTCTGTGTCAAGAGTCCTGCAGTGTTCCAGAACCTCCTTCCTTGTCTTGTTCTCTTTCACTAATATTATCTTCATAACACAGAAATGCATTTTGACGATCACATGGCAAATCATATCAAAATGTCCATCCCAGAGAGCACAGTTCTCATTTCAAAGATAGTTATCAGGTTGATTTGTGTTGCCATTCCAGTGTAAAAAGCCTCTCCATCATACCAATTCCAGTCATTACGACCATTTTCGTCTCTTTGGAGACCAATCCAACAGAGTGTGTTGTATCTGCATGAACTCTGTAGTGCATCAAATTCATTTTTCTTTCTACTTTTGGGGCCCAAACCAGGTCATTTGGAGCGACAGAACACAAAGAACACAATAAACCATGAATGCCTCGAATGAGACAGAGAGGTAGGTGACAGAGGGGATATTATCATTAAAAATCACCACTCACTTGTCACTACCACATTAGTCATATACAGACACACACACACACACACATGGAATTTCTTACATTTGTCCAGCATGGAAACTAACACACATACACACTAACTAGGTTAATACAAACGTAACACACACATTAGTGACTTTTCCACCATCAAAACAATGTTGAATGAATGCACTTTGCTGTTTAATCCACATTAGGGACAAGCCTGCGAGTCGGAGATGGGGGGGGGGGCAATCGCGGCTAACAAGTTAACATCAGCAATCGCAGCTAACACTCAAAGTTACCTCAGTCAGAGAAAGCAAACATGGTTTCAGGTCCAGGTTTCACAAGGAGAGAGAAAGAGGGGGGGTAAACAGCCCCGCACACAGCATCTCAGCTGAACAGACCAGCGTAGCAAAAAAAAAAAGTAGTTACTGGAAGTAACTCCAGCTCTGTGAGTATGTGCGTAGCACACAGCATTTGAGCTGAACAGACCAGCGTATGAATTCTCATATCATAGCATTGTTATGCATTGTACTCTGCCAATTGGTGACCCAATAAAAACGGGTCCCTGACCAATTTTGGGTCGCGACCCTAGGTTTGGGAAAGACTGCCCTAGAGGACTACACTTTGCTCTATGGCAGCTTTAAATGTCAGCATCAAGATATATTTAATAACCCTAGTTAAATACCTAAAAAAAAAATCTGCATGGGTTTTGCCAACTCACTATTTGCAGACACATGTTTACGTACCACACGTACCACAAGTTTACCAATGAAAGGAGCCTGAAATTTACTTGGACAGTCCTACCATCACTCCCTTGATGGTCCCTACATTAAACTGACCAATTATTCCACCCACATTAATATGGGAGGGCATCAGAACAAACACAACACACAAGCTCACCCAGTGAAGGAAGTTACCCTAAGTTAGGGTTAGGATAACTTACTTTTACTTTTAATACTTAAGTATTAAAAGTAAAGGTACTCATTATGCAGGCAGAATGGCACCTGTCATATTATGTATTATTATTACATTATTATTACTGATGCATTAACATGTAAGTGTCATTTTAATGTTATAGTTAGTGAAGATTAAGATAACTTAAATATATTTATTGGTTTACTTAACCGGGACAGTGCACATTAATAACCATTGCTGTAAATGCACCAGAGTTAGCCAAAAGGCTATTTTTGTTTCATCATCATCCATGGACAGATGTTACAATGTCACATGGAGTGGAATGTCTAAAACAAAATAACCAACGAAGTCACGTTTATATATTTATATATGAATAATAACAATAGCAATCAAATAAATGTAATGGAGTTTCAAAATTGCACTGTACTTAAAGGTTGAGTAGGCAGTTTTCTTTTGGCGTCACTGGGCAAAAATGCCATATTAACCGTGCAGCATATTGTAATTCAAGTGGTCTGAGAGCAGACCTCTACTTCAGCCCCCCTTCTTGCCTCTGTTTTCAGGCTTCAGAAAATCTATCCCGTGACGATAGACTTTAGCCAATCACAGGTTATTTCAGAGAGACGGTGTGTTCGTATTGGCTAAGCTACAAGAGCAGATGTGTGTACACGTCCCTTCAGATGGTGAAAACCTGATTCAGTGGAGGAAAATCCTGCTGAAAATCCTGAAACTTGTGATAAATTTCCAACACCTCCTTTGCCTACAGCGGCGTATAGTACAAAACAGCACGTCCCTGCGCCACACGGAGCTTCAGGCTCATTACATTCAATGCCATGGCGCTCATAACGACGAGTGGCAAAGAGGCATGATGACAAACAGTGGGGAATAACTTTTGATGGGGGACAGCTTTAAGTAAA
Source organism: Macquaria australasica (assembly GCA_005408345.1). Taxonomy (NCBI): domain Eukaryota; kingdom Metazoa; phylum Chordata; class Actinopteri; order Centrarchiformes; family Percichthyidae; genus Macquaria; species Macquaria australasica. The sequence continues at coordinate 145,927 of SEMN01000271.1, forward strand.
TGCACTGACGTACTGTATGTTCCACAAGGCTCACAACTTTCTTTAATTCTACTTGTTAGGTAAATCAGAGAACCAGGCAAAGCATCTCTTCTTGTGCTATGTAAACTGAAAGTCACCATCATCATTCTCAAGGTCAAACAAGGCAATGAAACTTACTTTTGCTTGGATTTCTATGTAGGTTGTTTGCAGTTAAGGTCCTAAACAGTGGCAGTTCTGGTACATTTAAACCACTGGGGCCAGCTGTTTTTGTAGGGGGGGGCAATGAAAGTAACTCTAAAACTAAGCACTCATTTAGCAGTGGGGAGTTTCAGAAACACTGGAATTAGTCAACTTTTAGATGTTGATATCAAAAAGAAATAATGCACATATCATAGATACATGACTTACATGTTTCTTATAACTACAAAGCTTATAGTCTGTTACAGGTACAGATCAATATTGAACACTAAAAGATTCACAGATCTAAAAGTTTATGTTCACATCAAAAAGTATCCATGTGTGTATCAAATACAAGACTTACACACTCTTATGTTAGCCTTCAAGGTCTGCAGTATTCTTGTTGCTTTGAAGCACATGCTGAAAATAAAACACGAATGAAGAAATTCTCACAAGCAACTAGCAGACCTTCTGCACAGGCTCATTCACAAATCACACAGTCAACAGGTGACTAAACAACCAATACATGCAACCCTGGAGAAATTCCAAATTACTCAAAGCCCTGCAGGCTCCGTCCCTGCAACTGTGTTCATGTAGACAACACACTACAACAGCTTCAGTGTCCAGGCAAACAACCTGCAGCACATAATATGACTTCCTTGCTGGGTTCTTGTTAAGGAGTTAAGCACACAGATGGCCACAGAGACATATTTAACCATCAGGAAGAAATCAGGGAGACTCAAAAAGACTGACAGACAGATGGCACAGAGAGAGAGAGAGGGTGTATGTGACTCATGTTACTTCAGGTCAAGTCCATTCTCCTTTCTCTCATGTAGAGGAAGTATGCACTGTCCGTCACTGCATGTGTCGCTGTGATGGTCATTTTGTTGTCTGTTGACAGACAAAAACACCAGAGCTTATATCATTAGGAACACTGGAAAATAAGCTCGTTGTATGATTTAAAAGATCTTGTTTTTCTTTCTGTTGTTGGCTGTGAGGCCAGGGTATGACTGGCTTCACAATACACTTCTTCTTTTCTGCCAATTCTATTCACAGTTCACATGACAGTGAACGGATCTGACAGATAAAGCTTAATATTGTGTATGACAACACACACTGGCTGACATTTACTAGCTGTTACAATCCAGAGGGGCACTGTTTCACTCATTTGAGAAAACTGTGAAAAATGGGGACATGGCCACAACAACAAACAAATAAGGGTCTGTTATTTGAAGACAATTATTAAATAGTTTCTTATTAAAATCACATTTTGTATAGTGAGGGAGTCCTGCCTTGCCTTGTTCCTGAGAGAAAACTGCCTTTTAGGGGCACCACAAGGGGTCCTGATTTGTTGCAACAGGCGCATTGGCACCCCTGGCCCCCACCTAGAACCGCCATGGGTCCTAATTTTTTTTTTTTAACAAACCAAAGACAAAATCTTCCAGCAAGTCTAACTGTATCCCTCTAACCTCACAACTTTCACAGTTTATAGGCTGAGTTTCTCAGCCCAAAAATCCTGCACTAAAAAATATCCTCAATATATGATGAGGGATTTATCACCAGCTTTGAACACAGGGTTGACAGTTATCAAAGAGTAAGAACAAACAAATTTACATTCCCTTAAAAGGTCGATTTTAATTGATAGTCTGATAACATTATGCACTTGTTTTCAGAATAAAGGCTATGCATAAAAGCATAAAAAATCTATAATTAAGAACAAAATAATGAATCAAAAAAGACAGTGTCCCCTGCAGAAGCACCTCTTTTACCAGAGGCATCTGTTTGGATGGAGAGGGGAAGAATAAAGTTGAGGCTCAGAAATACAGATTCATTGCAGGGGGTCTCTTTGAGATCCATGAATGCCCTCTCCTGCTGTTAACCCCAGGCCAGCTTGGTTTTATTAGTAGCTGTGGGACAAAAGGGTAGCATCAGGGTCAGAAACATCCGTACCTGAGAACTGGTTTTATGTGCCACCCTGTGGTTACCCCCATTTTGTCCTGGGATCCACGGGATCCAAATGCAACTTTCAACTCCAAGAGAGAACTTTCCTGGATTTATGGTGAGGCCTGACAATTTGATCTTTTGCAAGATGTCCTCCACGTGAATGAGTGCTCTTGCCATAGGTTTCTGAAGATGAAAACGTCATCCAGGTAAGCTGCTGAAATTTATTTTGTGCTAGAGAGAGCTTTTTCTATCAAGGCTGGAGAAACCTGGCCTCTCCTGAGACAGGTGTGGTGGTATGAGGGCCTGTAACTGTGGGGTGTCGGAGGAATTCTCTGTAAACATGAACTAATTTACATAAGCATCTTTCTCACTTACAGCCTAAACAAAACAAATGTTTAATGACAGGGTTTCTTCTCTAAGTTTTGCATGTGATGGTACCCAGTTCTCTGAGGGAAATGCATCACCACCATGTTTGCCAGCAAAGATCAGAGCAAAGGTGGGACGGTCCAGAAGAATTAGTTGCCTTATTTTAAAGACCAGGAGCCCGTTGCACCAGCTCTTTGTGAGTTCAAACTTAGCCTTATAGCTTATTATTAGGAGGATGAGGATTATGAGGATTCTTCTATAAACAGTGAGGAGTACGCCAAATGTGTGACTGGCTACATCAGTACTTGCATTAACACTATAGTACCCACCATACAGGCCAGAAAATATCCAAACCAGAAACCCTGGATGAACAGTAAAGTATGATACATGCTGCGTGCTTGCTCTCTTGCATTTAGATCAGGCAATAAGGTGGAGTACAAAACAGCAAAGTACAGACTGCAGAAAACAATCAGCGGCAAAACAGCAATACAAACAGAAGCTGAAATTCTACTACTCTACTGCTGATGTCAGGCATATGTGACGAGGACAACAACAGATCACGGACTATAAGGGCACCACCACGGAAATAATCAACACCACCATTTCGTGGTGAAGAAGGAGCCAGAAGGCAAAGCTTTCAATTTACCAGCCGATCTACGTTCCAACCCTCATGAGCTTTGGATAGAGACCGAAAAAATGACATTGCGTATACAACTGGCCGAAACGAGTTTCCTCTATAGGGTGGCTGAGCTCACCCTATAGATAGGGTAAGGAGCTGAGACATCGGGAGGGAGCTCTGAGTAGAGACGCTGCTCAGCCTCCTGGACACCGGGCACGTCCAACTGGTAGGAGACCTTGGGGTAGACCCAGAACATACTGGAAAGATTATATATGTCATCTGGCTTGGGAACGTCTGGACTACCTCAGTCCAATATCAACTCTCATTTGCCTCTGTTTTTGGTGTCTACCAACTCCTGATGGAATTATCTGGCTCTTTAGCTCCTAAATGCTCCACTGTGTTCACCAGCTAGTCCCTGACTGTGTCTGCCTGCTGTTTGGTTATGGGTGTTTAGACCTTTTTTTCTGAAAACCTGCTGCCTGCTGCGGCCTGAAACAACACTGTGAGAGCTGTTAGAGTGAACCAAAACAGTAAAGTTGTGGGCTGGACAGCTAAACAATGAGCTGAAAGACACTATAAAGCTCTACTATAAACGCCAAGGGGAGCTGCAAAGTCGGGTGGTAATTTGTCTGTAGGGCCATCAATATAACCAATCTGTTTCACATTAGGCCAACATATTGTCATTTGCTACATTGTTATTATAAAAATATCTATTATAGCCACATTAAGTTTTAATGGTGCAACCAGATTTATTAAATCACTATTTTGGTAGTTAGTTGTTTAGAACTTAGGAAGGACTTTAGGCACAAAAGTAATGGATTTCCAAATAGCTTGTGCAACCCAATCCAGATTGGTCATGGCAGGATTGTTATAGTGTACTTTTTCTCAATTTTTTGTCTCATCTGCTCAGTAGCCGTCTCCATATTCATCTAGTCATGTCATCTATCAAACAGTGCCCTGAGGAAAGACAAAGCATGCTGGACTGCTTCCATTAGAACAGGGCAATTCTCTCCTCCTGACTCTGAACATGGGGTTCTACCTGATCTTAAGAGTTGTCCCTCTTCTGAGCTACAGCCTGTTCCACTATTGATACTGAGCCTGCTCCTGGGACCGTGTGGGCACAATTACAGCCCACACAGGTCATCACACAGACCAGTTGGATAATCATCCTCACTTGAAGTACTGACATCAGTGCCTTTTGCAAGGCTTCTTAAAGTGCACAGATGGAGAGCTTCTTTTGTGCGACCTTCTGCATTCTGGCCTGATGTATCTTCCTGACTACAGTGAAAAAAAATGGAGATGAATGACTTTCACCTATTTGATGCCTCTTCTTCCTTGATACTAGCTCAGCCTGGAAATAGAACCCCTCAGACGCGGAAGGCTTTCCTCTTAGCACAGTGGGGTTCAGCTGGGTCTCACAGAAGATGGTCTTCTTTCTTGCCCAGTTTCTTGACCCATGCTCTAACCTCTGGTGACAGCAAGCGACAGAACTGTTGAATGAGACTTTTACCAACCTGTTCTGTGGTTCTGCTTGGTCACTTCCACTTTTGGAAGAGTTCCCTTGGTGGCAGATCTCCCAGGGGGGCGCTTGTCCTGCTTGATGTCAAGCTCTGTGGGCTTCAGTCTGAAGACCTTTACAATGATTTCACACTTTGTTAACAGGGCTGTGCATATATACATAGAAGAATCATATTTTTTCAGTGTGATTGTATCTGATGGTATTTGGCTTTTTCACTTGAAATCGCACTAATTTGAAGTTTAAGCATTTCCTTGGCATAAAACTGAAAACTGTATGAGAAAAATGCAAATATATCTGCTGTATGGTGCCTAGCACAAAAGAAATTAATGAATGCTTCTACCAAAACCTTAACCTTACAAGCTAACAAGGTTAAGGTATGGCTGACTTATGGTTAACAAGGTTTAAATTTAGGTGTCTAATCTGAACCACCTTAACCCTAATCAAGTTTTTTAGATGCCTAACCCTTTAGCATAGTTTATTTGCTGTGACCACAATCATCAACCAACTTTAACCATGCCATAGTTGCCATGTTTTGTTTTGTTTTTTTACTATTTTGTAGAAAGATAAATGAGGTCTTTATTGCCCACTGAAGCCAGGAAATAGAAATAAACAAACAAATATGAAAATGCAAATTAAGTTTATCAAAAACATAATTATTGGCTATTTCCTATTGAACTGGTGAATGTAGATACAAATTGAGCAGTTATTGGTGAGCTGCCTGTTACCTTTTTTTCATGGTCTGTATATCACATACCACATTATGTGCAGTGCTGCTGAGCAGCTAGGTTGATACTTACTGACTCCAAGGAGTGATGTAAATGTGATGAGGACATTAGCAAGGCCTAAACTGGTCATGATGACATCTTTGGGTTTGTTTAGTATATTATCATACCTGGGCAGTATTTAATTAAGTTTGAGGTTTAGTATGTAGAAATGTTGACACCAGTTTGTTAGAGCAGTACTTTTGCGTTAACGTCATGGACCATGAGATACAAATGTGTCAGTGTGTTTGCTTGTGTGTGTGTGTGTGTGTGTGTGTGTGTGTGTGTGTGTGTGTGCGGGTGAGGGTGTCTTGAGTGACAGTGATTATGAGTCCATAGAGGTACAGATGATCAGAGAGTAAATGACAGCCTGCAGAGAAGAAAATGAAGGGAAAAAGAAGATTGCCGGTACCTTAATTAACTTAATGCCATGTGATAGGAGACATGAGATGAACCGTGCTTAATTCTCACCGCACAACTGGCCTCCCATCTCTCCAGTCGCTGCTCAAACAAACAAAACTAAGGCAAATATCTTTTTTGCATCAGAAATCTAATGGTATTTTTATTTCTCACATATCCACAAACACATACTTTAGAAAAAAAGTTTTTCCAATTGACAAGCAATGTATCACACTGACTTCTAAATGATGTCAACAAGTGAGGGGTGGGGGTCAAGATGGGCAAGGGAAAAAAAGCCACCCTTAACACAGACTGAATGTATTTCTGTGATCATCTACTACAGATGTTGTGAAGAGTCTGACTGTAATGACAAAGCTGGGTAGATAAAGCTGTTCCTCACACCCTCAGCCCCTCACCTCACCATTATTCTCTGGTTGCTCAAATGAGACTCTGTAGTCCAATTGTGATTTGTGATCTTTCAGGCTGGGCACAGCACACAGAAGTCATCTTTGACTGAGGAAGATGAAGCGTTAAGGGACAGGACACAACGTGAGTCCTATCTGTACAACACTGGAGTCCCAGTACATAGACCTGGTCTTCCCCAACATCAGCAATGTGATTTTGACAAGAGCACAGGGCCTTTGCTTGCCAATGATCCTCACCTCATCTTGTTGTTTCTGTCATATTTCTCTTAACATCATTCTGAAAGTCCTGCAATACTATAATGGTACAATATAGACATTATGAGAAGCTCATAAACAGGTGCCACATTGCTGCCATGCTGCAGTATAGACAGCCCGCATGTGCAATATCAGATTCTTTAAAGCAATATCTCACTTCTGTAGGACATTTTTACTTTTTTGCACACATGCCTCAACCACTGATATTGGCTGCCCCAGGCATCCATAATACCTAAATTGTATTCAATTAAAAAAAAAATCTAATCTTATAATCTTCTTCTGTCCAACACACCTTACACCATTGTGAGGAATTTTACTTTAAAAGAGGTATTTTTGCCTTGTGCAGACAGTAGACCTATATGTTGTGAAACCAACTGAAGCTCACACAGAGACACTATGAAAGAACACATTCTTAATCAAATACTTACAAGTCAAGTTTAAATCTGTAAACACTGGACATCTCAGTAAGCATTCAGTGTACTAGTTAAGTTCAGCCTTGAGTATGTGCAAGCAATGGCACCTGCTCTTTCCATTTTGGAAAGCCTGAATCTGTGTGATGAGCAGGTTGGACTGAATGACGTCCAGCTTGAAAGCTGCAATTCATCTTAAGGCATAAAGCAAGCAGCATTATGAGAATATATGTCTAACACTAATAGAAAAACAGCTTTAATGGTGTAGCCCTCCAGAAGATGAATCGTTGTAAATAAACACCTTTTAGAAGAATGGAACCATAAATTGTATGTAACATCTGATAAAGATTTCAGGAATATTATAAAGATATACTACAAGAGATAAAGTGTGATAAAGATAAAAACAAGATACAAACTATTGAGTACAATGCAGAATCAGTAACATATTTTAAATCACTTATCAATCTTTTTTTTTTTTTTTTAAAGCCTTTAATCAATGTCACACATGCTTTATTTACTTATTTATTTATTTTTGGGTCTGATATGTTTGCTTGTTATTTTGGCTTTTTTAATATTATTTTATTCTTGGATATTTTAATCTATTTCATTTAATTTAATTTTACCTTGTAAAGCACTTTGTAACTCTTATGAAAGTGTAGCTGTATAATTATTAGTATTATTGTTATTATTGTTATTATTATTATTATTATTATTATTATGCTAAATAGCATTGTAATAACATTATAGGATTATTATGAGGATATCATATGGGACAGATAATATCATAAGGCCACCAAAATTTGTATTGATGACTATGGACAAACTGTACCAACTTACCAATATCACAGGAAGATTACTGTGATATTTCTTTAAGAACAAAAACCACTATTATTGTGCTAGTAAATTGTCATCACAGATTTATCGGGCCAGAAAACATGACAACAGCCCACCAGCAGCCTTTTCATTGGCTAAGATGAGACGTGATCGCTTCTGAAGTGTGAGGACATTTCGGCACCAGCTAGCTAATTGTAATAAGGCAGGCTGGCACATACGTTGGCAGTGACAGCCATGGGGTGAGAGGCGAGGGCTCGGCTTCCCTACTAAAAGCCAGCGTGGAGTTTGAGCCGTCAGGCCGCTGCGCTCCAGAGACTTGCTCTGGCACTCACCTAGATACACATCTGCTCTGATTAATCGCCTGCTTCGCCCAGTGCATACATTTCATTATCAGCTTTAAGTGGGTGAAAACAACAAGGATCAGGGCATTGAGCAGAGCTGTGGCGAGAGGAAAGATGAAAGGGGGAAATATGAGCGGAATATACCGGGTGTGTGAAAGAAGTGGATTTCTAGTGACCCTCCTCATTTTCTTCTTTGTGGCATTAAATAATGTGGGACCTTTATCAACCGCTATTGACAACCAGTTACCACCAGTCTTATCTGTTCATACTCAAGTATCTCAACCCTTTTATCCTCCTGAGCCACCATTATCACCACAATCAATAGATACAACAAAAACACCTAGTAAAGAGGTCCCAAAATATGTATCACTGCTTTGTCATGAGTACTTCTAAGTCTTTGTGGGTAAAATATATCATGACACAGGTTGTTCCTTTGTTGCGGCATGCTGTGGTAGAAAGGTTGTTGCTTAGCACCTGGATAAGTCATGGTAGCTGCTCAGGGTCAACTTGACAAAAGGTTTTTGAGAAGGTGGTGAATGCTACATGCTTCCCAGCCTTCAAAAGGTGGGAAAACTGCATTTTGCAAGTGAAAGCAGTTTAGATGAGGGGGCTTTACCCTCCACCACATAACTGATCAAGGATGAGCAGGCTACATCCAAAGGTAATTCACCAAGATTCTGTTGTCCATCAGCTCTTTCATTGATTTTACGATTGTTCGTGTCCTTGCTTGTCAAGAGCAAAGCTCCTCTGAGTTTGGGTTCAAAATGTAAGAAAAACTGAAAAGAGCATGGTACAAACATTCTTGCTCATACTTATAGAGCAACACTGCCATCCCCTGGCAGCTTCTGTTCAGTACTCTGCCTTTTATCCATACAGACTGTGCTGCAGAGGGCACCAAACTTGTAAGAAAGAGCAGAGTAATGCAGGCCTGGTATTCAGCCTCAAAGCACAGCAGTGGAACTTGAAATGAAATGGGTCAAGGAGATTTAGATCTGGGCCATTATTGTCAAAGAGAACAATGAGCATAGACTTTGGAGTAATTGGTAGAAAAGGGTAAGCATTTGTCATGTTAGTTCAGACTGGGTTCTGCGCATACCTAATAGGGTTTCACACAATTTACAAAGGCGTATTTGCTTTATTGCAGCAAATGGCATATTTGCTATCCCCAAGTATAATTAATATGTGTCACCCTTCAGTTGCTTGATAAAGACACCCTCTCTCTCCAGTTTAAAACACCACAGATTAAAACAATAAAGTCTTCAATTATATTGTATAATATCATTTTTATTTATGCAACAGGGGTGATTTCATATGTAACAGATTCAAAACAGCGATCAATCAGTCATTCATCTTCATCTTAGGTTAGGTTTGCTGTCATTCAAACATCAAACTGTACTCCAAGGAATTGTAAAAATCTAATTTTGGCCAGAATTAAACACATAAAAAAGAAAAACAGAAATAAACTAAAATCAAAAATTTAAATAGTTGATTTGTTTACAGAATGTAGCAGTGATGGCCAATCAACTTCAATTAAGTTACAACAAGACTCAACCATGCTAGCAGCTCTGCGAGGCTGTGCTTAGGCACAGCAGTGCTTATAGCTAAATGTTAAGCAGGTTGTTTACCATGTTCACCATCTTAGTTTTGCATGTTAGAATGCTAACATTTGCTAAGTACAGCTGAGGCTGATGTTAGTGTCATTAGTTTTGTAGGTATCCGGTGATAAACCATAGTACTAGACAAAAGTACTAGAAATATTGACCTGATGATGGCGCTATGGAAAATGGGAGGGATCACCAAAGTTATTACAATTCATCCTGAGGGGGACACGGATGTCTGTTTCAAATATCATGGCAATCCATCCAACACTTGTTGAGAAACTTGAGACTAAGTCTGGACCATATTTAAGTGTAGCAACGATGGGCAATCAAGTTCAAATAAGTTACAAAAATGAAAGCAAAAACTGCGTAAAATGCAGCTCCAGTTACATGAAGACTTTGATGATCATGTAGGACTGTGCAGAGAGAAACGCTCTGTGATTCAGGAGTTCAGATAAGGATGAGGTAGAAAGATACAGATGACCGGAGACCGTCCCTCTGTGTCTGTCTCTGTCTGCCTCGCTATCTGCTGGACTGCCTGTCAATCTGTCTTCATCTATTTCTTTCTTTTACTTTGTTAACTCAAACAGACACACACACACACACACACACACACACAACACACAGGGCCTCCTTTTCAGAATAGATAAAGCTCTAAATTAATTGGGAGTAACTAGATGAATTTGCTTAAGGATACCCAGTAACCAGACGCTGGCAAATAGATTGGCCTTATTGGAGGAGCTTTTCTGGAGGCAGAAACCATCTTACGTTTGAGTTTAACCTCACTGAGCAAAGCCCAAGAGCCTCAAGTTTTTGTCTCCCTGTCTGTCTGTCTGTCTGTCTGTCTGTCTGTCTGTCTATACAGCAACTGACTGAAGCCCAGAGGAACAGGAAAGACAGGAGGGATTTATTCATGACACTTTCCGTCTCATGGATGAATCAGAATTAGGGCTCTTGAATTCCGTCGCTGAGTCAGAGTCAACAAATATTCAATAACACTAACCATGCTCATTTCTACTTGTGTTATTTCACCAATTTTAAGAACAAAACAATGATGACAAATGGAAACAAACAAAAATCTAACTTATTTGTTACAGTCAAAGAATGATGAACACATGAAAGCACATTAGGCCTCTTTCATGGCAGACAAAGGTGTAATTATATAGCATAATTAAGGATTGCCCTCTATTTACATGTAGCTTTACCAGTTTCTGCCTCACTGGCATGGCTGACTGATATGCTTAATGCAACAGAGACATCGTTAACGGTATTTATTACACCTGTGCTTTTCCTGCTTTGACAAGTCAAAACATCTGCTGTGAAAAGGGTCTATAGGCCTTTTTTCACAGAAGACATTTTGAAATGTCACAGTAGGAAAAGCACAGATGTAATTAATATTAATATAATATTAATGACGGTTGCATTCCATTTAGGTAAGCCAGTTCTAGGATTCCATATTGTGCATGCTGACACGCTGGAACACGTACTGGAACTGAGCCTTCATTAATGTTATTACTTATACCTGTGCATTTCCTGCTACAGTGAGTTAAAATGTCTGCTGTGAGAAATGTCTATTGGATTATTTCTGGCCCCAGGAAACGTATAAAACACCAGCCATCGACCTCTGTAAGATTATTGTATTCTTTGAGTGCACCTGAAATCAGTCACAAAACAAGCCTAAAGATTAGAAAAGGTTAAAGGTTAAAAAAAACAAAACTGACCATTGAGGTTGAGTTCTAGGAAAAGCAGCCATACAGCAGTTTTGCTAATTCACAATGAACAGCTGTCATTTACACTGGGGACGCTGGGGACATGTCCCCACCACTTTTTGAAATGACTGATTTTGTCCCCCTCACTTTTTAAAAGCATAATTTGTTCAAAATGAAAATGCTTGCACCAAGCAATGTTATCTAACAAATGAGAACGCTTTGAGAAAGGTCTATTTGCACAATAAGAAAAATGTACAATGTAATGTAAATACAGAAGAAACAAATGTGCATTGTCCAGGGATGCATATGGATGACTTGTGCAGTCGATGTTGTTGTGCGTTTTCTGCTGATTATTTTCTATTGTCGACTCTGTAGTACCCTAGGCTAGGCCCTTTTGATGCGCCGTTATGCAATTCTTTTCTCCGACCCGCCGTAATTACTTACTCTGATGTCATACCAATCCCCCCATTACATTGCCTAAAATTGCATATGTTGAAGACTGTTTTAAAAATGTTTTTTTCATCTGAGCCCTTATGTCCCCACCACTTTTGGTTGCATGGTACACCTATACACTGTGGCCAATTGAGCCACCATACTTATTCGACTCTATAGGGCCACAGCTACCAATTCTACAAATTCTAAGACCTAAAGGAATAGTTTGACATCTTGGGAAAGACACTTTCTTGCCAAGAGTTAGATGAGAATATTGATCCTACTCTCATGACTGTTCATTAAAAATGACACTACAGCCAGGAGACAGTTAGCTTAGCATAAAGAGTAGATAAATCAGCTAACCTGTATTTAAATGTAACACATTCTGCCTTATAACTCTTTTGTTTAGTGTGTACAAAAACTAAAGTGTAAAAATGACAAGTGGTGGTTTTACAGGGGGTCACTTTTTCTTGGCCGGGAGCAGTGACTTCCTGTGTTAATTAGTGAGCTTTAGAGGTGCTGTCCTGGTAAATGTTGTTTGACTCTTTCCCAAAATGTCCACTATTTCTTTAACTCCAGAGATAATGAAATGTACATGGGCATCAAACATTCCCTATCCAGTTGGTTTTCCAGTTTTCCCTGTTGGTTTGGAGGAGGCAGTTCAGGAGACGGACCCTGGGAGAACCACATATACTACCATAAAACTCAAACCAGCTGGTACATCACTGCCTGACTGGGAACTATTAAACCAGTTCACCCGATTGGCTCTGCAATTGTTCCAAGGTGAGGTGATGTAGATGCAGTATCTTTGGCTTGCCTCTGCCTTTCCACACTACGTGCTATTATATACACAGACACAGCCATGCAAACGTGCTGCTTCAGGCAGATCTCTGACTAAGTCCCATGTATCTGTGTGAGGGTCATATTTCTCCACGCTCTGCAGGTAGGTCCCTTTAGAGCAGGAATAGCCCCCAGTGACGTACACACAGCCCAGCATGGCCACCGCCCCGCACTCTATCCTCCTCTCCTTCATGCTGCCAAGCGGGATCCATTCTTCTGTGTATGGGTCGAAGCGTTCGGCGAGGGTGGTCTGGCCCCCTACCAGGTACAGGCTGCTGTTCAAAGACACCAGGCACATCCCGTACTCTGCAGGGAGCAATGACATGACAATAACTGGGTTTCAGTCCAAGCATTTTTATGTAAATATGGATTTATTGAATTATAAAGGCTAAATTGGAAACAGCAAATTGCGGGGCCCTGTCTCTGATTTATTTAGTGCTTGTGAAGCAGTATCTTTTTATCCGTGAGAAGTTGGTTATTTTATGATTAGATTTGATATCAGAACTACCTGGATGAGGGCAAGTGGTTAGGATACTCCACTGGTCTATGTCCACCTTGTAAATCTGGATCTTGTTGTAGCTACAGCTGCCCTTGAAGCCATAATTACCACCAGCTACATAGATGTTGTTTCCCAACACAGTCGCAGAGGCATTCCCTACACCTGTAAAACAGACATGATCATGTCAGTTGACATTTTGGGAAATACATTTATTTGCTTTCTTCTTCTTCTTAGTTAGATACCACTCTCATATATGTCAGTTCAGTATAAGGCTACAGTCAGCAGCCAGTTAGCTTAGCTTTGTGTAACAACTGGAAACAGATAGCCTGACTCCCTCCAAAGGTAGCAAAATCTGCCTACCAGTTCCTCTAAAGCTCACTAATTAACACGTTTGTTTAATTCATACCAAAACCAAAGTGTAAAAATGATAAGCTGTGGTTTGATTCCACTGATGTTAGCTTAGCTTGTTGTTAGAACAAATGCTATGCTGGCATTCATATGGAATATTTGGTACCCATCATTCACTGAAAGTCAAGTATACAAAGTCTTATCAATTATTGTGTGTAGTGGATTTGTCCTTAAACCTTTTAAACCAATTTGTACATAATTTTTTGTGAAATGTACCTACAGTCAAACAAGAGTTTCACTAGTTTCAACATTTTCATCATCTTGGTTGTGGTATTTTTGACAAACTGCAAATGCGACATGTGACAGCTGAATATCAAATCTACATGAAACGATATAGAGATGTAAGGAACACACCTTGCACCATATCAGCTACAGCCATCCACCTCCTCTTCAGTGGATCAAAAAGTTCAGTCTGTGGCGTTGCGGAGCCTCCTCTGTAGCCTCCCATAACATACACACAGCCACAACAGGCAACAGAACAGTGGTAGTACCTGCAGGGGGGTTTATGAATATTATTATTAGATATTTTATTAACCAAATTTCAAACCAAGTTCAACAGTATTGCCAAAATAGAGATGAGCCGAAGCCTTTGAGTTCAGATAAAGTTCAATAATTTGATCAGTAATGCAGTGGTGGAGAGCAAGCACATTTACTCAGAGTATTTCCATTTTATGCTACTGTATACTTTTGCTCCATTACATTTAGACGGAAACAATACTTTTATACTTCTTTCAATTTATCTGACAGCTTCAATTACTAGTTACTTACCAGTTACAATAATATAATATGTAACATTTTGCTACAAATACGTATGTGAAATTTTTAATGCATTTACTTGTAAGTGGGCATTAGGACTGAAAACCTACAGTCCAGTCGTTGAGCCAGGTTCAACTTTTGTTTTGTTCTGTTTTGTTTGCAGGAGCTCTCTGCGTTGCCACACCCGATGCGTCGGCTGCATTTTTCACACAGCACAAATGTCAGTCTGCCTAAAGGAGTATTTAATCTGATGAATGCAAGTCCAATATTCACACTCATTTTAGCCCTGGTTTGGTCTCTCCACCAACTCCTTTGATGCTGGGGAGATAGTATACAGTGGGTTTATCTGACCTTTTCACTGTAAACAGCAGCAGCTGGAAATGCCACTGATGAGAGTGCTGTGAATCAACCAAAACAGTTAAGTTGCGGGCTTCAAAACCAAAGCAATGAGACCAGTTTAGACCAAGGATTCGTGACAAGACGAGTTGAAGCTTCTGGCCTCCAACGTTCTGAAACCTGCCAGTTTACACCAATGCGACTAGACAAGAAGCTGTGTCGTTTCCATAGCAACGACGCTTTGTACTTCTGTTCTAACTGCCGGCTTTTCAGGCTTTTTTTGTAGCTGGATACAATTTGTAGTGTCTTAAAATATGAATGAGGATAGTGATAGTGAGTTACTTGCTACAGCTGCATTTCTAGTATTAATGAAACTGAAAACATAAAAAAACAAGAGGGTTGAGGTGACCAGCTGACTTCGCTACGAGCTGATTGGCTGTTGAAACAGGTGACATGTCTTACGTTCTAAAACCAGCCACTGGCGATTTGACAAGCTGTGTCGCAGGCGACGTCATCAGCCGGCTTGAGTCGAGCTGAGACGGGCCAGTTCACACCACTGCAACTTTTCCCTGCAATGTTCGAAAACGGGTTTGTCTGGTCGCAAATCTTTGGTCTGAACTGGCCTTTAAAAGACGTTGAAAAGCTCCGTAGATCTGAGGGGAATGGCAGTGTCAGAGCTATAATTCTCTGTGAGGACATCACTATGAGCAACCCCTTTCACATTACACAAAGTTATTTGATCCATTGTTATATAAAAATATTGGTTATAGCAGCTTTAAGTACAGAACCCTAACACTTCTTCCACCACTGCAGTCATGCCAGGAAACTCAGAGCCTAACCCCATCCATTAAAAAAATGTAAATTCTAAAAACAAATAAACATTATAGCTTACAGTTACCTGGCAGTCAATATGGGCTGCCCTTCAGTCCAATAATCAGAATCGATGTTGTACTCCCAGACTGTATCCAACACCTCAGTTGTGTTGGTTCTGTACCCCCCGCTCACATAAATGGTACAGCCCAGTAAAGCCACGGCATAGCTCTCCTTGGAATGATCCGGCATGTCTTCACCCTGCACCCACTCCCCACTCGACAGGTCCCAGCGCTGAACCTCGGACAAAGGGTGCCAATGATAGCCCCCAGTTACTATCATCTTGGAGCTGGATCTCATCCTATTAAACCTCATGGAGGGCTGTTTGAACATGGGCGTTAAAGTGAACATAGAAAGGAGGCTGTCAAAGTCATTTAGCTCACAGTAACCACGCATTTTCAGCAAGGCATTGCTGAAGCTTGTTGGGTCCAGTGCCAGGGAGGAGAGATGTTTTGTTCGGATGAGAGGGTCATGACCCAGCCACCAGACTACTGCCTCTGCCACCACTTCCTGGTTCTCCTCCGCTAAGACAGTCCTCAGGCTGTCAGGATCCAGTTCTAGAAATTCCTCTTCTTTGATCACCTCCTGAAACCTGAAGCAAAGTGTTAAAGAGTTCCTGAAATTAAATTACTTAGGAATCTTCTACAGAGAATAGAGAGCACTTTAATAAGAACCAATATGTTTGTCTGCATTAATTTGTTCATGTGTAAAGCTTCTTTAAAGAGCAGTGAAAAAATACAGTGTACAGTGAAAAAATATTCAATGCCCTGAAAAGCAAAAACTACAAATCATAAAAGTATTGTTCTGCTTTCACTTTGTCTTAGTTCTAGAAATTACAGTTTCCACACTGCAGAAAATGTTTCACTCTACAGAGAGAGCTGATCTCTGACCTGCCTGCCAGTAGCCTGTGGGCTTCTTTCTCCAGGGTGAGGCATGCGTGGAGCCGGGAGAACGCCAGTATGCCGAGGCAGTTGTCCACGTCCAGCAGACGCACCAGGAAGGCCTCGCAGGCCCTCTTCACCGCTCCGAACTGCAGCAGGTCAGCGGCCTTCAGCAAGCTCTCCACGTTCAGCTGGCTTATGGTGAGTCTGGAGGAGTAGATGTAGTCTACCAAGGCTGACAAGACCTCCAATTCCACCAACGGCAGCCTGGGAGGAGAGGAGAGAAAGTGACTTCAGATGAGAGACCGGCAGGCGATGTAGCAGCAAGTACAAAGTTACGGCGGTATATTAAAAGTTCTCTAAAAACATCATGTGTACTAAGTAAGTGTGAACTAAGTATGTCTGAAAACCCTGTGATACACACATCATTGCCATATATCTATATCTATTTCCCCATTACACGCTGTTTGCTGTCTGACATGCCACGTCAACCAACATCTAACTTTCTTTAGACAACTTTTGTTTATCAATGTATTGTTGTATGTCACATAACTGAAGGTAGCAGTCATGAAGTAAGGTATTAAACCAACTTTAATCACTAGTCATATAAGTGTTAGTCTTATAAACCAACAATTATTATAAAAGAATACCAAATCAAGGGTAAAGAAAGGTAAATAAAAGTAGCCTCTCGCATTGATCTTTTCATAGCCATAACTTCACTATGTTTTAGTTAAATGAAAATGCATTAAATTCCAAACAGCTTCTGCTCTGTGTCACGTCAGCAATACAGCAGGCATGAGTTTGACTCCTTAACATCCCAAACAGTCATTTCTGCTGTAGCAGTATCAGATTTGCACCCATGTTTGTTGTTTTTCTCCAATGTGATGTTTATGTTAAAGTCTCCCTCCACTCAAAAAATAGATTTTCTTATTGTTCCTTCTCTTGGATGTTTGAGCCTCACTGTGCAGAATGATGTATGTGCGGTGTTTAACACTAGAAGGCTGTTTTCACATTCAACTGCTGAAGGAGGAATGGTTCTCTGTGCTCACCTTAAATGTGACTTTAAGACATGTACAAACAAGCATGACTTTGTGACATCATCATGGTCCAGCATAGCCTGACATATCCAGACCGATTCGCAAATGCAAATTAGTCTGGAACCTCTCAGTTCATTTCCAAGGGGCGTTAACAACGGGCGCAGACCAAAATGCCTCTGGACGCAACTGGATAGACCTACAACCAATCATGGCAACCCTTTCTGGTTGAAAGTTTCACTTCTGACTACACCCAACATCACTGATAGGTGTGGTCGGAAGTGTGCTCTGTTGAACCTGTAAACACGCCCAACAGCGATGTCACAAGGTCCTGGAGTACACCTGTACGTCACTGCAGCAAGGTAACAAGTTAAACCACTGGAGGTCAGCAAAGACTAGATTAGTTAAGTTACTCTTAAGCCTCCTGTATGTATAGCACCCTCATTTTGGCTTTTGTAACCTATGCAAGTTGTAAGAACTATTATTCCCCCAAGTGCTGCTGAAATCCATTATGTCATCCACGTTCTTCCCAATAATTTCATTGTGGGGGGCAATATAAAAGATAAAATGTACAATAGCGGTTACTTGCAGCCCTTTCTCTTCATGACCCAGCTCCCCCATTAACCATTACCATCTGGTCATGCAGAACACAAAACACTGGCTACACCATGTTGGTTTCAAAGGTTTTGTGATAATTTATTGATCCCTTAAAGACTCTTTTCTCCTCTGGTCAGAGGTCAGGGAGAGCTGACCTCTAAAGGCTACTACAGTTCAGCAGATGTTTCACAGTATCTGCAATGTGTCCTCAACTGGATAACTAAATGCCCATAAGTTGTTTAACATGCCGTAAGCCACAATATGAACCAGTATACTCCTGTCTATGCTGTCATTATTTTGTCATGATTTCACATTTCTTATTCATACATTTAACATTGCCCTAAGTGCTTTTTAGTCAGTCATCCATACACATTTGCATACAAGAGTGTCTTCCTTCATTTAGTATTGCTTACACAATGAGACAAAGCATACACTTGACTGGTTCATGGGTTGATGCAGATGCACAAGGTGGGTCAATGTTGATTGCCTGCAGATGGCAGTCGAATATGAGTGCTTTAGTCTCTTTAATTGGCATAATCCATCCATGATGACCCCTTCCTCTCCCTTTCTCTTGCATATTCACACATACCTGACAAGGCCATTGGTCCTCTCTCTCATGTCAGCAGTGAACATTGCCCTGAAGTATGAGCTGCGTGCACAGAGGGCCACCTTGTGGCAGTGCAGGACCTGGCCAGAGGAGCACTGCAGAGCAATGTCTGTGAACAGGCCTTCAGAGTAGAAGCCTCTTAGGGCATCCAGCACGTCCTCGGGGTGGCTCACATCGTGGAAATCATACTCATAGAGACCCTGGGGTCTTCTGGGTGACACGGTTGAAGTCTGTCTGTGGCGTTACAAAGTCTGACTCAGTGCCAAAGCAACAAAATTGAACAAATCGCTATATCACACAATAGTCTTAATAGGTTTGGATACTTATTGTCAGTTGGATTATTACAAATACTTTCTAAAATTACATTTGTTCTGCATGTAAATTTTAATGACACCATCTTTGGGTTTTTCTAAGTGTTTTGGAAAAAGTATAATGTATCAGAGAAGAGGGATGTAAATTATCATGGTGCCCTACGGCCTCTTACCCTACTCTTCAGTTTGGTGTGCAAATGAGACAGTTGCCTGCTGAAATCAAGGATTGCCCCTTTAAATATTTATCAACACGTCATGCATAATACATGGTGTTATGGTGATATAATACATATGCATGTAGCATTTGTGGTGTTATATTATGGTGTTGAGTTTCGCTTATAGATCTGGTTTCCCTCAAACAGCTCTTGCTAATATTAGAACACACATGGCAAACACATTAGAAAGCCATTAATAATACTGTAGGTAAGCCCAGTGACAAATTACAATACTGCCTCTTGTATTATGACTTCTAGCTTTGCAGCTCGTTGGCTTTGGATATTTCCCCTTGCTAATGGAATTTTAAGTATGTGGTAAATCACACTCTGAAAAATAAAGAAATAAGAAAAAAATATGAAGTTTGAATTTCCTAAACAAAACCATATTTTGAGCATGATACATCAATGTGAATGGACAATGGCCATAACATACCTGATCAACATGGTCCACAGGATTTGATGTCGGTTCCACTGAATTTAAAAAGACTTTGCAAAGATAACAATTTAAATACTCTTGTCGCTAAAAAAAAACCAAAACAATTGTGACAGATTCTAAGGCTTATTCTCACGTGACAAGGACTTTAATTTGGCGACGCCGCTCTGTCTTTATTTTATCAACACTGCACAGACGACAATCCGTGTGGACACTGTTAAGCAAGCCAGAATAACTTCTGGTCGTGACTTTCAAAATAAAACGCTTGTTTACACTTGCGCACATATTCCTCCTGGAGCATGAACTAGGCTTTGGTCACCACTGCATGATAAACTGATAATCTAAACCAGTGGTGAAGAAACTAAGTGCATTTTTTAAGTAGCGTTCTGTAATTAACTACAATTTGTAGTCTACTTTACTTAAGTATTTCTGTTTCCTGCCTCTTTATACTTTTATTTCACTCAAATATTCACCAGAGAAATATTGTTCTGTTTGCTAAACTACGAGCTGGCTCCCAGACTCACTATAGACCCCTGTCTGATAGGACGAAATCATTGTCAATCTGGCACATCTTTTCTTGATTAATCGGTTGACCGTTTTGTCTACAAAATTCAGTAAATTATGGAAAATGCCCATCACAATTTAAAACTGACGTCTTCAAATGTCTGACTTTGCCTGACCAAACAGTGCAAAACCCAAACATATTCAGTTTACAGTCATAGAAGACTGAGGAAACCATCAAATATATATTCACATTTGAGAAGCTGGAACCAGTGAAGTTTTTTTGTTTTTTATTTAAAAATAATGACTCAGAACGTTATGACCTTATGAATAATGACTCACTACTCATTTCTGATTTTTTTTTTTTAAATCTTAAACAATTTCTTTTGACAGAGTATAGTACTATGTAAATGAGGTAAAGAGGTATGATACAGTGTATGAAAGCAGTGCAAATATTTGTGATTGTAATCCTGGTTTTTATTTTTGTCTGTTTGTAAATCTGTGGCAAACATGTACAGCTGTTTTTAATTTCAATGTTAGGTGGGTTACTTTTACAAGCCCCTGGGGTTTTTTTTCATCCCACCTGTGTATTTTCTTATTTTACTGTATATTTCTTTTCTTTTGTTTTATCTTATTATATGCACAAATAAAAGATAGATAGATAGATAGATAGATAGATAGATAGATTTGCAAAATAATTGCTGATTAATTTTCTACTGATCAATTAATTGACTAATTGTTGCAGCTCTACACTCACTTATTTGGGAATATGCATGGTGTAAGCGTAATAATATCAACTGCTAAGATGAAGATATTTACCAGTACACAGGACACATGAAAACATGGACACCTATGGTGAAGGAAAAGTTTCTACCCAATATTTAAAGACATCAACCGGGCCTCCAGTACACCCAGGAGGGTCATCCCAAGTAAAATCTTTTGTAAGCCTGACTGT
Organism: Macquaria australasica; assembly: GCA_005408345.1. Lineage (NCBI taxonomy): Eukaryota > Metazoa > Chordata > Actinopteri > Centrarchiformes > Percichthyidae > Macquaria > Macquaria australasica. Next base: position 166,938 of record SEMN01000271.1, read on the forward strand.
TCTCGAACACTGAAAGCTACAGTGGACTACAGTAAACTACCGTACTCATAATTAATCTCAGTGGAAATCATACAGTAGGCTGTTGCACAAATATCTTGAAATGACAAAATTAGCAACATTTATTCCAATAAAACTGTGCTAAGGAACAGCTAAAAAAAATGTTCTGAAATAGCCTAACTGAGTTTGTATATTTGTGTGTTTCACGAAAGTGTAATGGAAAAGTTGGACTCAAGTTTTATTGTGTTTTTACTCCTTTGTTTGTTACTGTTAAGTGAGACTAGTTGAGTAAGAATCTACCTTTAAATATCAAATGTAAGAGTATTAAAAACAACATCAGAATGCATGAAAAAGTGACAGAAACAAAATATTTTCCAAAGCAGTTATTCTGAGTTTTGACAGTGCTGACGCCCCCCGTTAACATTCCACGAGGGTCCGTTTACACTGTGAGATACTCCATGCTGTCTGCCTTTCAACAAACTTGAGAGAATGTGAAGAGAGGTGTGAATTGTTTGCACTCAGCTTGTGCTTTTTCCAGATACGTGGACCACTGCCCACAGCTCCTTAATAAAAACTTAACATTGTCTTGCGACTGCATTGCGTACTGGTCTATTGAGGCTACTACGGGTAGACAAACTGATCCTGCTCTGAGTAAACTAGTCCAAACTTCCAAGACTTGTATCCCAGTTTGACAGCCTTGCTGTTGAGCCTGGCTGTTATTTATGCAACTAAGCATCCTCCGTTAATACAGCTAGCCTCATCTAAAGCTTCTTCCCACTGAAGAGTGAATTCAGGAAGTAAACAAAGCCTGCTGGGTCCTTGGACCATAATACCAGGTTAGATCTTAGGCAAGAGCTGTCTCTGTGAGTTGTTGGCCTGCATCCCTCTCCAAATCCTTCTTCAAATCCCTCTACGTTTGTGCCAACCTAGTGATGTTTTCTTTTTTTTCTATCAGTCTTGGGAAGGGATGTCTTTGCATCTTCACAGGATGTATCTGCCTATCTGAAAAGAGAGGATAACTCAGTTCTCCAGTTAACCACTTGCTGAAGTTTGGGAGGCAACAGCACATAATAATTTGCATCAATAATGATGATGCATCAATAACCGTTACAAAGTTTCATATTTTTTATCTCTCATCAGCTCCAGAGGATGAAGCCTACTGACTTTACTTTATTACTGACTATGCTTTGAAATACCTTAATACCTACAAGATGGATTGGAACAAAAGTGTTCATGGTTCCCAGATGATGTACCCTCATGATTTAGTTGATCCCCAGACTTTTGTGGTTTTGAGTGAAATGTCTCAACAGCTGTTGGATTGCCATGAAATTTGGTTCAGACATTCTGGTCCCCCTCAGGATGAACTGTAATCATTTTGGTGACCCTTCATCTGGTCAAAATTTGAATGTGTCATATACTTTGGTTTGTAACTAAATACCTGCAGAGCTAATGAGATTCCCATCAGCCTCAGCTGTACTTTGTGTTTAGTGCTAATATAGCAAATATGAGCGTGCCAACATGCTAAACTAAGATGGTGAAAACGGTAAACAATAAGACATTAGCATTTTGCTTAAAGTGCAGCCTCACAAAATTATATTCCACCATCTTTAAAATTTGAAAAATAGAAATACATCTTTTAACTCTCATTTTTTCACCTCACATTTTCTTTTTTTCTTGGTCCTAGCACATATTTAATCATTTATCTGTGTCCCATTTTCCTGTAACATCCTTAATATTTTTCATGCTTTCTTTTATCACATTTTCCATTATCACCCATTTTTCACACATCTCCACTGTCCTCACTTTTCTCCTTTTTCCTCTTTCAGTTGGCAAATTTTGTCCATTACAGTCATCATCTGGTAGCGAGAGTTGAGAGACAGAATGACTGGATACTTAAGTTTTCTCAGCAGGTTAAACCTCCACTATTCTCCATGATTAAAAAAGGCCAATATACCTGTATATTGTCTCCAAAATGCTGTCCAAAAGTGATGACACAACTTATTTCAGCCGTTTATGGAAGTGTCCCTTTTAGACATCTAATGGACTGCATTAGATGTTTCTAGTATTTTGTCCACTCCATTTATACATACAAAGCAAAAACAGAGTGAGACTGTTGTTTGAATGTATTGCAGTGTACAGGTGTCTTTTCTCGCCACTCAGTGAACAGTACAGAAAGAAAAAATGGATACAAGAGGTTTCTGGTTTTAATTGTATCATTAGAATTACAAGATTAAGAACAAACAAATAATATTCATTCTCATGACATGACAATCTCTTAATGCATATGGTTCCATAAACATGACGTTAGAAACTCAATACTCAACTGGTAATATCAACAGGCTATAAAAAAAACTGGATAAATTCCAAGGATTAACCCCAATAGTTATCTGGATAATATTACCAAATAAAACCTGGAGCCTTCTCAAACATGTGAAACGTGGATGGATTTTACATCCAAACAGTGCTTCTGGATTTTACTCAGGAAAGTTATCCACATAACTCAGTAAACCTGGGGCTATTGTAGAAAAAAAACAAAAACAGAGCTGGACTTTTTGTTCATTTAGCTTTAACAAACAGTTGAGGTTGATGCCGCTCAAAAGAGGCAACTCAGAGTTAACATGATCAGGTTAATTCAAACCTGGTTCAAGCAATCAAGATAACTTCACATGTATGACTACAAACCACAGATATACCTAATATTAGATATATTGTATAAAGAACAAAAATATAATAGGCCAATAAAGCATTGGGTAAATCCTAATTAGCTCTGTTACGTGTGTGTTCTCCTACTGTATGATCTTAAAATCAAGCAATGGATACACATTATTTTACCTATTAGAAGTGATGTTATACTTTCTGTTGTGAGGTTAGGTAACATTAAACAACTTTGACATATTATGAACAATTCATTTAGCAAGATAATTTGCATTTTCTAGAAACTAGAACAACGTTTTAACGGTGGAAATACTGCTAGTTTCTTTAATCTTATTTAGCCTATAGAGGTAAGTTAATGTAGAGGTGTTACATTAAAAATGGTGGCTACAGACCTGATCTAAAATTATATATTTTTTAGCTTTACCTTTTTCACTAAAGATATTGGTTCTGACATGGTGTTGTGCATGCTGACTCACTGTCATGGCTTACTGGGACACTGGAACGCATTATATCTCATGTGTTTCGATTAAACAAACAAGAAAAAGAAGGCATAATATGTTATTTTGCTTATACGTGCTGGTAGGTAGATTTTTTTTTTTTTACCTTTGAGCAGAACAAGGCTAGCTGTTTCCCCCTGCTTCCAGTGTTAATGCCAAGCTAAGCTAACTGGCTGTAGCTTTATATTTAGTGTACAGACAATGGAGAGCGGTATCAGTCTTTGCTGATAGACGTATTTCCAAAAATGTAAAACTATCCTTTTAATGCACTAAAAGAAGCCTGCTATATAGAGTGCTGCAGGGATGACATATTTTTGTTGGCCAACCCGGAAGTTAGTATCGCCCTGGTTCCCTCGACAAAAAGCCAATGGGATTTTTCCACTGGATTTTGGATTATTGCAGAAAATAAGCTCTGTGGCAAACAAAAGTTTGTGATACTTACACGTTTTGTTCAGCAAGATAATCTTCACCACTTTTATGATTTGTGAAGTGTAAATGCAAACAGCAGAAGTAAAAAGCTAACGTTAGGCTATAAACGAACTACACCACGGTCGCATGACTTCCACGTCACCACCACTAAGCTTCCAACTTGTAATTGTGATTTTGCCCGCTTACCTCTTCTAAAGAAGGCTTTTGGAAAGTTGGAGTTAGAATAGTTTGAGTATAAACACATCGAGGCTGTAAAGGTGGACGAGTGAGTAGATGAGTTTCTGTGTTCGGCGTGACGACGTTTAACGTCCCCGACAACCTCTGTACTCTCATTTAGCCACTTGTTAGAAACCGCCTTTTTAAAGACACGTACAAGCTTCAAAATTCACGAGTGGGGTATTTACTGACGTATATTATTGTGTTAGCCATAGACCTTAAATCAGGCATCTAACCAAAAACCCATTCAGAAACCCCACTGACGTAGAGACGAGGGAACCGCAAGTGCAAAAATGCTGACTCATCCCGGGTTTTAGGATTCTTGCAGCACTCTATAGCAGGTTACTTTTAGCGCACCGGTTGCCTTTCCAGTCAACCTGCTGTCTCAAACAGAGGCTTTTCTGTAAACCTTTTTCTTGCTGTGGATTCAGGTTTTCCGCAAATTTCAGTTCAGCAGAACCAGTTAACTCAGGCCCCAGATAACAATTAAGATCTTGAACACTATACTAAATATAACCTTAACTGAATGATGATCCAGTGTGCAGCATGCACTGCACATGTCAACACTGTTTTTGTTATGTATTTGTATCGTAATTGGGCTCAGACGCCCCCACTCCCCACCTCTACCTGTGAATAAAAGACAAACCCTTGATTATAACTGGAGAGTCCAACCTTGTTTGAGGGGGGTTGTTACTGTTATCAAACAAGATAAAATTCCCTGCAGTCAAATCATCAATTTTCAAGGATTTGTAACGAAATGAAAATAATTTTACCATCAAAACTGGCCTTTAAAAATGATAAATACTTTCTTTTTTTTTTAAAACAATTACAGGGAGCAAATATGCCCTCTACACTGCAGATATAATATTTGCCATAAGTTAAGTGCAATATTTCAGTTACAACTGAGAAGTCAAGTATTGTACTCCATGGCCCTGGCTACAGCTACATACTTGCTTTCAGTTCCTCGAGGATGTCATTGCCACTGCTCCAGGCAATGACTTTAGCTCTTAGAGAAGTGTTATCTTCCTGACCTTCCAGCTTGGCCAGCAGTTTATCCAGGGTGTACCCCTTCCTGGGCATGACAACATCATGCCCTCTCAGACAGTGAGTAGGGCAGAGATCATTCCCGCCGTCCCCCACGTAAAATATCCGCTCGTACTCCACGCCTCCATCAGACTGCTCCGACAGGTACAGCTCCAGGACTTTTTTCTTACAGAGGTTGACGGGACATCGGTCGCAGTCGTGAGAGTGGTAGCACTGTACCTCCATGTACCCGAGCTGATTGAATTTAGCCGGGTTGGTGAAAACCTGATCGACAGCATCCTGCAGTCCAGATGCGTGGAGGATCCAGTCTATGAACATGGTGTTGGAGTCAGAGATGACTATGCAGTCAATGGTGCTTTTATGCTCTGATATGAATGTCAGCAAGTCTGTCATTCCAGCTGTGAAGGGGATGGTCTCCATCACACTGCGGACCCCGTCTGGGCTGACCTCTTGGTCTCCTGGATGGACAGACAGAAAAAAGGTCAGAGGCGGGAGAGTAAGCAGGTTGGAGGCAGCAATAAAATGTTAATGTACAAATATTTTGAGCAGCTCTGTGGATGTATGAATGAATGAATGAATGGCCTTCAAACAGGATAATGAATTCTCACCTATGTAGTTCATCACTCTGCCCATGAACTCAGTCCAGTGGCCCTTTCTGTAGGAATTCTTCACAGAGTCAGGAAGAGTCTGACCTGGAAGGCATCTGTGAAGAGAGACAACAAAAAAGATCCACTGTTTATAAAGCGGTGATGTTGCTTGTAATTAAAATATAGGAAGTTATATTTCATCTGTGGTCCTTTTCTGTATAGTCAGTGTGGTATTTTGATCTCTATCTCCTAGTATCAAATAGTCTTGTAGCAGTAGTACTATAGATGTTTAGATACTTTTTGCAGCAGTAAAAAGCTACCTAACTTATGTTTTGTAATGTATTTTACAGTGATTCATTAATTGATTCAATCAATATAGTATTTACCTAATGACCCAAGTGTCACTGTTGTCATCGACCACAGTGTGGTCAAAATCAAACACCATCAGAGTCTTCATTTTTCACCTGGGAAAAGACATAACATTTTCAAATACAGAATAATGTACAGCAAGACCTGGAGTAAGAAAGCATTTATTATTTTAGACCTAAAAGAAATATATAAATAATGGTTATTCTCTAATATTCTCGATGTTTGCTCAGTCTAGTCGTGACATTAGGGTTTGGTTAACATATGAAGTTATCTACTTGTATGATCAGGTGTTCTGTCTGTTACGCTCAACCAACTTATCTGTTACCAGCACAAGCCGTGACTGACGCCAATAAACTGTACCACTCCCAATGAAACGCTCCCCTCTGTATGCCGATTATACCATAACATCTCAATTAATTCCGAGGTGTTTTAAGTTGTTTTCTATTCACTACAAAGGTTAAGTTTAAGCTCACTGTGTTTTAAGTGACTTATTTTTATAGGAAGTCCGGTGTAACACAAGTAAACGGCCTAGCAGCCCGGCTAATCCTTCCATTAAAATTCTGCTCAAACAGTTCAGATCAGGCTCAGGGGGCACAGCAAGGATTACGGTGATGTCTACGCTAGACCATACCCCAGGTTAAGAGACATAAAATACATGATAGTAGGTAAAAAAAAATGATCGACGGCAAACTGACCTCGGCCTACCTGACATCAGTCCACCGGTCTGTCCTCCTACTCGTCTTGTTGCGTGACAATGTGCAACAATTCTGGGCTCGTTACCGCCACCTTCTGGTCAAGTGCCGCTTTTGTGAGTCTTTTATAATTATTATTATTATTATAAGAATTATTTATTAATATTATAGCAACAGTCGTTCATATAATGACCCACATTACACTACCTGTAATATTTGTATTTATTTTTGTTAATTTTTTTTTCCGGGTATGTTGCCTTCATTGCATAGAGACAGCTGCAGAGAGACGTGACAGGCGGGAGGCAGAAGGACGACACCATGGATGTATTATCAGATGAATGTTCTTATTAGACATCCATGGACGACACGCAGCAAAGGGCCCGGGCCGGACGGCGCCCCATGTTTTTATTTTTTAAAGTGTGTGTGGCGTTTCCTATAATGAATACATGTGTTATAATATTGCAAAAATGAACGCACCTGTTGCAGTATATTTTTGCACCATTTCACCCTTTTGACCACTGGGTGGCAGTAACACCCAACTTGAATTACAACAAAATCAAACAGATGAAGAAGAAGAAATCCTGTCGGTTTAGTTCCTGGTTGCATAAAGTCAAGAACCACCCTCTGTTCAGGCTGTTGTTGTTCCGCATATTTAAGCTAAACTGTTATTTCATTTCGACCAATATGTTCAAAGGCTTGGGGACGTGGTTGGGTTTGGAGAACCCGACGGACGACAGAGACAACCTGAGTGTGGCGCAGGAAGAGAAGGTGGTGGAGGCACAGAACGAGGTAAACAAACAGCAACCAGCTGAGCGGGACGGAGAACCAGAGGCGAACCCGGAGAACCCGGAGCACAGCAAAGGACTTGGTGGTGAGGAAGAACTGTTTCCCCGAAGTTCTGGTTGTCTTTGCGACAGAACTTAATTTAACGCCGTGCTAGGTAACTGTTAACTCGCCGTGAACCCACCCACCCACTCGGTAGAAGGTGGTTGTCGGTGAAAGGGTTTTGTTGTAGCAGTGTTCTCTGTGAGTGATTGTCGCCTTCCTCCTCCGCCTGCAGACTACATCTTCAGTTTTGCCTCCAGTGCCACGAAGAAGATCTCGGAGTCGGTGGTGGAGACGGCTCAGACCATCAAGAAGACCGTGGAGGAGGGAAAGATCGACGGCATCATAGACAAGGCAGGTTGCTCTTCCGGCCCGTCTGGCAGGCAGCTCGGGGTTAACGTGTGGGCTCACAGGAGGTTTTACTTGTTGCTGTCAAGTGCAGCAAGTTGCTCAGCACGATCTAACGGCACCATTAGAAATGTTGCCAGCTAGACCTTTTCACCGAATGAAAAAGCCTTGTCCTCCATTTACCGTGTGTGTGTGTGTGTGTGTGTGTGTGTGTGTGTGTGCGTTTGCAGACTTTTCTTGGAGACTTCCAAAAGGAGCAAGAGAAGTTTGTCCAAGAGAAGAAGGCAAGAAAATCAGGTGAGATCCGAAGAGAGAAACGACAATCTACTTTACAGTAAATAACCAATTGCTGACCAAGAAATCTCTCTCACGTGGATTTTTAGTCTGTTAAATAACCCTTGCTTTACTGGGCAAATTAGCTTGCAATGGCGTCACATGCTTTACTGTGGGAAACACTGGGATTTCTACAAATTCCGGGTCTTAATGAGTAAATGGTGAAACGGGAAAGTGTCAGTAAGTAACAGTGAAGTGAGACCGTGTAGTCACTTTTTCACTTAGGTAGAAGCTGCAGCTAAATCCAACAGAAACGTACTGTATAATAAGCAGAGTATTGATACAGTTTTATTGGCTTGATGAGGATTTGTAGAAGTTAGTTAGAATCACTGTAATCGCTGTTAATCCAGTCAGCTTCTGCTCTCAGTGATGGAGCAAAGCACACATTGTTATACTGCCATCCTTCAAGCCATCAGCGGGATTAGTGTTTAGATCTTCGTTTGTAGTATCTTTTCATGGACGTTTTAAAATTTCGCTCATAGGCGCTATAAATCTTTTTACACACAAGGAAGTGAACGGGCGATATTGCATATCTATACTGCCTTACAAGTTTAGCTTCTAGTTTAGTTTGGTTTCTAATGGAGCACCAAACAAACTATAAAGATGATCCTTAAAAAAACACCACTTACGTCATGTCACCTGTCAAACTGCCTGGGGAGAATGGTAACATAGAAAATATATCCTAAGAAGGTGAGACTATATGATAAAGACAGTCCTGATAACTAGATTCTAGACATGTTTCACATAGAGTATGTAACGGACATTTATACGTGCATATAGAGTATGTTCACTGGAATAACTTAATGTAACTGACAGAAAGATACAAAGAATAACTAAAAGCTTGGCTAGTATCCAGACTGAACATTTACTAAGCCCACGAAGTTGATTGCTAATAGCGTTGCCCAAATGCCAGTTGGAAAATTGAGTTTCATAATCCAGACATTTCTGGCCAAGGAATTTCTTTCTTTCTTTTCTGGTCTCTGTTTTTTAATACAATGCAACGAGTCAATCAAACTTTATTTGTATGGCGTATAGAATTTGCTTTGGCATATTGGTGCATAAATAAGCATAGTAGAGCAAAATAAAAAATCTATAAAGTAAAAGAAAAGAAAAAGTCAAGAATACAAATAGAAAATAGAACAATTTGCAATAAAAATACATATTATAAAATAAGGGAGATCTGTACAATATATCTTTTATGAAAATGAAGAGCTGTACAGTTAATATAGAGACTAATGCACATGAAAAATAGATATAAAAGTGAAAATAAGTCAGATAGAGTTAAATAGTTTTATAAGTTAAATATTGAACTGCAAAATAGGGAAATTTAAGGCACATTGTCAGTTAGTCCTTTTGCAGGATTATATTTGAATTGTCACAAGATTGTAATGAAGCAAACTGAAGTGTGAATTGCACCAAATTGCAATCTTGCAACACCGTATTGATAGAGAATGTGATAATCTTCATGTCTACGGCCTGTCAGTGAGAAGCAGCGGACTCGCAGCAGAAGTGATGATATCAGGATATTGTCAGCTCATATAACTTGCCTGCAAAACAGCTTCTATTATCACAGATCCAGGTGTGTGTGTGTGTGTGTGTGTTTCTGCGAGATAAGACGTGACGAAACACCTCTCTGAAGCCTAGTTTTGTCTGATGGTCTTGTGTACTTTGTGTCAAAGAGAATTTTTCACGGCATGTGACTGAAGGTGTGTGTGTGTGATAATGTTTGTGTCTAGATGCAGCAGTGCCCCCCTGGGTCGGCTACAATGAGGAGGAGACGATCCAGCAGCAGATCCTTGCTCTGTCAGCTGTAAGCAAAGACTTCATACACTTACATGAACATGTCAACATGTCTGTGAAATTATCGCTGACTGTGATCAATACATGCTTCTGATTATCTCTGGAAACGGTGCTCTCTGGCTGCTGATTCTAGGACAAGAGAAATTTCTTGCGAGACCCCCCCGCCGGTGTTCAGTTCCACTTCGACATGGAGCAGATGTATCCTCTGGCTGCAGTGATGCTGGAGGAAGACCAGCTCCTCAACCGCATGCGCTTTGACTTGGTTCCTAAACAGTCAGTAGTTTGCCAGCATTGTGTGTGTGTGTGTGGTTGTGTGTGTGTGGTTGTATGTGTGTGTGTGTGTGTGTGTATTTAACATTATGTTCCTGTTTCTGCAAGTGTCTTAACCAGACACAGTTACATTTACCTGCGGATTCAACATGATGTTCAAATAATATTATAAAATGGATGGTGGTGTGTTTGGCAGCGTGAAGGAGGAGGTTTTCTGGAGGAACTATTTCTACCGGGTGTCTCTGATCAAGCAGTCCGCACAGCTCACAGCGCTGGCAGCCCAGCAGCAGCAGCAGAAGGACGGTGAGGACAGAGGGGCCGGTGTCTCACCTGAGGACGTCGTCTTAACAGGTCAGACGTTCATCCATGCTTTAACAACAGCCGGGATGCTCCACGGGATCCTTTTCTCCTGTTATTCATATCAACACAGTCCACTGCCAACGCTGCATTTGCTTCTTTTATAACTATACATGTAATACACAAGGGTGGAAGATATCAAATATGCCTCTCCCAACTGACTGTATGCTTGGAATGGCTGCTACTGCCACTATGAACTGCAGCAGCTAGTAGGGTTGGGCAGTATGTTAAAAATTTCCAGCCAGCCACCGTCAGCCCAACAACCGGCAATTGCCGATATATTTGTGTGTGTGTGTGCGGTGCGCGCAGGGGGCGGGGGAGTTTCCACTCCCCAGACTGACATCTGCTGCCTTTTTAATGTGAAAATCTAATTTTACTGAAACATTATAATAGAAATAATAAATAAATCACCTTGAGATCTTTGCTAAACAATACGCTGTAAAGACAGGCTGAACAGCTGTCCAACACTATTTGAAAGAGAGTCCGATGAAGGACGCCTGTGCTTGCAGCGTCCACATGAGCAAACAGGTGGAGATAACATAACTGCTATTAAATGATCATGGTGCACAACTGCACATACAGTTTTTGGTCTACTTCTCAAATATGATTTATGAATTCACGTTGCTTTTCAGCGCCAATCGATCGGACAGCAACCACTAAAGACGGCTTTATTTTCATTTAGTCACTAAATCAGTGCAACAAGAACTTTCATAATATGGCCCAACTCCAACTGCCAGTTCCTATTCACACACACTTTGAATTGCGCTTTAGAGGTTAATTATTTACCCAGTTGAATACTCGAGGAGGCAGACCATTAAACTAGCAAAATAACTCGTTAGACCTGTCAATGAGAAGCTTAAGCTATTTATGACGCGTATCATTCATTCACCACATGTACCTGTAAGCCGTCATTGGCGATGAATTGTTAAACGTGAGAAAGATAGTCAATAGGCGTTTTCGAACTGCCCATTGGGGAGCTCCGCCGAGAACCACAGACCTTCAAGGGCTTTTTTTCTGTTTGCATTCGCACCACCAATAGGAACGCTGAAGTGACGTAAGCCAGCCTGCGGTTGGTATAGCAACGTCACTCACAACATCACACGCAAGAACTTACAGTTGAAGTTGTGATATGACCTAGATCTGCAGCTGGAGCTCGTGGTGTAGGATCAGAGGCCATGGCTTTACAGGAAATCCATGAGTCATTGAGTTGAGCAAACACCACATTGTGATTTGCATATGGAAAACTTATAAGACTGTATTATTTTTTTGCAGACAATGTCAGACCAAAAACTCCACCAGTTTCCATCAGCGACACACAGAAGGTAAGAGTACTAAAATGAAGACGTGCATGGGTGTGCACGCATATCTTGTCATTTCCCAACAATTGTTCTAAAACTTAAAGAGTAGTACAGTGAGTCAGTCCTGTTTGTGTGACTTCTCAGCCACCTCAAGAAGAAGAGGAGGAGATGTCGACCAGTCCAGGAGTTTCAGAGTTTGTGAGCGACGCTTTCGACTCGACGGCCATCAACCAGGAGGACCTGAGGAAAGAGATGGAGCAGCTGGTGCTGGATAAGAAGGAGAGCCTCCCCTCTCCTGACGGTTAGCTATAGAAGATTTTCTATTAATTCTTCAGCTAAACGTTGTTTTTTCAGCTAATTTGGATTTTTGGATTCTGTGATTGTATTGAGTATTATTAAACTGCAGAGTAAATCCTGCCTTCCCTTTACACTCAGATGAGTCGGCAGACTGGGAGAAGGAGCTGCAGCAGGAGCTCCAGGAGTACGAGGTGGTGACTGAGTCAGACAACAAAGACGACCAATGGGATCAAGAGATCGAGAAGATGCTCCAGGCTGACAACAGCTAGACAGCCACTACGTGTCTGTCTCCTGTACAGTGATCCGGCCCAGAACGGATGAATAGTGACCAGTGATGCAGAAGGGGATGAACGTCCACATCCTCTGCCCCACCCGACTGTGATTACTATCTTGTAAACACTATCCTGTACCTGATGAAGGTGTAGATCCATTAATAGCAAAGAGTGTGTCACCTCTTCTGGCAACAGCGGTTATGTTCAGGCGTATTAGTAGAGTGCTACTTCATTGCTCCTTCCTAAATTAGTTTTATTGACTTGCTTTCCCCTACGCTGTCTCTTTATGATGGGGGAAAGCCACTAGAGGGCGCTCCAGTACAAGTACCATGAATTTTCTAATGGAGGGGGCCTGTTTGAAATCGCATAAGGTTTTCTGTTTCCACTGCTGCTTTCTGGTGGGTTGTACAGTAAAGTCTTAGTATAGTAACAGTACAGTATAGTCAAATGTAAAGTTACATTTATGTAAATAAAGATGATTCTAACACTATACTTTACTTCAAGTTGCATTTCCCTTTCATTACATCTGCTTGTCCTTTTACATTTTGTATTAGCATTTTGACAAAGTCGTGTGCATGTCTGCTTTATTTTGTTTCTTATTTTTTTCTTCTACTGTACATTTCTTGTTCTATCTGTCAGCCTTTAATAAATATTTATCTGTTATTATGGACAATATACATCGTGTTTGAGGTGGAACTAGGTTTTTAAAATGATAGAAAATAGTGTTTTTGTGAGTATTTTAACAATGCTAAAAAGCCTGTTCATGGAGCTATGACACATTGCATATTATGCTTTCATACCAGTACATTAGAGGCTTTACATCCTTACATTTAATTTGATTCTCCATGAAGTCCACCCATCGACACCAACATTGGAATGAGAGCTGTGTCTACAGCCTTACATAAATGCAGACAATTATCCGAAATTAACAACAAAAATTGACTCAAGAAATACGTTGTAGCATATCAAGACTGATCTACTAGATAGGACATGAGATGTTAGTGGAAGAAACATGCAAAAGGACTCATTCATACCTTCAAGATACAAAGCTTTCACAAGCTCACGCATAAGTTGACAGTTGACACCCTTCACACCCCGCTGCATGGCAGTAGCAGAGCATTTAGCCAGAATGACAAGCATTGTAGAAATATTTGAGTATGAGTATGTGTAGGCCACTTTTCGTTATATAATATGAGTTTTCACAGGTGTATTTATTTTGCTCATCATTATGTATTGTAACCCATGAGCTCTAGATAAGACACATAACCTCAGCAAATGATTGCTATGACAAAACAGTAGCCTATTGCAGGTTAAATATATGTGATCCAGACAACAAATGCTAATGACCTCCTTACTTGTTCATTCATGTAGTCAGACTAGGATGTTGCAATTGACATCACATTTGATCATGTTGAAAAGAAAGGCTAATGTTTTTAATTACAGTAATATCAACCTTAAAGAAATATTCACTTTCTTGCTGAGAGTAAGGTGTGAAGAGCAGTACCTCTCATATGTCTGTTTAATGGCTTCAGTCAGCAGTCAGTTAGCTTAACTTAGCCTAAAGACTGGAAAGGGGAGGTAACAGCAAGCTTACCTTTGTCCAAAAATTAAAAAACAAACAAACAAGCAACATAACATGATATGTTTGTTTAATTCAAAGTGTCCCTGGTTCGAGTCCGGCTGGGGACCTTTGTTGCATGCTACGACCAACCCCTCCCTACCCCATCTCCGTCGCTCTTCATTTCCTGTTAGCTCTCCGCTATAGTACAGTCTAATAAAGGCTAAAATGCTCAAATCTTGTGTTGATACTAATGGAAACCTTCTTGTTCAACCTTCTTTATCCCCTCCACTGGGAGATCAGCGGTCACCATCAGAAACAGAGCAGCTGCCACATGGACAGAGTAATGTTTCAGTAATGGTCTTCTCTTCAGGCCACGTTCCATTCTGTATGACCTCCAAACTGAATTGATGTTTGACATTGAATATATGGTTTGCATGAACAAACAATGTCATTCTAGCTGAATGTGAGGCGGAACTGAGGGCAGAGTGCAGAGGTGGACGAGAAGAAAGTCAGCAGAGAGAGTGAGTCAGTAAGTGTGGGATGGTGGAAAGGAGGCCTGGATGTTTTGGTAGTAGAAAGCCTGTAATCATGTTAAATGAGACAAACACATAGCTCTGCGTGTGCCAACCAGACAGCCGGACTTGTCTCTGCATGCTCCTTGCGTTTCTGTGTGTAAGAGTGGTGGAAACAGATGGTGTGTTGTCTGGAGTGTCAACATGACTCCCACCACAATAAAGATGCTGAAATGAATTGGAGAATAAATACTCATTTGCAACTGGCAATCAATACAGGGATCAATATGCTAATGTCTGCTGTGCTTTCTCTTTTCTTTCTTGGGTTTCAGGTGTGTCCAGGCATATAATGTGAAAAACACACAGCTTGACTAATAGACTCATTCTAAATGCTGCACCGGTGTGTCCCCTCTTTGTTTTGTCTCTCTTTCTTATACACATCACCCCCATCACAGCAGCACAGTCAGGGTCCACCAGCTGGTCTCTAGCAAGACACACAGTTGTTACCATGGTGACAAAGCCCAGCAGATGAGGACCCATGTGTGTGTGTGTGTTTATGGCGTGGTTTAACAATCTTTTAATAATGCATAAAGGTGGGCCTGTGTGTATGTATGTACTGTGTGTGTGTGTGTGTGTGTGTGTGTCTAGCCCACATAGCCTGAGGATTTTCTTGTCTGTATTCCAGACAAAGAGACAGAATAAAAAGAGATGAGAGATAATCACATTGAAACAAACACATCACAGAGTGTGTGTTGCATGTGTGGCATGTAATATGCTATTAGGCTCAAATCCTCCATTTTTAGTATTTTACAGCACCAGTCAGAGCAGCACTCTCTACAGCTTGCCAGGATACAAAAGGAAAGGAATGCTCCTAAAATAGGGGGAAAAGCAAGGATGAAGAGTGCATCAAATGTAAACGATAAGTTCACTTTTCATAATAATGTTTGCATTTCGGCTAGAGGGTGAAAAGAAAAACTTGTTCCGAACCTTGGATAAACTATAAAATAACTATGGAAACCAAGAAAGGCCATAATAATTTATATAATAATAATTTTATACACATCTGAATGCCTACTTGTGAAATGTAACTTCTACTGAATACTTAACGTTGACATTTAAATGTATAGCATTGAAATATTTTATTTTGAAAACCCTCTATCAGAATTTATGAGGTCTGAATTCGCGTGTTTGAAATTTCCAGAAGATTTTTTAGTTCAAAGATGTTTGTTTTTTCTTTTGGGTTAAAAAAAATTGAAAGTTACATTTCCTGTCACTCATCTGAACTTCTCTTTCTTGGATCAAACGACTGACCTGATAAGACAGAGGTCTGATCGATTCAGGCTTGATTGCTTATCCCTGGTAGATGTTCAAGTTAGGTTTCTTTTCATATTGAATTTTAATATCTGAATTTTACCAGTCCCATTTAAGCAACTAGATTTTTTAGACTTCACCCTCTTTTTAGCTCTTTTTAGCTCAATTTGAGCTCTTTTTAGATTCCTCACTGAGGTCAGATTCCTCACAGACATCTGAATCTGCTTTCAGATGTTTGTGACTTAACTCACCTCCTGCCCACACCAACCTTTACACTGACACTGAAATGAAAGGACCAAAAATGAAACCTCGGACTCCCACTGCTAAGAAAGTGATCATAAATATGTGGTAGGAAAATAGCGATGTGGTTGCAACAAAACTGGGTGAAATGTACTTGTACAGAAAACTCCAACTCCAAGGATGGATGGCTGAACTTGTGACAGGTGCAGAGCTGATTTAAACCCCCGTAAAGCTGTTGTTTTCACAGGGAATGCTGGCCTTTTGCCTTTATGACCGTTCTGTAAAGTCATTTAAACTATAGAGGGTGTAGCCCTGAGACCCCAAAAGGCTCTGAGACTGTTGTTGGCGAATTTAACAAGAAAGGGCTCCTGTGAGTGTCCTCCACCACAAAAAAAAACACATGCATATGTGTTTGAAAATGTCCTCAGTAAGACTGAAATTGAGATATTTGGAGGATTTTGAGTTTGGGTGTAAGGGTTTGAGAAGACATTACATTTATGTAAAGGGGAGAGCATGGGATTAGCTTGTCAAGGCCTTGCATGTAGCACAGTGTGTTGTAGTTGTCAGTGTTGGTCCTTACAAGTGCAGTAATACCAACGTGTTTTCCTGTATACAATGTATCTGCGTACGTCCCCTCACAGTGCGGCTTATTTGCACAGTTATAGTGGTTGCCGGTGGGGAACCGTGATTGGAGGATGTTAGATCAACTACTAAGTGACTGAATCACAGTGCTGTGTTTTATTTCCTGTTAGGACGACACTCCTGCAACTTGTGTCACATGATAGACCACAAAAACATTTGTCTTTGTCAAGTCAGAGATATTTCAGACCATATTTGGAGCTTTTGACAGGACATGACATTACACACTGAGATAAAGACAAAGATAGGACATTGTTTGCTGCTGACAAGCATGCACAAACATTTTCTGCTCTGCCGCACCTTACCCTGTGAGTGGCAGACCTAATAGTTTATCTATTAAGGGAGGACACCAGTCATCCACCAAGTCTGCTGTAATTTTTACACAGAGATAGATGATAAGATCTGTGTAAACTTGTGAAGGCTTGAGCTTGTCTGCTGACTCCCAGTCTTTGACTCTCACCTTTTGTCCAACGTGTCGTTCACTCTCACTGTCTCTGTCTACACACAAATCTCACAGCAGATATTTTGGGTCACAAATGTATTGTCACTTTTGTCTCTGACCATAGTCATTGTGTGTGTGTGTGTGTGATTCCAAGCACACCTGTCATCACCGAGACAGTGGGCCCTTTATTAGCCAAGCCCACACGATTCAACTGACAAATCCTGCTCCAGACAAACACACACACATGCGCGTGCGCACACACACACACACACACACACACACACACACACACACACACACACACACACACACACACACACAAGCACTCACGTTGAACAGAAGAGAGGAGCCAGGTGCTGAATCTAGCCATTTCTTTCTTTGCCCCCCCAACCCCCCTCTCTCCAGATAGTGTGTTTCACCTTTTTTTTTCTATCTTTAGAAGAAGATATCACACAAAATTTAAGGTTGAGTTTTTTATTGGAAAATGTGCTTTAAATTGTTGGGCAAGCATGAACAATCAGATAACGCTGTGGGTTTAAACATTAACCTGCTTTAACACCTCCAGCTGCAGGTGCGTGACGGATATATTTGGGAAAAGTCAAGTTAATTCAAACTTCATTAGAAAGGAAACACCACATGCTTAAGTAGAGAAATCCCACTATAAGAATACAAATGCAATACAGTGGATACAAAGGGCTTTTGCACATGCACAAACATACGTGTGCATAAAAGGGTTCTTGCCTTCAGCGTGTTCAGTGTTTGGTTCATGTCAAGTGGCCAGTGCCAGAAGACCTGAGAGACCGTGCTGGCTCATAACTTGTAACACAGCCAGAAATGGGTTGTTTGGCCATTAGGAGCTTTCTAGACAAACAGCAGAGCCATAAAGTCAACTGTATTGTCTACTGTAAGACTTTCCTCGTGTTCGTTAAGACCAGGAAAAAGGCATTGCAGTCATTTAATCTATTTGTAGCAAAGGGCATCACAAGTTCTCAGTCTATAGTAACAGGAAATGTTTATGTGTTTGAGCGGTCCCAGTGATGCTCTTAATTTGACCTGTTTTTGTGATTTGTTTACATGAAAGGAAGCAATAATCTTAGTGGCAAGTTTCAATTATTTGTTAGCTGCTCGGTCTAAATATCCCACTGAGACTTGAGTTAAGCCTTTTGCCATTTATGCTTGGCTGTACTGTACAGCTGCATACCTGAAACTGTTTTATGGATTTCATACTATACCCAACTGTCAGACAGAGCTTGTTTTTCGGAAGGAGAAATCAATACCCTTTCTTTTTTTCTCCCTTCGAAGTTCAAAGCCTTCTCAAGGTGAAGCTGTGGTCTGTGGTAACTTCTGAAACCTGTAAGAGTGCCAGGTGCCTGTTGCATTGAAGTAGCACACTATCTAACACTTTCTTGCTTGCTGATATCGATGTCACAGAAAAAATAAAATACATCGTGCACAGAGGTCACTGTTAAGGCTTTTGGAGATATTGTTATGTTGTTATGTATGTTCCTGTCCTGACAGGGCTCCCAAAGTGTCCAGGCTCTTATTTGAGAACTTACGTAATGTCTGGAATTGAGTGCTAACTTAACCCAAGGCCTGAATGGAACAAGCCTTACCACAGTGAATGATATCAATCCAATTATACATTTTTGTGGGTTGAAAAAATGTAATAGCACAACTTGATATAATGAGGGGCTATAGGTCAATAAGAATTATATGAAATGGTTATTTCTTCATTAAACAAACGCTGAAGGTTATGTAATGCTTAGATTTGTGTACTTCTTGGCTTTGGAAAGGGAACTGACTGATTGTACTCTCACTTGTTATCCTATGCAGACCCTCCTTTGAGTTCCCAGATCCAGACACAGTCACCCTGTCTGCCTTCCCCGTTTTACACCTTGCTGCTCCACACAGAAGTCAAGTGAGGCACAGATAGATCGATAGTAGAATAAAACCAGGAAATTACTTTTCCTTCAAAATGAAAGCGCACGTTTTTTCAGTGGAAAAAAAAAAATATATATTTCAAAAGCCATGGAGTGAAACTGCCACTTAGCCAACTTGAATTGGCCTTCTAGTATAGGTGGTAACGAATAGGTTCCACCTTGGATAAATAAGGGACTGACCTAAGGGGCATGCATTCAGGTGCAGGAAACATATGTACAAGAAATTAACCTCTAACATATTTGTCTCTTGTATTTCCGTTTATTAAAAGGGAAAAAATGAAAAAAAAAAAAAAAAGGTAATAGCACTATGTTTCACAAAAACAATTACCGGAACATGTGTGCAAATTAGCCTAAAGACTCAGGCAAACAGATGTGTCTGGACTGAGGGAATTAAAAACATTTGAGAGAAAAACAAGGTGTCTTTGAGCAAGGCGGGCAGATTTTTTACGTAAATAACGAGTACACAGTTAATTGTAGGGTGCTTTGGTTCTCTAGTCTAATTGCTGTGTTTACGTTTGAGTGATTTATTGTGAAAGTCATTACCGGAAACAGCTCTCCCTTCTTTGTAGCTGCCTTGACAGCAGCAGCTGCGGCTCACACCTCGCTCGCGCTGACAGTGTGCCCACGAGCAGCGTCTCGGTCCGGCGTCTTGTTCTGCGGACTGTCCACTTTTAAAATATCTTCCACCGTCCCAAGTGTGTTGAACACGTTAGAAAATACCTTAAAAACAGCAAGTGGACACGGCTGAAGCTTTTTTTTCCTTCTCCCTGTGGTCAACCGGTTTATGTGCGAACTTGATCGTCCATCCCAGGTCGTCACCGTGAGGCTACTTTTTCATGACTGGGTCCAGTTTGTGTGGAACAGTGGGTGTAAGTTTTAACTGGAGACTTTGGGCATCAGAAAGTTTTGTAATCTGCAGGAGACCAGAAACATCGACTGCTGACACAAAAACTACTCAAGGTAAGCCTAATGTTACACACCCGAAGGAAAAATACCAAGCTAGGCTATAACGTTATAATGCTATAGCGTGCATTAACATCTGCATTAGTGACCCTTTTCACCTTTTTAAAAATGTATTATGGTATCACTGTTAAATTACAATTTTGCCCAAATGGTTTCTTTAGAAAAAAAATATTATTAAAGATTGTATTTATTACACATGTAGAATAACGTGATAATGAGGTGAACCTGGTGCTGCCTATGACTATGACTATGGATGACTATTCCAAATGTAAATGTATTAGTTATATGTAATTAATAATAAATAAATTAAACTAAAATTAAAAAATAGTTCGCACCCCTCTATTGCTCGTGTTAAAATGCAACACCTCCGTAGTTCTATATCTTTTTTATTAAGTTATTTCACATTTATTTCGACAATAACATAAAAAAAATGTGTGTGTGTTTTTGGGGCTGGGTCATGAAGCATCCTGATTATTTACAGTAACAGGGTTGTGCAAAGCCTTGTGTATTATTTTCCTTGCCCTCATAAGCAAGTGTTATGAGATAATATTTTGGTTCACATTGGTGTTGAAAAGCAGATATCAAAGGCAGGGAGCAGGGACTGTATGTTTCCAGCCTGCTCTTCTTACACCTCTAGTATGCGGTTTCCTGCCTGTGCCTAGGTGTACAATCAAAAGACTTCACTCAGTAAAAAAAAAAAAGAAACGAAAAAACCATAGGGTGAAAAAGCCCTAAAAACCTGGCCATTGCCCCAGTTTGAACTTTGCAAACCAGCACACACAGTTCAGAGAAGCACTTGATGTTTGAAATTGAAAGTGAGCAAAATGACAAACAAGGATTTTTTTTTTCTAAGCCCCAATCCCTTGAAATGCAAATATTGCAGTGGATGTGTGACTCATTGCAGAAACTCCTTCTCTTTTGTGCTGACTTCATTTTTCATAATGAGGAAAAGAAAGCCCCTGATGGCAAAGTGAACCTCGTGACCCACACCTAAGGCCACACTGGGGGTGATTTAAGCCTAATAACATGCTGGCTTTTGTCTGTGCATGCGTCTCTCTCTCTCCCTCTCTCTCTCTCTGTGTGTGTGTGTGTGTGTTGTTTTATTGATTTATTCATAGCCCCGAAGGAAATATCTGCAGCATTCCACCTGCTCCTCCAATTTCCGCACAGAGGACATCGAGGTACAGATAAAGGAACACATACACACTAGTGCAGACATGCACACTGCATCACTATGGTGCTATCACAAAGAATGCAAGGTCCTAACACAAATGTAGCCTAGGGAACATTCCACATCAGCCATATTACATCTACTCTTCCACTTCAACTTGAAACGTTTAGTGCAGAGGACTTTGATGCTCATTCCTGCCATGACATAGCTCTGTCTGGTTTTATTGTAATGTTCGTCGCATCTGGTGAGAAGAAAAAAGTTACTATGAATACTTCCAATTAGATGTCATGAGTCTCACTTTCAGAAGGTTCCTCAGTAGCTGCTTGGCATGTGACTGCATCCTGTCGTTTTCACACACAAATCCTGAACTGCGTATGCTGTAAATCAGCATGTCAAACAGCAGCATGCGTCAGTTGCTTCTTGTATTGTGGCTCAGGAAAACAAACCCAAATCTTATCTTGTAGCCATGTTGGCAGCAGTGCACAACATTGTAGCACATTGCAATCTTCTTCTCACAGCAGCACCTTTTGCAAAAAGACAAATGAGAACGGCATGGTGTTACTTCAAGAGACAAAGTGAGAAGAGGCCAGTTTCCTCAGTGTGACTGTGTAGTGTTTTACTGGGCCTAATGCCATGAATTTTTAAATTTAAAATTTAAATTTGATTCCATCCTTACTCTTGAAGGAAAACTCTCAAGAGCTGAAAAATAAACCCAATACATCAAAATACAGACATTATGAACCTTCCACCAAGCTAAAAATGCTCTTTAACCTCCACACCTTGCCTGTCATTGTGACTGAGTGTTGAGCAGAGAGTGAGAGCTGTTTGTGTGTGTATATGTGTATGTGCGCGCATATCTCTTTTAACCCATTGGCTTAAACAGCCTCCAAACCAGCCAGTGATCTTTGACCCTTATTCATGCTCGCTGTCACTTCAGCTCCAAGGCCTGACAACAAAGAGCGGCTTTTGTTCCTTGAACTACTCTTCCGTGCACATTCTTTGCTCCTTCCCTCTGTAAGCTTGTAGAGGAGCAGGGTAAACACAAACTGAAACTCTTGCAGGACAAAATCCAAACCACAAATTCAGTCTCCTGTAAATGTGGGCGCAACATAGTGATGCAAACTTCTTTTTTGTGTCAGGCTTTGTTGTTAGCTGAACCTAAAATGTGCTGTGTAAGCAATGACTCATTCCAAGAGAAAACTCAGACACGAAAAAGTGCTAATAAAACTGACAAGGACACAGAAATATTGAATTCAGACACAGAAAATGTGACTGCTTTAAAATGTTTGAGAAGGGCAGGAAGTGGTATTTGCTAGGTACTTTACTATACTGAAAACAGGTCCTGTACAGGCTATATCACAGGATTTAAAATGCAGATCTGAGGCGCAGCTGTAACTTGAAAGTCAAATCAGCCTTTTGAAAGAATTTACAGTCAAACCTGACAATTATCTTTTGTAGTAAAATACTAGGAATATGCTTGAATTAGAATATACTCCTTAAAATGATCCCGTCATCATATTTGTTCTTTGTCCTGACGTCTCACACCAGAGGTGCCCTCATTCCACCAAATTAGCTCTGTTTCTTGAACCGGTTCCGTTCAAGATTCTTGGAACCTTGGTGTTATCTAGCGAACCAGCCTGCGTTTCCACCAGTTTTGAGCAGAACCATTTTAATCAAGGAACCCGTTCCATGTTGGTGTAAAAGGGGTAACAGTGATGTCATTGTCCACTGCAGATGCACTAGCCACAACCTTCATTAAATCCTTGTGCAAGAAAAATGGTCTACATTGGTTGTTAGTCTCATATTTGTTAATGCTAAGTACTAACTTGTCAGTAATCAAAACCATTCATGCATAACAATGAGTTCAATATTTCGAAGGTTTGCTGTAGCACATCAACCTTTTATTAATGACCTGCCCCATCCAGGCTGTGATTGGTCATTTCACGAAAAGTGACAATGACGAGTGCATTGACTTTATGAAAGGTTGAACATGTTATATATAGCTAAATAGCCAGACAAACCCAAACCTTGCTTATCTTATCCCTGTAGTCTTCTGTCTTATGGCTTCAGCTGCAAAACCTTGACTAACAGTTGATCTGGTATTGAGGATCTTGAGGAGAATGATGTGGGCTAGTGCATAATCAAAGTGGGCCGACAATGTATCTCTCTAGCTTATGTTTTTGTATAATGGGCTGCTCAAGCGGCCCACAGAGCGACTGGCCCATAGGTTGTAATCTTTACTCGCACACTGTGCTCATAAATTATTTTTCCAATTCGCACATATCTATTTTTAGGGGCAAATGCGAGTGAAATACTCACACTCTAGAGCCCTGTCTGGACCAAAGTGGTAGACTGACATTGCAGCTAGCGTGCCTAAGATGAAGGTAAAAATGCTACACCTCCATAAATCTTTAAATGGCTCTGGCGTTACTGAGAGGAGTTGATTCGTTGCCTACTTTCTCTTTCTGTCACCCTTATCTGCTATCAGAATGTGTCACACATTGTTTTGGCTGCCACTGACTCCGCTGTGGGTGAGTTCACTGAGACTTGTGAAGATGATTAATATCTATGCGAGCCCACATGAGTGTGACTGTGTGAGTCAGACCCGTATATGATGCGGAGATGGGAAGACACAGGGAAGTTTTACTGGAAAACACAAAGAGACAGGTGTTACATGGGCCCCCTGTCTCGTTCACACTCGCGTAGGTTGCTGGAGGATGTGCATGCATTCATACATAAACACATATCAGGGCTCTATATCAGCCTGCGTGTGTGTTGGAGGGCAGTGAAGCAGCAAGTTTCAGGATGAGTCTGGGCTTGGTACTACTGAAAAATGAGAAATGCTAAGTCTATGGTATGTGAGCTGAGTTCACTGACACACACACATCCATTTATTCCATTCTTTGGTCAGAGCCCCTCGCTCTCGCGCTCTCACACACACACACACATAATAACTGGGAAGTGAAAGAAAAGGGGAAATTCTTGTGCTGAATTGATGCCTGGGCGCCATTCAGGGACAATAGAGAGGGTGTGGGGGTAGAGAGAGAGTTAGTTTACATGTCATGCCAATACAGCAAGTAAGGAGAGGAGAATATAGTAGTTTGAGGTGAGAAAGAGTAAGTAATTGTTCTGTTATCAAGCCCCATGCAAAGGAAATGTCATATTTTTATGTTAAATGCACTCACACCCTGTACCCTGTGCAGAATATTTCTACGTAGTGTTAACACTTTGAAAGTGTGACATTACTGATGTAATTTGCATACATGCACTCACACAGAAGGGTTTTGTGTTGTTGTGGTCTGGGTGCATTTTCGCCCTCTCTCAAACATTTCTAGAGAACTGAGCCTTCCACTGTGGGTTTACACTTGTGGCTAGCTGTCTATGGGAGGGGGTGACACTGGTTTCCTGTGTCCGTCAGTGCAACTAGAGTCTTCTTCGTCAATAAACACTCTATGGTCAAAGAGATCTGGTCGCGCCTGATGTGAGTCGCACATTAATGCTGTGTGTGAATTCACCACCAGTGTGATGCTGAATGACTGTTGTAGAATCTTGAGTTATGTGTCATCATTTCACCCCAAAACCCGACTGACCAAACTACTGGTTTTAGCCAATTTGGACGTTGTTTTAAGTATGTGTGCCTATCACCAAACCTAGGCAGTTTAACATAATTTCTGATTACTTTGTGAAAACTACCCATTTTACATTTTATTGTCTTTGTCATTAGATTTTCTGTTGGAGGATTTTGAGACATATGAGACAAAATTCAACTGATCTGTTAAAGAAGCATAAATGAAATGACTATGCAGCTTTAAGACCCATACACAAATTGTAACAATATAATGTTGTTTTACTAGTGGCATTTATTACAACATAGATTACGTTGTGAATTTGTAGCAATTACGGATAGAATTGTGTCAGAGCTTTATGGGACGGGCAGTCTGGGAAAACACCTCTTTCACCAGGTGGCAGTCCACCATTGGCCTCAAGAGGCTTTAAAATGACTGTAAATAGAAATTACTCAAAACTAAAGTAAGTGCAAAAAGTCCAATAAACGAATGGTCAATTAATCTTGATTAAAAGTTCATCAGGGCTGTCACTTTTTCAAAAGATCACGTTTGAACTACTTCGAATTAACACATATTACAGTCGAATTGACTTGAATGCAATTTATGTATCCTAATCCTAAAATATCTTCTGTTCCGTTCTGTTAATTCGCAGTGCCTTCCACTGTCTTACTCGAGTGACAAGCTAACGTTATTGTGAGACATTTGCAATTTACAAAGTCAGCTTTAGCTTTATCTATGACTTTTCCATCTATGGTTTTTAATCAAAAATGCTAGTTGATTCATTGTCTCCATTTTGCTTGTAGTTTACTGATAGAGCAACAGGGTATGCAGTGAGTCAGATGGACAGTGCAATTAAGAAACAATTAAGAACCCCCCACCCAACACTTGCATATACTATGATTGTAGAATAAATCCACATTGACCACCTCTGTTTTATTTGATAGGCTTGTGTTGGGTTATGTAGGCCATGGTGCAACCACAGCAAGTTTCTGCATATCTTAGCATAGTAGACTGCCACCACATTTGTAGATCCATTACCACCACAGGGCTGCTTAATTGCGTACTCTTTTGATTATTAAGAGCTGGTTGGGTCTGAACCAATTCTACACGGCTCTACCCTTCTCTGCAAGAGGATGTGTATAACATATTAGTTCTCTATCATAAATTCACTGTGAAGTCACACCTATGTCACTCTATATAAAAAAGGGAAATGCCACAACCACAAAGTAACCAGGTCATGTAATGTAGAGGTTGCAGTTTTACACAAACTTTGTGCACTTTAACTGGAGTGAAAGCAGTCTATATCATCTGTATTATTATTGTACAGATAGATTTTGCCCAAAATAAGTAATGAATATGTATTAATGGAAAATATAAAACTATAAATATGCAATATTTCAGCTGGAGATGGTCAGTGCAACAGAACAATTTACATGCACACAGGATTTAGTCAAAGTGAAACATAAAAAGTACTGTGTGAAACCCTAGTAGGCAATTACTGCATACTTTATAGCACCAGCAAGCACAGGCTAAAATAGAGATCACATTTTATGCAGTGACTACAAACTACAAACTGGCCCTTATGGGAGCTAGCTTCTGGAGCGCCCTCTATCTGTCTTTCCCTTCAGTGTAGTAGATAATGTATCTCGTGGAGAATGGGAAGTAAAGTAAGAGGATGAACGTAGCTCTGTCCTAACTAGCTTGTCACTAATCAAATGGTTGAATAATAATTATGTTTCCAGGTCTCTTAAGTGTACATTTGAAACTAGTGAAAGTAAAGACCATAAATGTGTGTATACAGTTGATAATCAGGAAGATAGATTTTTTTAGTCATCCATTTGGGCTAATTGATCTGTGAATCAAGAATTGATTAGAGCTTCTCAGCTGATGGGTGAAAGGAGGCTGGATAACACTGGGCTTAATGTGAAAGCGTGGCTTGAAGGAGCCTAACAAATCAAATTAATCCTGAACCAGGATTAAGTGTTTGATTAGGCCAGTGGTTCCCAACCGTTTTGGGCTAAGGTACCCCCACAGCCTTGTCAACTGAAGTAGTTCAAAACACAGTCTTTCTAGTTTGTACAATGTCGTGCTTTGCTGTTATTCTGAGCCTGTACATGAATTCCATAGTGAGTATTTTGCTGTATGGAGTTTCCAGAGAGCTTGTTTAAAGATTGCTAATAGCAGAGTGATTAGCTACCTAGAATACTATATCAAATAATGTTAGCACTGCTGACTTGAATTACTTTGAAGCAACACATTACATTGGTCCCTAAACTATTTAATTACAGTTAATAACAAGGAATGATGCTGTTGAAATAGTAATCTTTGAAATTATAAGCAAGCTACTAAGCTACTACCATAATGTTAAGTGTTGAAGTGTCACATAGCACAAAAATTCATTGCGGTTTGTTGCTCTGTATTTCTCAACATCCTTCCCTGTGTGTGTGTGTGTGTGTGTCAGTCTGTCTCTGTGTGTTGCTGTGTGGTTGTCTAAGGCTTAGGTCCTTCTCGAGTATCAGGTGTGTGTTGCTCGTAGTTATAAATAGCCAGCTGACCCCCCCAGACTATGCAGCTTGACGTTTTTCTCTCTGTTACTTTTTGTCTATCTTTCCTTTCTGTTGCTGACTTTCTGCTTTATCTGTGGTTCAGCTGGTTCCTGTCTGTCTTGTGATGCTTAGGATAACCGCGACTGCTGTTTGCCCTCTGAAATCAGGGTCTGCATCTCGACAAGTTCTCCCTGTCACACATAGTGTACAGTAACTCCATGCAGGCATTTTTGGTAGAAATTGAAAATGACAGAACTGCGTGTGCGTATGATCTGTGGTTAATTGACACATGTCTGGTTGGTAACACTCACATGATTCTCAGTAAGTCTAATATGATGCAAAATTGTGTTTTTTAGGGAACTTTATATTGTATTCTCTCTTCAACTCTAAATATGGTAATGTCTTCAGTGTATTAGTATCGAAACAGACAATATCAACTATGTACGGAAGAGGATTAGGACCACGTGAAAAATGTATTTGAGTTCTGAGTTTGTTGAGATTAAGTTGTTGAGATTAAAGTCAGAATTCTGCAAAACAGATATTGTCTGTTTCAATATTAATACAACTAAGGACTTTATTCTCAGAATTCTGACTTTAATCTCAGTATTCTAACTTTAAACTTGAAATTCTGACAGAAGTCTGACTTGATTCTCAGAATTCTAACTTTAAACTCGGAATTCTGACTTGTCTCAGAATTCTGACTTTAATCTCAGTATTCTAACTTTAAACTTGAAATTCTGACAGAAGTCTGACTTGATTCTCAGAATTCTGACTTTAGACTCAGAATTCAAACTCAAATAATTTTTTTCACATGTTGCCCTAATCCTCTCTTGTAGCTATGTTAGTTTTTTCCTTGGAACAAGAAAAATCAAGTTACTATAGGGAGATGGAAAGACTGAATTGTTGGTGTGTATGTGCATGTGCCAGTTAAAGGGGAAGACTGTTTCCATTGATAACAGCACAGAAAGGCCCCTGTGTGTATTTTGAACCTGAACTCATTTGTATTCATTGATAAGAGAGTATAGAAAATAAAGCAGGCATGTGGATAAGAATAGTATCATTAAAAAAACTTATTTTGTCAAACCTGTGCCACCTCTAGATAGGGACTTTTTGTTTTATATAGGATGTGTGTTTGCACGTAGAAGGAATGTAAGAGAGATATGCTTGTGTTTCATTGAAATTTGCCTTTTACACTTCTAAACTGGTAGCAAATCCACACAATGCTTGTTCATTTTATCCTCCACTTCAGAAGAGGTGGGATTTTTAATTTGCTGACTGACTGTTCTCCCTGTCTGTGCAGAAATAAACTATAGATGTGTTCCTCTTTTACAACTGCATTTCACTTTCTTTGGCAGGTGTTACCAATGGAGCCCCGGGTGACAGATAATCTGAGGGTTGTGTTCATCTTGATCACCCTCCTCTCCACAGGTAAGATAACCACATTGGGAAAAAAAAGATCTTTATCTCAACTAGCCTTTTTAGCTGCATGTTCATTCTCAGTTCTGCATTGCTACACACTGTAGCTCGCTTCTGTGTGTGGTATATGTTGTGTAGGGATATTCAACAAGAGACATTCAAAAACAATATATGATAGACACTTTAAACATACACCACATGTTTTCTCTGTGGGGTCGACGATCAGATTAAATGTTGGAGCGTTTGCTATGTACATTTGCATGTCTGTGAAGAAAACACAGTGACTTTAAATTGCTATAACTTGTCTGTATGTACATATAAGTTAAAGTTGTAAATAAGTACATTTAATGACCTCATTGCCATAGTGTGTTATGTTTAATATATCATGATAAGTGTAACATTGTGGGCATATAGGCACCTAAAGTGCCTCGTAAAACAAGGAAAATATTTTGCAGACACAGGAAATTCCACTTGCCACCCATGCAGTTTCACTTGTACCGAGAACTGTCTTGAGTGTCAGTATCTTGAAGCAAGGCAGGTCAGTACGTAAGGATCAATAAGACTTTGAGGTTGTGAAATGATGTTCAGAAATAATTTAATCAGATCAGTGGTTGTTGTAAGCCTGTGTGAAAAGAAAACTGTGAAACTCCCCACACTGTAACATCACATGCGGACAGATTTAAGTTCCACGTTTGCAATGGTAATTGAAATCAGGCAAGCCTGGTCATGGAAATTTTTGTATATTGTAACAGTTATTCAAAAGTACTAACAGCTTATTGCTTTAAAGAGCAGAATTTTACTGAGGGCTTGTCAGGTGGGGAAATGTTTGCTCTGCTGTGAGAAGACAGGGAGTAGGTACTGTTATCGGTCTTCATCCTTGAATAAGATGCAGAGTGAAGTCTGTATGTGTGCGTCTGCATCAAGCTGTCAGAACCAGGCATGAGAAAGGACGACTTTGTTATAAGAAGAAGAATCGATCTGATTCACAGGTTGTGGAAGTTAGTATAACAGACAGATAGAAATTCCTGTTAGACAGAGACGACTCAGGACGGCTGATGTGATTTTCATGTAAGGGCTCCTCCTCTGTCTTTGTGTACACAAATAAAAGCCTTGTGTTCACAGAGATGTGACTTTGACTTTTATCACAGGTTTCAACAGGCTTTGAGATTTTTTCTGAACGTCATTTCACAAGTCCAAATCTCACTGACCATTATTTGAGCCCATAAGAATGTGTTTTCAAAAACACTCTTTAAACTAATGTCAAAACTGGATGAGATCCACATTTTTGTAATGAACATTTTTTGTTATGTGGGTTTGTGTGTGAAACTCCAGTGTTTGTTTCAGTATTGCATTCACAACTCTTATTTAGACTGAATATGTATTTGTATGATAATGTTGTACCACATCAAGCCATCTTTTGTCATTGTGTGCCTACTTTTGTTTCCTTCAGGCTCAAGTGAAAATGACCAGGACTTGAACTTTTGTGGCACCTGGCACCATGGCAATGGCTCCCTGAGCCTGAGCGTCAACCTTTCCATGGGCTGTAATGCGATCTCAATCTCAGCCAATATGACCTCTCTGTCCATCAATGGGCAGATCACGGCCAAGTGCGAGCGTTCTGATGTAATTCTCCTCGAGCGTTTTGGACTTGATTCAGAGGAGAAAAGTTACTTCTGCCTGTACTGGGAGCCATTGCTGGACCAGTTGAAGCTGCAGGTAAATTCAAAAAAGGAGGAAGGAGGCAAGATGAGGATTTGTTTCGGAGTATGTTTCCATGAAGTGGGTTATAACCCACTAATTTTTCACCCATCATCTGGCCCAATAACATGAAAGTACTGGAATGCATTTTTTTTGGCTCAGTGTGAGAGGATGACAATAACTCACCCGTCTGTAAAGTAGGAGGTGTGAAAACAAAAGTAAAATCCTATTGTTTTTTTATTTTTTTGCAACTGCAGCATCAGCTCTGAAAGTAAAATAGTAATGTGTTATACTAAAATGTGTGTAAGTGAAATTTGTCATAATACTACCCAAGTGAAACGCATAAATTGCGAGAGCAGTGTGTAATGTGTACCGTGTATACAGCACTGTGTCCTGCAGTAGCTTCATTGCACTTCTCATTGAAGAGCTTAATTGTTTGTCTTTGTTCTGTTTTTCTTATGTTGTCATACAGGTCAGAGGAAAGAATCTGACTCTGTGCTGGCCTGCCAGCCTGCAGGGCTCCTGCTGCACTTATCTGTCCCATGGCCAAAACACACCCGAAGCACGCTACGGCATCATCAACGGAATGGTCAATAATGATGTAATCACCAGCAAAACACTGACAGCCTACAAGTTCAGTGGAAGTTCCATCGACTGCAGTAAGGGAGAATGGATGTTATCTACAGTACATCTGTAAATGGGATATATTTAGCAAGATGGAAGTGGACATAAACTGAAGATTTTCTGCTCCTATAAGTCTGTTTTTCCACAAAAGCTGCCATTACATGGACAATATTTCTTCAACCCGATTAAAGATTCCAACTGAATTGTTTACATGGACGCTAAATAAAGTGATCTGTCTCAAAACCTAATTCAGCCTAAAATCCAACAATGATACAAATGGACTGTGTCACAGTTCAGAGTTTAACATGTTAAATTCAAAACTGCTCTTTTGTTTGTTTTGTTGCAGACACATTATATGATCAAGCGAGCCGGGCATCCACCCACGTCAACATGTAATTTCCTCTCTCTTTTTTACCACAAATGTGCCATCACGTATGCTGTCGAAGTAGCATGACAGGGTGTTTCTGTCAACATCCCTCCTCATATGATTCTGTCTTAATTGCTAAGTTGTGAAGCGTCATGTAATCAAGCGCATGAACGTTGACTACAAACAGGAAGCTAAGCTTTATACTATGTCAGGGTGTGAGGGGGTTACAAAAATAACCTTGCTTCTTTTAAATGGCCATCCGAAACCACAGTTTTTTTTAACTTCAGGTCATGTTGGTGTGTGTTAATGTGTGTGTTCAGGAGTAAAAACGCTGTGATGAGGTCCCAGGCTGCAGGGAATGTGGAGCATCCCTGTGCTCGCAGCGTGGAGGTGGACATGATGGAGGGTTTCAGAGGCCACAACGTCACATCGCCTGTAAGACAAAACACACAAAAAGGAGTTGAAAGTTGACTCATTATCACATTCAGAAGGTTACCAGGACTTATATTAGGCCCATTTAGCAACTGTTCCGGATCCTTCGAACATATGACATGATCTTCCTCAGCAGATGGCCTTTGCTCAGTTGTCATGGAATTGTAAATGGTCAAATTTCCATTTTTTTCTCAGCACGTTAAGGACTTCCGATCCATTTTGGTTTAAAAGCTGAGGTTCATTCTTGACCTCGGAAACGGAAGATGAGAAAAGCAATCTCACCACAAGGTCAATCAGCATATAAACTGCTGTTTCTTGGTTCAAGGATAAGCGTTGAACTTCAGAATTGACACTACTTTTGTCTCTGGTCATGTTGTCACGCTGTCCTCTGCACAGACCACATCAGCAAGATTGTGACCATGCGAGTTCCATCTCGGTTGCATTTTATCTGCATATTCAAAAATGAAGCACATTTCCGCTGAGACACAAACAGAAACTTAAACACATGACTTATTTATGCTTATTTACTGTTTTGCTGGAACCATGGAATAAAGGGACAATTTTTTCAGCATGCATGAAACAGCAGTTTTTTAGAGTTTCATAGGCAATCATTAGCATGTAGCAGTGGACACAAGGCATTGCACTGATTTGTCTCAAATTCAGCTCAAATGAGTAGGCTGCTTCACTCCTGTGTCTGTGTGCGTCCATTTTTAATCAGGGGCTTACTTGATGGCAGGTTTTTAACCCAGTGAAGGAGTAACCGTCTTCACGTTTTCAATCAAGTTGAGGGTGGTGGTGATTTAGTAGAGGAAAAAATAGGTGAGAGGTCAGCCACATGAAAGTGAATTATAGCAGCATTTTACCGACAAGTAGAGGATGGATTTTGAAAGCTGACATTCTTCCTACAAACTATCTTAAAATAGGGCCATTTGTGTAAAGTACCTAGCAATCCACATGCAGATCTACCAATTACCACTGTGTACACTACAGCATGGGGTTAGAGCAGTGGGGTGGTACAAGTTAACTTTAAAAAAGAGAAAACATTTGACATTGTTCCTACATCCTGTATTTAATGGAAAGAATTGAGAATTGATGGCTAATGGATCTCCTGTTCATTTTTCATGTATTGACTTGAAAGTGAATCAACCAGGACCCTGGTGTGCTGTGTCTAACTGTGCCCCTTTTCACTCTGTTTTCCAGGCCACTAAAGGTGGATCTGCAGAGCCCACTACCACTGTCTATATCCCCCCCGCTCTAAAACAAGCTGCAAAAAAAAACAGCAAAGTAGTCTGCACTTTCTTCAAAAACAACTCCCTGTTCCAGGTAGGACTCTGTTGTTACCCCCGATTTGTCTTGTCCGGGACGCTAAAAGACTGAAGTACTTTTGTTCTTGTGTGTATACATACAGTATGTAGGCTGTATTATATGAGGGGACAGGTAAAGATGTGTATGTGTTCCAGGAGGGTCACAAGGAGGCCAGGGTCCTTGATGATGTGGTGGGAATCACTGTGGAGAATGAGGTCATCACTAATCTGTCCGAGCCAATTAAGATTGGCTTTCACCATGATGTCATACCTGTAAGTTTGTCTGTATCAGTGTGATTAATATTGTACTTTCAAATTCTATTGTTAAATCAATTTTAAAAACACAGCAGTGGAATCTGGTGAACACTAGAAAAAATTCTCCCATCCAAAATTCTGCAGGTATTTGATGCTACATACAGTGAACTGAATGATTTGGTTAACTAATGAAGGGAGAATATTTGGTGGTGCACGTCTTGCTCACTGTTTAATGGCTGGCCACAGAAATATAATGCTTTCATGAACAGCAGAGTTGGATATTTTTCCTGAAATGTTGCAGAACTCAGACCGTTTGCCCTAAAACTGAAACACAACCGGAGCAAATGTTCTGCTGTTACTGTAGCTTGCGTGTCAATTAACTCACAAACCTCTCAAATGTGGGTTTGCTGCGGACGCTGTTGAACTGTTGTTCTTGGTTCGCTGTCGTCTGTTTCGAGCTGTCTACCCCACCACATGCAGACAACACATAGAAACACGTTTCTTTTCTTACGTCATAGCCTTGCGAAAACAGATGGTGTTGTTTTATACACTCAGGCTAGTGTCTTGCTTCCTCTCTGCAATGCACACATGCCCATAAACTGTTTAGTGTATTCCTGATCTATATTATTATTATTATTACACTGTGACTTGAACTATCTGTAGTGATGGTGGTGACACGCAGCAGATTTTGCATGTAGAAAGTAAGTAATGAATGCAGCTATTTACAGTGGCAGCTCTTTCAATCACTACTGAATCAAAGGAGGCAGTGGTTACTTAAAAGCACCTGAAACTTTGTTAATATGAATAAAAATGTGCAGCATCTTAGTGGGAAATGATTACAGCTCACGTCTATCTCTCCTCTTTATTTCAGAAAACGCTCTCAGTGAAATGTGTTTCGTGGGACACCAGGAAAGGTTGGAACTCTTTAGAACCAAGCTAATAAACACTATTCATTCATGTTTATTTGCTGTAACTCCCATATTAAATGTGTATTTTCTCTGTGCAGATCCATGGCACGTCAACTGGTTGGTGGATGGATGTAAGACGCAACAGAAAGGAGCAAAACACACCGAGTGCCTCTGCAACCATCTGACGTACTTCGCTGTGCTTGTGGTGAGACGTGTCGCAGATACACTCCTCGTTCTGAAATAAGAAACAAACACACAAGACAGAGAGAAAGTAATATGATGTAGCAAATGTTTGTGCTCAACATTTTTTAACACAGCTACAAAAATCAACATCTATACATAATTTTACATACTCCCATACAGAAACACATATCAATTTATAGTGAAGAAACATAAAAGAAAAAGTACATAGAAACATACACACTCTCATGTTTTGGTGTATGCTCTGTGTGCCGTGACAGCAACTGGAGCCTCGCCCAGTGCGCCACCTCCTGGCGCTGACCACCATTACATCTCTGGGCTGTGCTGTGTCTGTGGTCAGCTGTGTTGCTCTCATCATTTATCTCTGCAGGAAGAGGTAATATTACTTCTTGAGGGCTTATCTAGTTTACCAAAACAGATACATCGTTTTTAACAATTAAGTGACCTACTCATTTCCATTCCACTCTCCCTCTGTAGCAGGCGAAGTAAGGAGCAGTCCATACCTATCCACCTGGGCTTAGCTGTCTCTCTCGCCTTCCTCAATCTGCTCTTCTTTTTCACTGGTGTCCTGGCCAATGTGAAAGAGGGGAGACTGTGCGCCTGGGTGGGGGCGGGCCTCCATTACACCCTGCTCAGCTCCTTCACCTGGATGGGCATAGAGGTTTTCCACACCTTCTGGCTGGTCTACATGGTTTTCAACCCTTCCCCGAAGCCCTATGTGTGGAACCTGGTCGGCTTTGGTGAGTGTGTGACTGTGAAGTAACATTTCCCCAAAAAACAAAACAACGTACATTTATGTAGAGATGAAAATTCTTTTCCAGTTCTCCCTGCTGTTCCTGTTATCATCCTGGCTGCAGTAGGTGACATTTATGGAGTGAGAATGGTGGTGCCAAGTGATGACCAACACAATCCTTATCTGATGTAAGCAAGATTATTTGGACAAAGATATTCACTGTGGAGAAACATACGCAGTGATGC
Organism: Macquaria australasica; assembly: GCA_005408345.1. Lineage (NCBI taxonomy): Eukaryota > Metazoa > Chordata > Actinopteri > Centrarchiformes > Percichthyidae > Macquaria > Macquaria australasica. The sequence goes on from SEMN01000271.1 coordinate 202,298, forward strand.
CTGTATAATGTGCAAATAAAAGCAAGCAAAGTAAATCACAAAGTCAGAAGTGGTGTAATGTCAGTTTCAGAGAATGTAGCATCTTAATTGTCCTCTCTGGGATTATTTGCTTTTCCTTCTCTGAGTGCATTTGGTGTTTCCAGGTGCTGGATGGAAAATAACCACAACGCCTTGCTGGCCCACTACTTCACCAATATGCCAATCCTGGCCATCCTGGTGTCCTCGGGCATTGTGATGCTCCTGCTGGTCTATAGGGAGATCCGCCAGAGGGATGAGTGGAGGCAAAACCGCGTGGCTTTTCTCAGCATCTGGGGCCTCAGCTGCCTCTTTGGGACAACTTGGGGTCTGACCTTCCTAGACTTTGGCCCTCTCTCTGACTTCGTCCTCTTCCTCTCCTGCATCCTCAACTCTTTTCAAGGTGTGTGCTTGTGGTATACTGTCAGTCCAGATTGCATTTGAGGTTTGTATTATGTTGTTATATTCAGCTCTGCAAGCATGCGCAGCTTCGGTATTGGCTTCTATCAACTTGTGTGGACCGTTTGGTGTATTTTCTCATTAATAAGAGACTATACCACAGAACTATCACAACAGGACAGGGACTCGCATTTTCAGGCATTATACGGTGTCACCAGACTTTATATGGCATTGCTGTCAACTAGGCAAATAAACTGATCCAAAGGATAAAAAGACTTTAAATAAACCACGCCAAGTGACATGTTTGTGTAGTTTTACTGTATCATTGCCGCCTTCACAGAGGGTTTGACTATATATAGTCAAGTCTTTGGACAGGGATATTTTCATTGTTGCCTCAGAGATTGGTGACTGTGTATTTGGAGCCAGTGGTCCATTGTATCAGTGTGGGAATGAGACAATGGCCATGGTTAATCAAGGCCTTCTAGTTACTGGTGCCTATCAGAAGAAAGGCTGTTTCCTCTCACATGCAGCACGCCTTGTTTTTGATTCAGGTCCAAAAACTCAACTTATTAACCCCGTTTTTGCTGCACGTTGGTAGTTCAGCAGGATCCTTTTCTATGTTTAATGATACAACTGTTTAGGCCTACATCTACAGTATGCATGGTCCTGTATTCACAGTTGTTCCATTAGAATTTCACATCAGATAAAGATTTTACACTAAATATGTAAATAAATTAGATATGTTGGGGAATACACTTTACTGGCTCTCTTGCCGAGAGTTAGATGAGAGGATCGACACCACTCTCATGTATGTCCGCTAAATATGAAACTACAGCCAGGAGCCGGCAAGCTTTAGCTTAGCTCAGCTGGACTAGAAATGGGGAAACAGCTAGCCTGGCTATGTCCAAAGGTTACAAAATCCAACTGCCAGCACCTTTAAATCTCACTAATTAACACGTTATAATTTGTTTGATTAATCCGTGCAAAAATCAGAGTGTGAAAACGACAACTTCCGGTTTTATTTGGGGTCATGTGCTGGACTGCATCTTTAGCTGATAGATTTAGCGGACAGGTACGGAAAGATAGAGGGATGTGGATCTTCTCATCTAGAAGAAGCCATATAAGCATATTTCCCAAAATGCTGAATAACTTATTTAAACTAAATCTTCACAGATACAATGATTACATTTAGTTCTCTCCTTTGAGAAAATACCTTCAACCTCTGATAAGTTTTGGAAACAAGTGAAGTTAGCTCTTCCCACTGGAATATTGTTTTAAGCAGCTGCAATCAAATAAAGTAAATGTGGGCATGTGTTTGAGACCTTCCTTGACCTACCTCGAATGTGTCTCTGCCTTCTACTTGGCTCAGTGATCCTGAAAAAGGTAAATAGGGAAAACAAAGGATTGAACCTTGGTTCTGGTCTGTTCCCTCAGGCTTCCTCCTGATGCTGCGGTTCTACATGCTGGACTGGATGCGGAAAGAGGCTAGGGGCTCGGCTCTAGGCAGCACCAGCACTGGATCTACCAGACAACACATGCTACAGGCCCAGGAGAAGAGTTAGATGGACTTAAATCCACATAATATAGTAGAAAAATCAAAGCTGCAGCAGTCAAGCTTTTTATGTAAAACTACAGTCTTCTTATCACAGTAAATGACAGAATGGAGAATGTTCCACCACAGACTGCTACACTGTAGATGCACTGTTTCCTCAGCTGAAATCCTGTCCTCAGGTGTGGGAAATCAACTCACAAAGCGACACCAAAAAGCAGTGAGTGAGCTCTGCGCACATCCCACACCTCTCACTCTTCTTTGGTGTTAAACATCACAGACCAGTTGGGTTGCTAAACACGAGCACACTGAGTGCAATTCACAGACATCACCTTATTGGATTTTTAAAAGCTGACCTTCAATCAGTTAACTCTTGGAGCTGTACAGACCCACTACCTGCTGTGCTGCTTTAAGTGGTGGTAGGTCAGCACTTCTACCAGTAGACAGTCTATTAGCACCAGCTTATCAAGTGAAATGGGCTTGATCTTGATTCGTATTTCTGTTAGCTATAGATGGCACCCACGAGTATAAAGCATATGGCAACATATTAACACCTGGCTGGAAGTATTTGAATCAACCCCATCCACTTTGCAGTCAAAACAGATACTTGATTGTTCTTCTCTGGGACAGTGCAGAAGCAGTGACACCATTTCTCAGGAACTCATAATACAGGCCTGGAGCCCATATTTGTACAATCACTAGACTGGGTCTAGTTCTAGAAGGGAAAGAATTTATTTGAGATTTTAAATTGTAAGCTGGGGATAAAGTTAAGCTTTATTTCCAGACTGGGAAACATGGGGAAGTGAAATGATTGCAGGTTACCGTGCTGTGATTTCCATTGTATTGTCTGTAAAGAAAACCTATATTATTATTGAAGCTCTCCTTGAACCTTAAATAAGCTTTTTATGTTTCATTTTGTACTGTGTCAGTGTTTGTTTTGTAGCTAAGTCTTTTAAAGTAGCACTTTAGATTTTACTTTTTTATTTCATTTTTTCAGATGTACTTATAGAGCCTCAGTGAGCTGTCTTTTGTATTGTTCTAATGTGCATAATAGAAGAGATTTCATATACGGTATGTATGCATTGTAAAATAATAGCTGAATGTTTTATAAGGGATGACTCCAAGATATTTTTTCCAGACCGTATTCAGATCTTCAGTCAAAATAATTCACATAAAATATAATTATCATCAGGTCTTCACCTTCAAAATGGACCAAAATGCATATTTCTTTCATCCCCAGTAGAACCCACGTGAGTTTTTAGATACTGTGATATTTGCACTTTTTTATTTTCTAAAGCAAATTTTTACGTCACTCAAATTATTCTGTATATTAGTTTTTGTGGATGTATATAAAGTATTAATAAAAACATCTTTTGGTTAAAAAGAAACGAATGGCTGTGAGTTTAAATGTGAGTTCAGAGTAAGCACATTGGAGGCTTCCTGCTCAGTCGTCCCTCCTGCTTATCTCTGCCCGTGCGTTTCCTCCCAGGAGGTTTTAGATTTGTTGTTCTTTTCACAAACATGCTGCTTGTGTTTGCCATCGAAATTCTCAGTGTCTCTGCCACTACGTGTGCCTACAGTTTGTTTTTTCTTCCCCATGATCATGATACTCAGTGCCGCCCAGTCACAAGAAAAGCTTAAAACAACAGCCTTTTATTTATTTTTTTACTCTGCTACATGACTGTTATCTACACTGCCGGTCAGCGCAGACATTCCAGATCACAGTATGATAAAGATGGCCTCAACCCAGACCCAGAGGAATACTGTTAAACATAAGGGAGATCACAAGGCGTCTCCTCCACCAGTATGACCAGAAAAGCAATGGTACATTCATAAAAGCATTACATGGTACGGCTCTGTGTGCTTCACTGCTTCAGGCTTCATTGTTGGTGCTAATAGGCGCTGACTGCTGTGGCGTTTTGGTGTCTGCAGGTGGCACTCTTTTCTATGTGTGTCCAGCCATAGTGGCTGCCACTGTGCAGTTTCTCTGTTCCGAAGATGATCATTTTGATATTTATTTGTATTGGTTTGTTGGTAACACCTAACCTGGAATCCTGCATCTTTGCTCTCTTTACACCAAGGGCCACCATGGATAGAAGTCTTTATTGTGTCATCCTTAACATGTAGCTGTGTGGGATTTAATGTCCTTCTCATAATGGCAAATAAATAAAACTAAAATACAAATAGGGCAACACAATAATACTCTATATGACTTTAATAATTCACTGTGGCTGTTTTTCCTCTTTAAAGATCCTGCTTCATTATCTTCCACTACCTGTTTATTGCCATGGTGCATATTGACCTTTCATGGGCAACTGGGACTACTTTCCAGCACATCTCTGCTCTTTGCCATTTGAATGTAGTTATGCATTCAAATGCATGACTACGACTGGGTGCTGTACTTCATGAACCCATGCCAGCACTTTGTGTTTGCGTTGCCCTCTGCAAAACCCCCAGTTTGTCGCTTGTGTATGTGTGTGTGTGTGTGTGTGTGTGTGTAAATCTGTTTCACCATCCCGGACACCTCACTAACATGCTCATGGCACATACTGTTCAAGGGCCCATCCCCTTTGCACCATGCTCCTAGCAGGGCTGCTCTAATTACATGTCTGTTCTTCACACACCAGCAGTGCCAGGCAATCTCCTGGGACCGTTTAAATGTGAATGCAATGATGAGGGGAAAAGGCAAATCAGCCAATAACAACAACAGGATAATAAAAATAATCATAAGTCAGTATGACTTTCAGTGTGCTTAAACTATATGGTATATTTTATTTACTACGCAAAAATATTTCAAGACTCTTAGTCCATTTTATACATTTCTCAATGATGGAAATCTATTACACAAACAAATAATATGTCTCAGATAAATAATAATGTCTTTCCTGACTCTTGTATTGCTATGGGCACAGTATCACAAATAAATAAATAAATAAAATAAAAAATCAATCAGTAAATCAGTCTGCTCTAACACTTGTATGCACACTTGAGTCACACGATGCTCCTATAGTATATAGCACAGCGGCGTCACATGACGTCTCCTCCGAGCAGCAGCAGCCAGTTGTTTACGGGGGCTGCAGCTGATGCATTAGTGAACCGACGCCGTGTTGGCCGGCTGTCAGAACCACCAGGCAGGAGGCGAACCAGCACAGGTAAGACTGGGAAGCGCCCTGAGGAACATCTTTTTATTCGTATTCTCAAATCTAAAATATAGGCTCTACCTGAATTTAGATAGAGCAAGGGGGACAAAAGGGAAGTCAGGTCTGTGTGGAGTCGCGGCAAGCTAACCGCAGATAGCCGAGATGCTACCGGATGTTGGTTCGTTCACATTCACAATATAAGCTAACATTAGCAATTTAACACTTGTAATTGTGTGTATCATGACAGTATAGGCGTGTCATTTCGTTGAGTCCAGGTGAGCGCAGACATGTTTTGTGAAAGAATAAGCTAGCGTTAACCTAACCAGCTCAAATAACTAGTGTATTCTAGGTAGTCATGTTCCAACATTGTTATAATTGGTGCAAAAATAGGCGTGTACTTTCTGAGAATGCATTAAGCCAGTTATTACACTTATCTATAGCTATCTAATAATAGCAAATACACATATTTTTGTCACTGTTTTGCTAAGTGCACGGCCCCCGTTTAATCTCCATTTGCCTCGTGGCCCGTAAGGCCCATAATGTGACATATGTGGGTTTGGTCTATACAAATAAACTTGACTTGGCATATTCAGTAAAAGACTGTTTGAGAGAAGGAAAAAACTTATTTCCACTTTCCAAGTTGTGGCAGACGTAATTGTGACTTTATATTGAAAGTCACAGGCGGAAGTGAGGTCTAGTAATTCGGCGGCACTTGACACCGGCTATTTTAGTAAGAAAACGCTGACGCGGGATGCTTTGTAACGTTAAAGGGTATTTTTTTTATGATCGTGTTTATTATTATGTGGCAGACATGGGTCTCCCAAGATATATCTAATACTATGTCAGTAAATAGCCTGATCCCTACTGACCTAGCCTTACAACTGGAATGAGTTCATCCAAAACTGGTTGAGGTCATCAGAGCCTCGGTAGCAGCAGAGATAACTCATCATCAACCACCCTTTATTTGTGGAAAGGCATATCCACCTTTGAAGCATAATCTTCTGTGTAAACTTTAGCCTGCAGCATTTGTAATGGGGTCATGCCATAAGATTACTATTTTAGAATATAATTTGTTGTGGCCGTTTTCACCCACTTTTCCACTTGGCTACTTCAGAATCAGAGTCAGCTTTATTGGCCAAGTGTTTGTACACAAGGGATTTGACTCAGGTTTTAAGTTGCTCTCACACAGTACCAAAAACAATTTACAGGAAAGCTAGAAATAGACATGCTCAGTTTCTGATCACACAGTAATATGCTGAATAAAATGGTTTTACCTTGTTGAAGTTGACACACTTCAAGTTTAATCTTGAAATGTGTCAACTTGCTTGCAGGACATCTTTGCAATTTATCCAACTTTGAAAAATGTTTCACTGGCAGTTTGTAATTCTTATGAATGACGTGTTGCGTTTGAAAACAGAACAGCCTGCTAAGACGTGGTAATGCATTTGAGTCAGATATTTTAGTCAAGTAAAAGAAAACACAAGCGAGTTGAAAACAACCCTCAGATGGCTTGCAGCCAAAGGTGATAATGATCTAGCTTTCTCAGACACAAACGGCTGTGCTGTACATGCTCTCTCACACACACAATAGTTGAGAATAACAAAACTACAAAACAGTCAACATAGGCTAAGTAGGGCTGCGACTGTTTTCATTATCAATTAATGTGCAGATTATTTTCTCCAGTAAGCGATTCATTGTTTGGTCTATAAATAGTAAGAAAATGGTGGAAAATGCCTGTCCGAACTGTCCAAATGCTTCCCTTTTTTCCTCACAAGTGCATGAAGGCATCGACGATGTTAATAAAACATCAAAGTGACATATCAAAGTATTGCACCAGAGTCATGAAGCGATAACTGCGTTGAATGCCGATGCTTCCTTCAATGCTATAACACTGGGGGAAGTATCAGAAGGTTTTACTGTACACACAAAGACTCGCACCACCAACACCTTGAGCTCCTAGCTTGAATGAAGCATGAGCTTTGTCTTGGGACTCAGGCAGACAGCATGCAGGAGGATGCTGCTGTTTTCTGCTCTGTGTGTGTGTGTGTGTGTGTGTGTGGGGGGTTGTTGTTTGAGTCATTGATTGGTCCGTTATCACCCGAAAAACAGGTGGTGGTGCAGCAGTGGTGAGTTTGCGCACGTGGAACAGATGTCTAATGATTGGACTGAAGCATGCACCTCACATGTTCACCAGCCCACTGTGGTAACTGGCCCTACAGTCCGATATATAGTTGTGTCATTGTCCTGTAAAAAACATGAATATGGTTGTCACGGGTGTTTTGCTTTTCAACTGACCGTGACCGCCAGCGTTAAAGGACAGATTAACTACGTTAGCTACGTTTTTCTGAGAATGTCTATTTTTTAAAATTTATTTTGACTTCATTCCCTTTGTGTGTCTCTTAAGAATGCAGATGCTGATGAAGCGCGGCATGACAAGAAAGGTTGCGTGAAATGCATAGCATAAAAGCTGTTGTGTTATGGTCCTTTTTGGTGATGTTTTGTGTTGTTTTGTCGATGCCATTCACAAAATGTTACATTTGCTGGCAGGGTACCAGTTTTACCACAGTACTTACATTTGTACCAAATGCCTATTAATGTCTTTTTTGGTCATTTAGTGGATGTCAGTGCATCTCCCTCAGCATCATTTTACATGAAATCACCCTAAAGAAAAGCATCAGGCCATCATGTTGGATTTCTTTTCCACTCTACCTCTGCAGTTCATGTTTCCACTTTCACTTCCCTTCCTGTTATCTGTTCATCCCGAACCTCTTTCCTGTCTCCCTGCCTACCTGTGCTCAAGTCATCGCCTGTATTTTACCAGTGTCTTTACTTCACCAAAACTGACATCTGAATCTGTTGGACAGGTTGTTCCAGAGGTTGCCAGAAAGGGACAAGGGCCTGTAGTGTCCACAGCCGCTGGTTCAGCCCTGAGACGGCGGCGGCAGCACCATGGCCGACCATGAAGAATCCAAGAAGACCAACGGCAGTGCTGGCCACTCGTCCCATCTTTTGGAGCCACCCAAAGAGAGCATGCAGCTTAAGAAGGAGATCTCGCTGCTCAACGGAGTCAGCCTGATTGTGGGGAACATGATCGGCTCGGGCATCTTCGTCTCCCCCAAGGGTGTGCTGATCTACAGTGCCTCTTATGGCCTGTCGCTAGTCATCTGGGTCATTGGGGGCCTGTTCTCTGTGGTGGGGGCCCTCTGCTATGCTGAGCTGGGCACCACCATCACCAAATCAGGGGCATCTTATGCATACATCCTGGAGTCATTCGGTGGCTTCATAGCATTTATTCGTCTGTGGACATCCTTGCTGATCATCGAGCCCACCAGCCAGGCAGTCATTGCCATTACATTCGCAAACTACCTGGTGCAGCCGCTCTTTCCAACATGTGAACCACCGTACGCCGCAGCCAGGCTCATCGCCGCGGCGTGTATATGTAAGTGCTTCTAATCTACTCCATGTCCTGCTGCTGTTTGACGTCTGTCTAGCTGCTCAGACACAAGAACATCTATGAAACTGTCCTCTCTCTCCCCAGGCTTACTGACATTCATCAACTCTGCCTACGTAAAGTGGGGCACCCGCGTGCAGGACATCTTCACCTATGCCAAGGTGGCAGCCCTCATCGTCATTATCATCACTGGCCTCATCAAGCTGTGCCAGGGTGAGTGGTGCCACTACAGAACTCACCTTTTCATGTTGTTCCTCTACGCCATAGGCTCCAAGTTTTGCTTGGCTCACACAGTTAAAGGAAAAATCAAGGACATGGATGGCAAACATGTCTTCTCCTCCACAACCTCTCACATCCACCCACCTCCCAATAGTCAAATATAGACAAACCCTGTGTGACCTCATTTCTGTGGCATACTTGCATAATTCTTTTTTTTTTAATATACTGTCACGGCCAAAAACTGGTTGCTGAAGCAGTGCAAACGAGACAGATTATATAGAAAGTTTGAGATCTTAGCAGCCATCGACCATGGAATGACAAGGACTGATCAACAACAGTTGTGACTGTCCACAAATGCACAGTATAGTGATCATTTTGAGCATGGATGCAATAAGATTCTTCCTGTAATTGTTTTGTCACTGTCTTAGGTTACACAACCAACTTTGAATCAGCCTTTCAGGGATCGTCTACAGATCCCGGCGACATTGCGCTGGCGCTCTACTCTGCCCTCTTCTCCTATTCAGGCTGGGACACCCTCAACTTTGTTACAGAGGAGATCAAAAACCCTGAAAGGTAACTTTTCCTTTTCAGTAGAAAGTGTGAGCAGAAGCACGTCGGAATACTTGAATCAGCCTGGTAATGATGATTCGATGTCTTGTTGTTCCAGGAACCTTCCTCTGGCCATCGCCATCTCTATGCCCATTGTCACCATCATCTACATCCTCACCAATGTGGCCTACTATGCTGTTCTGGATGTTAGTGCTATACTGGCCAGTGATGCAGTGGCAGTAGTGAGTAAACTAACTGTAAAGCGCTTTTGACAAAAGCTGATGAGATGGAGAACAACACATATGTGGACGAGCTGAAAGTGCAGTTGCTAAAGCAGCTTCTGTCTCCGGTTCAGACATTTGCAGATCACACTCTTGGTGTGATGAGCTGGACCATCCCCATTGCTGTGGCTCTGTCGTGCTATGGGGGCCTCAACGCCTCAATTATAGCTGCATCCAGGTAGAACACACACACACACTGATTTGAGCAGCACTGCAAAAATCTACAGTGGTTATTTTGTAATGATCATTTACTTTGGCTTTGTAGAAGTGACTTTTTATAAGACCAGTATAAAAGACCACACTTTTGTATGGTGTCATGTTATCTGTCTCAGTTCATGTTTGTTGTGTCCAGGTTGTTCTTTGTGGGCTCCCGTGAGGGTCACCTTCCAGACGCCCTGTCCATGATCCACATACAGAGATTCACTCCGATCCCTGCTCTGATCTTCAATGTATGAAAAAGGACCACTTACATGTCAATTATTAGTGGAGGAAGTACAGGAAACGTCCATGTAATGGTATTTACAGTAACTGTAAGGTGGAGCCTTCTCATTTGCTAGTCTCCTTCATTTTATTAGCTGATTTAAAAATATATTTTTTTTATTGTATGCTAAACTTATTTTCCATTCTAAAACAATTGAATATGATTTTGGTGTTAATGGAAACTAAAAGTATCAGGCATCTGCGTCTCCACCAATACACCTCTGTACTCCACCTCAGATAAATGAAAATGCTGATCATTTAAGAGGTGAAAACAATGCAATCTTACAACATTCATTGACATCTTTAACAGTTTTTGTCTCACTGTTTTCATCCTGCCTTTCTCCCTCCGTCCACTGTCCAGTGTGTCATGTCCCTGATCTACCTGACAGTGGAGGATGTCTTCCAACTCATCAACTACTACAGCTTTAGCTACTGGTTCTTCATGGGTCTGTCCATCGCCGGGCAGATCTACCTCCGCTGGAAAGAGCCGGACAGACCCCGACCCCTCAAGGTAAGACCAATTAAACACACCTGTGTAGTCCCATCCATCTGTTCATCCATTCGTCCATTTACTGCTGCTTATGCGGGTCCGGGTCGTAGTAGTAGCAGACTAAGCAAATTCTGCGCAGAATAGGAATTTAAATGTGATTAATAATCATTCCATTGATTATGATACTCTGGCATACTTACCATTAGACGGTTATAGTGGAGACCATGCCACTGTTTTACAATATGACAAAAGCATTTCCTATACACACTGTTTATTCCTTAGCAGATGCTGGTTCTTTGTCGGTGTCAGTTGTGTGGTTGTTTTGTTTGTTGCTGAAGAAGATGAACATTATTGGTAGTGTTAATTATATATTATTTTCCTGTGTCATGTATAAATAAATACGTTTCCTACTGCAAACTTTGACAAATAATGCAGGTTTGTCCTTTAAAGATCTATTTAAATTATTAAATTAATTCATTTAGTTAGTATAACATTTTTAAATGTACATTGAAAAATCTAGTTATTTCCATATTCACATAAGCTGATAAGCTGAAAGCTAAAATTTGATAAGCAAAGTTTAATGTCATTATTAATCTTGCTATAGCAATACCGTATATGCTGTATTTTATGTAATCCCAATAACTTTTGATGAATACATTGCATTGATTGGTGTATTAGTGCATTGTCGTGACTGATAAAGATATTACCAAAGTGATCACCTAGTGTTCCTACACTGACTGAATGTAACATCAGTGTGTACCTTCTTCTAGCAGCTTGTTGTATTTTATTGTATTTATTTAATGATTTTTTTATTGAAAGTATTAATGATCTTATTCCACCGGTATGAACTGCTGGTTAAAATCACAGCAGAAAGGTGCAAAAGTGAAGAAAGAATCCACAAATGCCAACTTTTACACATTAATTTCCGTATTGACAAAATTGCCTTCAGTCACATCAGCAAAAAAGAGTTTATATGAAGTACAACAATACAATGTTTTTTGTTGTGTTTCTAGCTCAGAGTCTCCTGATTCCTCTCTCCACAGTTGACTTTGTTGTACCCGGTGGTGTTCTGCATGTGTGCTGTTTTCCTGGTGGCAGTTCCTCTCTACAGCGACACCATCAACTCTCTGATTGGCATTACCATTGCCCTGTCAGGGGTTCCTGTCTACTTCCTGGGCATCCATCTGACAGAGTCCAAACGGCCGCCTGTCATTACCAAGTTACTGGGTGAGTTCACCACACATTCAGCACCGCTGCTTCGTTCCTTACCCCCACCCCCACAATGCAAGACTCCACTGCTAACGGCTAACACGTCTTTGTCTCTCACTGCAGGCTCTCTGACTCACTTCACCCAGTTCACCTGCTACTGTGTACTGACAGAGTTGGACAAAAGTGAATAGCATCCAGTGCACTTCAAAACATTACCCAGTGGTCTGTGCATCTTCACAGCTGACCAGACAAGGGATTCTTCTGTGGAAAAATAAATAAAAAAGGACTTCTGACTCTTTTGTTGTACTGTACACCGTGTTGAAGCGCTCAGACTTCACGGACTTGTTTACAGCACTGAAAATGCTGCCACATCATGCACACGCTCACTTGCAGATATATCCTGGAATTCAAGGACTCCAAACCTCAGGATAGACAGTGCTGTTATACTGCATATTATGCATATTGTTGCAGTTTCACCTCTTCATCACACTATTTAATGACCTCTATTATAAAGGAGTTACCTCGTTAGCCCTTCAGGTAAGTGTATATATGCCTATAGTGTGTGCCTGTGAGATTTTACAGGTGCTGCACACGACCACAGGGACCTGATAATGATGCAAAGACATTTTAATTATATGGATTTAACCCATTGTAACTGAAAGACAGTGTGTGCAGTATCATAAGTTGTCCAAATGATAAATGCAATTTGTATGACGAGGTAAATGTGCACAGGATTGAAGATCAAATTCACTTAAAGGTGTGGTAGGCAGTATTTTTTTGGTGTCACTGGGCAAAAATATAATAATAATCATTCAGCATATTGTAAATTAAGTGGTCTGAGAGAGAACTAGACTTCTGCACCTCCTCTTGGCTGTTTTTTTCAGGCTTAAGAAAATCTAGCCCGTGACGGGAGACTTTGGCCAATTACGGGTCATTTCAGAGAGAGGGTGCGTTTGTATTGGCTGAGTTACAAATGCGGCTGCGCATACACGTTCCTTCAGACGGTGAAAGCCTGATTCAGTGGCTATAGCGGCGTATAGTACAAAACACGTCCCGGCTCCACACGGAGCTTCAGGCTCATTATAGTCAATGGGGAAGAAACAGTGGGGACTAACTTTTGAGGGGGGACAGTGGTGTGTGTGGTGTACTAGCCTCTCTTCCTGCTGCTGGATGCCTCTGAAGCCCAGGGCGCTCTGCTCTGCGGCCACAAAGCGCTGGAGGGGCATCTTTGAGAAGACAAGTCGCGGCGAGAGGGACGGACTCCTTTCTACTGCCGGTCGAAGTTGTGGGTTTGGTGGGAGGGGCTTAGTGGAGTGATACGAGGCAGCAGAGAGAGAGGCGGAAGGTTTTGCCTAGGTTGTACAGATTTTGCCTACCCCAGCTTTAACTGGTAAAATTTTAAGAAATTCCATCTTTAATGGCACCTCTTGGTTTCAATCTAGTGCTTCATCTTGTGCCTTTAATTAGATCATACTTTGGCAGTGAATGTGAAGGGAACTGAAGCTTTGGTGTTCAGTAATGCAACCACAATTGCTGCATCCCAAATCATTGTTGTTGTTTTGTGTGGAGCATCCAATCTGTGGCAATTAAAATTTTTTTTCAATCAAATGTTCACGTTACCTTCCTTTGATGTCTGCCGCATGTTTGACTTATAATGTTGTATGCTAGGAACTCCAGGTTAGGATAGATGATGATTTTCCTAAATCCTGGATAAGAGTTTAAGTTCTAAGATGAAGGTTGATCCTAAGATCTTACTCCTAAGCCTACAACACTTTGTGCATCACTTTTGCCCTCTTTCCACCACAAGAGCTCTGGTTCTTGAACCCGTTCCGTTCAGGATTCTTGGAACCTTGGTGCTCTCTAGCAAACCAGCCAGTGTTTCCACCAGTTTTGAGCAGATCCATTGTAATCAAGGATTCCTCATCAATGGAGGGCGCTGCACAATGGAAGTAAACAGTAGTAGCAAGATGGCAAATCGCATTGATTACCTTCGAGCTTTTGTTCTATTACAGATTTGTTTTTATCCAAAAAACAAGCATGGACCAACTATTAATGATAAGACGTAGAAGACTTTTACAATAGTAGACCATAGACCATCGTTGCCTTCTCCATCCTCTTTCCAGTCTGTAGCATATGACACACCAACTTATGTCATCACGGTTCGCACTTCAGGTTAAGGAAAACCTGCTATTTTTTGGTTCCAGCTGGGAAGCAACTTTTCGGGTTCCGAACCAATTTATTTTTGGCCGAAATGCTCTGAACGGTTCAAAATAATGTGCGCAAACCAAACAGAACCCGGAAAAGGGGTATTTGAGAATTTCAGGCCAGTTGGGACAGATTCTTCTACGTCAACCTCACATCTGCCATCACTGGCCTACCTAATAAAAATAACAAGACAAATCGACACCGAGATGGTTGAAGTTTATTTTGAAAGCTCTCTTTTTATACACATCTACATATTTACAAAAGGTTTAATTCAACAAGCATCCAAGAGAAACTTCAAATGAACCAAACTCACACACCCACAACAAAAATGCTTTCACAATTTTCAAAAATCTTAAACACGCACAATTATACCTACGCACACACACTACCATACACAAAATGCAAACACCCCAAATTGCAAGCACACGCGGCCCAAGACGTCTCATTAACAGCACAAAGCATACCAGGCATATGACACTAATATGCAACACTTCTAACACACATCCACTTTTAACAAACACCCACACACAAGTTCACTCCACCAGTTTTTTGTTTTTTTTTCTTTAAAAAGACACTGGATCTGGAAATAACACCTACTCCTTCATCTTCGGTGTAGTAGAGAGGGGGGTGGACACCCTAAAAAGATCACAAGTGTTCTGAACCATTAGTGGTCAACAAACTTTGTGACTCGAGACATTTAATACATTTGCACATAAAATTGTATTGTTACTGGTGTTTCTCACTCAATTTCATTTGAAATTTCGTAAAATCTGACAAGTGCTACACAACTTGCTACACTTTCGAGATGGGATTTCTTGAAGTACTTATTTTCAGGCATGTTTCTGTTATGTGCCATTCTTGTTTTCCTCCACTCTCAGCTACACAGAGGTCTATGGAGTGTGGTGTTATTTGGGAAGAGGGCATTGGGAAGATCCACTGACCGGTGTGGGTTAAGGGACAGATCAATCAGAACCATATTTGTCTCCATCATCGTCCTCGGCGTCGTCTTCATCACGGCAGCCCTGCTCTTGCAGCACTTCCCTCTGGTAGCACTGCCAGCTTCTCCGGCTGTATGAGTGCTCCTCCTCCCAGTAACCTGCGCACACGGGACAGAAATCAGCCAATGAATGACAGGAAGGACTGCGATAAGCAACCAATGGCGTTTTCACACCTGTAGTTGGTTTGCTCTGGTCCGAATCAGTTGATGAGTTTGTAAACTTGGAGCGTTTTCCTCTTGGTTCGGTTTCTTTTCACACAGATAAAAATCCAAGCGAACTAAAATGCATCACTACAAACCACGTGAGAACGTTCACTCCGCTTATTGGTCAGATGTGTCTGCGGCGGGAGCAAGAAAGTAAATACAGGAAGAAGGTCCTGTGTTCTGAACTAGTGCGTATTTCTGTGAGACAACCATAGCTGGTTCATTCTCCGGCTAACTGCTGCTACTAGAAGCAGTTCATCCCAGAATGCAAAGCACACCTGGCTACAGGAGCTGTTTAGCTCAAACTTGCGGAGTACACCTGGTAGTTGGGTCGGATCGAGGTCGGATCATGTTCCCACCACAAACAAACCGCTCCAGAGTTCATTTGGAACCGGACCGAGACCACCTCCTCTAAAGGGTCTCTGTACGGTTGTTTTGGGCCTCACCCAAGTGTGATTACTGTGTTCACACCTGCCCAAATGAACAAACGGCAAACGCACCAGGGTTCGTTTTAACTGAACCAAACAGGTTAGATGTGAAAAGCCCTTACACTTGTGTTGGTACTAAAATGATTATTAGAGACAGTGAGTGTTGTCTCTGTAGACATCAGTGATGTGTCGCCACTTATAAATGAATGACTTCTAGGAGGCTGGGACGTGTCGAGACTTGTCTGATAAACAACTGTCAGTGTTCTTGCTTCAAAACAAACACAGATGACAACCAGGTGCCAGCACTGTTTGTATGCAGTGCAATTTGTGCTGGAAAGCCAAAGGAGGAGGGAAAAGCGCAGTTTGGGTGAGATCCTGGATGGAGAGGTGTGGGAAACGCAGACTGTACAGCCTACAGAGGGAACTGTAGGTGACTGAACTTTGTAAAACAGAGCAGACTTCAGGTAAAGCTGTTTATTCACCAGTATGTCTCCACTTCAGTCGCCAATGTCCGTCGCAAATATCAAACAAAAATCTTTATCAGAACGACTGGCAGACTTGAGATTAGAATCTTTACATATCACACACTATCATTTTATCTGCCGACTGTCAACACCAACTGAGCCAGACTGGAACAGACCCGGTCCAACTTGGGACCAACAGTCATAATGCGTGTCCTGCCTTTGGGAGAAGACATGGAGTCCTGTTATTTGTCTTTAACTGAATGTGTACTATGCGATACAAATATGCGACATCCGATTGTTTTAATCCAACTCTCTATTCATCAAAAAAAAAAAAAAAAAAATCAAAGATGTTACACTACTTCAAAACTAAGTAGCCAAACAGCTACCAATAATTAATAGCTGGCATTCCAAATTAAGACAAAATGGGGGTCAACATTTATTCGACTAGAAAAGAAAACACTCCAAGTGTACTCAAATGAGACAGAAACAGGTATGGTAAAATAAATCCCATTCACAAAAACACAAGGTCACCATTACTTTTCAGTCAACCCTCATCATGGATACCAATGACATTTAAAAGCACTTGGTGTGTCAAGCGTTTGTCCCACAGAAATATACTTCAAGTGAAAACAAATATCTGCCAACTGACCCAAATTAAATTAAAAATAAGACTTAAGTGACTTACGAATAAGATCTCAGGACATTGTATGAGTGAAAATTGACTGACAAACTGATTTGGCGATTCCTTTTCTTGTCACCCTCACCACGGGAAAATAATACATGTCAGACATGAATTCCTTACAGGAAAATGAATAATACATAAATACGTACCACCATAGCGCTCCTCTCTGTCACCGTCTGAATCACTCTCCTCATCGGGGTAGTCATTCCTCCAGTTGCCTTCCTCGTTTTCATCATCTTCGTCTTCATACACCTCCTCTTCATGAACCACAAGGTCAGGCACCTGGGGTAAACAAAAACCCAGTGTCATTATTGGTTTTAGTGTCCTCAGTGAAATTATTTATAAGATTTATAATAATAATAATAATAATAATAATAATGCCAGCTTTATGATTTAAGCCATGTTCTACTCTCCAGAGGACGTTAAGGTTCCCTGTTGGGAATGGTTTTGGCCAAAATAATAAGAACGCAAAAAATCTCACCCACAGTTTTGAATACTACATCCTATACACTTTGGCAATATTCGGTATTGCGGTACATACAATTCTTCCATATTGTGGTCTCATCTGCCACATCAGAACAGCAGTGTGTGGAGAAACAGGTTTATATGGTAGTGACCGGCCTTGCTTTCTTAACTCAAAAAAGGGCCAAAGCTTTGAGTTAAGAAAGCAAATATAAGCTAGACAACAGAAGCACAGACCTGGAGTATAAGCCCTTTTAGTGCCGACATCATGATTACGTCACGCCATTAGCTGGAGGCAAAACAAATGAAAAACTGGAGGCAAACACGAATCACCTCAGAGTAGTACATAACCTACCAAAAATGTCATCTTGCTGTGTTGTTGGGTGACAGAATCGAAGGAGTAATGGCTCAAAATTGAAATTTTATCGCATACCAGTCAAAAACTAAAAAACTAAACAACGTTATGGTTAAACGCGTAAAGACAAAAGAATTGTACTGAGGCGATCATCAGAAATGCTCGTTTTTGTAGCCCACACTTCATATAAGATACGGTTAAATAAAGTATTGTCTGATGAAGGTATGGATAACGTTATGCGTCTAAAGGTTTGCCACCTAATCAGAAACTGGGTAACTAGGAGGAACAGGTGATTTATCTTGCAACGCTAACTCTTTTAGCGCATTAGCTAACTCCGTTAGCTAGTTGTATGGCCAGAGACAAAACAAAACAAGGCAACTTCAACAGTGAGAAGGCGCATGTTGCGTGTCAGGTGTGTGTCGTGTGTATGCATGTCTGGCCATTCCACCGTAGGTTAACCTGTTAGATCATCCATCCGTAACACTTGCAGCCATTGTTAAAAAACAAGCCAACAAAACTTGCTACCTAGCGTTAGCTAATGTGTTCAGGGAATTATTCTGTCTACCTAAGCTCCACCCACAAAAAAACATAATGTTTACTAATGGAAAAGGCGCCTACAGTCAAGACCAACTGCATGTCAGTTGACTGATTTATCCTAATACAAATTTCCCCATGTCTACACTCTACTTCACCCATGTCTTCATTCACTCACTCCGATTTCAGCACTCATTCATCTGTCCGTCCATCCATCCACACACACCAGTTCTCCCTCGTCGGCGTAGGCCCTGACAGACAGGATGTCCTGGATCCACCCTGGTGTGACCGTTTCCTGGTAGTAAAGGTCGTAGACGTAGGCCGCGTCCTGCTCCTGTTGCTCGTCCCCCCGTCTCTCTCCAGATATGCTCAGACGCTCCCGCAGCAGCTTGGTGTTGTTACACAGGATCACTTCGGGGTCTGAGGACAGCGTCTTTACAAAAACAGAGCGAGACAATCAATGAATCACTATCCATATCAGCAATGTTGACCCTCTAATAGATTAACAAAGGCAGTTAACAACACTATATAATTAGGAGCTAAAGCATTTGTGTGTCTTATGTCACAACCACACAGATCTATTCTTTGAATTCAAACAGCATTTAAACTGTTAATTAATAAGCTATTAAATATTTACTGTTGATTCGGTTGAAAGCCTTTGGTGACAAGTAAAGAAAATGTTGTTCGGTAAATGTACTGTGATTATCTCCAACTTAAGAGTAATGCTTTCTGAAGAATTCTAACCTTTCGTTGGTGGCTCCCTTTAGCAAAGTGAACAGAAATATAGTTAACACTCACTGCATTTTGCATAACAGTTACGTGCACTAGGAGTAACACCAGCGACCTAAAAACGGACAACATGTCACATTTGCACTGTTTTGGACAGCAGGATGAAAGCTGCTGCTGCACCATGGATGTACAAAGAGAACTGGATACAGCGTCAGAGGCGGGGCCCTGTTCATTCCTATGAAAGCTGCTCAGTGGCGCATGAAGCCAAAAAAGTTCGACTTCCCGGGTATAAAATTACCCGGATCTTCCACATAGCTTCCGCATTCTTGGCCCAATATAGCAAGCGCAGTAGCTTTTCCTTTAACCCCACCTCCAAACCGCTCCGTCTCAGGCTCACTCACAGTCACTCTATAACTCTGAATTCGGCTATTTATGCATTTTACAACTTTTAGGACATAATGATTTAAATAAGGGCTATTTAAGTGTTCTTACTGGCTAGTTGTTGTACCTCAAAAAAAATTATCCGCTGATTTACAGACGTCTCTTTCCCAATGTAAGTCTATGGGAAAAAGTCTCTTGGGGCCAGTGTGCATCACGTGACGGACCCGGAAGTTGTAATTACACGGTTTGGCCACTATGTCGAACTGGCTTCAAAGCCTGGTGCTCTTCCTGGGGGCTTGTGCTGCACCACCTTCAGTACAGCCCACCCTGGCAGCCACGTTGGTAAGCAGCTCTGACACCCCTTAATGTGACTGGCATGAACTCAGTGGTGGGACTGGGTATTGTACCCCAGGATTAGATACCAGCACTGATACAGATTCTTTGAGTTTGGTACTCCCCCTCCTCACAATTAAAAAAATAAACATAAAAACACACACCCCTGCTTTGCACTGCTATAAAAAGAAGAAAAAGAGGAAAATCAGAACAGAATGAACATAAACATGAAAGGGACGAGCCTAAGCAAGCAAAACTGTTTAGATACAGTTAGGTTTAGTTTTTAGCTTGATCATAACAATTTGATATTAGCCTAATGAGTTTTATAGCTATGTAAAGCACACGGGCTGCGGATGAAGATGGGAAGAGGAGCTGCAAATTTATGTTAGGTTCGTTTAGCTGGTGTATCTCGTACCGTCTCCTATACTGGCGGTATACAAGTGTTATTGATGACTCAAGTAAAATGTAATCATGCTTTCGGCTGTTCCATTTTCTTTAACACGTTTCTGTCTTTTTTTAAATACCATTTTGCCCTATTGACCATTATCTATTTTAGTTCCTGAAAGGTGAAGCACTGACAAGGACATGGAAAACCATCACATAGACTATTTGTAAAATAATCTATTTAAATAGGCTGTGTGGTAATTGATACCATTACAGACAAAATCCTAATAATGCTCCTCTCTAACCAGCTACAATAATGCTCAACTCACCTTGCCAGGAGACTTGTCCTGGTCCTCTACGTTCTCATGTACGAGATCAACCACCTGGATTTCACCAAGACCCCAACATTTGTCCTGCTCTCTCTCAGTTTCCTCTACGCCCTCAGAAGCATCCGTCCGGGGGGTTTGCTGCTCGGCTGGGCTCGACAGCCCTGCACGGTGGCTGGAGAGTATCCTGTACCGTTCCTCCCTCCGGGTGCTCCACTTTGTGCTCCGTAGGTCCCCGACGATCCGCTGCGAGGTGGCAGCGGAAGGGCGCAGTGCGTGGGCCACGCGAGGCCGAGCCAAAGCCTGTCGAACCTGCGTCTGAACAGGAGCATCCTGGCGATGAGACGACAAAGGTGAGACTCTGTAACGGGGCTCTTACACGGAGGTGAGAAGGCATCTGGCTTTAATGTAACTCCAGTACGTAGGCTAACGTCAACTTCCAAACCCAGTCCTCACTGCATCACCAACAGGCTTTCTCAATGTCACATTAACAGCATATGACTACTTAAATAAAGGCAGATGAAGACCAGTCATAGTCGCTAGTAACAACATTAAACCAAAAAAAGCGAAAGTTAACACGTACCAGAATATGTTCACCAGCTGAAATAATTAGCTTACGCGATGGATGCGATTGAAATGTTTGACATCGTGTTAACTTAGTCATTGAAACACATTCTAATGTTAAAGCTACGACGGCTCTGGGTTTTTCAAATCAATAAGCGAGGCCTGCAGCCACGTCACTACGTTCAACATCCGCTGAACGAGCTACTGAAATCTGGGGCTAATGTTGGCCAACAGCGTTGACTAGCCTGGTTGCTATGCTAACAACAACTAGCACAGGAGGCGCGTTCTCCCCCCCAACGACTACCGTTATTTTAAAGTAGTTAATTTCAGCATGCGACCCGCCGGTCAACTGTACACAGTCGTTAGATTTGTACCGACACGCAGACTAACGTGCATTTGCCGTTTCCACCGCCAGCTGCGTCGACGTTACCCGGCAGCGCCTGGTTAGCTAACGCCGTGCCCGTGTCCAGCGGGCCTCTCACCTGGGTCGCTACGGTCGCCACGAGTTTGAAGACAGAGTTTTCCACCTCGGCTTCGTTGGGCTCCGGTACCGTTTCGCCCGAGCTCTGGGACGTCTCTGGGCGGATACGTTTGCACGCCAGCAACAAAGCATCTGCGGGGTCGGTCCCCCTTTTTCTCTTGACTCGCAGAATCGTCGTGTTGGGATCCATGTTGTCCCTCTGTCTGAGCTTGTCTGGCAGACAGAGAGCAGGAGAACTGGAGAGCGCTCACTCCACCTTTATTTCCGGGTACCACAAACGTCACAGCACGGCGGAGCCAGCCCGGGAGGTAGGGGGAGGAAGTGTCAATAAATACTGCAGTTTCCTGATTCCACGTGAATGCAGCATAAACAGGAGGATAACTTAAAGTATGTCCTCTCCTCTATTTGCTTAATGCGTGTCGTCAACATATTATTTCATGTCCTCAAATTACTTTATCTGTTTCCTTAATTTAATATGTGCACAAAGCTCTTTCTTTGGAGTCCGGAGTGTTCCAACGTGATAACACACTTTTAGTGGTTAATTATAACCAATGAAAATGTAAATTGTGCCGAATTAAATTTACAGTTAAATGCTGATATTGAAAAGCTAAATGACTAATAAATGTGCCAAATTAATAATTTTATTTAATTATTTTGTCTTTAAATTACATTTTGAAATAGAATGGAGATAATAAAAATCCAAAAGGCTTTTAAACGTGTACTTTTTTTGTTTTTCTGTTTGTTGTCCAGTTGTGTTTTTCTATCACATTAAGTCTTACATCATTTGTCTTTGACAGGAAGTCCAGCCCACAGAGCAGTTACGGCAGTTCTCATCAAGTGGGCCAGCAGTCGAATACAAGGAAACATTAGTATGTGGGGAATAATACCAAAAAAAAGAAAAAGAAAATAGCCCTTTAAAAAGCACTTTACAAATCAATTTAGAACTTTCAGTTATAAATGAATACGTTAAGTGACGATTTGAATAGTATAAAGGACTTTGCAGAAGTAAAACAATATTGTTTTCATATATTCAATTTCAAAATTGATAGCACACTCTTGACACTAAACTGGCTACATTTTAAGGTAGCTGTTGCTATGGTAATGCTCTGGGTTTTACTAGCTGACAGCCCATAACTTAATTTCACACACCTATGCTGTCAGTTTGAGGGAATTAAGTCATTTCATAGCACACATTATTATTGGATTTGAGAAAACAAATTATAGATTAAATGAAAAAATAAGAGGGTACAAAAAACTGTGCAGATGAAGTAATTTGAGGGTGAGAATTTCTAAAAGAAAGTCTCATCTAAAGAAATCTCTCCTGATACCTGCTGATGAAGAATTTGAAGAAATTAAAAACCAGTTTTGTGAACCTCTGCTGAAACTCTGTCACCATCCTTTTAGCTCAGCCTTCTTTCCTTCATATTGTTCTTGCTGAGCAGCTCCAACATTTTTATCGTGCTTTGTACACATTCTGTGTATGCTAGGAGGGCTACAGTGCCTTAAGGACTGGTCCCCATAAAAACAGAAGAAAAAAACAATTGGCTGCTTGCTCGCAGGGGTAGTCACATGACCAGTTTACTATACTATCAGTACGTACTGATTTGGCCAAATGTAGCATGGAGTATGCAGTATGCAAACAAAAGCAAAATCTGCAGTATGCCAGAAATACCCGGATGTCGTACTGATTCGGAAAAAATCCCCAGTATGCATCGGACCAGTCTACCTCGCCTACTGTATCCCACAATGCAAAGAAGTGGAACGGTCCCCATTTGGGGTTTTTTGGGGTTTTTTCAACTTTATTTACACGGTCACCGTTGTTGAAATGACGGACAGCAACACTACCGTGTCAGTGGCTGACAGGGAGGAATATAAATAAAAGTACCACTTATAACATTTTTTTCTAATTTAATCATGTGCAAGCAGAAATTGTGACGAGGCTACAGTTATTACTTTTAGTTTTCAGAGCTTAAGAGGATGCTAGTGCAGTGATTTGCCGTTAGCTGTACAATTGTTTACTAAGCCTGGCCTAGCATACTGCAAAATAAATCAATTTAACAGTTTGCATACTACCCATGAACGCAGTATGCAGTATGTAGTAGATACTGCATACTGTGTTCGTCGGTGGTATGTAGTGGGCGGTTTCGAAAACAGCCCATTTGTATGAAGAGGTGGAGCCACACTGAAAACAGGAGTCACATCCCCTCAGTGTAATTTGAGGTTTCTTAAGAGAGTGACAGCCAGGCTGCAGTCAATATAAGTCCCTGTTTCTATAAAGAAAAACGGAAACTTGGTTTTTCCCACATTTTTCAAGAATACGGTATAACAGTCCTACAGGTGAGTACACATTTTACTCTCTATAACTAACCAACTTTACCATATTTAGATGAACATTTCCCTTGTCAAATGAACATTTCTAGAAGACAATCATTCCAAACATCTTTAGTTAATATTCTAATAATCCAACATTCATATTTTCGAAAAAGTATTCAAGTATTCAGCACTGACATTGTTATTTCTCATGTTTTCTTTTGGTGTTAGAGTGTTCAACATGTCAGCTGCCACCTGTCTGCTGTCTGAACAACACTTTCTGTGCTCATCTGCCTGAATGTGTTCACCACTCCTGTCACCATACCGTGTGGGCACAACTTCTGCAAAAACTGCATCACTGAAAACTGGAGAATCAATAGAAGATGTCAGTGCCCTGTGTGCAAAAAGCATTTTGACACAAGACCTGAGCTGCATGTTAATACTTTCATATCTGAAATGGCTGCTCAGTTCAGACAGTCAGCTGTAAAGGAAGCCTCAGAGGACGTCCAACCAGGAGAGGTTTCCTGTGACGTCTGCACCGGGATCAAACTGAAGGCCCTGAAGTCCTGCCTGGTGTGTCTGGACTCATACTGTGAGACTCACCTGGAGCGACACCAGACAGTGTCAGGCCTAAAAAGACACAAGCTCATTGAGCCTGTGGATAATCTAGGAGACAGGATGTGTACACAGCATGATGAACTCGTGGAGCTGTTCTGCAAGACTGACCAGATGTGTGTATGTCAGTTTTGTACTGAGTCAGACCACGACTCACATGACGTTGTTCCTCCGAAAGAAGAATGTGAAGCAAAGAGGGCTGTGCTGG
This sequence comes from Macquaria australasica, assembly GCA_005408345.1. Taxonomy (NCBI): domain Eukaryota; kingdom Metazoa; phylum Chordata; class Actinopteri; order Centrarchiformes; family Percichthyidae; genus Macquaria; species Macquaria australasica. The sequence continues at coordinate 226,742 of SEMN01000271.1, forward strand.
GGAAGACAGAGGCCGAGTGTCGGCAGATGATCCAGGAGAGACAGCTGAAGATACAAGAGCTCAGACAGTCAGCAAAGCTCAACAAGGCAGCGGCAGACAAAGAGATAGCAGATGGCGTAGAGGTCTTCACTGCTCTGACACAGTTTGTTGAGACAGGTCTGACTGAGCTCATTAAACAGATCAAAAAGAAGCATGAAACCACAGCGAGACAAGCCGAAGACCTCATCAAAGTGCTGGATCAGGAGATCTCCAAGCTAATAAAGAGAAACACTAAGGCGAAGCAGCTCGCACGCTCTGATGATCACCTCCACCTCCTCCAAAGCGTCTCATCCCCGAGTGCCTCTCTACCCACTAAGGACTGGACAAAGGTCAGCCTCCGAAAGCCATTGTATGAGGGAACTGTGGCAAGGGCTGTGGCTCACCTTAAGGAGACACTCAGCAAAGGGATGGAGTAGCTGCTCGAAGCTGAGCTGAAGAGGGTGCAGCAGTATGCACAGGACGTGTCTCTTGATCCTGACACAGCCCATCCTAAACTCATTCTGTCTGATGATAGGAAACAAGTAAATCACAGTGATGTAGAGAGGAATCTCCCAGATAACCCAGAGAGATTTTCATATTGTGTCATTGTCTTGGGAAAGCAGAGTTTCTCTTATGGCAGATTCTACTATGAGGTCGAGGTTAAAGGGAAAACTAAATGGGAGTTAGGGGTGGTCAGTGAGTCGGCCAACAGGAAAGGAGAAATCATATCAAGCCCCGAGGCTGGTTACTGGACTCTGCAGCTGAGGAATTGAAATGAGTATGTAGCTCTCACTGACCCTGATGTCTCTCTCTCTCTCTGAAATCGCGGCCTCAGAAGGTGGGAGTGTTTGTGGATTATGAGGAGGGTCTGGTCTCCTTTTATGACGTTGATGCTGCGGATATGATGTACTCCTTCACTGGCTGCTCCTTCACTGAAAAACTCAACCCATTCTTCAGTCCCTGTTTTAATGATGGTGGTGACAACTCTGCTCCTCTCAGGATCTCTCTTGTCCATAAAACTGATTGAATGATTGACATTTTCACCATTTATCCATTACTTTTAGCTAACTATTTTAACTATATCCATTACTTGTATCTATATCAAACATTTATTAGCAAACTATTTGAACTGTTAATCTGGCTAACTATTTGAAGTTTTTATTCGTTATTTTTTTTATCTATTTCATTTATCCATTCTTCCCTTACTTTTAGCTAACTGTTTAGACTTCCTTCCCTTACTTTTATTGGACTCTCAATCAAGCAGATGTCAAATCTAATCTAATCTTATTTTTATTTATTAATCCATGTAATGGTCAAATTGATATAAGTTATCCACATGCGACTTTTATTTTAATCTTAGTTTGTTTTTATGTTGTTTTTTAGCTTGTTCTTTTTAACAGTTTTATTATAGAATATAGTTTTGTGTTCTCATATCTATGGTTTTATTTTATGGGTATTTATTTCCTAGTTTTTGGTAATCTGCGTTGGTTGATTAGGATGGGAGCACTCACATTTTTATAGATGAATAAATTGAACCTTAGACCTTGGATAGCCAACAGATGGTACGCATCTGCCACTGTTACATAACCTATAAATTGCATTTGTTTTAGAAAATTCTTTTTTAAAGTAAGTCTCTATGAGATATGTCAGAGGCGGTTACATCTTATTTCTTTTGTATATTGTTTTATTTTTGTACATAAAAAAACCCTCAAAGCATGTAAACACCTCTGGGTCCAATAAATACTTGATGGTTTTAGTGAAAGAGCAAGCAGAGCAAGTTTAACTGTTGCCCTGAAATGAAAAGCAAGATTTACAAGGAACTATCTGTTTTATAAAGTAAATGCTAGTATTCTAAGTAAGATGCAGTATGTAATGAATATTAGATGTTGTTAGTGTATACATTTCAGTGTGTAGGATGGATACATTTTCATAATAACACTGCCTTACCCAATACAGAATGTAGTATAAAGAATTCAGACACTACACAGTCATACTAGACAAAGGTGAACTCGTTTTCCTTTATACCATGTCCATTTTGTGAGCCTGTTTTGTGAAATGTTGTGTTTTGGACAGCACGGTTTCTGCGAGGGTGTTTCTCAAATGTAACAAACACATGTTAAGCCTTAAAAGCAAATTAGGAGCAACTGATATTCCCAGAAAACACAGTGTCTTAGGTTTTAACAGAGCCGTTTTATAGTCGCTGCTTTAACAAAGTTGTCTTGAGAGCTGTTGACAACAAGAGAATTCTTTATTCAGTGATTCACCAGCAGATCGTTGAAAATCTTTGCCTGTCCATATCTGATATCACTGTAACCATAAGAATTACAATTGTAGCAACAATAAATAATTAGAAGGGGTTACTGTTCATTATTCAATCTTTATTTAAAAACATCAGCAAATTAAGTTATTGTTAGTTATCATTTAACTGCATATGGCTGGAGTCCTGTAAACACCTAATATAGGCAATGGATAATACATTTGTTTTAGCGGTGAATATCAGTTATTGAAACTGGTTGTCATCATTTTCTGAGAGGAGGGGTCTCTGACTGAGGAGTTATTGTCAGATCGAGACTTGCAGGTCAAAGCCATGGACCACAGGAACATAAATAAACCTGAGAAGAATAAAAGAAAGGCTGTGAATTCTTCCAGCAAATCATGAAAGCACAGTGCATGCTTTATATGAGGATCATGTGCATACTGACCCTGAAGGGAGTTTAGTATAGTGAATACATAGATCCAAGGGAGGGAGATGTAGGTGGTGCTTGCTAACACCCAAGGTGAGCCCAGCACATAGCTGAGGCCCAGCACTGTGGCACTGTCCTTCCATAACCTGGCCCCTTTCTCTCTGTTCATCTTCTTCCAGCCACCGGTGCTCTCAGTGCCTCCACAACCTCCCCTTAGCTGCCAGAGCTTAAACACCACCAGCCCCAGCATGCAGGAATTACACAGTATCACCAGGCACAGGAAGGCCATAGTAGTGATGTAGCTGACTAAAAGCCTCTGTGGAAACTGGCTGCTCATCCAGCATCTGCAGGTTATTAAAAAACAAGGCAAAAATAGCATTTGATTCAGATCAAGTCATCTTTGATTTCCAAATAACCTGCTTGCTGGCAGTGAATAAAGCAGAGCACAGTTAGAATCACAGTATGTATTTGCTAAGAATTCAGACCTCCTGTGTGGTTGAATATTTAAAATCACAACAATGAATCTTGGTTTCTTACATCTGCACTGTAGAATTGTTGTTGTCATCCCTCACGTCCAGGCTGTGTTTGCCATAAACACCTGCAATCCCACAAACCGCTACAGCCAGTGTAGGAACACCTGCATAAAGACAAGAAAGATCCAGAATTTAAAGTTAGAAGAGACCAAAAACAGAGCTAAAAGGAGAGTGAATATTGGACAGAAATATGACTCCAAATGAATACTAATATTCTTTCATATCTGCTGGATGTGGAAATAAGCAGCTGTTTGCTAACAGGTTTGCCATATCAACTTAAAGGTAAAAATATGTCAGGTTTACAGCTTGTTTCTGCTGCCCCCCAGTGGCTAAAAAGATCTATTGCAGGTTTAAAGCCCTTAAGATTTCAGTTGATGTGGGGCTTCAGTAGTGCATATGCCCCATCAAATTTGCCGATCAGACAATTTAGTTTAAGCATTTACATGGCTGTTAGCCACTAATGATCTCACATTATAAGTAGTCCAATTCCATTTGAGCTGTTCACACAGGGAATTTTGATTTGGCTATTTTCCTGACGTATTAACAGTATATTGGAAGAGAGCGAATCCATACACCTTTAACATATGACAGAAACACAGACTCACCCCATCCCACCAAGCTGAGTTTGAGCAGGTATCTCCTGACGTAGATGTTGAAGACTCTGACTAGGAGGAGGTAGAGGTGGAATCCTTCCAGAGCCGTCCAGGTGAAGGTGGCCAGCAGGGACCAGTGTAAAAAGAGACCCAGAACCCGGCAAACCCAGCCCTCCTCGTTCTCCTTCAGCAGCCACACCCAGAAACTGCACAGCAGGAAGCTGAGGTGGAGGCAGAGCAGCGCCCCTGTCAGATGCATATGCACACCGATGGCTTTCTCTGGACGCCGCCGTCTGAAAGAGAAACAGTATACAGTACATCATGATCATTTTTGTATCGCCTATTTAGCAGATACAGTACTACATTTGGGCATTTTTGACCTGAATTCTACAGGTATTTTCACCTCAACGCAGTCCTATGAGCCCAGTGGACTTATAACACCCATACAGTTTTGATGTTACTGTAGCAACTGATTTAGCGCTTTCTTGTTCACTCTGTGCAGGCTGACTGGCTACTGTACCACAGTGACTTGAGACTTTGTCCTAATTCTGCTTGCTGGTATACAGTATTACTATATGATAATGAGGGGCAGCATCATCAAAGCTTTAAGGTAGAGGGTATGCTCAAGAAGAACGAGTTTGTGTCACATGTCGTCCGGCTTGTTTGACCCACAACATCTCATGACAAACCGCCGCAACACATAACACCCTTCTTTGCAGAGAGAAGGTGTAATTCCAGCCTCAGAAAAATACATACCATCCATCCATGCTTTCTTCCATGTCCCATTACTAACTTGTCTTATACTAGTAGAGTCAGTCTCACAGGCTTCGCACCAAATCCCACGGCATTTGAGTAAAAACATTACACACAGAGAGCAACACAATAGATAAGAATAAGCCTGTTTTGACAATGCATGGCTTTTTAACCAGAATGAGCATCATCATGCGTTGCAGGTTAATTTATAGAAGAACATTTCACCCACATGACTGTGGCATGCCACATTTGAACAAGCAAGATGTACCAGATGTATAGATATGAAAGTAAGTGTGACTAAATGGGTTAAGAACATCAGTATGACAGAAATACATATGTCTGGCCTGTGGGTTAGGAAGAAATAATTGTGTTAAATCAAACAGAAAACTCACTGTAGACATATATAGACGATCAAGCTGATAACTGTGAAGAAGATGGAGAGAGCTGATCCAATGTAGGTGATATAGCTTAGTTTCACAGCATTGCTTATATCCACTGATAGTACTGGGTTCTGCAACAGAAAAAGATAACATTAGAGCGGATGAATACATGTGGTTTTGGTTTTGCAAAGGCTTGAAAAAAAGACACCACTCTCCAAACACTGAATATCGCTCTTACTATAGGCTACAGCACATGCACACATCATCTTACCACAAGCACAGCAAAGAAGCTCAGGTGGTTGCAGCTGCAAATAAATTCAATTCCATTGTCACTGCTATTACAGCCTTCTGTGCTCCAATGACCTAAAAACACACATATAGTGGATAAATGTGAGTTCATCTTTTTGTTTAAGAGCAAAAATACTGTAGGCTGGCATATGTAGCCCACCTGTTCCATACTCCTGCTCTGACTCCTGCCAAAACACACAAGTCCCATCTTCCACCTGAAACACATTCAAAAGCGTATTCGTAATGAGAGGAGAGCAGGTGGTTACGTTTTCCAAGGGCAATGCTAGCACAGGTGGTTTTACCTGTTTGTTGTGTTTGAAGGTCAATTTGATGGGCTGTGAAAGGTTTGTGACAGGACGGCTCCCTGCCTTCACTGCCAGGACTAACCCGTCCATAACCAGTCTAGGCTGGTCTGGCACGAGTGCTCTCCCCCTCCCTTTTCCCCGTGGAGGACTCAGCTGCAACGATAGACAGAGGCATTGGAGGGGACACATGACATTAACGCTGGGGTGAGATTAATTTGAGGTAAACCAGCATACAAAACCTTCTTTCATAGTACGGCTGACTGTGAGCATACAGAGTTCATGCAAATCAATGCAAATCAGCATGAGGGGGAAATGCTACCTTGCATAATTATACAGAGGGAGCTAACTTACAGTAGAAGCCAGTGTCAGTGTTCAATATTAAGCTCATCTTCCGTATACATCCTCTTGAATTACAGCCACTTTTGCAGATTTCCCAAAGCTAGAAAACTTCCTTAATTCACCTTCTTTTTGTTTTTTCCATTATGATTAGTACTGAATTAACAAAGGCAAAATGGTGTACCTTGAAGAAAGTGCTGTTGATCACAGTGGCCACCAGACGTACCTCCTCCTCAGACACAGCCCCCCTGCTTCTTTGGAGAGCTGAGGATGGGATGTGAACGCTGTGTTGGAGAGTGGGTCTCGCTTCAGCCTAAAAACCAAATATTTACTCATGTTGGACCATACACCAAGGAAAATATGTATTTAAATCACTAAATAACTAAAAAACAATTTATAGAAATGAACTAGCTGGGGGCCTATTACCCAAAATATGGCCTCACCTCTTGAGACGAGTTCACCATCAGATAAATGAAGTTTAGTGCAAAACGGCGTTTTGGTATACAGGATGCAATTCTGTCCTCATAACACCTACCAACACATATTTCAACATTTCATCAATCCAAGGAGTTATACATTAAAACTACACTATTATACTAGTATAACTACTTCAATATTGAATTTAGATGAACAATCAACACAACTAAGTTGTCTTTAGGTTATACTCAATAGTCATTTGCGTATAATGCGTACATGCCTTTGGCTTGTGAAGCCATTTCAAAACACTGTTGTATAAACAGAGAAATGCACACTCGTGCTTTTAGTTCCTGAAAGGCTGACAACCTGGAGGTGAGAAACTTTCCAAACAATATGGTAAGCTATAATAACTGATTTGCTCAGTCATTGTCTATGTGCTTATTTTGTTTCAGGGTCTCACAATCATGTCAAAGATGTACGGCAGCAGCTTAGTATCCACTGTGTGAGTTACCTGGTCCAGGGGACATCAGCTCGTAGACACTCGTTCAAGACATTTTCACAGAAGTCTGTCAGAGTGACAGGGAAAGGAAGAGAAAGAGTCAAAGATAGAACAACATATGGATGGGCACACTGGATTCAAGACAAAAAAAAAGGTAAAACTTATAAGTGACATGACAGGCCAGATTTTCTATTATAACTGTTTGATCACCACAAACTCTGGGAAGTCCCTAACGTCGGGTAGCAGAGGACCATGAGTGACTTTACATTTCTCTTGATTTGATGATCCCTGACCTTGATTTATTAAAAGTTAAAATGGTATTCACCTCATAAGCACACAACCACAAACACACAATAAACAAATGTGAACAACTCACCACCGGCTTGGATCGTAGAAAACCAGACGAGTGTGACGAGACAAAGAGTAATCCACATCGTGCCTCGCTGTCCTTCAAACAGAAGATGTCACATTTCCATGAGCAGCATTGTTCTACTCTGTTTGACGTCTGCTTGATGAGGTGAGCAGGGAGTTTCACATCTGCATAATTTCACAGTGGTGGCTGAGCGGGGGTGAACAGCTCATGTGGGCAGGAAGTGAATCTTGTCAGATATGTTACAAAGGGTATTATAATGATAAAATTCTGTTAAGCTGCTGATATTGGTTTTCATAAGAAATGACATATTTGATGTGTTTGTGTTTATACAGCTCCACCACTTACAATGTGACTGGTTGTTCATAGAAACAAGTGATATGTGTATTTTACAATAACTGAATCTCCAAGACAAAAGAACCTAGAGAAAGAGGAAGTTTCCAAATTGTTTCCGATTAACACAAGAAAGAAAGAAATAGTCAATATGATATGACTATGATATGCGGATATGATGTACTCCTTCACTGGCTGCTCCTTCACTGAAAAACTCAACCCATTCTTCAGTCCCTGTTTTAATGATGGTGGTGACAACTCTGCTCCTCTCAGGATCTCTCTTGTCCATAAAACTGATTGAATGATTGACATTTTCACCATTTATCCATTACTTTTAGCTAACTATTTTAACTATATCCATTACTTGTATCTATATCAAACATTTATTAGCAAACTATTTGAACTGTTAATCTGGCTAACTATTTGAAGTTTTTATTCGTTATTTTGTTTATCTATTTCATTTATCCATTCTTCCCTTACTTTTAGCTAACTGTTTAGACTTCCTTCCCTTACTTTTATTGGACTCTCAATCAAGCAGATGTCAAATCTAATCTAATCTTATTTTTATTTATTAATCCATGTAATGGTCAAATTGATATAAGTTATCCACATGCGACTTTTATTTTAATCTTAGTTTGTTTTTATGTTGTTTTTTAGCTTGTTCTTTTTAACAGTTTTATTATAGAATATAGTTTTGTGTTCTCATATCTATGGTTTTATTTTATGGGTATTTATTTCCTAGTTTTTGGTAATCTGCGTTGGTTGATTAGGATGGGAGCACTCACATTTTTATAGATGAATAAATTGAACCTTAGACCTTGGATAGCCAACAGATGGTACGCATCTGCCACTGTTACATAACCTATAAATTGCATTTGTTTTAGAAAATTCTTTTTTAAAGTAAGTCTCTATGAGATATGTCAGAGGCGGTTACATCTTATTTCTTTTGTATATTGTTTTATTTTTGTACATAAAAAAACCCTCAAAGCATGTAAACACCTCTGGGTCCAATAAATACTTGATGGTTTTAGTGAAAGAGCAAGCAGAGCAAGTTTAACTGTTGCCCTGAAATGAAAAGCAAGATTTACAAGGAACTATCTGTTTTATAAAGTAAATGCTAGTATTCTAAGTAAGATGCAGTATGTAATGAATATTAGATGTTGTTAGTGTATACATTTCAGTGTGTAGGATGGATACATTTTCATAATAACACTGCCTTACCCAATACAGAATGTAGTATAAAGAATTCAGACACTACACAGTCATACTAGACAAAGGTGAACTCGTTTTCCTTTATACCATGTCCATTTTGTGAGCCTGTTTTGTGAAATGTTGTGTTTTGGACAGCACGGTTTCTGCGAGGGTGTTTCTCAAATGTAACAAACACATGTTAAGCCTTAAAAGCAAATTAGGAGCAACTGATATTCCCAGAAAACACAGTGTCTTAGGTTTTAACAGAGCCGTTTTATAGTCGCTGCTTTAACAAAGTTGTCTTGAGAGCTGTTGACAACAAGAGAATTCTTTATTCAGTGATTCACCAGCAGATCGTTGAAAATCTTTGCCTGTCCATATCTGATATCACTGTAACCATAAGAATTACAATTGTAGCAACAATAAATAATTAGAAGGGGTTACTGTTCATTATTCAATCTTTATTTAAAAACATCAGCAAATTAAGTTATTGTTAGTTATCATTTAACTGCATATGGCTGGAGTCCTGTAAACACCTAATATAGGCAATGGATAATACATTTGTTTTAGCGGTGAATATCAGTTATTGAAACTGGTTGTCATCATTTTCTGAGAGGAGGGGTCTCTGACTGAGGAGTTATTGTCAGATCGAGACTTGCAGGTCAAAGCCATGGACCACAGGAACATAAATAAACCTGAGAAGAATAAAAGAAAGGCTGTGAATTCTTCCAGCAAATCATGAAAGCACAGTGCATGCTTTATATGAGGATCATGTGCATACTGACCCTGAAGGGAGTTTAGTATAGTGAATACATAGATCCAAGGGAGGGAGATGTAGGTGGTGCTTGCTAACACCCAAGGTGAGCCCAGCACATAGCTGAGGCCCAGCACTGTGGCACTGTCCTTCCATAACCTGGCCCCTTTCTCTCTGTTCATCTTCTTCCAGCCACCGGTGCTCTCAGTGCCTCCACAACCTCCCCTTAGCTGCCAGAGCTTAAACACCACCAGCCCCAGCATGCAGGAATTACACAGTATCACCAGGCACAGGAAGGCCATAGTAGTGATGTAGCTGACTAAAAGCCTCTGTGGAAACTGGCTGCTCATCCAGCATCTGCAGGTTATTAAAAAACAAGGCAAAAATAGCATTTGATTCAGATCAAGTCATCTTTGATTTCCAAATAACCTGCTTGCTGGCAGTGAATAAAGCAGAGCACAGTTAGAATCACAGTATGTATTTGCTAAGAATTCAGACCTCCTGTGTGGTTGAATATTTAAAATCACAACAATGAATCTTGGTTTCTTACATCTGCACTGTAGAATTGTTGTTGTCATCCCTCACGTCCAGGCTGTGTTTGCCATAAACACCTGCAATCCCACAAACCGCTACAGCCAGTGTAGGAACACCTGCATAAAGACAAGAAAGATCCAGAATTTAAAGTTAGAAGAGACCAAAAACAGAGCTAAAAGGAGAGTGAATATTGGACAGAAATATGACTCCAAATGAATACTAATATTCTTTCATATCTGCTGGATGTGGAAATAAGCAGCTGTTTGCTAACAGGTTTGCCATATCAACTTAAAGGTAAAAATATGTCAGGTTTACAGCTTGTTTCTGCTGCCCCCCAGTGGCTAAAAAGATCTATTGCAGGTTTAAAGCCCTTAAGATTTCAGTTGATGTGGGGCTTCAGTAGTGCATATGCCCCATCAAATTTGCCGATCAGACAATTTAGTTTAAGCATTTACATGGCTGTTAGCCACTAATGATCTCACATTATAAGTAGTCCAATTCCATTTGAGCTGTTCACACAGGGAATTTTGATTTGGCTATTTTCCTGACGTATTAACAGTATATTGGAAGAGAGCGAATCCATACACCTTTAACATATGACAGAAACACAGACTCACCCCATCCCACCAAGCTGAGTTTGAGCAGGTATCTCCTGACGTAGATGTTGAAGACTCTGACTAGGAGGAGGTAGAGGTGGAACCCTTCCAGAGCCGTCCAGGTGAAGGTGGCCAGCAGGGACCAGTGTAAAAAGAGACCCAGAACCCGGCAAACCCAGCCCTCCTCGTTCTCCTTCAGCAGCCACACCCAGAAACTGCACAGCAGGAAGCTGAGGTGGAGGCAGAGCAGCGCCCCTGTCAGATGCATATGCACACCGATGGCTTTCTCTGGACGCCGCCGTCTGAAAGAGAAACAGTATACAGTACATCATGATCATTTTTGTATCGCCTATTTAGCAGATACAGTACTACATTTGGGCATTTTTGACCTGAATTCTACAGGTATTTTCACCTCAACGCAGTCCTATGAGCCCAGTGGACTTATAACACCCATACAGTTTTGATGTTACTGTAGCAACTGATTTAGCGCTTTCTTGTTCACTCTGTGCAGGCTGACTGGCTACTGTACCACAGTGACTTGAGACTTTGTCCTAATTCTGCTTGCTGGTATACAGTATTACTATATGATAATGAGGGGCAGCATCATCAAAGCTTTAAGGTAGAGGGTATGCTCAAGAAGAACGAGTTTGTGTCACATGTCGTCCGGCTTGTTTGACCCACAACATCTCATGACAAACCGCCGCAACACATAACACCCTTCTTTGCAGAGAGAAGGTGTAATTCCAGCCTCAGAAAAATACATACCATCCATCCATGCTTTCTTCCATGTCCCATTACTAACTTGTCTTATACTAGTAGAGTCAGTCTCACAGGCTTCGCACCAAATCCCACGGCATTTGAGTAAAAACATTACACACAGAGAGCAACACAATAGATAAGAATAAGCCTGTTTTGACAATGCATGGCTTTTTAACCAGAATGAGCATCATCATGCGTTGCAGGTTAATTTATAGAAGAACATTTCACCCACATGACTGTGGCATGCCACATTTGAACAAGCAAGATGTACCAGATGTATAGATATGAAAGTAAGTGTGACTAAATGGGTTAAGAACATCAGTATGACAGAAATACATATGTCTGGCCTGTGGGTTAGGAAGAAATAATTGTGTTAAATCAAACAGAAAACTCACTGTAGACATATATAGACGATCAAGCTGATAACTGTGAAGAAGATGGAGAGAGCTGATCCAATGTAGGTGATATAGCTTAGTTTCACAGCATTGCTTATATCCACTGATAGTACTGGGTTCTGCAACAGAAAAAGATAACATTAGAGCGGATGAATACATGTGGTTTTGGTTTTGCAAAGGCTTGAAAAAAAGACACCACTCTCCAAACACTGAATATCGCTCTTACTATAGGCTACAGCACATGCACACATCATCTTACCACAAGCACAGCAAAGAAGCTCAGGTGGTTGCAGCTGCAAATAAATTCAATTCCATTGTCACTGCTATTACAGCCTTCTGTGCTCCAATGACCTAAAAACACACATATAGTGGATAAATGTGAGTTCATCTTTTTGTTTAAGAGCAAAAATACTGTAGGCTGGCATATGTAGCCCACCTGTTCCATACTCCTGCTCTGACTCCTGCCAAAACACACAAGTCCCATCTTCCACCTGAAACACATTCAAAAGCGTATTCGTAATGAGAGGAGAGCAGGTGGTTACGTTTTCCAAGGGCAATGCTAGCACAGGTGGTTTTACCTGTTTGTTGTGTTTGAAGGTCAATTTGATGGGCTGTGAAAGGTTTGTGACAGGACGGCTCCCTGCCTTCACTGCCAGGACTAACCCGTCCATAACCAGTCTAGGCTGGTCTGGCACGAGTGCTCTCCCCCTCCCTTTTCCCCGTGGAGGACTCAGCTGCAACGATAGACAGAGGCATTGGAGGGGACACATGACATTAACGCTGGGGTGAGATTAATTTGAGGTAAACCAGCATACAAAACCTTCTTTCATAGTACGGCTGACTGTGAGCATACAGAGTTCATGCAAATCAATGCAAATCAGCATGAGGGGGAAATGCTACCTTGCATAATTATACAGAGGGAGCTAACTTACAGTAGAAGCCAGTGTCAGTGTTCAATATTAAGCTCATCTTCCGTATACATCCTCTTGAATTACAGCCACTTTTGCAGATTTCCCAAAGCTAGAAAACTTCCTTAATTCACCTTCTTTTTGTTTTTTCCATTATGATTAGTACTGAATTAACAAAGGCAAAATGGTGTACCTTGAAGAAAGTGCTGTTGATCACAGTGGCCACCAGACGTACCTCCTCCTCAGACACAGCCCCCCTGCTTCTTTGGAGAGCTGAGGATGGGATGTGAACGCTGTGTTGGAGAGTGGGTCTCGCTTCAGCCTAAAAACCAAATATTTACTCATGTTGGACCATACACCAAGGAAAATATGTATTTAAATCACTAAATAACTAAAAAACAATTTATAGAAATGAACTAGCTGGGGGCCTATTACCCAAAATATGGCCTCACCTCTTGAGACGAGTTCACCATCAGATAAATGAAGTTTAGTGCAAAACGGCGTTTTGGTATACAGGATGCAATTCTGTCCTCATAACACCTACCAACACATATTTCAACATTTCATCAATCCAAGGAGTTATACATTAAAACTACACTATTATACTAGTATAACTACTTCAATATTGAATTTAGATGAACAATCAACACAACTAAGTTGTCTTTAGGTTATACTCAATAGTCATTTGCGTATAATGCGTACATGCCTTTGGCTTGTGAAGCCATTTCAAAACACTGTTGTATAAACAGAGAAATGCACACTCGTGCTTTTAGTTCCTGAAAGGCTGACAACCTGGAGGTGAGAAACTTTCCAAACAATATGGTAAGCTATAATAACTGATTTGCTCAGTCATTGTCTATGTGCTTATTTTGTTTCAGGGTCTCACAATCATGTCAAAGATGTACGGCAGCAGCTTAGTATCCACTGTGTGAGTTACCTGGTCCAGGGGACATCAGCTTGTAGACACTCGTTCAAGACATTTTCACAGAAGTCTGTCAGAGTGACAGGGAAAGGAAGAGAAAGAGTCAAAGATAGAACAACATATGGATGGGCACACTGGATTCAAGACAAAAAAAAGGTAAAACTTATAAGTGACATGACAGGCCAGATTTTCTATTATAACTGTTTGATCACCACAAACTCTGGGAAGTCCCTAACGTCGGGTAGCAGAGGACCATGAGTGACTTTACATTTCTCTTGATTTGATGATCCCTGACCTTGATTTATTAAAAGTTAAAATGGTATTCACCTCATAAGCACACAACCACAAACACACAATAAACAAATGTGAACAACTCACCACCGGCTTGGATCGTAGAAAACCAGACGAGTGTGACGAGACAAAGAGTAATCCACATCGTGCCTCGCTGTCCTTCAAACAGAAGATGTCACATTTCCATGAGCAGCATTGTTCTACTCTGTTTGACGTCTGCTTGATGAGGTGAGCAGGGAGTTTCACATCTGCATAATTTCACAGTGGTGGCTGAGCGGGGGTGAACAGCTCATGTGGGCAGGAAGTGAATCTTGTCAGATATGTTACAAAGGGTATTATAATGATAAAATTCTGTTAAGCTGCTGATATTGGTTTTCATAAGAAATGACATATTTGATGTGTTTGTGTTTGTGTTTATACAGCTCCACCACTTACAATGTGACTGGTTGTTCATAGAAACAAGTGATATGTGTATTTTACAATAACTGAATCTCCAAGACAAAAGAACCTAGAGAAAGAGGAAGTTTCCAAATTGTTTCCGATTAACACAAGAAAGAAAGAAATAGTCAAGTCACAATGGTCAACAAGTCAACTGACACAACTGGAAGCGAAACTCAGATATGCACAACATATGCTTTTCCAGAGTTGGCAGCACACAGAGGGAAATTAAAATGTAATTCACCTTTGGATTACTTTATAAATTCTTTAATATATCATCAGAATAATTCAAGACTTTATTCAAAACTTTATTCAAAAACACACGTACAATATTCTACTGGAGGTTAGTGAAGGAAACAGCTTTACTTTAATGACAGAACTTACTTAAAGCTAACCAAAAGATTTATGTTCATGTGAGGACAGTTTTAAAGTTACAGAGGACAATGTTTCCAATCAAAAATTTACAGTTAAGGTGATTTCCACTAACATGTTGGGAGGGTTACTGTTGCTATGGTTATATGAAGAGGGGTTACTAGAGCAGTTATGCTATCAGTGATTACATCTGGGCTTTATCATCCGGACTAATGGCAGGAAAAAGAGGGTCTAATTCGATTTGATTCCGGAAGTCTTCACAGGAGTGGAAGTCAGTCTGTCTTCCATTTCTTTCTTCCTCTGCTTCTTGGCTGACAGACAGATCCACAGGAAGATAAAGAAACCTTGACAAAGAGACACATAAATGATGAAACCGTGAGTGAAGTTACAAGCTGGTAAACAAGAACCTGAACAGACCCTTTTGATAAAGACACAAAAGCTTTTAACAGAAAAACACTACTCAGAACTGACAGCAGACCTTGTATGGAGTTGAGGATGCAGAAGAGGTAGAGGATGGGGTAGTTGACATATCCTGAGCCCAGGAAGGCCAGGCCCCAGGTGGTCCCCATCAGGCAGGTAATACCCAACACAGTGAGGCCACTCCTGCAGGAATCACTGAACCTCTGTGGGTCCCTCCAAGTCTGTCCCTCAGCCTCCGCTCCAAGCTTTGACTTGCTCCTGAACACTTGTTTCATCTTACAGATGCTAGAGGCCACTGCCATCAGTATGCCAGAGTTGAAGATGAATATAAGGGTGAAATACACCAGGTTCAGGGAGTAGAAAAAGGAGTCATCTGTGATCCAGCAGCTGTGGGAGGACACCAGAATAGCAGAGAAGATGTATAATCTCCAGGTATACAGGGTACATACAGTACAGCATATGAAAAGAAGAGAAACATTATCGTAAATGTTTAAAGTTACAATCCGTAAGATTTTTATGAAATCAAACCCTGTTTTTGATACTATTTATGGTCTGCATTTTTTCAGCAGAAGCCATTCAGTGTATTTACATTCTGTAATTACTCTCTATATAATAGTCTTCATTGTTAGTGGCAGAGTCCGCCATTCCCTGCAGGATTCAAACTGCCTTCACACACGTTACTGTTTTTCACTACCGTAAACAATGCACTTGATGTTACCACCAGTAACTATAAGTGTTGCCAAAAAAAACCCAATATTGTAATTGTAAGGTCTTTTTAATACAAATGGTATACAATATAATACTTTTTTAATGTAAAATGTTTTGTATGTGATATACAACGCATTTCATATAAATCTGAAGGTCTTTATCATGTGCATTATGTCTCCTGTATGAGATGTTTGTTATATGTAGATTAATCTTGTATGCAAATCATATATGTAACATGTAAATATCATCACTCAAACACAAATCTACACTCACTGTGCATACTGTTATATCTACCTACCTCATGTATATAAAGCAACCTCTTATATTAATCATATTTATTTCAGCACCCTTTGCACACTATTGTCTTACTGTCTACAAATGTTATTGTTGCTCTCTCTCTCTCTCTCTCTCTATATATATATATATATATATATATACACACACATACATACACTTTTATATATATTAATATTTATATCGGTACATAGTCTAATGTTTATGTTTACCTTGTCGAGCTTGTTATCCTTATTTTTAGCTGTATGTATGTCTATGTACATTGAGAGCAACGGAAAACCAGATAAATAACCAGATAAATAAAGCTGATTCTGATTCTGCTATATACATATAAACATAAATAACAGAAAAAAAAGTGTGCTAAGTTGTAGCCAAAAAATGGCCAAAACCCGTAAGACAATACACAAAGTGTATAAATGACACATTGGATTCATATTGCAAAAATGGATTATTTCTGTTGTCTTGCCAAAAGTAGTTAGGATTTACTTACATGGCGTTAGTTTGGTTAGTATCAGCCATGGTCATTTGTGTAACTCCGTAAAACTGTTTGAAGTCCTTCACTCCCAAAGAGACTGCCACGATTACACCGGGTATCCCTGAAGATCACACATGTACACACCCACACACACACACACACACACACACACACAATTTAACATCATGTTACTAAATGTGTTTAGGCGGAAGATGTTATTAAAGACACAACCTGCTGCTGATGGACTTCTAGTGATGCAGCAATGGAGTTTTAATGGCAGAAAACATTTGGTAGTAGTCAGGTTTTGGTTTCAATCAGCAGAACCAAAGAATTTCTTTTACTACCCTGCACCAATATTGAACAATCATATATGAAGAACAGCATCACATGCGAGGCAGAGATACCCTTACTATCCACATACAATACAGATTGTCTAGCTAGCCTCTGGTTCAGTGGCTCAGGTGGTTTCCTCATAAAAAGCTTCCATTATTAGTCTTTTTGAACTGGAACATGTTCCTGGGGCTTCATGTTCAGATGACGTTAAACTGGTATCATCATGTTAGTCATCACACACCGATATATCAGCACGTAGTAAATACACTAGGTGGTCTCGCATTACTCACCCCATCCAGCAAGAGACAGTTTGACCAGGTAGTGTTTGTAGTAGGTGTTGTACACCTTTATCAGCAGCAGATAGAGGTGAAGTGCCTCTATGGCCATCCAGGTGAAACAGCAGAGCAAGGAGTAGTGCATGAGAGCTGCGACAAACACACACACCCAGTCTGGCTTCACCGTGGCCCCCCACTCGGTCAGCAGGAAGGTTGTATTGAGCAGAAACAAGGCCCCGCTCAGAGACACATGGATAGAGATGGAGTAATCTGTTCTGTGGTTTCTGGGAAGAGAAAGAAAGAGAGCCACGCACAGAGACATGTACGCAGGCACAGGCAAGATAAACGCTTTTAGATAATCAGACAGGGTGTGGTTGTGGCATTTCTTAAAATGTAACTGCAGCATTATGGTCTAAAAAAACACCAAATACAAAGAAAGCTGAATCCTCTGTTAACTGTTTTATTCCATTTTAGCTCATTTTTTGTGTCTTCCATTATCTTCTAAAAGACCACAGAGGCAAAAAGGAAAACAGAAATCTCTCTAAACTGTTGTTCATGTAGGATCCCATCACTCGTAGTAAGAAGCTAATTGAGAAAAGACGTTTTCGGACACCAGCTGGTAGGATAAAAAGCTTCCCGAGGGTTAGCTGCAGAGAATGCATGAATCCATGTACACCTACCGACTGAAGACATATATCACAAGGGACAGAGCAGTGAAGAAGGCAGACAGGCCGCAGCCTATGTAACTGATGTATGACAGTATTTTCCAGTGGAGTTCTGCAATTGGTTCTCTCATCTGCAGAAAAGAGAAGAAATAGTGGTAACTGTTTGCAATTTACAGGTTAACTTTTACCAACAAGCAACAAGTCAGGGAATGATTTCTCATACTGGGTTAATACCAGTACTGAATACAGAGGATCAAAGATGACTGTCATATGTTGTGTTTTTTATTTCCTGTATGAAAGGTGCTAAGGCATGACTAATTGAATATATCATCAGGAACAAATCAGTCAAATCAAGTGTGTCTCCTTACCAGTAGGACGGCAAAGGGTGTTGCATGGTTACAGTTGCAAATAATGTCGATTTGGTCATTTTGGGTTCTGTTGTGAGTCTCACATCCATCTGCTTTCCAGAGCCAGTCTGGGAACGTGAACATTAAAACTTAGTTTAAGTTTAATTCCGCTGGTCGTCTAAATAGCAAGATCATCTTAAAAGGCATACAAAACATTACACTAAATAGACAGATTCACACATAAATCTTTTCACGTGAAAATTCTCTATTTTCACATCTAGTGCAACGCTGACACATGAAAATAAAATGCATTTTTATTAAAACCTCTCTTATCATTGCATGCAAATTAACATGTTCTCTTGTGCATATATATACTGTATATATATATATATATATATATATATATATATATATATATATATATACACACACAACATATATGTTATTTCATATGCAGATACATCTACAGTATGATTTGTAATGCCCTGAATCGTTGTTATACACACACAAGCACCAAACTACATCAAGTTAAAAAGCCCTTTGGCTGTAAAATGAATATAGGTTAATGCAGATCATTTATGGCTGACAAACACTGACCATGTAATACACAAGACTTGTAAGACACTGCAAGACTACGCAGGCTTAAAATGCTTTTAAATATGCTAACACATAATAATTAAACATTATAATTATTAAGATTATTCTGCTGATTTGCTAATCTTGCAGAAACGTTCAAATGTTTATGTGTTTATGTTTATCTGATGTACGTTCTCCAATTTGTCGGGGAGATCATAAATAGTGACTAGAAAAAAACAATTCCAGTGTGTTTGCTGTTTTTCCTGCTGTAAGAAAAAACTGATATACACTTACCACGTTCATCAAAGTAGTGACACTGTAACCATGAGCCATTCTGTAAAAATACACAAATATTGAGCTACATTAAAGTCAACAATGGTACAAGCTGCCCAGTCAAAGTAGCTTACCTAATAGATTAAAAGTAGGTTTAACAAAAAACAAAACAAAACAGTGGTAAAATACTGTGATCAAATCCAATGTAATCACTTCTTCCCTTTAAAAGCTAAAGTGTTCACTACCAGGATGTTCTGACATCAGGAATATAAAACAAATATAAAACATATATGTAACACTTAAAATTTGGATTTTGATTCTGGGAGTTAAATGGGCTGCTAGGCTAACTTACCTTTAAATCCAAAAGGAACAAGCATGAAAACAATGTCCAAATTTCAAAAATGCCACTGTGGCAATGCCTGCCATTGTGCCATACACCGTCATCAAAATAGAGTCAAATCAAGTCAAGTGAATCTTATTTATATAGCCCAAAAATGCTGAATTTGTGCAGCGTGCAGCACTCTCTGTCCTTAGACCCACATTCAAACAGATTGATGTAAATATTAAAGCATGCATGCACAAACAGACTTACATCCATCTCTGTGTGTGTATCAATTCTGAAAATCATCTTGATTGACGGATTCAGATCACGAAGGCATTGCTCCCCCAGTAGCTCGATTCTGATAACCATTGATGAGATATCTTCCTGTTGAAACTGACGAGGAGACAGTTTCAGTACAGTCATGAAGGAAACACAGAGCACTAGTGTACATTATAACAGTATATATATATACACACTACTCCTATATATATACCTATATATATATGTGTGTGTGTGTGTGTGTGTGTGTGTGTAGGTGTGTGTCAAACCCATAATTACTAACCATGACTACACTGCGGCCACAGTGGCCTTGATGCCCCTCCCACACTGCCTCGGCTGATTTCTTCATTTTCTTCTCTGCCTCTTTCTTGTCAACACCAGTGTCTTTTGTTGAGATTCTGAATTCTTATTGGGCAACATCAAGTGAAATGCTGCACACATAACCAGTGGTGGGTTCGATTTCGAGCCTGAACCGCTGGAAAACTGGACTGTTTATGACGATAGTTTGACACAAATCTAGCACCGGCCAACTCATCCTGATTTGCCAATGCATGTAAAAAAAATAATGATTCAAGAAGCAACAATATAGTTAGTTAGCTAGCTAACGACACACCAGAATAACTGTAAACCAGTTATTGTTCAGTGAATGAGTTTATCATGTCATTTGCTGTTAGCTGTCTTTACCCAGTTGATGTATGTGTCAATGTTTTTCAGTCAGAGTGTATGAACTTTTGACTCAGGAGTTTGTACAAATATTGGTAATTTGTAAATACCAATACATTATTTTGTGAAATAAACAGCTTTTTAAAATTTATTTATTTCACTGATAATTATACTATGTGTTAAAAATAAAAAGTTAAGTTAAATGTATTATTTCCATGGACTTAAAATCATTATTTTATTTAATGGCCTTGCTGCCCTGGCATTTGGCCTATGTGCTCTCAAAATTGACAGCCCCTAAAATGATGAAACTCCAGGCCTGGTGTCAGGACTGTGGATTGGATGGACGATGCAAGAGTAAATAAGATAAAGGATGTACTTGGAACTGGTTGTGCCACATGTAGCTGACCAAACCAATAATCCTCTTCTCCTTTGGGATACTGCGCAGGGCATACACAGGCAGCCAGGTGTCTGGGACAGATGACTTGTTCTGAGGCAGCAGCTAACAGTAGATAGAAGAAGACAATGTCAAGCTATAGGGCAGTTTGTGGTTTGCGCTCAAATCAAAATTGATTGACTGCCTAAAGTCATGTCAGCCTAACGTAACATCAGCGCCATCTTCATCATCACAGCTTGTGTACCTGCGGAGCTTCTATCTGGATCCTGGACTTGGTTCCTGTCAGGTCAGCCTCACTGATGTTGACCACATTCAGAGACAATGCCTTCAGGCTGTAGTTGATGGAGCCTCCAGTCTTGAGCTGGGAGGATTTTATGATGTTATGGATTATATGTCTTTCCACTCTGCAGAAAGAACAATGGGCATTAATACATTTGGATTTTAAATAAATAGATCTGTTCACCATTTTGTCATCATTATGGCTTGCCAGTTTACTGATAGATTATTAAGATTGAATAACTTTTATTGGGATATTTTTCTCCCTCTGACAGCTGCCTGGAGGTTTTTATTTACCCAGCGTAACATCACCTACAGGCTATAATATTCTCACGTCTAATATCTCCGTGATTGTTGTCCCCTCGACTGCCTCTCATATCAGTCATTTGTTTTAGAATGACATTTTTTAGCATCTACCTTCATGTCAAAGTATTCACTCTTTATGTCTGTGACTGTCACAGTGGGTGCTTTCAGCTGATCTGATTTGACAGTAAAAGAAGCAGCCGGGCTGTTGTGGCTGATTTCTGACAGCAGCACTAGAAGCTCGCAGTGTGAAATTCTTCTTTTTTCATCCTCTATTCATCCTCTGGGAACCATGAATGTCTGAACCAAATTTTGTGCCAACCCACCCAATAGTTGTTGAGGTACTTCAGCCTGCAGCAAAGTGGTTGACCGATCGACAGGCTGACATTGGCATCCTTAAAGGCATGCCGCTTCTTGCATGGCTAAAAACCGTATTACAGAAAAGAGAAGGAATGAAATTTGTCTACAGAGCAGCAGACACAGCAGTACCTGCCGCAGGTCTGACACTTACTTTATAAAGGATGTCTTGAGCTCATGGTTGCTACTGAAGAGCTGTGCACATGAATCCCTTATGCTGAAGAGTCTCATCATTTCCTTCTGGTCAGAGCTGTCACTAGCCAGCGAATGAATCAGTGACAAGATGGTACTGTCGTTGCATGGGTATACAGTGCAAGTTGTATCTGAGAAGTGAGAGAGGAATCAGACATATAATCGCCCTGTTTTTGGAGACAAAGCAGTCGGGGATGGATACGAATCAGCCACAGCATCTTTGAACACTTTCTGAGCCCATCAGAGGCCAGTTTTAGAGACCTGTACATAGAGAGTCAACAGTCTACTTGAGAAACAGCGTACTTACGTTGTCCCATGCTGTACACAATCTCGGCAGGAAGTCTTGTCACATGAGCATCTAAGCAATCAGATGATCCATTGAACCACGACGTGTTGCTGAACGTGCATTGAAAGAAGCAGCGAAATCCTTCCGCCACACACTTCACGTTACCAGATCGGCCGTCAACGATGTCGACATCCTTCATGGTAATATTAGCGTTGCCATTTGAAATGTTGAGACAAACTGAAGCAGAGGACGAGCAAGAAACGAAAAAACAAATACAAATCACTGTATCTTACATATCTTCAGTGATAATGATGGGGCCATGATTTGATGGCATGGAGTACAAACAACAGCAAGACAAATTACTTCAATAAAGGTAAAGATTCTTCAAGAGAGCACCTAAGTTGCTAACTGTTGGCTTATCAGACTGTTACAACACAGTTAATGTAAACACAGATGGATGGTTTAAATTACTTTGGCAAGTTCTTATTGTTCACTATACTTGCATTCTTATACAGTGTGTGAACTATAGCATGGCTTTTGGGGGATCTCACTTTTTTAAAAGGGGTGGGGTGTGGGGGGGTGTAGCATCAGTGTCAGTTGTCGTAAAGCTAACATTTGCAGTAGAAGGCGTCTCTGGCTCTGGTAGCTCTTCAGAGTCGATTGGCTTAGATTTTTTGGTAAACCCAAAATTTGTGAGCTTTCTTTTGTGTCTGTATGCTCACTACAAAACAGAGACATGAACAATGGTGATTCGGCGCGCAGACTGAGTGAGAAAGTTTGTTTTTTCCTGATCTTTGAGTTATAGTGAGTGAAGTTTATGATATTGCGCTGCCACGCTTCCATGGTGATGGCAAGAATAGCATGCATACCAGTATCTTTATTAAAGAGGAGCCGAGCTCCCTGGCTCCCCTGTAGTTCACACCCTGTTCTTATATTTAGAATGTGATCCTTCTCCTATTTGGTTGTCATAACGAAGGTTGCAGACCCTCGAAATCCTATTGTAGCTTGCTTATTTCCACAAAGACCCCCCTGACATACTTTGGAGCACAAGAAGCTCAGCTGCTTGGTTTCTAATGTACTCACTAAAAAAAATATATTCTAAGTAAATATCTTTCTGAATTAAAAGTAACTGGATGAGTTTTACTGATTTCTCTCAGCTTCAGAGGAGTTTATGAAGCACAAGAAAGCAGAATGGCAAATCTTTTGTCACTGTAGACCCTATGGTGTATGGTGACTACATTGACTGGGGGAAATCTAAGAGATGCTGAGGTACTTTGGAATTTTAGACCCCTACTGTAAGTACAATCATTTGGCTTTCAATATTTGTACCTGGACTATGCAGCACACGCTACAAGCTCTTTTTGAACTCCACAGAACCAGCTCTGGTGTGTCCTGCCAGATAACCCACTGTGTGCTATTTTACTGCTGTTTTGACTGACAGAGGCTGGTTAAGATGGCAACCAGCCATTTTCATTTTTGGGTACACTGTTCCTTAAAGCTTGTGAGAAGTAAACATAGCTATAAATAAATAAATAAATAATATATATTTCCACCCATTTTGAATAGATGCATTACTCTTTCTTTGGTGGACAAAACCTAAACTCATAAAACCGACATTCTGTACCTTGGTCAGCCAGCAATCCGGGCAGCAGCAGTAACAGCAGTAATGGAACCATTGTACCTCCTCTGAATGTGTGACTGATGGAATAAATAAAAAATAAATAGAAATAAAGCTACATTTCAGTGCAGAAATATTC
Source organism: Macquaria australasica (assembly GCA_005408345.1). Lineage (NCBI taxonomy): Eukaryota > Metazoa > Chordata > Actinopteri > Centrarchiformes > Percichthyidae > Macquaria > Macquaria australasica. The sequence continues at coordinate 250,606 of SEMN01000271.1, forward strand.
AGTGTATCTCAGCTGTGAGTCCATTTACATCCAAAAGAAAATACATTTGTAAAGTCAGACAAAAGAAACAAAACAGACCAAAGCCACATGTATGGCTCCCTCTGCTGTATTCTTTTCTTGGACATGGTCAAGTGTTTTGTAAGTAATATAAAAATCAAATAGTCACAAATATTAACTCCAGTTTCCAGGTACAAGCAGGTCACCCCTTTATCAAAGAATTGCTCTTAAGTTTTCTTTTCTCATCTTTCTCTTATTATTCTGATTCTTAGTTCACTCCCAAATAACAAAGACACATATGGGGTCAACTCTCCTAATGGTAACACTACAGAAACAATCTACAAAATTCAAAACTCTAAAGCTCAGACCATTGGCCAAATAGAGGAAATTCTATAAAGTTAATTAAAATGTCCAACTTTTCTGGTTAGATCAAATTCCTAAAAATGACTGTATGTCATCTTTAGACTTTGGCAAATAATTCCACAATACGATCATAGTAATACACCCCAATACTTACATGAATGGACATAGAGTAGTCCTCTTCTTACCTCTGAAGTGAACAGGATGTACCAGACTAGTGAGCAGTGCTGGTTGAGTTATCTCATGATTGGGGAGCTTAAAGTAAAATACAATAGTTCTTGTGTTCGATCTGCTGGAGATATTTGTTTTATGCAAATGTTTGTTTTTTATCAGTGCAACTAAATGACTGCAGGTGAGTGTGTATATGTTGAGAAATGATGTCACAGTCTAAACTCCACTGCTACAGTAAACCAGTCTGTCAACAGAAATGTTTCCAGCTGTCATTGTTTATATTGGGTATAATCTGGACACTGTGCCTTGAATTAACTGTAGTTTTCCCTCTCACCTCGGGGCAACTCCAGTGGGAGTGGGTGCATTTGCCCATGCATCATTGCCAGAATACATCCTTGATGCATTCTCTCTCTTCCTTAAAGAGGTAGTGCACACTTAAACGTGTTTTTTGAGCTGTAAATTAAATGGTACAACTGTACTGTGATGAAACACATCAATGCTGGTGTTAATATTGACATTTCTTACCAAATGTATAAAAATCGACATTTCATGGGTTGAAAATGGCTCAACACACAATCTACTGTTTTAAATCAGCCCTGAACCTGCGAGGCCAATGCTGACATAGAGTCAACCGGTTGGAGCCTATCTACATCATGAAATTTATATTAATCAATTTTATATAAAAAAAGACTCTAATCAGTGTCAGTCAGTCTCCCTGTGTCCCCTGACCCACAAACTACACAGCCACGAGGCCACGCCTCCTACAGTTGTTGTTCCTTCACTCGTTGCATTTTTTTAATTTGCTGGTAGGGAGGGTTCTAGCTGAATCTGAGGGCGGAGTTACACTTTAACAGTCATTCTGGGATCTCCTCACTGCACCATTCTCTCTTAAAACTTTCACTAAAAGGAGTGAGATTAGGGTTCAAAATACAGGGGATATTGTAATTTTCTTTTAATGTATAAATGTGTTTTCCTGTATATTTAGGTTCCTGAAATAAGTAATAGGCTAATAGTAGGGTAAAGCACTTGTCAACGTGTGTGTTTATTCACGCATAACAATTTCCGATAATTTCTGTGCAAGTCTGGTCTGTTTAACATAGTAACACAAACATTGCCAGTCCACTGTGTATTGGTATTTTTATTGTTTCTTGGTGGAGAGTGATTCAAAATTAAAAACATTAAAAAACATTGCAACAGTGAATAATTTTTCTGTTTATTTGTTGTCCCAGTCCCAAATTGGTCTCCCGCCATAAAGTTTTGCAGCTGAGTGCAATTATCCATGTGGTAAAGTAGAATATACGTGGTGGCTTTGCACCACGAACACAGTAGGCAGGACGATGGCAGAGAAAAGGAGAAAAGTGAAATTTTAAGATTTCGAGCTACAATCAAAAGGTTATATTGTCCTTTGAAATATCCACTCACGAGCACTCCTGGCTACCGTCACTGCTGCCATGATCACAGGAAAGTCTGGGTGTGACACCCCCTATGAATGCGCTTCAGTTACCACCAACTCTCTGAAGACACTAGTAATTTTCACTCTAACTGCACGTGGCTATTAGCGCTGCTGTTTGGACAATTTTGCACCAAATGTATGCATATTGTACCTAATTCAAAAATGTGCAAATAGGAACACCTAAACACTATTTGCTTGGCAGCGCTGGTAGGGGTGCATTTCACCCTTTCTGGGTGCTTTGAGAATTACATGGTTTCTTTTTGTCTTATTTGTGCAAGTTTAGCAGCCGCAAAATGAGTGAGATGGTAGGGGTGCATTTCACATGTGTCACGTTGCCCCCAAATCCTTGCTTTTCTGTAAGGAGTTTGCAAGCTCTTCTCAGACTGGGTGACGTAGAAGAATTGCTAGGTATAGAGGCTAGATAAACCCCTCACCCCAAAGTTTTTACAAGCACGCCACTGTATGAGATTAACAACAAAACTTTAAAAATAGCACCAAAACTGTGAGTTGATAAATATTTCACATTTAATATTAGAGTCACCTACATTAGTTAGCTCTAGCTAGCGTATATGCTTCTCTGCTACATTGTTGTACATGAAAACATCATGATCTAAAGCACATAAAAATAAGTATTTTATAATATAAGTATTTTTGTATAAATCCTCCCAACACACACAGACACAGACACAAAAGAAAAACGTCTTGGTGTGTTGGGTTTAGCCTTGACTGTTGGCGCTACGTGTGTCACTACTCGTCGTAGTAGCCGAGTTTCCAGTCTTTCTCAAATGCATCACAAACCACAGGAAGATGAAGAAACCTGAGTCAAAGGAGAGAAAGAGACAAGAATGAGTGTCAGATAGAGAACAGGAGGAGAGCATCATGCAAATGCCACTGATAAACAACCTATCTGTCAGGTCACTGTTTATTAGTCAGGCTACTATCCACTGTACATAAAAGCATGTATTTTAATATTATGCACCATTTATTCTTGACAATGTAAGTCTCTTACAATATTTGTTTTCCTGACATCTGAGTAATTGAGTAAGTTTGCAATAGGATCTTTTTTTGCCTTTTTTGGACACAGTGGGAGTGAAAAGGCAGACAGGAAATGGGGAGAGAGAGGGGCATGACACGCAACGAAGGTCGCCGGCTGGAGTCGAACCGACTACGTTGTGGGTATATGGCATGCACTGTTACCATTGCACAGGGAGCGCACTTGCAACCGCGTGTTTGTCTTCAGGGCTTTCTGGCAGAAAGCCTTTAGGAAGTCAGGTGACGTAGTATAAAGAGTGACAAAGTGCTTGTAGCAAGGAGGTTGGGGTGGATGCATTGGTCAGACACCAGACTTTCACCCAGGAGGCCGCTGTTTGTGTCCCGTGTGAAACCAAAAGTCAGTGTTGACCCAAACCATGATCTTTTCCTAAAACCAGACCAAGTACTTTTGGTGCCTAAACCTAACCAAACTGCGGCTGTTTCAAGTTAATCACGTGTTACAAAGGCTTTTTGGCAGAAAGCCTTCTGGCAGAAAGCCCTGCACGGAGCAATAGGAATAAACATCCCCAACATGTGCCATGGTTCAAAAACCAGAGACTTTGCCCATTTATTGTGATACAGGAAGCTATTCATGCAGCTGTACAAGTTTGTGTTTCCATTACACATTCACAGTGGGAGATTCCCATGTTGGTCTGGCATGGACAAACATTACAGTTCCTGGTCTTAACCAAGTTAGACTGGGCGTAAACATGTGTAGCAATGTAAAGACTTGCTTTGTTCAGCTTTCAGTAGTTATACACTGTTGTGCCTCATCCTGAATGTACCCTGCTACATTTCTCACCATTACAGAGTGCTGCAGGGATGATGCATTTTTGTAGGCCAGCTGGAAAGTTAGTATCACCCTGGTTCCCTCGACAAAAAGCCAATGGGATTCTTCCACTGGATTTTGGATTATTGCAGAAAATAAGCTCTGTGGCAAACAAACATTTATGATACTTACACGTTTTGTTCAGCAAGATAATCTTCACCACTTTTATGATTTGTGAAGTGTAAATGCAAACAGCAGAAGTAAAAAGCTAACGTTAGGCTATAAACGAACTACACCACGGTCGCATGACTTCCACGTCACCACCACTAAGCTTCCAACTTGTAATTTGATTTTGCCCGCTTACCTCTTCTAAAGAAGGCTTTTGGAAAGTTGGAGTTAGAATAGTTTGAGTATAAACACATCAAGGCTGTAAAGGTGGACGAGTGAGAAGATGAGTTTCTGTGTTCGGCGTGACGACGTTTAACGTCCCCGACAACCTCTGTACTCTCATTTAGCCACTTGTTAGAAACCGCCTTTTTAAAGACACGTATAAGCTTCAAAATTCACGAGTGGGGTATTTACTGACGTATTTTATGTCGTAGAACAAAACATGAAAATCTCTTAAGCTTGTGTTAACCACAGACCTTGTGTTTCAGACATCTAACCAAAAACCCATTCAGAAACCCACTGACTTCGAGACGAGGGAACCGGAAGTCCAAAAATGCTGACTCATCCTGGGTTTTAGGACTCATTCCTGCAGCACTCTATAAGTATCAAATCAAGAGGATCAACTTAGGATCTACAACGACCACAGCTGCCAGTGAAATATGCACCCGATGCCCATCAAGTACTCCACTCATTTATATACAATATTTTATATATATTTGCCTCATACAACCCTTTCTGTCATACAGTAACATCACCACAGGATAGAGCTGAACATGTGGAAGCAGGTTGTGCTCACCTTGCAGTGAGTTCAGGATGCAGAAGAGGTAGAGGCCAGGAGTGGTCAGGTAGCCAAATGAGAAGAAGACCAGGCCCCAGGTAATGCCAAGCAGAGTGGTGACTCCCAGCATGGTACAGATGTCTCGCTTGGCTCTGTCACGGTCACTCTGCCCAAACTGACATGCAAAATAAAGTGTAAAATGACACAGTGGCAGGTCATCAATCAGAATCTACCAGTCAGAGACCATGAAATGTAGGTAGTCTGGTAGACTTAATGCCAAAACTGCTTTTCAGGACAATACCCTAATCTTGAAGACACTTCTGGAGTGGAAGCAGATTTATCTTCTTCAGTTTGTTTAAAATTGTGCTGTCAGGAGTCATAGATATTATGTCATCACCATTTTGAGTGCTTTCTATGAGAGACTGTCATTCACTTACACAGACTGTACGTGTAAGGGCGGCAACTATGATTTGTACATATTAAACACATTTACCAGACGTGAACCCTTTAAATATCAGACAGATAAAGAATAAGACCAGTGATAGTCTATATATGTTTTTATTGTCAACAAATCCCATGAAAAGACCAAAACAAACAACGTGTTAGTTGGTCTATCGTTATTTTCCAACTTCCCTACCATGTCTGTGGCACTCCGTCCCAAGCTCATTGGTTACTACTGAAGATGTAAATATTGACAAATGTGTTTCAAATATATAGTTTGATTTTAAAATAAGACTCAGATCTGCATTTGTCATGGGATATTTTCAGTCACGGATTAAAACACATTTGGTGCTCTAGTGAGTATTTACAGCAGCAGGACGGTGTATGTGGGATAGACTACTGTGTGTGTGCGTGCGTGCGTGTGTGTGTGTGGTAATGAAGGAACATGCCACCCAGTGCAATAGTGTGTCTCAATTATTTCTTTTTTAATAGATTTTGGACAGCAATGGAGCTCTATGGCACAGAGGATTGAGATATATTGGGCTTTGGATACACACAATACACACACGTGTACGTGGTAGTAGGATCAAGTCATTGTTGGTTTTGGTGTATTCATGGGATTTATTGACAGCGAGAAATATAGAATTTCACCAGACGTATCGTTTAAAGATATTTTTTAAAGACAAAAAGAGGAGAATGCAATGAGAGCAGATGGACTCGAACCTCTTTGTTCTGGCGGAGACTCACAACGCGTCTGACTGTCACCCCTAACATGATCACATTAAAGACGAACACCAAGCCGAACACTCCCACTACAGTCACCATCTTCACCGTGGTATTGCCTATGTAGCATCTACAAAGAAAGAGAGAGTATACATAAGGATTTTATCTCATACACTGCAAAATCAAATATGAATTCTGTAATAAAAATGCCATTTGAGGTGACTAAAGATTCAGCTATATGCAGTAAAAGTATCACTGGAGCTAGTAGGGATTTGGTGTCTCAACTTGAGCCAGTCAGAAGCTTGGTGACATGGGGTTTTCTATAATAATAACTGTTGTTACTGTGAATGGGGTTTGTGCACAAATTCCAACAACTTCCAAATACACATAAACTCTAATGCACATGCAAAACACTTAATAAATGTAAGAGTTAATTATTAGTCTAGATTGCACACACTTGCAAATGTGTTCCTGCTTCTTCCTTACATTGCAGTGCTGTTGGAGTTCGACAAGTCCAGAGGGACACGTCCATACGTGTCTCTGTCTATGACGACGACCAGGGACACAATGACTGCGGGGATACCTGAAACACAATGATTTAGCAGGGGATCGATCCTTTCACTTAAGGGTTCAATCACTCCAAAGTTGGATGACTGATGCTGACAACTTGTAGGTCCATGGCGACTCTACTCACCCCATCCCACCAAGCTGAGTTTGAGCAAGTATCTCCTGACATAGATGTTGAAGACTCTGACTAAGAGAAGGTAGAGGTGGAACCCCTCCAGGGCCATCCAGCTGAAAGTGGCCAGCAGGGAATAGTGAAGAGAAAGGGCCATGTAAAGGCAAAACCCAGTGGAGGGCAATGCTGCCACTGTCTGACTAGGGAGGAAGTGCAAATCGAGGAGGATCAGGGCAATGGCGAGGCTGATGTGGACCTTCATAGAGACATCTTCTCTGACTTTCCTGTCAGACAGACGAGAATTGATCCGCGGTAAGTGTTAAATTATGTGCAGATTTCTTGGTCATATCATGGTGGCAATGACATTTGGTCATATAAAGTGGAGGAAGAAAGAAAGGCGGAAGAGAGAAAGAAAATAAGGAAGGATGGATGCCATTTACTGTAAGAGGGAGAGACTAAATATGATAAGAAAGAAGGGAGAGCACATTGCATTTTAAAGTGATGGAAAGAAGGAAAATCAAACAAGGGAGGAAGAAGAGCGCTGAGGAGCTGAAGAAGTGATGGGAGCAAGGACAGAAGGATGCTACCGTAACTGAAAATATGTATAGATATGAGAGATTGAACCTAAGGAGGGATGATGGACAATGAAAGATGAGAGGAGAGTCACCACCACCAGTAAATTACCTATTTGTGATGAAGAGCAGAACAGTGATGACCAGGGCGAAAAGAGAAAGACTACAGCCAATCAGAGTGATGTATGTCAGAATATTTTGGTCTGTAGATGAGAGAGAAGCAGTCACCTGTGGAGAAAGTACAAAGATGACATTTTACAGGGAAATGTTGTCTTTTTACTTCTTTGTATTTGATACAGTAGTTACTGGTGAAGCAGATTAGGATTTTCCATTGAAATATACGAGTATGACCAATTATGGTGAAAAGTAACAAATTAAACTACCCAAATGCATATAATGTAGTTTAAATAAGCTCCACTCTCGCCAGCTTTAATATTAAATACCTTATGTTAATTAATCCGTATGTTAATGCATCAGTAATTATAATCTAATAATATAATTAATCCCTATGTTAATGCATCAGTAATTATAATCTAATAATAAACAGAAATATAAAACACCCTTGTGCAGGATGACTACTTCTATTTTTATACTTCATTATACCAGGATATTTTGCTGATAATACTTGTGTAATTTTACATGTATATTTACATTGTGGAATTGCCATTCTTACTTAAAGTCACCATGCGTAGATTAATGTAGGTATGAAGTGTTCACACTAGTAGTTTGCAGTTTATATTAAATTAAATTAACACCTGTTCTTTTCCTACGGTGACAAGTCAACATGTCTGCTGTTAAAAAAGGCCTATTGTAGAATACTTACAGTGTACTTTATGATAGAAATATCCTATTTAAATCTGATTTGAATCTGAAGTGATTTCTGTACTATATATTTATTTTGTATTTATTTTACATGTATCCCTATCCAAAGAGCACCCTAAACAAACAAACTTTGAGTCCAGGAAGCGCTCCTACCCAGACTTTTTTTCCATATATTTATTTTGTTTGGAGAACTTTGTTTCATTTCCTTATGACATCAGAATGGATTTAAAGTTATGAATGAGTGGAAGACCCCTCTCCTTAAAATACCCCCGCATTGCATAAATCACAGTCATGGATCATAAGGACCTCTATGATTTCAAAGGACAATCATGGACATAAAGGAACCTCAGACCTTGATACTGTTTACACAATGTCAAGCTTTTCACCTTAACCTATGATGGCCCTGTCTGTTGTCCCTTGGTGTGTCTGCTCTGTTTTTGGTTTTGTCAATAATAATAAACAACATACTTGAAAACACACAGAGGAAAACAGTTGATTATGCAGTCTCAATAAACTGATTACTTTGTTGTTCTCTCTATAGGTCTACTTCGTATGATGAAAAAGGCCAAGCCTACCATGAGCACACCGAAGTATGTGAGGTGGTCACAGGAGCAGGTGATGTGACTCTGACCACGTTCCCACAGGGTTCGGCAGCCATTACTGCTATATGCTGGTAAGTCAAACAAATAGACAGACAGACAGATCCATTATATGAATGATTCTGTCACATTTTAATTACATCAACTCACTTTGCTGAATCCAACTTATCACCTTCATAACGAAAAACACATTATTATTATTATCCATGACGGATGTGATGCCTAGTTACTCACCCTTTGTTGAGAAATTGAGGAACACACATGTGGGTTTTTGGGTCTCCTGTGACACAACAATATACCAGGTTTACGTTAGGTTTATATTGTATGTACTTAGGATTTTAACTTTTGTCAGGCAAAAAATACAAATCTGTAAGGTTACAGAGGTTAAAACTGGAGTGCGAGACTTTTACATATAAATGAATGTCTGTTACATTCAAGCCGTTGCCACACAATGCTGATTCAGCCTGTCACTGCCAGGTAAATCTCTCTGTATGAGTTTTTACATCTGGTGTGTGTGGTGACAGTCCTGCACTTGCACACTGGTAGTAAAACCAGAGGCATGTAGAGAGAGAGTCGTGTCAACAGAAGTTCAAAATGCTTGATCATCACATGATTCACGTAGACTTCAGATAGTTCTCTCTACATGGCTCTGGTTTGCCAGAGCTGAGGGGAGCAACCGTAGCGACGGAGTAGGCTACAGCAACTAGGAGTATGGTGGAAAAACCTCATTGGAGAGCAGTGAAAGAGGGCACATATTACATTACTGCTCTTGACCAGGTTGGTCTTTGTAAAATATTTGGAGTAGGCTATTACATTTACTCTCTCTCGCTGCTAGGCCACCTCAAATACGCCATTCATATCATCCCTCAAGGTCAGTCCTTCTTGTCACACCTCCACCTCTCCACAACCACATTACACTGGACAAGGCATGCAAAATAGAGCTAAAACTGTGGCACCACTTCACCTCCTGGAACGGCATCTCCTTCTTTTACGATGACCACATCACCAAGCCAGAAGACATCCAGCTGTTCACGGATGCAGCCCCGTGGTTCTCAGCTAAATGGCCGCCAGAATTCTAATTTCTCACTCCTTCCTCCACCATCTACGTCATTCTTTGGGGGCACGTATGGTCCAAAAAGACCATTGCCATCCACTCCGACAACCAGGCTGTTGTAGACATCATTAACAAAGGACAGTTGCATTGTCTAGACATAATGCAGTTCATGCAGCGACTCACCCTGGTTTCGGCCCATCACCAGTTCATCATCCAAGCCTCCCACATCCCAGGTCACAAAAACTCAATTGCTGACTCACTTTCTCGCTTCTTGTTTCAGAAATTCAGACAATTGGCACCAGCCTCCGACCCTCTTCCAACTCCAGACCCACCGTTTTCAGCCACCATCTTCAACTGACCCTGCAGCTGGAACATTTAGTCACCACTGCACAAGATGCCATCCTCAACAGCACTCTCATCATACCTGACTGGATGGAATTGTTTCAATGCTTTCCATGCCTCCAATAGCCATAGTCATTCTCTTCACGAGACGTCCTGAACCTCTGGCTTCATCCCTTTCGCCCAGTCCATTCTTAAGATTAAATCTTCTACCCTGAAGGTTTACATCAGTGGAATAAACTTCTTCATAAATCTGTCCTCGGGGCGCCGTGTCCAGCCATGTCCCACTCACACATCAGCATCAAAGGTTGATCAAAGGTCTCTGCAAGGCTGAACCATGTCCTATGCCAAAACGTCTGCCACTCACTTCGGACCTCCTTGCCCACTGCATCAGAAGTCTCCATACAGGCTATCTGTCTCCGTCCACAGACAAAGCCTTAGAATCAATGTTCCTACTGGCATTCTTTGGCTTTGTGCACTGTTCACCCCTTCTACCCTCAACTTCCATCTATCTCGACACACAACCATGTCTGACATCTCCATCCATTCTTCTGGCGCTCTCATCTACCACCTCAAATGCAGCAAGACCAACCAGTCTGGTCTACCTCAACCCATCTACCAGTTAGTTCGTATGGACTGAACCTTAGTCTATATGAACCCATACAAGACTACATAAACTCGAGACTAGCCAGCCATGCTTCCCCCCAAGACCCACTGTTCATCTCAGAGATGGGTAAAGTAGCCACCTGCTTCTGGTTTCACCTCCACCTTTGCCAAATCCTACCCAGATCTGGAATATCCCCTGAGCTATACTCTGGGCATTCATTCCATATTAAACCCAATGCCTCTAGGCAGGGAATCCCTGAACATATTATTAAAATTCTCAGCCGCTGGTCTTCTCCAGCATACCTCACCTACATCTGCAACGGCCTCAACGACATCAGAAAAATGACCAATCGCAGCTTTCCATTTAAATTTTAAGTTATGAAGCGAGCTCTCCTGTAGGAATACGTCATGAGCATGCTTCGACAGTGTAATTACACTCACTGCCAGAAGGAGGAGACAAAAGTTCCGCACTCCAGCTTTAAGGTTATGGTAAATTATCTGTGGAATAAAGCTGTAGTTACATTTATGGCCTCAGTAAGATTCATTGTGATGTTGACACGCTCCTGTAGTCCTGAAATATTCTTGCCTTGCACACTCAGGCCAACCAGTCTGCTCCCATATAATACATCTGAGGCTTCCCATGTGGTCTGCAGTACAACATGCACTCAATCAGTTAGTTAATTAGACAGTTTATCCAAGACAATTATTGTTCAAAATTTGATCACTATCCACTACCTTTACTGTGTTTAAAGGAAAAAGCCACCCAGTGATCCTCTTAAAATGCTTGATATTATCAGTCATTTACATTTTATAGAAATGTTGTGATTTACCTTTAGTGGTGTACCCGCTGTCCTTAATCACAAGTTTTCTAAAAGTGCATGTTACTGCAGAGAGCAACGGTGAAGAGCAAAAGAGCAACTACTTGTAGTTCAGAAAAAAAGTTCCAGTTGTTACTAAAAACAACATGTCTTCCTGCTGCACCATTGCATTATTTAAGGATATTGTATTTACCAACCCAGCCACACCCACTCCATTTACTAAATAATGCAGCCAGTAGAGAGAAGTTCATGCTGGCAACAAAATGAATCCTAGAGGTGCAATAAGGTTTTTTTCTTTAACCACAAAAGACAAAGCATGTGAATTTAAAGTTAAAATGCAATGCGAAAACTGCAACTATTTGGTTTATTTCCAAAAATGTTTTAACACAGATACACAGCACAGTAAAGGACCACTCTGGTTTCAAAACTGTCCCTGCTCAAAATGGAAATAACATGACGCCACTCAAATGTTACTGACAAAAGACAAGGACATGTTCACTGTGAATTACCCGCAGTCTCTGCACGATGATACAGTAACACTGAAATGAATAGAAACCAGTGTCTGACCAGAATGCAGGAAATCATTTTATAAATAATTGTTGAGTTTTATATTTAAATAATTTTGGCCATTACAACTATTTAATATTTTACTCACTAGCTTGATTTAGGTCGAAGTTGAACCAGGGAGTAGCTGTGTAAAGCACTATGGACAATTTTGGTCCCTTGGTTTTCACTTAAAAATAAACCGTTTAGGTAAATGGGTTAAGGTGGGAGTTTAAAATCTGATTACTCGACTTGTGTTGCCCTGTGTACAGTACTACATTGTTTTCTAGTGGTCAGTAGCATATCTAAAACATGGTGAATGGGAGGCCAGATGGCAATATAAGACCTAGGCTGGGCCCATTCAAAAAAAAACAAGCAATTTTTGGAAATCTTAATTGGGCTAAAACATGCAAAACCAAGAGTGGTCCTTTGATTTAAGTTTACAATGTAAATACAATGCAAAACTAAAATATATTCTTTTGGACTATAGCTCTTCAGATTCTTTTCTACCAAATTTTATATAAAAAGTGTACTCTCTGACCCTGTTTGTCTCAGGCCAGGTAATCATGCAGAACACAATCTTGTTGTCTGATCCAGCATCCAACTCTCTCGGCAGATGAACACTCACTTTGCTGTTGGTGACAGCCTCGTTTGACATTGCCTATATCAGAGGCACAGAGTCAAATACAGGAAGAGAAGCATTCCATGTAACAGAATAATACAACTCTGACAGCTACATTTGTATCTTACATGAACAGCAGGGAAATAATGTGAATATGCAAACAAGGCTGACTCAACACAATAATACTCAGTGAGAGGGCCTGGGGTAGAACATTCAGCTTGCTAAAGTATCTCTGATGAAAGCCCAGTCGCTACCAATCTGGGGTAATGTTCTGCTGTAATGACACTGACCCCTGACCTTCCTGTGGAGTGGTCGAAGCAGAGAAGAGCACTTTTCCTTTGGGGGATCTAGTAATTACCATATAAAAGCACACTGCATAATATAATGGCATCCTTTTTGTAATTCAGACATAAAACCATAAAAAAAGAATAATTGAAGAAGCTTTCTTGTAAGTAGCGTTGCCCTGCCAGCCGGCATTTTACTACCAACTCCTCATAAGCATGATAAATATATAAATGCATTTGTTGCAAAAAATCGTCTGGGAAGCAAAAAATGTCAAGCTCATGGTGGCAGAGAGAAAAGGTCAAGGGATTACCAGAGTCAGTAGAATTCATCATCTGGGAACCACGAATGCCTGTACAAGATTTCATGGCAACCCATCCAGTAATTATCGAGTTATTTCAGTCTGGACCAAAGTGGTGGACATCGCAGACATTGCCATCCCTAGAGCCATGCTGCTAATAAGGCTAAAAATCTACCAGCAAGTTAAAAATTGTAATTCTGACTTTGACTTAGTCTTAAATTCAGATTAAATATATTCATACCTCAGTCTCATTAGCATAGATTTCAAGGCCTGTGAAGGGGCCTTTGGGTTTGAGCAGGAGGGCCACCAAATAGCTGACAGACATAGACGTAGTCTCATTCAACTCTGTTTCCTCTAGAACTTGTTCCATGTTCTCTATGGCTCTTGTGGAAAAGGACAATACATTTTAAACATACATCATTCTGATTCACAATAGTTTTCCTTAAAACCTTTATTAAAACCTATATTAATTCTGAACCACAGAATACCTTAACCTTAAATCTGATTTCAACCTCAACCTGCAAATTCTTCATATTTCCCTGGTTTTTATTCTCATGTACATATCTGAAAGACTATTTTTTTTATACTACTCATAAACACAGATGCTCACACAAACATCCCAACAGTAATCAAATTAATTCTTTGATATAGAAATGAAATGTTTACTTGATAGTAGCGCTGTATTTTCCATCTTCCAAAATCCTGTTTACTTCAGCCATACAACTTTTGGTATCTGAAACCTCTGTAAGGTAAATTAATGATTTATTGATATTCAAGATATACACAAATAGTACACCCCCCGCAAAAAAAAATAAAAAAAATAAAAACATATATTAAAGCACCTCACCGTGTCTTTTTCCTTTAAGCATACATTTGTTTTGACAGGTGATGTTATGAAACACAAAAAACAGGACCAGCCAACAGAGGAGCCACCACTTCATCCTGTGAAGTGAAGAAGATTCATTTAGAACAAAAACCTGTCTGTGCTGTACTAACAGACGTATGTCATACAATGTATGGCAAAGAAACAGGCATTAAATCTGACATTTAGTTTTAATGAAAAAGGATGTTATGTATATAAGCCTTACACACAGACACAGAAGGAAGTACAAACACAATCACCCAACCACATTTATTGATCTTAACTGAAACTACAACAGCAAGTATGTTTACACAAGTCATTTCCATATACTTAGTTAAATAACCAATAGATATTACTCAGGCCTAATATCAGAATCAATATAGATAGCTAAATTAGGTGGTTCTGACCTAAAGAGAATCAAAGCATAGCGTACCTTTTCATGATGCTGAGTACCTCAAGAACCAAATTTGTCTGAAGAGAGTACAGCAGCTGATGTGACAGCAGGACAAAAGCAAGTGAGGAACCTGCTGAAAGCTCAAGCTCAATGGGAAGTTGATTAAACAAAACAACATCTAAATATGTAAATGACATCATGAGATAAAAAGAGGAAGCAGCAACAGACAGAAAGCTAAAAACTACTGTAGGCTATCTTTTGCCTCTGTCACCGCTGAATCTACAGTGAATATGAGCTTTTGGACATCAAATAAATAAGATTATATCAATACTGCACATGCATTCTGTATACACATTCAGCACTAAATCATGGTTTTGTTTAGAAGCTAGTTTTAATCCTGAACTTTGTAGCAGATATACTGCACATCACTTGGTTTATGGCTGCATGTCACTACTTCCACCAACAGAGGGGAGTAGCACATCAAAAAATCAAGTGAAATGAATTCGTATGTGTTGTGATTTTGTTCCCTGTTATTACAAGGATGAAAGTCAAAACCAGAGGCTGGAGGATTAAGTTATTGTATAAATGTATTACTGTATCAGGCAAAAATTTGAATTGTGTCTATCCTAGCTTGATCAACAAATTTGCATTCCACATGGAAACCTGGATCTGGATAAAAGCAGACTTGAAAAAGGGCATTTTGAAATAAAAATAAGAAGGATGAAATAACATTTTATAATAATGAGTTGAGTTTTAATACTTTCTTAAATTATTTCATAAATTATTGTTTCATTTATATATTTTCCACAATTTATTCATGTGATTATTTATTTCATATTGATTTATTTAATATTGAACGCTATGAGTTTAACATTGAACACTATGACTGTCAGGCCCACTTGTCTTGAAGAAGAAGTGATGGTGTTTGGAGCGGGATGGTCATCATAACAACCTGAATTCAAGCCACCTGTTTAATTCTAAGACGGACCCATATGTGTTTATGGACCCACCTGTAGTTTGTGATGCTGTGTGTGTGTGTGTGTGTGTGTGTGTGTATGTGTGTTACACATTATGCTTTATCCATCAGCAAGTTTACTGGCTGGGCATGCAGGTGGCCTTCCTGCCAGGTGGCCAGCGTGACATAGAGACAGAATAGAGCAGAGCAGAGCAGAGCAGCACAGAACAGAATAGAACATAATAGAATACAATAAATTAGAATGGCATATAATAGAATAGAATAGAACACAACAGACAGAATTGAATAGAGTGCATTTTAGACACTTTGAAAATTGATCAGGTATGATACTTACCCAGTACCCAGTAAGTAACCCAGTAAGACTGATTGTTCTCCCTAAATGAATAATTACATTTCAATTAGTTTATTATTATTATTATTATTATTATTATTATTATTTCACAATTGGTAACGAGCATTTCTCAATATTGGGTTCACTTTTTCAAAACTCTTCATGCAGTCAGCACAACAGTGAATAACTTTTCATTGCTTTGATACAAAGTGCATTTAGTGACCACAGGATCGAAACATTGTCATTATTAAACTTTTGTGACATGCAGTAAGTGTGCAGGCGTTACCCTTTATTCATTTTTCAAAACGTAACATAAAATTACTGTAAATTAGAGTACAATTTGCTACATTCTGCTACATCTACATCCAAAAAAAAGTTTAAAAAAAAAAAGAAAATACATAAACTGCAAATTGGATCATACAACACTGAGTGCCTAATTTCATTCCTGTGTGACCTCTATGGAAGACTTTTCTCATAGTGCCAGGTGAGGAAAGCCGGCAAGAGAGTACATAAGGAGGACGTAAGGTGTGATGTGGATGAGAACATGTGGCCAAATGCAGACGACATGGGCTGACTAACACTGTTGTGCTGCATATGTATTGCATTACTGGAATTACTTTAGTAGTAATATACTGTGAGGTAGCATAACCCATGCAGTAAAGAGGTGCCATTCTTTTGATTATAAAAGGAATCTTTTTTACGCAAAGAAAAAGAAAAGAAAAAGAAAAAGAAAAATCAAAGCTACTTCACAGACAATAGTAATACATATTGCAATGCTACCAGTTATTAGTGTTTTTAGGTCATTGTGTTGTGAGTTTTCTTATTCAAATGTTCTTGTCCAAAATCTGGATCAGGATGGGGTCTGTTAGCAGGGGATTTCCCTGTGTTGGTCGGTTGATGCCAAGACAGGTAAGATCATAAGTGTGTAGGCAGGGGTTGACTGATGTTAGCCTCTGGGGTCTAATCCATACCTTTGACAAACCATCATAGACTGCTCACCTGGATAAAAGGAGACCAGTGAAGCAGAATGACTCACACACAGCAGGTGTCAATCCTCATTGTGACTAACTGGAAAAACCTGGGTGATAAAACACACTCTCTATTTGTACATAAATATAGCAGGCTTAATTGTCAGCAAAAGTGGCTACACATTGTTCAGTAGGGATGGGGATTTCCAAGGTGTCAAACACTTACTTTTAGCAAAATGTTTGCTGATCTACTGCTGCTTTTAGCCTCCGTCCCAGGTGGAATTGCATGAACATTTCAAGCCTTGTTTTGTTTTCATTTGTACAAACTTACATCTAAAACACTAGCTGACAAACATTAGAATTTACTACATGCACTGTGGCTAAAATATTGAGGAGAAGTGCTTTAGGGAATTTTACCAGTGACCATTGTGTGTGTTCAGCAGACTATGCAATCTCTCCCCTTGCAATGACCTCAGGCAACAAAGACCAGTGAATGGTTTGGACATACTGCAATACCAAGCAACAGTAAGTGAATAAATGGTGAACTGCCAAAAAATCAGTTCAAAATGTATCTCCTGGTCCTGATAGCTTAAGACCGTATGAACCCATCATGTTTTGGGTTTGAATGCGAATGAGACATAACACCATCACCCTCTACTTACCCTCTTTAACCCTTTTTAGTAACTCCTGAATGAATGAGAAATGCCAAAATATAAATCACAGATAGTGATTATTATTTAGTAGCTGTTATGGGTATGTTTTTTGGTCTTCTTGAACCAGTAACCATTAACATACCCCTTCTGAAAGTAGCTACTTCCTTTTGCCTTAGATCGGATCCACTGATTAGATTGACATGTCTCTCCACAGTCTCCATCACACCAAGAGGGAGCAAATAACAGGGAGTGCCTGAGGAACTAGGATCATTCTCTGCGGTCCTATTAACCCATCTGCAGTGATGACAGGAGCTTCCTTCTCACCTGGGCACATGCTGACTACCAAATGTTTATTTTCTAAACTGAACAGGGCTAGAGGATTTCAAAGTGACAGATTTATATATATACACATGCAGTTAATGGTGTAGTTGTATTGTTGCTTACAAACATGGCAAAGAATGGAAAAGACATAGAATAGATGCCATTGCAAACATGAAGTGTATCTACTGTGTGCGCTGTTGTGTATTTGGGTGCACATGTGCATGTGTGTGCGCCTGAGCGGACCTTACAGTAACAACATTCCCATACTGGTTAATGAATTGTGAGTTTATAGTCAGTTTATCACATATAATGGTGGTTTTAAATCTCATATCTTATCAGTATTTCCTGTTATATTCAGATTGTGTGTGTGTGTGCGTGTGCGTGATTTGGTCTATTACCTTGCCGTGGTGGAGGTATAAAACACGAGGGGAGGGTCATGCTTGCTGGCGTCGGCCTCGGGCTCTTTCTCTGCTCCCTCCCCACTCCCACCTCCATCCGTCCGGTTGATAAGAGCATTGTAGTGGTGTAGTGTCAGCTCTATGAAGCTTCAGAAAGACAAGACAATGCCGGAAATAACGTGCCTTCAAAATAAAAGACAAACAGTAATCACTTCTGGGAGTTAACTTTTAAAAAAAATTGTTTTTATCTTTCAATTAAAAACAAAGACATGCAGTTACATTATCCCTTGCTGTCTATGTCAAATGTTATCACATTGATACAATTAGCTAATATAAGCTATCTGTTCCATGGGCTCCCATGAACATTTGAGAAGGAAAAATAGCATAGGTGTTGGTGGTTGGGAGAAAATCAACTTTCTGTATTAGTTTAGCATATATCCCTCAACGTCTAGTGTTCATTACAGGCTACTTACCTTTTATTTTGAAAGTCATGACAGGAACACCTCGTCCCCGCGCTGTCAAGCTCGACGCGGCCATCTCCACGTTAGGTGCCGAAACATCACGAGCAGCGGATCACTGTCCGTCCTGCTCCGGTAGGGAGCCACTGACTCAGGACATGACTGATAGCAACTAGTTAAGTACCGGCTTCCGAGAAGATTTCCTCTGGGAAAAGGGAAAACTGGATACAGAGGGTAGAGAAAGCGTCAAATATATATTTTGCTTTTACATCAGAGGTCGCGATCTGAAAAAGACCGTGTTCGCTTACAGTTACGACACTGCTGGACGCTACCGCTGCAGGAGTCGGTCAAGTGCGGTGAACTTTGGGCATATCATTTGGTTGCTGTTTTATAGTTTGCAACTTTCTCAGGGTACATTTAACCGCTCTTCTTTAGGCATTATCACGACAGGATGTTCTTAGCCCGCTGGATTTGAACATGTTAGCAGTAAATGATTTACTAAAGCATGTCTGCGGCAGACCCGCTTTGCTGATAGTAGGCATCGCTGGAGACGCTTTTGTAAAGTGCACTTTCAAGGTTACTAATTAGGCGACGACTTTGACGTTAATGAAATGAAGTGAGACGTGCGCTCTCGTGGGTAACTCCGGCTACAGATAACAGAGCGCACTAACTGTGAAACTTCGAGGAGAAAGCCGTATGGACTCATAGGCTCACCCCTGAGTGAAGACAAGTCACTGGCGTTTATGGAGGGTCCGGTTGTGGTGCGGCTCTGACTAAATCTGGAGTGGAGCTCTTTTCCAGGATGCACGTGCGCTGTTGAAGACCGTTGTAGCATTCTTGCTAGGGAACAGTTTACTACAGTGTTTTTTATTAGGGCTTTTGCCGCATAAACTAGCAACACTGCGAGTAAAAACTCGTCAAAGACATCGTTTTACACCGCCGAGATCCCGCAGCGCCCGGACCATGGCCTCCACCTCACGGAACAGCTGCTTCTGGTTGCTCTGGAGACGAATCTTCCTCGCGCTCTCCGTGTGTGCGCTTGGGGCGCGTGGAGTGGAGGATGACAGCACCTTCAACGCAGAGGTAAAACACAGCAGGACCCACTAAATAATGCTCCTTACTTACTAGCTGCGGTGAACGAACAGCAGCAGAGGCTCAGGACGGCTTTCTGTTTTATTAACTCGAGCAACGTTAGCTCCGCATCCTTCGAAAATGACCAAAAGGCATGGTGACAAGCAGCGCTTTGCTTCCACAAAAAGCAGGGATTCAATATAAAAGAAGTCTACAATTTGAAACGCTCTTTGCTCAAGTCAAGTAAGTTAAAATAAACATATAACAGTGCAGTTCAAATGGTGTTCCTCTGTTAATTAATATACATTAACGATAGACCCTTTTCAAAGCAGACGTTTTGACTTGTCAAAGCAGGAAACGCGCAGGTGTAATTAATAATATTAATGATGGCTGCATTCCCTTTAGGAGAGCCAGTATTGTGGAGTGTATATCTGGTGTTGTGTATGCTCACTCAATAACATGGCTTACTGGGACACTTAATGGAATGGAGCCATCCTTAACGTCATGACTTTTCCTGCTTTGGCAAGTCAAAATGTCTGCAGTGTAAAGTTTACATATAGTTTATAGTTTAATGGTTGTTCCTGTGTGCCTCATTTTAATCGACTCATATTAAGGCATGGTATTTACCTGTGTGATAGTTTGAGACACCCAGCCAATCAGAATTGATGCAGGACTATCCAGTGAGGGCACGGCATCTGGTTTATGTTACTAATATTAATTACATTGTTATTGTAATACCCATAACCCACTCTTATTTTCCCATGTGGTTCATTTAGTTAGCAAAGTATGTTGACTGGCAGGTGTGCATGTCGTTTACATGACAAGGGCTTCAAAAATCTTCCTGTAGGTTGCCCTATAGGACCGCCACTTCTTTCAGTGACTGGATATTTTTTAGTTAAGGCATTTTTGTTCTTCTGGGCACCCCTGTCACACCATTTTCAAAAACACTTGGTGGTCTCCGGACTGTTCTTTGATAATCGCTGTGCTAGAATTTTGGAATCCTGTCCTTAAAACGCAGGTGAATGGGCAAACATACACAAAAGCAAAGCATTATGCTCATGGACACTTGTACTGATCATCACTTTAGGAACCATTGTTTGGTGAATTATTTGGGATCAAACTTGTCACAGTACAGAGCCGAGTTCTCCAACAAGATATCCAGTGGGGTCTTTCCTCTTGGCCAGTCATTTTTTGTAATTCTCATAAAGTCTCTGACCTCTTAACCGTTACACTTTTTTCCGTTTATTTTGGTATGTCATTAGACGCTAAAGTGTGCCAAAGTGTCAAGTTGGGACGGGAGCCAGCTCGTCTTGCATTCTTGTTACACCAGGGCCAGCCTTTTATCCAGCACGTTTGTTTGTTTTGAGAGACAATTTAAGGGATAAGAGCTGGCTTTATACCTAGAAGAAGGTGATTAGTGGTGGAGCGACAGACTGACAGACAGACACAGAGACCGCCCGGCCATTAGAGGTGAGCTTGCATTACCAAACTCAGTTACCAGGGGGTCTGGTTGTCAGTCAGGTTACAACATATTCTTATGGGGTGTTAACATAGCTGTGGTGTGTGTGTGTGCATGCAGGTGTGTGTGCTAATGTGCCTTACTGAGACAAGAGACGGAGGGTTTACACAATGTGTGGACTGATTTGAAATTCCTAAGCACTTGTTGCTAAATGTGTGTGCGCGTGTGTATGTGTGTGTGTAACAACTGTGTTAGCCATGTTTTCTGTTTAACATTTGGAATGCTCCATACAAGTGTTACTTGATGAACTTAAAGAAGTCATGTTGTTCGTTTACTGATGATGGGCCTGCTGATCTCCATGAGCTGCCCTCTAATCTTTATGATAGGGGACCCTGCTTTTATGAAGTCACTGATGGCCATCCTGTGCCTTTGTGGCTGATGAATGCTTCTCTGGAGTCTGAGAAGAACTTTTGTTGTCATTCACAAGAGCCTTAATAGGGGTTATAGAAATTTTGGAGTGTGAACAGAAAATAGGCTGGGATTTCAGTGGTGAGAAGGAGGAGGTATAAAGTATACTATATAGTCTATGGTCTAAAATAAAGGAGAGGTAAAGGAGGACTTGATCAACATAATCAACATATGAAATTGCACAAAATTACACAACATGTTAAAGTGATACCTTGTGTGGTTTGTTTCAAAGCCCGTATCTGTAAAACAAACCCAGATTATAGAGACAGAGCGCAACGCCTCATACTCTGAAAACCACGCCCACCGGAGGGGAAAACAATCGGGGCCACAGTATGCAACCAAGGGCTGAAACACTAACAAAATGCTAGTAGCTGGCTAAAAACATTAGATATCAGCATGTCAGAGGATTATTCTATCACCCTGTGTCTACTAGAGAGGAAAAGATATATTGACAAACTCAGTGTTGTCGGTCTATCTCAGTGTCTCTTCTCAAGCTAAGTTACTGTAGTTAGATAAGGCACCTGCAAACATAATACTGCATAGCTTTCTGATTTAGCCACATTCCACTGTCAAAATGCTTTAGCTTAACTTACAGCAATATAGTTGGTCTAAAACTGACGTTTGGATATTTGACTGACCAGTAGCCTACTGGCAGTATGCTTGCTGCACACGTAGACATACTGATTGTCTCATTCTTCCTGCTGATGCCTCACGTCTGTATCCACTTTTGTCTTCTTAAAGTCTCAGTTGGTAGTGCATCCAACCACACAGCAGCTTTTAGGCATGTTTCTGTTGTTTGCTAGCAGACCCAAGTGACAAGGAGGCACCTTGACGCAATGCAAAGTCAATGGAGAGCGATGAATTGTTTTCCCTTCCGGTGTGGGCGGGACTTAATTGCGCTCTGCCTCTATGTTGAATTGTGTTGAAACTATATTACACACCTACTCTACAGTTTATTCACATGCTGAAATACATCATCTCATATTCAATCTGATCTGTGTAGTTCAGTCCATGTGTCTGAGACCTCAACTCCTACTCTGTCTGGACAAAAAGGATGAAGTGGGAGGGTAGAAGAATGACGGAAAAGAGAGGGATTGAGAGTGTGACTAGAATTGGAGAAATTTTGATAGAAAAACGGGATATGTCGCAATGGCCGAGAGGAATCTGCTGTGGAGTTATTTATGAAAGTGGGAAAGGGAGACGAAGACAGAGAGAGAAAGTTGACGGGGAAGGTAGTGGTCAGTCTCAGCTGTGCAGCATGTGATGGCTGAATGTGACAGCTGTTTTCTAACTGGGACACACACATACATCACACACACAGGCTCTGCACAGGCATGCTGGGCCTGGGACTCCAAGGCATCTTAGGAAGTACAATGGACCCTCTTGTCTGAAGAGAGAGAGCTGTGAGAGAATAGGAGAGAAAAGAGGATGAGAGAGTGCAGAAAGAAACATGAACATGATAAGACAGGGCTGTATAGAGAGGATAAAAAAAGTGTGCAGCAGCAATCTTTAGCTAAAGCAAAGTAATAGTAGTGAGGAGAGGGGTAATAATCAGTGACTTATTGCAGCACATAACTGGACAACTTCCTCAATCCGTGTCCTCCTTGTATTCGTGTAATCTGCAGCGTGTCGTCTCTTCCAGCCGCTTCCCCCCCTGCTCCCCTGTCACCATGTCCACAAAGACTCACGTTGCTACAGCAGTGGGACGAGGCAAGGGAGCGTGTATTTGTGTATTTATTTATATGTTTTTGGGTATTTCCTTTGTTTTGCAAAATCATTTGTGTTTATGTGTCCTTGCTTGCTCTATTTGAATGTCTGTCCATATCCAGAAAAAGGGTGATGTCTGTTTGCCTCTCTAACTCCATGTGTGCCTCATGAAATCTTCAAATTGAACAAATGAAATTCTCTTCCTCCTCTCTGTCTGTCTGTCTCTTTCTTTCTGCCTATTCCATTTACTTATCCACCGTCTTGCTAGGACTTTGGAGGGGTAAGAGACAGCATTGGCAGCAGACCAAGCCTCGGAATAAAAGCTCTGTTAGTATCTTGGCTGACATTGTGGTGGGACACACACACACACACACACACACACACTCCTGGCGGGTTTTACAACTCCTTGTATATTGCTGGGTCTGGTTTTGGCAGGTAAGCTCAAGGACTCTTTGAAAGACCATTTAATATATGAGGCCTAGCGTACATGCGCACCCACCCACAAACTCAGACACACACAAGCACTCCCCTATTATTCCTGTTGTCTAATACTTGTTTTGTACTCAGCCCAGCTGATGAGGGAAGGTGAGCGGCCGGCCGGACTCAAATACTTTACTGTTTTAGACGGTGGGGATGGGGGTGAGGGGTGGCAAGGGGTTCATACACCACCATACATCTTCCCAACAGCACTGCAGCTCTGCCCTTGTATGCGACTACAGCCTGTTGTAAATATTTGCTGGGAATGGACAGACAGAGAGTTTAAGGACAACATCAGATACCTGGATATACGCAAAGGCACACACACCACAAAGACACAAACATCAACAGACATGAAGGCATTTCCCTTTTTTCTCAAGGACTGTCATTGCAGTTCATTGCAGTCTTTTATTGGAATTCTGATGGGAATTACAGTTTTACTCCGCTGTTTCTCCCACAGTGTCTGTTGTGGTTGGATGATTGTTAGTGGGTGAATTACAGCAAGGGCTTTGTTTTTATCTTCAGGCAGCATGAAACAGCAATCAATACTGCTCCTGAAAGATTGTCATTTAGGAAATTCAGTTATTCCCCCCCCCCCACACACACACACACACACACACACACATCTGTTGTGATGAAATCAAACTCTTTGGTAAGGTGCTCTTTGAATATTTGATACTGAACAATTGGCCATTTACTAAAACCCTCCCCCAAACCGCTATGGTCCAGTCTCTTGCTTAGCAATTGTAAAGCCTTGTTTATACTCGCGCGAGACACCGTGACACGGGGCTCTGCAGATGTCGCATGAGCTATGAGCTTGCAAAGAGGCATTTATGCTTAACATGCTATCCGTTGCGGTTTTCTTCGAAACACCAGGGGGCGTACAAAAGGAAACATTCTGTGAATAAGCAAGAAGTCAACGAGTTTTACCGGAAGATCGTCATAAACCAACATGGCTGCACTCGCTGCACTAGAGGTCGTTGTTGCTGAGGAAGAATTTAACTATTAAATCTATTAAATGTGGTGACAATCTCTCTCCATGAGTTCAGAATCATTTGGCTGTCCCTGTGGTCTCTGATGGAAGGCTGTAGAGGTGCTTGTAAAGGCTTACCTGCTCGGCCAGTCCAGCTTTGAAGGCGTCCGTGTTGAAATGAAATGCTCAGGGTGCGTCGCGCACGTTGCCTAGTTACAAAAATTTGGAGGTGAGCCTTCGTGCTTGATGCAAGTTACATGACTACGTCATTTTTGGAGCACAGACCCTCGCGCGAGGAAAGCTGCCCCGCTTAACCAGGCACGGTAGGCCTGTCAAGCTTCTCCAAATGCTAAAGTGGGATCCATGGGACTGTAGTAAGTAGTCTGCATCTAAAGAGTTTGCAGGGCGGTGTCTTTTTTGATCACCTTTTCAAAACCAAAAGCCAACAAATGCATTTATGTATGTTGCCATCAAGTGCATATTTAAGCCCCATTTGCACGGTTTTTGTTTTAAAACAAGTCAGTCGGAGACAGTGTAGGAAATTAAAAAAATATTTCGGGGTAACTTTTGCCCCCACTGTCTAAAACATTGGGGCATTTCCAAAATTTTGGGGGCAAAAATAGGAAATGAGCCCAAATTAAAATGCATAATGTTACATCAATCACCAGCTTGTGCATGAGTAAATATTTAGCAAACATACTATTTGTTCGAAAGAGATGTGTGCAATCATGTGGAAAAAATATGCAATTTAAAAAACACAATCACAAACAGCAGTGATACTATTTCTAATAAATATAGTGGATGAGGAGATTTTTAAATTTCATTCATTAATATTGTTTATAATAGATTATTAGTGTGTTTCGTACCAGATTTGGAGAAAATAGAACAGATGCCGAAACTCTGCAGAGCGCAAGGTGGCCACGGAGCTCCGCAGCCCGGTGCCTCCTGTCTTAACAGCCCAATTGGTTAACATGGGCACCAAAAGGAAGCGGGCTCCTCCTGTCTGAACCCAGCGTTATTTGCTGGGGGTGGCGTTGGTGACGACCTAGGATTGCTTTCTTCGTTAACAGTTGGAGTTTTTTTAATGAGGTACTGGTCCGTCACAGCAGCTACTTCACTGCAGGTGCAGGATCACCTGGCCTCTGCCAGTCAGGTATCGTAACAGTATTGTAAACAACAACGCTGTTTGTGCAAGTGTGCATTAGACACGGAAATTAAATGAATTGAATGAAAATAAAATGAAGGATTAGGATATTGGCCTAAACTGGTAAATATTTCTTTTTTTCTCAAAATCTTGGGGGCAATTTTAGCTCCATAATCACGTTTTTTAGGGGCAAATCTGAGATTTCTTGGGGCATTTTTGCCCTTTGCCCCCACTAATTTCCAATGCTGGAGATGGAGTTTTCAACCCACAGCTAGGTACAGCTGATAAAATCTGCCAGCAACAATTGTCATTTCAGTTGGCGAAATCAATAGTCACTGGCCGTTGTTTCAAAAATACCAAAAGATTTAGAACAGTAAATCTGCCAGCGTTACACTGTAAACTGAATTATGTGCCATGCAAGAACAGAAAACTTGACAGTAAATACAGGAGGTGGGGCTTAGCAATCGGGTAATTGTGTTGAATTATTGTTCACCTGATATACTGATGTTGTTGTTGGTTAGTAAAAAACATCTATGCTGAAGTTTGAGATGTAAAGAGAAGAGTGTGAGTTGGTGTGTGTGTGAGAGAGAGAGAGAGCATTTAGATAGAGTTTCAGGAAGTGCATGTTTGTGTTTGAGTGTGTGTGTGTGTTTGTAATTGTGTGTCAGTGTAAAATAATATTCTGAGTTCTTTCTACAGCTCTACAACTACAAAATAAAATAATAGAGGTGTGAAACAGGCAATAAGATAACACTTTATTGATAGAGTGAGCAGAAAGGGAAAAAAACTGATGGAACAACAGACGTGAACACGCCACAGAGCAGCCTGTTTTTACAAATGTGTTTGGAGATGTGACAAAGATGAAATAGATTTTTGAAGGTTTGAGCTCCTCAGGCCAAGTGCTCCAAAGCCTGAGGGCTCAAATACTTTAGATTTTCACCCTAGACCTCCAATAAATAGACTATAAAGACATGACATCTCAGGTGCAGAGTAACAAATAATTTCCCTCACCGCACTGTACCTTTGAGTTACTTGTGTTTTCACAAGTTACTTGTGTTTGAATTTGAAGAAATGTTCTGCATTGACTCAATTCAATTTTAAAGCAACCAGTACAAGCATAACAAGACCAGAGACGTGTTCACCTGCTTTTACTTTAAACATTTGATATTCTTTTATTTTAGTGCATTTTCTTGGCAAACGACTGTGCAGGATTTCCAGCAGCTGTCAGAAGAGCTCAATACACTTTTATGATATAAACCCCTAACCTTCAGGGAAAAAGAGAAGAGGTTCTACTTCAACAAAGGCCATATATTTAATGGGTGACAGTAGTCATCTACTATCTTAATTGATCACACAAAGGATGAGATGCTGTCAGGATCTGTCAGACTCAGCTCAGCAATTGACAGTGATTGATTGATGAAGCATTATGCGTTCACTTCATGAAAATTAATCACAGCAGCACTGCAAGGACTGGTCTAATGGTGGAGGAAGGACATGCAGACAAATTATTGTTTTTCTCCAGCTGGGAATGTTGGAGGCAAAGTGCTTTGGTTGAAGTTAGATTGAGGTTTGATATCACCAGCTGGGCTAATGTCAGTAGCTCTGTAATGATAATATAAATTCTTCTCATCAGTGGGTGATTTCAAAGAGGAGCACAGGTCCACACCATTGCCCTTTGACCTTTTTATTACATCCAATCATAGGACACTCAGAGCAGAGGGTTAACAGAGAAAATCAAGAAAGATCTGGGAGACCCTTTTTAATTTGTTTTTCTTGGACTCTGGAGACCTTTTGTTTGTGTAGGACACGCACACATACAGCAAATAAACCCTTTGTCTGGGTGGGGGGTTTCCACCTCCACTAACCAGTTTGGTGGGCAATACATGTATGTGACCACAGCACTTATACAGTATATCATATACAGCATTTATATTTGAAAGATGTGTGTGTGTGTGTGTGTGTGTGTGAGAGAGAGTGAGAGAGAAAGACTGAAAGAGGTGAGTTGAGCTGTGTCTTAATTTGTGTTCTTCCGTACTTCAGTTACTATTTTGAGTGCATAAGTGCGTTCACACTGACAATTATGGCAAAATGCAGTGTACTATGAGTACCCGGATGATGTACTCATAACAGTCAAAAGGTTGAGTGTGGAACGCTGCACACTTCTCACCCTCAATGGTCGCCATCTTGGCTACATAGCGGAAGGGGAGGGGCCATGGATGTATTATAAGAACTGGATACCGGACCCAAAGATGGTGCCTGTTCAGTCCAATGAGAATTGCTCGCCTGGCGCATATGCCAAAAATTTTTTCTAGCTTCTGGGTTTAATTCCAGGGGATGCAGCCCACTGAATATACACAGTAGTGTTTCTCCCGTTGGCCCCGCCTGTAAGTTCCCGCTCGGCCAATAGTGATGACACACACAGATTTTCACACAGATTTTTAAATCGCTTTTGTCGACTCAAGGAAAGTTTTACAAATATGAAACCTCCATGGATCATAAATTCATAATAGAACGAGTCATAACTGACCTTGTTTGCAGTTCGAGGTGTCCTGTCAACAGTTTTACAGACATCTCTTTTACAATGGTGGCCTATGGGGAAAATGCTTTTTGGGCCGCAGGGGATTTTTTTTTCTGCAATACCATGAGTGGCCACTGGGAAAAAATGGAAGCAAGGCTGAGTGGTGCGCCCTATCCAGGTGTTATTATACATCCATGGGAGGGACCACCAACCTATGAAAATGGGTAATAAAATTGAATTGAAGTGTACACAGTGTACTACATGAAAGTGTACTAACAGAAGTATCTAAATTGAGACACAGCATTGGTTTTTATGGCTTTAAAGGAGTGGGTAAGTAAACACAGATTATCAAGTAGTATTTTATATTGTGAAAGATGGGCGTCAACTTGAGACACAGACGCTCACACAGCTACATGCATGAGCACACATGCACACTCAGACGCACACCCTTTTACATTCCCTGCACCACCATGGGGAGTGTGTCCAAGTGTAGGCGTATCTAGTATCTCAGACTACCCAATATGCAAGTGCTTGTGTGTGCGTGTGTGTGATATTAGGTTTCTACATAACAGGTGGGATAGACTTTGCGTCATCTGTGATTGGGTCAAGTATCACGTTTTCTCCCTCAAGTCTGTCATTAACCCCCACCCCCCCCATCCCTCCCAGTTACATACTCCAAGAATACAGTCAGATACAGAAGGCCTCACTGTGTTCTCATACAGGCCTGAAACTGATGGTACTTTTTTTTTAAACAAAAAACTGCTGCAACAACACAAGATCAAATAACAAATCTCCACAAAGACTGAGTACCGACGCAAATCTCATGTCATGTCATCATGTTACAGAAGCTGAAGCTGAGGAGGAGACTAACTTCATGGTCGCTTCAGTTCATTGCTCTCAGCTGTAAACACCACAAATTGCCCACATGCTCATGAAGCAGCTGTTCCTGTTTCCATAGTTTCTATTTAATTTTCTTGTCATATTATGTCTGTGTAGAGTGAGCTGTCGAGATTTAAAGACTTATTGTTGTGAACATATTCTGTCTTTTGGTAAATCTTTATTTCGCTGTTGCTGTCAGCTTCAGTAATGTAAAAATGAGCTCTGGTTCAAGTGAGACATAGATGATATGTCTTTATTTCCTTTATGTTTTTCTTCCTGGCTGTGTCTGCAGTCATGGCTGAGGATATACGGTTACCTGCCCCAGGCCAGCAGACAGATGTCAACCATGCGATCAGCTCAGATCCTGTCCAATGCTATCAGCGACATGCAGCGGTTCTACAGCTTGAAGGTCACTGGACGGATGGACCCTCAAACCATCAGGTCAGCGGGGCTTATCTATGACATTTTTTTTTAATTTAGACACACTCATATGGACCAGCCCCCAAAACACTGTCCTGCAACTCATTTTGGGTCCCAAACTTTAGTCAAATTGTTACTTTTAACTTTTAAGGATGATTTGGAATAGAATTTGGAAATATCGACTTTTAACAGGATTAGCTGGTCAAATCCTCAGTGGTATAAAAGAATAGGTAATGTTTTCCCTTCCTCAAGGACTGCCGTTGAGCAAGGTGCACATTCTCCTGAGTTGCTTTAGAGGAACTGCTCAGTTAGGGCCCTATAAAATCCGTTTGAATTTTTTCCAGATTCCGTTTTATTTTTTCCCAAATTCCGTGTTTTTCTGTTTTAATTTTTATGACTTCTGTGTATTATGATTTAAGCACATTTTGTCATCAGAAAAGTCTAATCATGTGAATAAAATGTCAACAATTCAATAACAAAATATTGTATTTGATTTTGATCTCCCGCTCCAATAGAGCCCTGCCCTCGGTGAAACACCAACACCGAGAGCAGAGGACAGAAGCAGCGTGTCCGTAAATGACACCAAAACATAGTAGCCTAGTTTTTTCTGTTCATTCGGCTTAGGTGCTGGGAAAAAAATGCTTATAATGGAAGGGAAAACTGATTTTTATACATGCATCCACAATATTCTGCGTTTTACAGTTGATTCCATTTTTATTATCAAATTCCACAATTCCATCGTGGAAATCATAGTACCCTACTCAGTAGCCTGGCTTTACTAGGCAGCTCACAGACACAGACATCAAGAGGATAAAGTAGGGGTTTTAACATCATTCTCTCCTTCATCTCTTCTCTTGGGTGCTCCTTCCTTGGGTACACACACATCTCTTGCCTGCGCCTGACCTCTTTCAACTCCTTCAGTGCCATGAAGAGACCCCGTTGCGGAGTGCCTGACAAGTTTGGAGGCCAGATCAAAACTAACGTGCGGCGGAAACGCTATGCCCTCACCGGTCATAAATGGAACAAGAGCCACCTCACTTACAGGTAACAAAAAGACGTTCTGTTTGTAAAGAAAATATAACCTGCCACAAATGCACAAGTTAGTACATGCAAAAAGTCTGTCTTTTCTGTAGGTGGCTACTGTAAAACGTTATGTTGCTTGGGAATCCACAAAGGGATATGTTTTACTTGAAACACATTTGGGACGCAAGCCTTTGTAAGATTTGTTTTTTCCTCTTCCCCTCTTTGTTCCCATAGTATCCAGAACTACACTCCCAAGATTGGAGAGTATAACTCATACGAAGCCATCCGGCGGGCTTTTAAAGTCTGGGAGGGGGTGACCCCATTGACCTTTGACGAAATCCCCTACCAGGAGATCAAATATGGACGCCGCAAGGAGCCCGACATCATGATCTTCTTCGCTTCGGGTTTTCATGGAGACAGCTCCCCTTTTGATGGGGAGGGAGGCTTCCTAGCTCATGCCTACTTCCCTGGACCTGGAATGGGTGGGGACACTCACTTTGACTCCGATGAACCTTGGACAATAGGAAACCAAAACATACAAGGTAAACGGTTACTGTCAGTATAATTTGTAATGTTTTTTGTATTATGGATTTTAGGGACAATGGTCATTTTCCTTAGCGACAAAGAGAAAAATAATTAGAAAGCATAAAAAAACTGGAGAAGAAAACAATGTTCCAAGCTACTAATCTACAACAAACACCTTTTCCAGGACTTTAAAAAGAAGCACAGCCTGATATGGCTTCAGGTGGGTGGATGTTTTGCTGCACAAGTTGAGTCGGTGTGTAGTATGTTTTTGTTTACATGTGTGCAGCTACGCAGACAGCTTGCTGTGTTACAGAGCTTTTTCTTGAGGGCTTGGATGATGCAAGGGAGTTCCTTAACTTGTGGGGTTATTAGGTCCTTGATAATTTCTGCGAGTGTTCAGCTGCTGAGCAGTTTGCAGCACTAAAGTTGTAATGGATCTCTATAATAGATAGCAAACAGCTGTCCCCATCGCTTTCCTCCACACCTAACTAGAGTCGGCACAGCTCAGCTAGCTACATCATCTCATTTGTCAGGCTCTGCTGCTCCATTTACCTCTATAAAAGTTCAAAGGTTACATCACACAACCTTTGCCCCAACTGTACCTCCTTATAGTTCTCAAATTTGCCCCCAGTTATGTTGGTAAGAACTTGTACTGACATACACTAATCCATGAACTCTGTGATCCATGCACCATGGTCTGTACAAGCTGAACTAGGCACATATGCAAGATATTTGTACTCCTCTGCTATTCAGGACTTCAATTTGCTAAAGTCATTGCCTAAACTTAAACGCATCCCTCAGTCCTTCATGTTTAACCTTTACACTTTCCTCAATATGAACCCTAAACCCAATTACAAGTCTAGCACTAAACTAATCATATGCAGAAGTGAGAGTTAAGAAAAGATCTTCATTTTTAAGAATCTTTAAGAAGTCTTCAGTTGCTCTTCTTTCTGTGCACCCATTAACCCTGCTGACTAGAGAGGGATTTTTTTTTTGCGACAATGGGCTTACCTGCCTGGTTATCTACACACACACAGCAGACACAGACAGCTAAATGTTGTGTGTGTCCATGTACGACTGTGTGTGTGTGTGTGTCTGTATCCGTGTGATCAGCTGTGTGTGGGATGTGTCGCAGGACAGATCACAGGGACGGCGGAATGCCACAGTAAGTGGGAGTGTGTTCCACTCGGGGAGATCTGTAGACTGGTCCCTTTGTTGCACCACGCTACTTCAGCTTAAAAGTACAAACAAATTACAATCTTGTCTGACTTTAGTTAGACAGATGTCCAATTAGTTTTTACAGTCTTCATTTAACTCCGGCATTTTTACTGCCTTCCAATTGCAAATTCGCTGAAAAATAGCCTGTTTGTGAAATTAGAATTTTGTCATTTTTTCAGCTGGCAAATTCATGCAGTTTGATCCATCAATTGGCTGTTGGACTGACAGTGTACAATACAGTCAAGAGTATCTTTTTTTCTGTTGTACAGCATTCAGAGCTGACAATCCAACCATTTTGCTTAATTCACTTCATTGTTTGAGTCACTTATCAAGCAAAATTGACAACCATTCTATGGTTCTAGCTTCTCAAATATAAAGTTTGCTTCTTTTTCTCTGTTTTATTAACCTGACGCTCCAGATGGTTTGTTACACAGAACCATCTGAGAAGTCATCCTTGGAAACTGTTTGGAAAACGGCAGGCACTTTCAAAAAATACTCAGCACCGTCTATCACGGGCTAACTTCAAACAATCAGATCAACGAACCGTATGACATAGTAGGAGAGCCGAAGCTGGTCGGGAGAAGAGCGAAAACCATCTAGTTTTCCATTGAGAAAAGCCTTCAGTGCCGTTCTTTGCTCTTCTATCAATAAAGAAATACATTTCTCATATAACTGATGCTATAGTAGCATCTATGCTAACCTCTTTAGGACCTTTGTTGTTTTCAAATGAACAGTTGCTTCTCACTGTCATCACACCTAAACTACGCCCGTAGCTGCCAGTAGTTCTTCATAAGACGCTGATGGTCCAAACCACTGTGGTTTAGCCACAAGCGCATGACCTGGCAAGATGGATTCTCGCATGATCTCGCGAATCCAGCTGCCTCGCAGGGTAACTGTTTTATATCATTGTAAATTAAATATCTTTAGGTTGTACACTGTTAGTCGAACAAAACAAACTAGAAAATTGTGACAGGCATTTTTCTTTTCTATTTTCTGACTTTTTATAGACTAGTCTAAATGACTAATCGATGAATCGGAAAAATAACCCAACCAGTTAGTTGCCACCACTGATGCAGAATAGGGATATTATAGGGGCATTCTCCCAGAACTACCACTATTCATATGCTGGTGCAAACAAAAGTAAAGTAGTTTGTACCTTAATCTCACATGAAGCAGCAGAATTGTATAAAGTCTCAGTTAGCAGTCAGTCTGACCTGCTTTTGGATGGGGTCAAACAAAAACAGACTTAAGCTAAGGGATCAATAATTACACCTAAAAATTTAATATGACAGAAAATCCATTTCTTTCCCTTTCCTTGACTCCAGTTTCATTTGTCAGCGAGTAACATGGTCTAAACATTTTCGGTGTAAACCTTGTGATGCACAATGTGATTAATCAGCCTTTTTGACACAGATGCTCTCACAAAAACAGCTCTTAAGCTTTATCCAAATAACTTGCTGATATGCACACTCAAACACACCTTACACAGATGAAACACTGTAGGCCAATAGCGGTAAAAGGTCAGATGCTTTTGTGGTTCTTTGTGGTCTGATGAGACTAATGTGAGTAAGTCGCTGGCAAATGCGGAGGGTGCATTTTGGTTGTCAGGGTGCTGCTTTAGTGTGCGTTTTCTTCACCGGGAGTTCCCTTCACTGCTGATGAATGAGGTGAGAGAGTGAACAAAGCGTCAGAGAGTTGTAATAGGACTTGAATGACAAAATGTGTGTGTGTGCGTGTGCAGGGTAGTCAGAATTAGCAATAGCTGCATTGGCTTCACCAAGACTTTTGAAGTTTACTCTAGCTTTTCTCTGTCGAACTGAATGGTTGTCAGTTACCTCACAAAGGCCTCTTTATCTGCTCTCAGTGCTCTCTCTCTCTCTCTCTCTTTCTTTCTTTTTTCATCCTCAGCTATCTCTAGCACTTACCCTCTGCTGTTTTCTCTCCTCGAGTGTTAGCTGCAGCTTAGTATGCCATGAGGACATTCATGTGACTCTGAAATTATAGATTGCAGGGGAGATGAACTGTGGATATCCTTGTGTGCGTGTGTGTGTGTGTGTGTTTTGCAAAGGGGAAATGAGATGCACAAGGACAGGCATCCCCTTCCCTTGCATGCACAGCAGTGACATCACCAAGTCCCAATCCCCCCCAATCAGCATGATGTCACCGGCCAAATCTGACCAATCAGCATGGGCCTTAAGGCCAGACAAAATGGCTAGCAAGTTCAAAGTTCACCGAGAGCAGGGCCGGGCAACAAAGAGGTATTATTGACTGAGGGGAAGTACCCAAATGTGTCCTGGCTTCACTTCAGAGACGGACTTATAGGAGTATGTTGGTCAATTCGAAGCCAGCTTTTCTTTGGTTTTAAAAATCTGTAATAAGTCTTGTGTAGAGAGGAAGTTGATGCAGTGGTCAGTGTGTCACAGCTGTGTTGTGGCCTTGTCAGTGTGTGATTGTTGTGTTGCGGTGGCAGTGGACAGCATCCCTTGATTGGTTAGAAATGTTAGAAACGTATGCTGATTCATATCAGCAGTCATTAGAGGGCCTGTCCGTCTGTGATTTTTCTGTCAGATCTGTAGAGATTGTTAGTGACATGATAACTGGGAGAGAACAAGCCATTCATATACATTGACTGCATGGATTTATTAGGACTTTCTGCCCTCTGTGGCTTGCAGCTTCTGTAGTCCATGTGTATTTTTCATAAGACACACATTTGAATGCAGAGGAACACATGTATTCTGTTTTTCTCCTTCTGTACAAACAAACAAAAAATGAAGTGCATATTATGTAACTTTCCTCTCTCCCCTAACTTGTCTCTTTGCTTCATCATATCCATTCAGGTAATGACCTCTTCTTGGTGGCAGTACACGAGCTGGGCCACGCCCTGGGTTTAGAGCATTCCAACAACCCACTAGCCATCATGGCTCCCTTTTACCAATGGATGGAGACTGAGAACTTCCAGTTGCCTGAGGACGACCGGCGGGGCATACAACAGATCTATGGTAGGATGTTTTTTGGATTGGTTCTCTTGATGTCCAATTTGTTAAAGGTTGGGTAGGCAGTTTTCTTTTGGCGTCATTGGGCAAAAATGCCATATTAACCATGCAGCATATTGTAATTCAAGTGGTCTGAGAGCAGACCTCTACTTCAGCCCCCCTTCTTGCCTCTGTTTTCAGGCTTCAGAAAATCTATCCCGTGACGATAGACTTTAGCCAATCACAGGTTATTTCAGAGAGACGGTGTGTTCGTATTGGCTAAGCTACAAGAGCAGATGTGTGTACACGTCCCTTCAGATGGTGAAAACCTGATTCAGTGGAGGAAAATCCTGCTGAAAATCCTGAAACATTTGATAAATTTCCAACACCTCCTTTGCCTACAGCGGCGTATAGTACAAAACAGCACGTCCCGGCTCCACATGGAGGTTCAGGCTCATTACATTCAATGCCATGGCGCTCATAACGACGAGTGGCAAAGAGGCATGATGACAAACAGTGGGGAATAACTTTTGACGGGGGACAGTGGTGTGTTTGTGTGGTGTACTAGCCTCTCTTCCCGCTGCTGGACAGCGTTGCAGCTGCCTCTGAAGCCTGGGGCGCAGAGCAGAAAACAAGTCACGGCGGGAGAGACTACGGTCTCAGTGAGGCTCACGCCGTGGAGAGCGAGCCCTACAAGGGATACGGTTTCACTGGGGAACCGACTCCTTCTGCTGCCGATCGAAGTTGTGGGTTTGGTGGGAGGGGCTTAGCGGAGTGATACGAGGCAGCAGAGAGAGAGGCGGAAGGTTTTGCCTACCTCAGCTTTAAATCATGAGGACATGAACTGGTAATTTGCACTTTATGTAAAATTTAACATTTGAAAATATTTTTAATGCATTTTTTTCCAACAAAATGACCACTCTGTCAAAGAACACAGTTATCTTTTCATTTTTGATTATCCCAATAGGTTGCCTGAATGTTTTTTGGAAATGCATGTTACACCTTCAAGTTCATCAATTGCAGAAATATTAAAGGAATAGTACGAGATCTTGGGAAATGCCTTTTTTGCTGAGAGTAGATGAGAAGATCAGTACCACTCTCATATCCATCCGTTAAATATGAAGCAACAGCTTAGCTTAGCATAAAGACTGGAAGCAGCACTGGAAACAGCTCGACTGGCCTCTAAAGCTCACTAATTAACACGTTATAGTGCAAAAACGACACGTTTTGGTTTATGGGTGGTTATGTGCTGGACTGTTTCTAGGCCAGGAGCAGTAAGTTGAAATTGTACTGTGAGGCTGCCAGGCAACCAGAGGAGACTCCGAGATATGACATGTTAATTAGTGAGTTTTAGATCGAATAGAGCCACGCTTGCTGCTTTGTCATGTTTCCACTCCATATGCTAAGCTAACTGTCTCCTCGCTGTATCTGTCTGTATTTAACAGACATACAGTTATATATGAGAGTGGTATCTATATTCTCATCTAACTCTCAGCAAGAAAGCCAATAAACATATTTCCAGAAATGTTCTATTCCTTTGAGAGATCCTAACCACGCCTTAAGTTTATACCCATATTTTATTTAATTGTAATTGCCACTCTGTTTGTTTCTCCCTGAAGGTCAACCAGACAGTGGCCCCACCCAGGCCCTGCCCACTGTGACACCGCGTCGCCCAGAGCCCAGGCCACCTCAAACACCTCCTCGGCATCCTGACCGCCCCAGGACCACTGAAAGACCAGATCACTATGGACCCAATATCTGCGAAGGGAACTTTGACACGGTCGCCATGCTCCGAGGAGAGATGTTTGTTTTCAAGGTAAATGGTTTGAGGATCGGGATATAGGGGCGTTTTTAACTTCAGCCACAGCCTGCTAGCTTGATTTAAGTTAGGAGCATAAAACATTAGACGAGATATGTTTGCCCTCACTGTGGTTCATTATATGTCCTTGCTTGGAAATTC
Source organism: Macquaria australasica (assembly GCA_005408345.1). Classification (NCBI taxonomy): domain Eukaryota; kingdom Metazoa; phylum Chordata; class Actinopteri; order Centrarchiformes; family Percichthyidae; genus Macquaria; species Macquaria australasica. The sequence goes on from SEMN01000271.1 coordinate 287,910, forward strand.
AGTCGACTTCCAAGAGAGGAGCTGTCCTGACAAGTTAACTGTGTCAGTAAATGAGTTATTTTTTTCTGTAGAATCAGTTTGAGACAAATGGCGTGTGCGCAGCCAACAAGGGATCTGTTTTCAATCAGGTCCTTGTGGATTGTAAACCAACAGGGCCAGTGTTTTTTATGAGACGCAATGCTGTTAAAAGGGTGGGGTGTGGTCAGGTGTTTTCCTTAAAGAGCCTCTGGACCCATACAAAACATTCATAAGGGCTAAAGCAGCAGTAAGCTGTTAGCTAGGATTTTACCTTTAAGAGATATGTCGTACAAAACTGCCAGCACTGGTCATTTTGCTGTTGGCTGCAGTTGCTGTCAGCTGGGTTTTATTATGTATTTAATATTAAGTTTTTTTTGTATTATGCAACTCAGCCCTGTGGTCATTTGTTAATATACATCTGCTCAGTGTTTATGGCCATCGTGGAGGTATTGGTTGTCAGTGTCGATGATGCAAGAAAGTGTACGTGGTCATTCTCAAAGTTAAATTAATTGAAATTTCAGCAGCAAATAGGACTCAATTTCTCCCTGTGTATTTTCTCCTCTTCAGGATGTGTTCAGAGACACTCTACACATAGTGCAGCTCTACAAAGATAAGCAATGATGTGTTTCAGTGGGAGAGGTCAGAGGGGGTGTCCAGTGTTGGCAGCGATGAACACTGAAGAGGTTTGGAGATTTGAGACAGGGCTGCCTGGACAGAGAATACCCAGGCTTTACTGTAAGAGAGACTCAGCTTTCACTTCCAGAAAAGTTGTCATAATATCTGAGATTTTGACATTTAACTGTGAACCACATCAGTAGGGATTCAAACAGCTGAAGATATCCAACAGTGTCAGACTATCAAGCACTTATTGAACCAGATCCCAGTAAACCTATGACATACCTATGTCAAAGGTGACATATAAAACTACTGTTTCTGCAACTGTTGTTTCCATTAACTTGGAAAGACTGCTTTTAATTTTAGCGCACCTGACTCATGGAACAAAATACAGCACCTCCTTAAAATCAATACACTTATACCTTTTGGACATTTTAGAAGTTTGATCTTAAACCTCCCAACCTCGACTTGTAATTGTTTTACATCATTGTATTTTATTTTATATTTTAATTATTTTAATTTATCCATCAAATTATCTTCCCTAATCTGAAAGTTTTAATGGCTTTTTATTAGCTAATTGTTGTATTGCCTCTTCTCTGTTAGTACATATCTTTGTTGTTTTTCCTTTTCTTTGCTTTCGTGATTGACTCGATGTCATTGTAAAAGAAGGTCGCCCCTCAATGATCTCTCGGGTGACTATTATTATAGTTGTAGAGTAGAATATGATGGAACACACAATGTATATCTCCTATCTTGGACTGTAAGTGTTTCTGATGCTTACCAGTAGTTATAAGACTTGGCGTACAGCTGCCTGCACATGGTCAAACAGTTATATCTGTACTCTTGGGTTTCATTTCATCCATTAATGTCTATGTTCTTGGGTTTCATCCACAGTCATGAAGCTAGTCTGGATAGGATTAATCCAAAATTAACTTTTTCCTTGCCTACCAGTGGTTCTTAAACTAGGCTAATACAAATGACCTGATCAGAGTGAATGCAGACCACAAGCAATTCATATACTTTTAGTGATCAGTTCAATTTTGAGGTTACAGTTCTGTTATCATTAGTGTGAAAGTTTTTATCAGGAAGAACTACCTATCAAGTGCCAAAAAGTAAAATTCATCATCTGTGGCTAAATTAAAGGTTTGTAGTTTTGTTATGTAATTATCATTCATTTACATGTTTATTTTTGATCTGCCCCTTGCAGCTGAGCCCAAACGTTAATTGCAAGTTCACAGTACTTCAATTCACTGCTTTGTTTCTTCATTTTTAGTGACACTAGCGGTGTGGCTCTATGGATGACAATGGCCATCGGTCGGTCCACCACTTTGGTCCAGACTGCAATATCTCAACAGCTATTAGAGGGATTGCCATAAAATTCTGTTCAGATGTTCATGGTCCCCAGAGGATGAATCCGAATAACTTTAGTGATCCCCTGACTTTTCCTCTAGTGCCACCAGCAGGTTTATATGTTTGTTCTTTTGGTGAAAAGTCTCAACAACTATTGGACGGATTGCCAGAAAATTCTGTTCAGACATTCATGCCCCCCTTAGGATGAATTGTAATCACTTTGGTGGCGTTTAATCTAGCACCATCATCAGGTCAACATCCGTCCAATAGTTTGGTTTATGACCAAATCCTGCAAAACGAATGGCATTCCCATCAGCCTCAGCTGTACTTTGTGTTAAGTTCTAATTAGCAAATGTAAGCATGCTAACACGCTAAACTGGTAGTGAACATTATACCTGCTAAACATCAGCATGTTAGCATTGTCATTGTGAGCATGCTGATGTTAGCATTAAGTTCATAGCACCACTTTGCATAGACTCTTTGCTGGCTATGTATCAGCCCATGTACAATAACATTAAAGTTGATCTGATCTTGGGCTTTTAAACACCATGCACAGAGGAGAGCAACAGGACAAAGGCTGGAAATGTTACAGCCTTGTCTTCTTTCACTTCTTAATAGTCTCATTGAAAGAGAAGGTGTCAGAAAGGACAAAGATTGACAAGTGACATATACACTACAGATATTATTGTCTCCAAATTGTTACTGATTTTTGTGTTTTATTGTCATTTAGCACTTGGCTTGGGATTAATTTCCAACTGTGCAGTTCATATTCAAATTGTCCTCATGTCAATTTGGAAGTGATGCCTCCACTGTTCAGAAATTGTAGTTATTAATGGTGGAGATAGACATTGTTCTTCTCTGCATAGGCAAAATGACTTACTTTATGTACTGTTTGAGTGGGAGTAATCTGTAGCACATCAGTACCACTCTCTCTTCTTCACAGACTCTTGTCCATTAAAAGAAGAAAGGGGCTGTCATTCTGGAGGGTCATTTCTCCTTTTCTTTTATTCACTTGTAGTAATTCTTCACAGCAGAAGGCTGGACATAAAGACAGCCAGCAGAGCGCACTGAGCTGCTTTCAATATTGAAACTCCCATACTGAGATCTGGTCTGCTCTGCTGAGGACTAATATGGTCAATTCAGTCTTAATCTGGTCAACGCAAGGAGCTGTCAGACCACACAAATTGAAGAGCATTGCAGTCTGTTCGGTTCGGCCCTGTTCTGTTTCTCTCAGCTCCCGCCAATCCGTCTCCATTCTGCTCCATTCCATACTGCGCCGGGCCGTCCTTTCTGCCAGTGTGTCCTGCACGAAGGACAAAACTAGGTGTGCTTGCCAGAAAGAAGCAGCGCTGAGCATTTTACTGTTACATTATCCAGGACAAGCAGGGCTACTGACTCACCACTTATGAATGAGTCTGAGGGCTTCTGGTGTACATTTGTCTGCTGGCTCGTGCGCACACCATGTACAGTAGATATGGACATTCACAAGCATACGTGTCTCTCTGTGCTTGGATTAAAGCATGCTACTAGTAGTTATTTTCCTTGTTTTGTGCTGCTGACTTGACCATGAAATCAAACAGTTCTTTATAGAAGTTATCTTGTAGCAGAATGTGATCAACAGAGAGAGCGCAATAAGGGGACGTGATAAAGCCACCAGAGCAGACATTGACTATTAATAGCCTGCTAGTGTTCCACTATTGTTAGTTTATTGCACGTTCTGGTCTAGTTATCCTGCAGAGCTCAGTTTGCTTGACATAATGACCATCGAGCATTACGACAATGCTATCTGACCTTAGTGGGACAAATAGTTAAAATCAGTTGACTAATGAAAAGTGAATTTTCTTACCGTAGCTATCTGTGCATCCTTCCCATCCTGCATGAACACTTCATATCCTTGTGCATAGGAAGGTTTTGAAAGGGCAGGGGGATATAGTTAGAATGAGATATAAAGCCATATGTTTTGAACTTATCTGGGCATTGGTTTACTTTTGATTTATTTGTTGGTTTTGACACTCAGCCAGGAATTCAGAAAGACAGAGAAAAAGAGAAATTATTTTTCACTACTTAATTTTGTCCCCTCAGGGCCTCTGGTTCTGGCGGGTGCGTAAGAACAGGGTTCTGGATAACTACCCCATGCCCATCAGTCACTTCTGGAGGGGTCTGCCCGGAGACATAGATGCTGCCTATGAGAGACACGACGGCAGGTTCGTCTTCTTTAAAGGTACGCAGCAAACACTCTCACACACGCACTGATGGATGCATGCTCCTCAACACACAACTCCCAGAATATGATTACTTCCTCACTAAGGCCAGTAGTGTTCAACAGTCTGCAACAACTAATGCAGCTAAATCTGAATGTTCTTTAAGACAATATGGGCGGTTTGCAGCACAAGAAAATTAAAACACATCTCACAACTCTTCTCCAGTACACCATGCTTTACTCACTAAATGTTTTTGGCTACTTCTCCGATGAAGGCAAGACAATGAAAATATGAATGAATAAAGAGTGGTGTTCTGGAGAAGAGTTGTTTTGATTTTGATTTACTGAAGCTCACACTGGTCTGCACCTCGCTGTGTGTACATTTTCAAAGTTAGAAATTGTTGATTTTGTATTTTACAATTGCATCAATTATAAAAGACTTCTACATTATACAAGCTCAATTATTTCATGAGTGGTTTTATTTGCAATATTTTTGCAATATGATGGCATGATGGGTGAATTGAATAAGTGTTTTCATAAAAGTGGTCACTCATTTTGGAAGAACTGACTGACACACATTCACCTCTTCCCCCATACCCCTTTGCTCTTGTTAGCGAACAGCAATCTCCCCACTCTGTTTCTGGTTATTGTTGCTATGAAAACAGGCCTGGCCCTCTTCTAAATCTTATTTTTCTGGTATTGTTAGCTGTCACTTAGAGCATGACAGATGTCCAGTAGCAACAATAGCCTTTGAGAATATGCCCAATTTTGAAATTAAGGGTACTAGCTGCACTAGATGCAGGAATGTAACATACAAACTTTGTGTCAACACTGACAAACAACACCAGTGTTTGGATTCAGTTTCCAGTGAAACAACACTGTTTACTCTGCCATGCCAATACACAATCATAGGTGGATTCACTGGATGCTGTGGTATAACACAATATCCAGGTTTTAGTCAGTCTGTGTTACATATGTAGCAGCATGTCAGGTCTGTAAGGTAAAAAATATTGTTTTGTTTTCATCTTTATAGATAAGGTATTGCAATTTTTGAGTAGTGCAGGGTTGGTATCACGAGCATATGGAACATACGTATACTCTTTAACATAAGTATACTCTCCTGCATAGATCCACCATCTGGTTTCTTCTTTACAACCTAAATACAGTTATAATGCTCCATGATAATTTAAAACCATCATGTCTTAATGCTTTCATATTTTAACGGTAAAACAGATTCTGGAATTCTTCTCATCTTCTGCAGATAATGTTGAAGATATATATACCCCCACCACCTTAAGAGAGCAGCGGCACATAATGTATTCTACATGCAGAGTATAAATCTCTTTTAGCACAGGTCATTACTTATACTGTGAGTCACTGAGAGCAGCTTGTCTTTTATAAGGGTGGATAAAGTTGTTGAATGAAAAATAAAGAACCCAGTCTTTATTGCAGCTTGACTCTGGGAGCTACAGGCTTTGGGGCAGCTGTTGATAATGAGGAGGATGAAGTCATGAGCAAGCCTCTCAGCGTGACACTTGGTTGCAAGCCATTAGCAAAGGAAGAACAAGAGAAAGGAAGAGGAAGGAAGGAAAGAAAAAAGATAAGGAAAGAAGGAAGGACTGGCAGACCTGAGAGCACAAGAGAGGGGGAGACAAACACAGCAGTGGGATGTCTGATGGACCGATCAGATCAGTCAACAACTTGACTTTCTGTCAGCGGGAAGACATTAGTCCTTTCTCAATCTGCAGTTTTCTCTGTACTTGTGTTCTTGTGGAAACGTCATCAGTCATGGCCAGTTTGCACAGTGTTCTTGTTCTTTGGGATGCTTTGGGAGCTGACTTGTGTGATTTTGAGGTAGAAAAGTATCCCAGCATACATTTCTCATGGAATCAGCGGTAATGGAAGTGTACAACCAAACCCACAACTATCCCAGTCTATGTTACCCTATGGGATATTGCCACTCCCCACTCCCTGTTGTGCTGAACGTAGTGTCCTTGTTGGGTGTGACGAGGCCAGAGTTTAGACGATATCAGCATTGTATTCCACATTGACAACATAATCCATTCAATGTGTGTTGGCTGACTGCTAACTGTTATTCCCAAATTTAATTTTGGGATTCTTTAGGTGAGGAATGTTAAAAAATATGGTAGAATTATCAAATAATGCCTACTTGAATTTTTTTTTTCTGACGTTCTGTGGGCCAGCTAGCAAGGCAATTTAGGGCCCCTTCATCTCCCAAGATGACCATCTGGTCTACGTCCATAGTCGTATTAAGCTTCAATGAAAATTATTAGGGCTGTTACTGACTGAGAATTTTGTCAGTCAAATCGGATTTGGCTGTTCAATACGAATACAATATGAATATTTATTTACTATACGACTATACATTTCTTTTTTTTCATATAGACTATCAAGCAACACTTTATTGAACTGCCAGATTTTTGAACGGGGTTTGGCGGGTGGTTCAGGGTGACATCGACATTCTCATAATATAGTAAACAAGCCAAGTTAGCCCCCCAAGCTAATGCATGCTAACTACGAATCGGAAATGTGCAACAACATTTTTTGCTGACAATAGATATAAAAAAAAAAGCCACAGGCTATGACATATTAAGATGTTGTGAGCTGTAAATTCACCACTTCTAAGCAGAAGGTAACAAGCTGCATACTGACTGACAAAGAAAGCAAACCACGACTACTCGACTTGAAGAATCTCAGTCGACTGAGTGGTCTCCGACTGATGATTCCAATCTTCGACTTTCAGGGGGCAGCCCTAAATTATATAGGAATGAAATCAGAGGCAGTGTAGTGTATGTTACCAAATATCCTTTTGTTGTGAATATATACAGTACATAACAGTGAGGATAACAGGCATTGTTGTTGTGATGTGTCTAACTGAGCTGGTGATGATGACAAGAAAACTTGTGCCAATTGAGTGTACTGCGTCCTTCCGTCCTTGGGAGTTTGGGCCAAGAACCTGGCACTTTATGTATTGAGAAAGGTCTGGGGGGAATATATTTAATGAGGATAAATGGATGGATGGCAGGTTGGATGGATTTTGGTCATATTGTACATAAAATATCTGGAAGATCTGGATTTTGAAAGGTGAAATCCAGACATTGGAAAGTATGGGAACATCAGAGACTTAAACAGTAACATGCAAAAATGTATTCATCCACTTGTCTTACACAGCTGTTGTATTACCCAGAGGTTTCACAGCTGTTTTTACCCCAAACAAGCCCAACTGTAATAGAAACCAAACAGTTTATCCCTTTAGAAAAACACCAGTAACACAGCAGGAAGGAATCAAATCTTTAGGTCACTGAAGCGTTCTGGCATAGTTATGGTAAGTCATGGGATTTTACATCAGAGCTGTGCACCACAGGAACCCTGGGAAGCATTGCGTCAACCACTTGTTCTCTCTAGATGCTGAGTGCATAGCACGGAGGCGGGGGGAGGGGGTGGATGGGTGGGTTTTATTTTGGAGAAGGGAGGGAAAAGTGGATTGAAGCCAAGAGGAGAGATGTAACGTGCCAGGAGGAACGGAGTCCCCCTGTCTGACACGGTGAAAACAATAAAACCTTCCATTCAGTGAGAAATCTGCTTTAGCCTGACATGAGACAAGCCACTCTTAATTGATAATTACAAGCTACACCCAAACTCCTTAGTCAATGATGTTGTACTTCTGTGTTTTGATTACTTGCCAACAAATCATTATTGCATTCACATCATTTACAAGTGTGCGTAAATGCTGGTTTTGTTTCTCTGATTGTTCTTATTATTCTCTTTTTAAACCTCATTCAGTTTCAATTATTTAACATATTCAGTGCCAGCAAATGAAATGTGTGTACACGAGCAGAATGTGTATGGGTACGTCTGTTCTTGTATGTGGACGTGTGTGTAACCAAGTGTACATTCCATACAGTTTGATCGTGTGTGTTGTTAACATTTTCCAGAGTCTATGAGGGTTATGAGTGGGAGTGGATAGGCAATGTACTGATGTATGCACCATAAAGGATCATTAAGGAATTTTTCTCTACTCTCCTCAGGAAACAGATTCTGGCTTTTCAGGGAGGCTAACCTGGAACCGGGCTATCCGCTGGAGCTGGTTGATTATGGTCGGGATATTCCCTACGACCGAATAGACACAGCCATCTGGTGGGAGCCATCTGGCTACACTTACATCTTTCAAGGAGACTGGTAACGTAGCCTACAACAGTATATTATATATTACTATATTGATAGTTTGATTCGTTCTGATAGTTAAGACAACCTTTTACAGACTGAGCTTAATCTCAACTCATGTCATTCCATGAAACAAATTTAAAATGAATTGCATAGTCAGTCTACCACTTTGATCCAGACTGAAATATCTCATCAACTATAAGATAGATTGCCATTACATTTTGTACAGACCTTCATGGTCCCCAGAGGATGAATTTGGTGACGTTGGTGCTTCCCTGGCTTTTCCTCCAGTGCCAACATGATGTTGACATTTAAGTTAAGATTGAAATGTCTCAACAACTGTTTGACGGATTGCTACAAAATTAGGTGCAGACGTTCATGTCTGACTCAGAATGAATTGTAATCATTTTTGTGACTGTCTTACTTTTCATCTAGCTCCATCAACATTTTAATGTACTTTGTGTCAGCTGTACTAGTATGTTAGCATGCTAACATGCTAAAATAAGATGGTACATGGTAAACATTATACCTGCTGAACATCAGCATGTTAGCAGGATCAGTGTGAGCATATTAAAGTTAGCATTTAGCTCAAAGCACCACTGTGCAGCCTCACACGGCAGCTAGTGTGTCGTAGAAAGGTTTTATGTCAGTCCACCTGGAGTTTTTTGTTAACCCTTTTTCCATTTATAGACTAAAATGACTGAGATCACAGTAATAATGTATGTCAGAAATTCCCAGCATTGCCCTGTGAGTATTAAGCTATTCAAGAGGAATAGCAGCAGCTGTGTTTGTACAGCTCTTTGTTAGCAAAGTTAGAAAGTCCTGTGAACAATACAAACATACTGAACACGCTTGCCACTGCTGCAGAACAGAAATAACACAAGCTTATGCAAAGGCAACATATTTATATAAAATAATTACACTAAAGGTCTGCAAATCCAATAAGACCTCACTAAGCACAGTATGACTGACTTGCTATTACTGCATTTACACTCAGCACTGATTTGAGTGTTCTGTGGAAACCATACTGTTATATACACACCTTGTAGGCCCACCCTGTACTGTACTGTGTAAGAAGTCTGTTCTTTTCTTATTTAGACAGTCAATAAACAGTAACAACCATCTTCTCCGTTGACGTCTGCAGGTACTGGCGCTTCAATGAGCACTCGCGCTTGGCTGACAGAGGTTACCCGAAACCAATCAGTGTCTGGGGATCGTCAGTGCCCTCTACTCCCAAAGGGGCCTTCCTCAGCGATGATGGAGGTGAGCTGAGACAAGAAAAGTGGTTTCTTTGTGCGGGCGGGCGTGTGTGTGTGTGTGTGTGTGTGTGTGTGTGTGTGTGTGTGTGTGTGTGTGTGTGTGAAAAAGGGAAAGGAGGGGCAGGGGGAGACAGAGACACGCCTGAAACAAAGAATCGGGGTGTGGTCATGTTATCATCCTACATGTGAAGTGCTTTTTGCTTTGCTGTGGTGTGATCCAATCTCCAAGCAGAGTCTTCGTTAAAGATGTGGAAGTTTAAAATGTTAAAGACATTTTTCCATTTTTCAAACAAATTATTTTGGATAAACAATTTTGAGTACTACCAGCACCTCTTAAGTTTACTAGTTCATTGTTTAATTTGTACAAAAACCAAAACGAGTGTATAAACAAGACGTGTTTTTTTTTACGGTGGTTATGTGCGGGACAATTTCTTGGCCAGCGGAGACTCCAGGACAGAGCCAGACTAGCTCTTTCCCCGTTTCCCATCTTTATGCTAAGCTAAGCTAACCAGCTGCTGGCGCTAGCTACATGTGGAACAGACAGATAATGAGTGTGTCAATCTTCTCATCAAATTCTTGGCAAGAGGGCAAAGAAGCGTATTTCCTGAAATGTTCTTTATTATAATTGTTAATGTTGGCTGACATTTTCTGCTGTCCCTGCCTTCTCCAGCGTACACCTTCTTCTACAAGGGTTCCAAGTACTGGAAATTTGACAACCATCGCATGAAGAGTGAACCAGGCTACCCTAAGTCCATTCTGAGAGACTTCATGGGCTGCAGCGTGGACCTGGATCCAGACAGAGACACGGACACAGACTCGAGACCCAAATTCCCAGACGTGAACCGGCCACCGTTCAACCCGGACGCAGGACGCGACGCTGATAAGGGCAAAGACCGAGATGGAACGGATCGTGGCGGAACGGACAAAGACACGGGCAAAGGGTCAGACAGCGACAAAGACGAAGACTACCGTGAGGGTCGCGAGGAAGACACCAATGAGGTGGACGTGGTGCTGAAGGTGGACGACAGCGAGGAGCGGACCATGAACATCCTGATGGTAACCATCCCACTGGTTCTGGTGCTGTGCATCCTGGGACTGATCTATGCCATCATCAACACGCTGCAGAGCAAAGGGGCGCCGCGGCTGCTGGTGCACTGCAAGCGCTCGCTGCAGGACTGGGTCTGACCCTTGACATTAGGGGACACCGAACTGAAATTGAACCTTAGACACCACACCCCTCTGATCCTACCCTGTTCCCAGTGATCCATCTGTCTCAAGTCTCTGTGCTCAGTGGCTCCTGCAACTCTTAGTACATGTGGTAGACGATCCAATACTGTACTGATGCACACACACACACACACACACACCACCCTAACATCCTCCTGTCTCCCATGGTGCTCTACAATGCGTTGACTGTAGTCTATTTATATGAGAGGAGTTTGCACATTGTTTTTGTTTTGGTTCATTTTGTGTGACTTTTTGTTGTTATTATTATTCTTTCTAAACCAGGAAGGCCGTTCTATTCTCTCTCGTGCCTCTGGCCCCCCCTCCTCCATTTTTTAATCTCAGTAGGGGCTTTTTCTCACTGACAGGTAGTGCTCTACAGTGTTCCTTCCTCCTCTTATCGTCTTCTTCGTCTTACTCCATCTCTTCCCTTTTCTCTGCAGCACAGTATGTCGTGGGGTGGAAGGTGAGTTAGAAAGAAACAGGGTTTGGTCACAACAGATATTTCACTGTAGTTTACATTAAGAGGTATTTTGAGGGCTGCCTTGAGCCCAGATATCATTCTCCCTTTGACTCCCTCTGATGGTGATTAGGCTGTGGTTGCAAGAGTGGATCAGAGATCAGTTTGTTAGTCATACAGGCACTGCGCTGGTTTTAAAGGATAATTCCAGTTTATTACAACTTAGATCTTATTTTTATTGTAATTGGTTTGTATTGGTCATTTTTATTGGAATGATAACATTGTACTCAATCAAGTTAATTGCTGAGATCTGGGAATGTGGCGATATTGCTAAAATATGTTGTTCTTACAGGCTTTAAACAAACCCCCCAGGTTAGCCAAACTTATTTGGAAGACAAACTGAAGACAGATGGTGAAATTATTACCCAAACTGTGTAAACATAAATCAGTTTACAGGCAAGCTTCCTGGTTCTCCTTTGGCCTACCACACTTGCCGTAGGTGTGCGCACGCAGCTTTTGCGTGCAATGAAGGATTACTTGCATTTTGGGTGTGCTCACTTTTGGCTTACCTCCAAATAAAGTGGTTTAGATAATCTGTCTAACATGGGGGTCTGTTTAAAGGATTGTTTTAACATTTTGAGAAATACACTTAATCGCTTTTTTTGTGGACAGTTAGATTACAAGATCGATACCACTCTCATGTCTGTAGCTGCAGCCAGCAGGCAATTAGCTTCTTAGCCTAAATAGAGGAAGCAGGGAGAATCAGCTAGCCTGGCTCTACCACCTCTAAATTTGATTAATTATCACGTTATACCTTGTTTTTTTAAGCCATAAAAAATTTGAGCCTGTCTTCCAGTCTTATAGTGAACCAGCTGCTGGCTCTAGCTTCATATATAGTCTACAGACATGAGAGTAGTATCGATCTTCTCATCTAACGCGCAGCGCAAAAGCAAACAAGCGTGTTGAATTATTCCTTTAAAGCCCTTAAAAAGGACCTAAATTGTAATAAATAGTAATTATCCTTTACATTCGGACTACTACTGCCTTGTTGTCCTTCTTGTGCTCACATAGTTGGACAATAGGCCTACCTTCTTTCTTTTCCTTATTTGGAAACCATTTAAAGACCTCTTTGGCTGAAAGGGTAAACAGACTTTAAAGGGGACCTCTTTCCTTAACTTTCATTTATGTGGCTAATTCTCAGAGAGCCCCCTTTCTGTCAACAATAAGACCTTTCCTTTGTGCTACAGAGGAGACAGCCTAATGGTTAATTTAGAAAGCCAGCTCACTGTGAAATAACACAAGACGGGGAGCATTTATTGCATCTTGTGTGTGTGTGTGACATAAAACAAGGGAGAAACAAAGCAAAGCCACGACCTTTAGCTTCAGAACAGGATGTAACACCACAAATGCAACACAGCAGTCGCAGGGTGCAGCTAATGTACCATTAAGTTTATAATGGACTTTTTACTGCTAGTGTTTTTTGAAAGGACAATTTAAGAAATTGAATTGATGACCTGTGGTCTATCTGTTGTAACTATAGCGTAGCTGTAAGCACAAGGGTGGGCTCAGGCAATACAGGCTCATGTGAACACAGACTAATCCTGTTCATTAAAAAACAGCAGGTGTGTGCAAATGCTGTTAACCTCTGTGACCCCTAAACTAAACCTTGAACTCCCAGAACCAAAACACTCTCCGCTCCCTTTTCATCTCGCAAGAACAGAGATGGGACGAAGGGGAGTGTGGGCACAGAAAAATGTGCATCTTAACTATGCATTATATCTATATTAAAGGACCATATCAGTGGTTTTGAACATTTTATCCACTTTACTACAAATCAATGCCAACCATTTTCAAATGCATGCCATTCAGTTTTACATTTTTGTATGTAGTTTTCCTACTGTTCTTGGCAGCCACTGGTTTCCATTTATTTTTATATAAACTCACCTAGCAGACTATTTGAACCAAAAAATAATGTAACTTTGACCAAACTTCACTTGGATGGATTAAATAGTAGTAAAGGGGATAAAATATGCAAAACCAATAGTGTTGTTCTTTAAAATCCTCTTTTTTCTTAAAAGAAGAGAAAGAATATGACGGAGCCCTGCAGTGGCCATAGAAAGAATATATATATTGAGGCCCGCTTTCGAGCACTCAAAATGCTATTGTACGAGATACAGTTCCTTCCCACGGCAATTCGTACGAATTAATCAAAATGTGAGAACTAATTGTATCTCCTGTACACAAATTCATCAAAACGTGGGAATGATGGCCACTTTCAATTTTGTTGCCACATTTTGATTAATTTGAAAATTTGTATGAATTAATCAAAACGTAGGAATGTATCTCGTGCACACGAATTCATCAAAATGTGGGAATGAATTTTTCTTTTCCCTTTATGGCCACTCCGGGGCTTCGTACAATATACATCATAGACAAGATATTTTCACTTGACCCATTTGTGAATACTTTTTTAAGAATTTCTTGGGTTGGATGACATTACCCATATACTTGTGGAATGAGCAGCGCTATTTCAAGATATTCAAAAATTGTAGCAGCAATGAAAAATATAAAATTATCTCATCATTGCTAGTTTTTAAAAATAATAATAATAAGAAGAAGACTTTGAGACTACAAACCAGGCTAAAATTAGAGACAGTGTAGGAGTGGACCACTTTAGAGTGTGACTTCAAATATGAATGGGAGGAAGGCTTATCTGAGGTAGCATTAAGAAGTAAGCTGCCAATCTGACCAGAGGGGGCTCAGCTCACCCGGCTCAGGTTACACAGATGTGGACAGGGAGGGTGGGGAGGGACTGAATTTTCTGTAGCTGAGACAAGAGAAGGGGGAGGGCAGCTGACCCTGAGCATGCAAAGTTTGGATCTCAGGAATAAGGAGGGGTGGGAAGAGAGAGGGCTTTGATGGCTCTATCCCACTGGCAACAGCTCTTGTGACCTAAATTCTTCTGCTAGCTCAACAACGGTGCTAGCCAGAGAGGAATCTTTTGCTTACAGTAGGTGACAGACCTTTTTTAGGAATCTAAGTGCTTTGCTTGTAGTTTTGAATGTGCCCCATGACATGTTTTAAAGCCTGCATATTGATTCCAGTTGTGCCTCACAAACAGTACCAGTTTTGCTTCGTCTGTCTTTCTTTTGTGCCAGTCAGACTGTAGGTTGACAGACGGTGCAGATACATAACACTGCTGTTTTGTTAGGCCTCCAGGTAAGTGGAGACAAGTTGAGGTGAGACACCTACGCAGACAGAGGTAAAGTTAACAGGACACTTGTACTGAAAGGAGGAAAGGGAAGAGCATAATCAGCCGTCACCAGAAGTCTGGAGATTGATCTGTGGCCAGTCGATAGCGGTTGCCAGGAAACGGTGTCCTGTGTCCATCGCTCACCTCCTCATCATCAGGATTGGGGGGTGGGGGGGGGGGTAGCTAATCAGCGTTAAAAGCACCCCCACCCCCCTCTTCTCTCTCTTCTCCTGTCCTGCTCTTCCATTGGTCCTACAGGCACATCAGTGAGTGCTTAAACAGCCCAGTGTCTGGACAGGCTCAGAAAACGCCGACTCAGTGCACAAGACACAACGTTGTGTGTGGAGTTTTTTTTATTTATTTTTTTATCAACCTTTTCTCCCCTGTAACCTCCACACAGAGAGCCCACAGGGAGTTAACCACTTCAAAGCTAATCGAACCACTTCAAAGTTGAAAAAGTCGAGTGTACCTTGAAAATCGCGGTTTCAGTGATTGGGCAGATTGAGAGATTCTCCGTAAGGTGACACCCATTGTCTCAGGACACCGAGCAGAGGAGAAATATTGAAAGGTTAGGGAAGAAATCTGTCAAGGCTGATTGATGCATGGTTGTGTGTTTGTGCGTGTGCCGAGGTGTTCAGTTAATCAGCTCTACTCTCCATAAGCGAGGCCTGTTTTCTGACTGTAAATCTCCCACGCTCTCTCTTTATCCCCACCCCTCCGCATACTCAGCCCAGCCCTCTAAGCCCGAGGGGATCATAATAACAACAATGGCCTTCTCTCTCTCACTCACTCTCATTCTCCTCCCCTATTTTCTCTCTCCCTAATACACACACACACAAACACATTATTGTCTTCCCCAACCTCACCTTCCTCCCCTCCTTCCTCTCTCTCCTCCCCCGTAAGGAAGCTAGTCCAGGCCAAGGTCCAGCCTCACACAGCAGAGCCTGTTTTTAGATCCGCCTGCTTAGTTCAGCAACAATTAACACTGTAGAAGGATTCACTTAAAAACACCGTACCTGTCAGGTTTTGAGTTTGGTGAATGCAGACTTGGCAACAGGATGTCAGTCAGATTTAAAGTTGCAAAGGCTGAAGTTCTTTTATGTTAATGCCTTGTTCATTTTGAAGTAAGGTTAGGACATCGCTGAGCTTGTCTGAGCTTTCATCTCTCTCAGGATGTGTTTCTGTAAACACTGCATGTTAAGCGTTCCTCACTCTGCTGTTTTGGCTCTGAACGTAGGCTTTATACCTGTTTTTTGTGTCTTGTGTTTTACTGAACATCTCTGTTAAAATCTCCACAATCACTGAGAAGGCAAGTGTTCCTCTAGCTGTGCCTGTGCTCTCCACTCTGTGCACTTTTTTGTCTTTCAGCTTCCTGCAGTCACTGTATGGCTGCACTTCCTAACAGCCACAAGCTTCAAAAAGTCGTGCATCAGCCCTGTGCAAGATCGGAACTCTACCGGGGAAAAACCAGATCAATAAATAACGGACTGAAAAGATCAAAGCAAATAAAATCTGTCCAACGTGACATACGGTCTGTGTGAGTTTCACTCGGGTCAACTTTGTGGGTTATGATGGCTCAAACCCCAAAGGATTGTGGGTTGTCCAGATGCTTTTCTCTTTTCCCAGAGTGCATCTCACCTTGCTCATTGAGCCCATCCACTCTGAAACCACTCGTTGTAAATCACCACTTGGCCAACTCACTGCGGGATGAAACTGAAAAAGATGGCTGACAAATGACTTTCAGCATCTGCGTCGTGGCTTTGTCCCGGATGAGTGCAGCGGATCAGCTCTCATTGGGCTTCAGACAGGCACTGAAACTGTTGAGCAGCCCACTTGAGAAATCTGTTCTCATTCACTCACTGCAGCTACAGTAGAGAGTAGATTTCGTTGCATTCAGTCAGTTCTGTACTGACCATCAATAAGGAACTTGACGTCTCACACTAGCTTCTCTCTTCATTACCACGGTTCACTGACTTTCTGACAAAAACTTTACCATAATCCCTGACTGGGATGAGATGGGGACAAAATACAAAAAAAGAAAGCAGCAGTCAATCTAAACAGATGAGGTAATTGTTTGTCTTTGATCATTTGTATTATTTTGATTTTATTTTGTGCATTTTTGTTCTCTCCAAACTTGATATGACATTTTTTTGTTAATAACATTCCAATTAGTGTTTTTTGATTGGTTGTTAGTGGGTTTTTTCTGTAGAAAATGTAAGATTTTATACATTTGTGTTGTTGTGTGTTCACCTCTAGTTGAGTGTGTTAACAAGCCATGCTGGACATGTACACATTAAAAATTGCTCTGAAAAATATTTAAAGTAGTGTTTTTTCAAGTTTCTTATACAGTGACTGGTGCAGTCTGAACTTTCTGAACTATCTGCAGAGAAGAGAGAACACACACATATAGTACACACACCCTCTACTCTCTTCCTGCGGTGAGGTCACTGTCCATAGGGCCTTGCTTCCTGTCTCACACGGGACAGGCAGCAGAGCGGCTTTATGGGCCATGGGAGGTGGGGAGAGAGGAGTCTGGCTGACTGCCAGGAAGCCACATGAGCATGGAGGAAGTTAGCAAGCAGCTTGTAGAGCCTATAAGACATCGACGAGGCAATGGTGTCATCACGCTGAGAGGAAATCCATTGTTCACAGCACCACAAGGCTTTTTTGTGATGGATTTTATCCAAACACCAAAATTACAGAAGAGAGACTGGTGGCAGACTTTAATGACATGTTTTTGTGACTTGGACTAAGTTATTTCTAAGACCGAAAATTAAGAGACACCTACTCACATCCCGTCGCAGGTGTAATTGGCCAAAATTGTCTTCATCTGAGTCCTCGTGATCAATTAATGGAGGAGCCTGAGGGCTGCAAGCTTTGAATAGAAAGACAGTGTCTGACACAATGGTCCAGAGTGAAATATTATCTCGCCTACTATTGGATGGTTGGTTGAAATTCAGTACATATAACAATGGTCCCCAGAAGGTGAATCCTAACTTAAAGGATACAAATAAATAATTTCATTTATAAAAAGGCTAAGACATTACGAAAACAGCTGGGCACTGTAGTTTTAGCAAACTTTAGTCAGTATAAGTAGGCCTACATATGTTGCGGCTGATTTTCAGCCGCCAAATAGCATGCACCGGTAAGCATTTACTGCAGCAGCAAGGTGTTTGTGGGATTGACTCAAAATAAGATGCCCATGTTCAAGGTAATGAAAGAACGGCCAGTGCAGTAGAAAGACGTGTTTGCCATACTCTGACAGGATTCGCTCAGCGCTATGTCTCATGTTTCTTTGCTCTGATTGGTTGTAGGTCTATCCAGTTATGAGCAGAGGAATTTTGGTCTGTGCCTGTTGATAACGCCTCTTGGAAATTGAAAATGAACTGAGAGGCTCCAGGTCTGGTGATGTCAGGCTAGCTGTAATCATCTGCCGACTTGAAAACAACTCTGGTTAACCAAGACAGTAAAGTTGCAGGCTGTACAAGCATAACAAGCTGAAAGATGCTACGTGGAGGTGACTGGAACTGCAGAGTTGGATGACATTATATGTGGGTTCGTTAAGAGACAATCCTTTCACATTATGCATAATCATTTCAACCATTGTTAATATGAAATATTGATTAGAACAGCTTTAATGACCGTTGGCTGTAGATGTACTATTTGTACTGTAACTACTTAGAATAATTGGTAACTATCGACATCTAGATTGAGTCTGTGTTTTGCTGGTCTTGTGTCAGATTATTGACTTGCTAGAGAAAACAACCAGAGTCAGGCCTGTTCTAATGCTGGAGGAGGATGGATGCACAACCAGTGCACAAACTTTCCAACTCCATAATGACCTACTTTTAGATACGCTGTCAACCAGGTTTTGTTTTTAAAGTCGGACATACCTCTGCGCACTTTGTAAACAAACAACTTTAATGGTGCATGTTGTGTGTGTACACGGTATTTGAGTACGCTGGCCTGCTTTGCACTGTGTTTACGTGCTTTTAATGCTTTCCTGCTGCGTATGTGTGTGTATGTGCAGACTGAGTCTGCTACAGTTATCACCAGGTACACCCTGCGGAGTGCCGTAATTACTTGCAGTCATCTCTTTCCTCTGGGTAGAAAATTAACTCACTTTTAGCCCCACAACACACACACACACACACACACACACACAGAGGAAGTGAGAGGAAATCACTAGCAGCTACAGCTAATGACTCGGCTGCAAATGTCTGGTCGTGGTGAAGCTGAACCACCTGTTAAATAATACTTTTACAGTAAGACACCTGTTGGCCATCCTGTGTGCTGTATACAGACAGGCAGGGATTTAAATGTACATGACTGGGGTTTAATATAGACTTGTTAGCCAGCTAGCAGTGTGGCTCTAGAGATGGCAGTGTCAGGCAGTCGGGCACCACTGGGGTCCAGACTGAAGTATACCGAAACTGTGCTTTATGACTAAATAATGGGCATGTCAGCATGGTGACTTTAGCATTTAGCTCAAAGCACCGCTGTGCCTGTATCTAACCAGAGCCACTGTAGACTTAATCTTGTTCAAATATTTTGAGCCACAAAAAACTGTTTGGCTGTGGCAGACATTTCACGGGTGGATATAGCAAAACCTAGTCAGATGAAACTTGAACTTTAATGGCTTTTGGTTATTGCAGTGAATTGACTCTTTAAATCCTTGGTCCTTGGACCATGGCCTCACTTTATTCATTTTTTTTGAAAAACAAATGTTGAAAAGTAAAAAAGGCAAGCTTTTATTACATACAGCATGCATTGTAAAGCAATTTGGAGAAATGTAAAATAGATGAAGACAGGAGTAAATGAGCTAAACATCCAAAGGACTCCAATGTTCTTTTATTTGACTTTTCTTTAGGTGTAACATAACTTATTTGGATTAGCTGATTTGATTAGATTAGATGAAACTTTAATGAGCGCTGGAGGTGATCCAAGGCAGCAGATAATGATATACAGCTAAGAAAAATAAGAAGAGAGCAGATGAGCATCCATTAATTAAATGAAACCATTTAAGCACACTACAACATCTGAAAAATAGAAATAAAGCATAGAGGATTCACCCAGCATGTAACCATACCAAGACAAAGAATAGAAAATATGACAAATATGGGATGGAACATGACGATATCTACCTATAAATGAAGGCAATAGAAATGTATTGACTGTGCTGAGGGTCCGTGAACACGTATTGTGTCAGACAAACACTATTCAGTGAACCAGCCATAATGTTTTCTGTGTATGTGGTGTGGTATAAATTCCTAATCACAAAAACACAGTTTTCATTTTCCTTTTCTCTGTCACATATCCCCCTTCCCTCGTTTCACAGTGAGGTAATGTTGAGGTAACATCTGGAGCTGTAATAGCACAGAGTGTTGATATGCTGCTGTAGGGCAGCACAGGTTTGCTGGTGTGATTGCCAGTGTGGTAGCCGATGTGTTGGTCATAGCTACAGCATAGTAATACGTGTTATGCCAGGCTCGTTCAGGCCGTAACAAAGAAGAGAGGTCCACACAGTAGCAATTTAATTAAGCAAGTAATTTATTAAGGATAACTCAAAAGAAACAAAGCGTGATGTGTGAAGTCAACAGTCAGTGGGGAAGTGTGGATGTTGTGTGCTATGAAACTGTGAGGCTACAAAAACATTCTCTGTATACATGAGCGTTTTATCACCGTTTCAGAAATAATCTCCGTCCACACTGGGCATGCACGTGCCGGTGTAAACAGGAAGCAGATTGGCTACTCTGCGGTTGGTTGCTTAGTTTGTTGCAGAAAATACTACGAACACAGAACAGCAATGGAGGAATGTAAGACCAGAGATTTCTATGCTTGGACCAACGATGAGGTAGGACTGTTACTGAAAGTAAGTGTTATCATGTTGAATTAACCGCTGGTAGTCAAGGCTGATGTCGTTTGTTTTGGTCCGGAAAAGGGTCACGTGATAGGGCCGTGATGAATCAGGGAAGGACGCGTCGTGGCTGATACCACCCAATCATGCGTCGTCATTTTAAAACGTCTCCATGTCCGCCCGTCCTCACTAAAACTAAAACAGCAGCGTTTGAAAAGGTCTCTCTTTTAAGGGCTATAAAACGCTGGAGTAGTGTGGTTGCAAGGCGTAAACATAGCAAAAGCTGTGCGTTTTAAAACAAAAACGCATATAGTGTGGATGTAGCCTGAGACTGCATGTGGCATGAACAACGAATAAACTAAACACAATCAAACCAAACAAAACCAAGTTGGGCACCAGAGAGACAGCCATCTTGGAAGCAAACCGGGTTATGGTGGCTGTGTTCAAAATTGCATACTAACATACTATTCATACTAAGTAGGACGTAAAAAAAGTTTGTAGTGAGTTCCAGCTGCATAGTATATGGAGTTTGTGTACGTGAGAAATACCCGGACGTATACTAGATTAGCAAGAATTGCTGAGTATGCGACGTGAGTTTACTGGACATACTCAATTGCGTCTCTTCAGACTGTGCAAAATGTCCAAATCAATAATTACGAATGATGGAGAGTGAACGTGAAACAGAAGCTACTCAGGATGTTAAGATACAGTTAAGAGGAACAACTCGGGAGCTCACATATATAATGTACTGTAGAAAAAATGTTAACACTACATCAGACCGTCCTGAATTATTACCTGACAGTCATGTTTCTATGTCATTCCTCAGATGAATGAAGGCCAATTGCTGTTTTATGTAATTACTGTAATTTAGCCAAAGGTAATTTTTAAATCAAAACTGAGACTTTTAATCAGCATGTACCTGTGTAAAATTCTAGATCAACTCCCTGTGTGCTTGACCTTGTGTAGAGATGTCTAGCCCACTCGCTGCTAAGGAAGCCCAGCTGGACTCCAGTATGGAACCACAAACAACATCTGGATGTACTCACAAATTCCATCTGGACACACAAGCATGCAAAGAATGCATGAATTAACATGTACACATGCAGGTGCACAAGGACCTGCATGTGTACACAGAGACAGGTGGGTATTGATAGAGCACATCATGTGGTAAATAACAACAGATCCTTAAGGCTTTTTTAAAAATTATTATTTAAAAAACTACTCATAGTCCAGAAACCTGAGTGACAACAATGAAATAATATTTGCAGCACAAGTTGCTTTACCATCTGTTAACATATTTATTTTGACTTACTTAAATTGACTTTGCTGCATAATTAACTGCTCATTTGCTTCACTTTCTAATACCAGGAGCATTTTATGAGCTGTCAACATCGCACAGGGACAATGCTTACTCAAAATTATGGTGATCAGTGTCATCTTGCAGCAGCAAAAATAACAGCCCGTGGATATGTGGAGACAAAATGCAGTTAAAGATCTGTAAAAAACTGAAGACACGAGCATTACAGATACTGTACGTGTGTGTTTGCGTGGATTTGGAAATGTCTCCACAAAACGTCCACAGTCACTCTGTGTCCTTGTCCAGAGAGAAAGTTCTGACCTCGTCTCCACAGCAGCTGAATCCAAAAGACAGGCAGACTCCTCACTTCCCACAACCCCTTGTGTTATGAACCCTTGGCCTCCACAGACCCAGGAGAGATGAGACACAATGGCGGGAGATGTATTCTCAAGCTACTGTGTTCAGTATTAGAAAAAATACTGTCCAATTTACAATTTGGTAACAGAGTTTTATTAAATGATTATTTCATAATAATTACGTAACAGTATGATTAAATAGATTAGATTGTCTTTGGTAAAACTGTAAGGTGAACATCTATTGCCTTTCTCACAGGTCTGTTCCATTATTATACCCTTACATCACTGTATCCTAGATGAACCAAAATGTTCAGAACATCTTTCACCCTGTGGGGAACATTTGCAGCCTAAGAAGAGCTGTCAAACGCTCTACATTCAGCTCACACGTCAAAATCCAAAGGGAAAATCACAAATCGGTAATGGGAAGACTTACCTGGTCATCATGTTCTCCTGACTTTATATTACTGTCTCTAAATTTTTATTACATCCTACATCGACTGTTTGCAGTGGTTGATGTGGAGCGCTGTGCGTTGATGTGCACTGCAAAGCCGAGACTACAAAGAGAACCCAAATGAGGTGGTGAGAGTTAATGCAAACCTGCTGCGTCCGTGTGTTTTATTATGATATGTAGTTCCCCCATCTGTACAATAAAACCTGTATGTGTGAGTATGTGTTTACACGCTCATGTGCGTGCATTAGAATGTGTGTGCAGGTAAAACCTGCAAAGAGTCTGGTTTCACGCTGATGTTAAACCTATTATCATAACAACCAGCGAGAAAGCTCATAAAATTATGGGATGTAATAAAGTTAATGAGCAAAACATCACAAGGGGACACATGGTGCGTGTATCTGTAGCTGTGTATATGTGTGCCTGTGTGTGTGTGTGTGTGTATGTATGTGTCTGCAGTGAGAGAAAGCTATGAAGATGTACTCAGAAACCAGTCTTTACAATGCATCAGTACTCATGTGCAGTGTATTATTGTGTACCACATTACAGTAATATGATTACTTTTCCCAGTAATGAACAGTATAAGGGATTACAATTTGAAATTAATGCTTTGTTAATTTGACAGGTAGGTAGGTTGGGTTGTTTAATTCAATTCAATTCAGTTTTATTTACATAGCGCCAAATCATAAGTTATCTCAGGGCACTTTTCATATAGAGCAGGTTTAGATCGTACTCTTTGCTGTCTTGGAGAAAAAAATGGAGAATATCTGCACACTGGATTCTAGCTCCCAAAACTTTATTGGACTGAAATAAGGAAACGTTTCAACCCTACTGTGTCTTCAGCAAGCAAATGGCCAACATGACAAGGTATATGCAGACACAAACAGACAAAATATATAGAGCAACACTTACACTATGGCTACACAGGGTGTGTGTGATGAGTGTGTTTATTGCAGGTTATTCAGCTGATGCAGAAAACACACAAACACACACACACACACACTAAGATACGCTGAGCATCTGGATACAAGATTAGTCAAACATTCTCTACCCATGATTGGCTGCAGTCTAACAGCTGTTAGGGTGGCACACACACACACAGACGGACAAACAAACGCACACACCTACACGACATTCACAATACCTTCATCTGGAGAAACTCTGCCTCAGTCAGGACAGGGACATCTGGAGCTGGCAGAGTCCAGCGAGAGGCAGCGTTAGTGGGCCACACAGCAGGAGGGGAGCCCCTGGTTCTGGAGAGGCTCTGGAGATGCCGTCATGTTTTCCAGGCAGCTGGAGCAGGAATGGTGAGACGGGCTACTACCTAGCAAGCAGAAAACAAACAGATGCCAAATGGAGAATGGAATGAAAGACGCAAAAGCATTTGTGTGTGTGTGTGTGCACCAGGTGGATTCCCAAGTCTCACTGCGCTAATTCTGCTTTAGGGAAAAACAATCCTATTTACACTGGATATTTGCCAATAATGTAAATAAATCATTTATATCCAGAATTAACAAAAACATTAATAACCACTGATGACATTCAGGACAAGGATTCTTGATCAGCTGCACTTCAACAGGATAAATAGTTGCAGCTGGGCTGAAAAACATTAGACAAGCACTACAGCTCCACATAAAAATTGATGATCTACTTTCATTTAAAGGAATAGTTCAACATTTTGAGAAATACACTTGTTCACGTTAGATAAGATCCATACCAGGAGGCGTAAGTATCGAGCCAGGAGATAGTTAACCTTAGCATAAAGCCTGGATTATACTCCCAAGCAGACATGTACACAGACAGCTGCGAACACCACGCAGGCGTAATAGTTTCTACTACTTTCTGGAGTCCGCTTGGAGGATGTGTTCCACACATGTGCAGTAGGGGCAATTTCTGGCAAAACTCTGGGCAATTTCCCTCCAGTAATTGTTGCACATTTGATTATCTTTATATTGTTTAAAGATTAATTGTAGAACAGATCTCTTCACACAGCATTTTGGTTTTCAATCTCATGCGCAGTTGGTGCCCTTGTAGCGTAGTGGCCGCGCACAAACAAAAAAATTGAGTTACGCGGATATCCGCACAGAGCCTACATGTACACCCTCTGATGACGAAATTTACATCACGCTGACCCTAGCGGACGCGGAAAGAATAATTTAGGCTTAAGGACCAGGACCAGCTAAGCTTTGATACGTCAACATACGTTGTGTTAATTAATGAGCTTTACCTTGGAGAGAGCCAGGCTAGTTGATTCCCCTGCGTCTAGTCTTTATGCTAACCTAATGTAATCGCCTGGCTCCAGCTCTGCACTTGCCAACATGAGACTGGTATCTCTGGTATCAGGTATATGTGGTATCGGCAAGAAAGCAGATAACTTTGTAAAGAGTTAGTGGTTGTGCAATAAAGCTTTAACTATCAAACTACCAAATGTCTCCTCTGACTGAAGGTGCTTCATTTGGCATTTTGACATCAATGCCCCATTAATCCAGAGACATGGACACTAAAAACAAAAGAGACCTTTGAGGAGTGTCATCTAATGCAGCCATTCTCAACAAGTGGGCCACGGCCTAATGGTGGGCCTCAGAGCGCCATCTAGTAGGCTGCGGAGGCAGGGTGAGGTGAAATCCTTCTCCATCGAAGCTCCAGAGATACTTAAACACAAAGCACCCGGGATGTTGTGTTTCTTTCTCATTTATTTGGGTAGGTGGTCCTTGGAAACAATCAGAAATGGGCCTTAAGTTACAATAAAATATGTATGCCATTCTAGTCATTTTACATAGTGGATTATATCTACTGCTGCATGGCACAAGGCACGGTTGCTTGAAGGCACAAAGCAGGAAGACGTACTGCACTTTCACCATAAATAGATCCAAGTACCGGCATCCTGTTTATAAGAAGCAATGAGATTCAGAGAATATGGTTCTATTTTGAGAAACATTAGCATGAGCAGTTCATAATGATGTATGAATTATTTGGACCACAGTCTCATTTGTTTATGGTGATTGAACCAAGGCATCCAAATTCATTTGGAAAGTTTAATGCTACATGTAGCAATATTGCTCCGTTTCCATTTGCTTCTTCGTGCAATATACAAGAATGGCTTCTTCAGTCTCTACATGCAGTAGTCTGACGGCACTCACCATCATGCTGACAGAGATAATAACACTTCAGCCTGGGCCTCTACATCTCAGCTCCCATTCTCCCCCATTTTCATCTTTTTCATGGCAGAATCACTCCTCTGCTTGCTTCATCTCCCTCTATCACTCCTGCTCATTCATCGCGCTGTCGAGGCGAGTCTGCTCTGACTACGTTTCCGCTTCTCCCTCAGATCCTGCCTGGGGCCAGAAGGATTCCTGTGATAGCATCCTCAAAGTTAAGATATGCCTGCACGCTGACACACACATGAAAGAGAGCGAAGGAGAGGATGCAAGTCAGCGAGAGAGACTCAGAGAGACGTGAAGTGCCAGGTCCCTTTTGGCAGTTCAGTTTCAATTTGCTTGATTTAAACTGTTAAATTTAAAACTGCAAATTACAACATAATGGAAACCTATTCTCTTTTACTTAAGTTTTTATGGACTGGAAATGAAAAAGAAGTATGTAAATGTAGTCGAGTTGTTGAATTTCCATTTCCTGAATTTTAATTGAACTAAAAACATATTGAGCCAAACCCTGCTTCAGCGACATCCCTCGCTGTTTTTGATGTCTGCAACTTCACTCATTTTCTCTAGACAGCTGCTTGTCAGTCTCTCCTTCCATTGGCCTAATAACTACTGTGCCCCTCTCTCATGTCTGCCTCAGAATAAAGGATTCTTGTGCAGAGCGGGAGCAGTCTGGCCTGACTCTCGCCTCTACATGCATTCCAGCCTCCGTCTCATCTCAGCCCAGGGCAATGGCTTCAGTCTTGATGCACTCCTGACTGGCTGAGTGGGCTGAGTAGGTGGGTGCTTGTCTATCCGCGCAGTCTGCCTGCATGACAGGCTGATGGGGTTGATAACCAGCTAAGTGTGGGTGTTATATGGAGTTGCTTGCTGAGTGTCTGACACTAGCCCCATTTCAATTTTAAACAGCCAACTGAGTTTTTACATGCATCCAACTCCACTGAGTCCAACCCAGAGTTCAGCCTTTAGCAAAGATGTGCACATAAGGTGACGAATGGAAATAACCAAGACCTGTAGTGGTTTATGTCATACAGTAATATTCAGATTTAAAGTGTAACTACACCCTCAAATTCAGCTAGAACCCTCTCTCCCAGCAAATTTAAACAATGCAATGAGTGAGGGAACAACAACTGTGTAGTCTTTTTAAGTGTGTTTAAGTGTGTAGTACCTTTTAGTAATTTGTGATCATTTCACAAAGACAAATTCTTCTAATGTTGCTTCTATAAGTGTGTTGACTTATTTATTTATTCATTCACATAGAGAGTGGAGAAGTGGATTATGCTTCAGGAGTGGTTTGAGAAGTGAAACCTTGTCATCATTGGACCAATATAAATTCAAACTGACCCTGGCTGCGTTTCACTGCGAAGGACAAAACTACAAACTGTTTACAGCCACCTTTCAAGCCAACAGGAGTTAATGTTTGATACTTCAAATAGATTTTGGGTGGAAGCTACTTTAATGTTTGGCGTACGGGAAGTGATGGGTCTCATGTTGCCACTAAAAAAAATGAAGAAATCTAAAAAGAAGATCAACTTCACCAACAGGAAATCCGTCATCTGAATAGCAGCCATCTGAATACTAACAAACTACAAATAGTACTGTAAAGAGAACAGTCCCAAAACCATGGAAGGAAGTGAAATAGATGAACACAGATGATTGGTATGGCCATTTGAAAAGGTGCAGACGTGTCAGGCTATTTGACAACTCTCAAAAGCTCATTTGTCAATTCTTTCTTAGGTTTTTAAGCGATGAATTAAGGAGACAGGCCTACCAGGAAACGCTGAAAACCCATCCAGTCTCCAGAAGAAAACGTCAGTATTGGTCGATCGTGCAAACCCAGGATTTCGTCTAGTGCCATCGTTTTGTAATTTGTTATTCCAGCACGAGCCATCCAAGGTGCTGTTGGCACCCAGAAAAAGCACAGCTGGGCAGAGATGTTATAGCTATTGAGCCATGTGATAAACTAACACATTTTGGTAATACCGTGAGATGAAATATCTACTCAGTATATTAAAGTGTTAAGGCACATTGCCTAAATTACGGTCCTAATATTGTTTATAGCACTCAAAGTCTTTTCTGCTTTTGAAAACAATGGAAGCGAAACATGCATACCCTTTCCCCATGGCAGTTGGTACTGCGTATCATTGCCATGGTAACATCAATGACGTCAATGTGTTTCCACCCAAATTTAAAGTTTTCTACTGTTCAACAGCTGAAAGAATATGTAGAGTTTGGAGCTCATACTTCAGGATATACAATGTCCCTAAACACTTTAATATACTGAGTAGATATTTCATATGCTGAATAATGGATCTTATGGCCGAAATGTTCTTATTTGATCACATGCCCAATAGTATAACGTCTCTGCTTTTTCTGGGTGTCAACAACAGCACGCTGGACAGCTCATGCTGGAATAACAAATTACAAAACGATGGCATTGGATGAAACATTGATGTTTTCCTCTGGAGACTGGGTTGCAATAACTGAATGAATGAATGTACAAGCAAAGCCACAATCAAATGTGCACTCTTCAGATCACTCAAATGTGCACATCTCAGTTTACATCTCAGTTCGTACATGACTTTGTACATTCTGAATCAGGCCCTTGCTGACATACTGGCTGTTTGACCTGCTGGATGTCTGTCTGGCCCGCGGGCTGCCGGCTGGTTGAAAGGCAGCATTGTCCTCGCACTGTGACCTATCCAAATTGCATCCTTGAGATCACCAGGCCACATTTCCAACAGAGCTGGAGGACAGGGAATCCCATTCCATATGATATGTATATTAAATGCCTGAGGCAGTCCAGCTGGAACGTCAACATGAACAAGCATGAACAGCTTTTAAAAAGAATATAGCTGTATGGACATGTTTAAAACATTTGAATAAGGAATTCGCTGTTTAATATTGATAGGTCCATTAGTTTACTGGATATCACACTGATTGTGGACTAAATCCAGACTCTGTTACGTCTATGCTTATTATGCACACTATGAAGCGATTGTACCCATTGACCTGATGGAGAGCTCCTATGTTAATCATCTTTAAAGCTGGATTTTTACATATAAATGAACGTCCGTTACATTCAAGCTGCTGCCAGACGAGTTCACGCAGTGCTGATTAAGCCTATCACCACCAGGTAAATCTCTCTGTATTTCACAGTATACCAGAGTTTTTAAATCTGGTGTCTGACATTCCTACGCTGGCGCACCGGTAGTGATGCGTTTTACGTCAACCAGCAATGATTGGTTTGCCACAGAGCCATGTAGAGAAAGTCACATCAATGGAAGTTGCTTGATGGTCACATGATTCACGTAGACTTCAGATAGTTCTCTCTACATGGCTCTGGTTTGCCAGAACTGAGAGGAGCAACCGTAGCGACGGAGTAGCTACAGCAACTAGGAGTATGGAGGAAAAACCTAACCAGTGTCCAAGAAAAGTTTCTGATGCTCCAGATAAAAAAGAAACTGCGTTCAGAGGAAGGATTACAGTCAAAAAAAGAAAGAGACCGACGGTGAGGACAAACACAGATAACCATTGGTGTAGCTTTTCCTCGGAGAGCTGAAAGAAGAGCAGGGACTGAAGGAAGACAGGATGTGTGTTACTGCTCTTGGACAGGTTGGTGTCTGTATAATATTTGTAGTAGGCTGTGTAGCTATGGATTATTGTCTTGGAACTGTGGAAATTTGATGGGGGCGAGCTCTCCTGTAGGCCTACATCATGAGCATGCGTCGACAGTGTTTGTGTAATTACTCTCACCATATATATATATATATATATATACATATGTTTTATATATATGAGTCTCACTGCCAGAAGGAGGAGCCAAAAGTTCCACACTCCAGCTTAAAAGTAATACGTAAAGGAAAAGTTAAACATTTTGGAGGATAAGCTTTTTCGCTTTCTTGCCAAGAGTTAGATGAGAAGATTGATTCCACAAGTCTGTACGCTGAGTATGAAGTTAGACCCAGCAGGCAAATAGCTAGGCCCATTTGTGGTCTCAGCAGTCCATATGTTACTCCATGATTTGGTCTCATACATCCAGCAGCTGCCACAGCCTGCACAGCGGACTTAACGCACGTTCCAGCGAAGAAGATAAGCAGAGTGGAGTGGCATTCGGTGGATTTAAAGTTTTTTTTTAAGCTATTAGTCTGCTGGCTCTAGCTTCACATGTCAAACTATTCCTTTAAGTTCCACCTTACGAAGTTGTTATTCCTCTATTCTTATTTATTTACATGTAATTGCTGTCTCACAATTTATTTCACAAAATATTTCCTTACAATTATAAATGTATTCTTCTAACTATAGCAACACCAAACTCTTTTACTGATATTTCTAGTTGTGGTGCACAATGTAATTAGCCAGACTAACAGTAAAACATACTAAAGTCACACCTTCATAACAGAGAGGGGTAAGATTGATATTTAGAGCAGATATTTATCAGAAACAAGTGAACAAATGCTAAATACTGCAGTAATCAAAGTGCTTTTTGTCATTGGCTTTTCTGGCTTAAGAATAAAACCTTTTAGCTGAAATGTCCTATTCATGTATGCCAAAGTGAGTTTTTAAAAGCCAGAAATCATATCATCCTGGCAGTTAACTACTTGAGTCCTTGGTACTCAGAAACATCGAAATACGATATCACCATCTATTGTATCATAATATTATTAATTGGTAGAATGAGACTTAAAATCATTCTGCTGCTAAAACAACCATTTCATTGTATTCCCATTCAAGGTTTTAAAATAGAGTTAGGATCAGATGTAGTAAAAAGAGGGGATGTATCAGCACCAAGAGATGTAAGAATGCATGCTGTGTGAAAATTGAATGAGACGCCACTATAAGGACATTATTGCCACCCCACTTATTCTCTGTTGGCATGGAATGTGTTTGCATTGGTATTTGTATTGTGTTGTCTTGCTATTTCATCTGGCTCAGGAATGCAGACAGATAGTAAGTGAGCAACCACCTCTGTTCTGACCACTAACTTACATCCCTGAGGAGATGCACACACACACACACACACAGACAGTAGGCACTTTGGTAGATTTATAGGGCTATTTATTGTGCCAGTCGGCCGTCTGTCTAGTCCTCATCTATTCTTGTCATGCAGCTGCGGAGGTGTGGATTAAACCCCTTCCTGGATGACGCACACCACAACTACATCTCACTTAATGAGAATAGATACTATTTAAATGTTACGCGGTTAGACCTGGCTGGAAATATTAGGAACCGATGGTCATGTTCTGCATGTTGCAGCCACTGCACATGCTGAAGCAACCAGAGATAATTCATGGGAAATTGTCTTCCTTGGGTTCCCTGGGGGAACAGCGGGCTACAAGAGGCACATGGCACTGTCTGGTTCATGACCTTTGTTGCGTGTCATCTTCTCTAACTCTTTGTTTTTCACCCTCTGTGTACGATCTAGTGCGGTGAAGCAATAATCACCTAAAAATATTGTGTTTTCAAGCTCTGTGGCTTATGCGACAGGTGTGGCAGGTATGGCAATTTGCAATAGAAGCAACAAGAGGGATGCTACAATAGAAAATATCATGTTGTTTTCTGAGCAACGTCTTCACACACTCCCACCCAACCCCATAACAAGCGTAACCAGCATGTGAGGTTTGCGGTTTTAAAATAACTGCATCAAAACAACATTAAGTACAAAATGAGAGGGCGAGTTAAGAATGTCAAAAATGAGCCTTAGGATGTAATGAAGTGAGACCTCAACTACAAGCAGACAAGAGATTTGTGGGGGGGGGGCAGACAGACAAGGCAAAGTTATATGCCTCCCGCCTAATCAGGGGAATTACAATGAAGCCTATATCCCTTAGGACATGGGATGTTCTGCATTGTACACAATAGCTTGTGTTTGTGGGACTTTCTGTTGTGTGTTAGTATTGCTTTCAGCTCATGTGATGTTTTCCCTGCTGGCTGTCTGACGGTGACAGATATAGTACTGTATGCAGTACGACACGCTGTCTCTGACTTCACTGTGAAACAAGGGACTGGAAGTTGTTGATGATCTTGCCGGTATGAAGAATCGTCTATATGAATAATTCTGTCTGATTTTTCCTGTGTAGTGCTGTAAGGTAACTTGTACTGACAAAAACAAGACTCAGAAATGTAGTTCTGTAGCTTTTCCCAGTTTCAGTCAGTAGCCATAGAGGCCAATCTGATGTCATACTGATTTAATGGGCATGACCAGTAAGTGCTTAATTTGTTCATTTGTCACAGTTCAGATATTCAGACACACAAAATATTCCCTCACACTTTTTTTTTTCCTTTTTAAGATGCACTCAGGGATTTGTGCATTGATGATTTTTGTTCCCTGAGTGGAGGCTCTTAGGCAGCACTTCCTCTCAGAATTGACCCAACCTAAATGCAACCATGGCCGTAACTGTTATATTAACCGTCAACATCATAAAGTGTTGAAGGAAAGGTTAAAGGATCTTACTGTAATACAATATTCACATGCCCATATGTACATTTAAAGAGTTATTACTTGGGGGCAGCAGAACAAGCTGAAAACACAACATCTGACATATTATAATCTTATTAAGTTGTCATGGCTAACATGTTAACAGCAAACACTATTTACCTGCCTACCTATTTACACATCCAACAGACACGGAGCAACATCAGCATCCATTTGGAGTCACGTTTCTGTCATATTTCACTCTCCTTTTACGTCTGTTTAAGTCTCCACCAACTCCTTTTGCTCTTTAGCTGCTAAATGCTCCACTATGTTCACCAGCAAGTCGCTAACTTTGTCTGTTGGCTGTTTGGTGCTCAGCAGGGAAGGTACAGTTTGTTTATCAGAGCGTTGTTTTTTTTTGCTGAAAACAGCTGCATATATATAAATCTTTCCTTGTGTATCTTCAAGACCCATTAGCTTCATGTAGCATTGTTTTGTTTTCAGTTAGGCACTTTTATGGAAGAGCTCATGCCAGTGGCAACATTTTCTTCCTTGCAATTGGATATTTCATAAGGCTTTTTGAATTAGACAGATGGTTGTGGGTAGGTCCACATGGCTGCTTTAACCAGATGCTCCACAGGCTGCATCAGGAAGGGAAGCCACATAACCAGTGAGGACCATTTGATCCGAACACCTTCTGTGGTCAGAAGCCAGCTGCTGGACACTTCGTTCTGTGGTCCAAACCCATCTGGATACCTTTTAAAAACCCTCATAACTCCATTACACAGCCGCTGTGAATACCACCTCATGACCACACACACACACACACTCACACACACACACTACTCCACTGTTCTGTCACCGATGCTTTCCTTTTCTCCTTCCCCAAATACTCTTTTTCTCAGTGCAGTCAGTGGGAAAGCCAGATGTAAAGCTGCACAAATCAAAGCTTCTCTATAATGTTGTCTATGGAGTTACTGTATAATATTTGCTTTTAGACTTACTCTTTTGATAAATATCTGTTTTAGTCTAGTGCTTCGGATTTTTGCCCTATTTTTGCCCCAGGTCTCTGCGGGTTTTCAGGAGTTTTCTATGAGAACATTTCAAAAGAGGCTTAAACATGATGATGCATTAGTAACACAGTAATATCAAGGACCATCCTTAAGCCAAGTGCAGTCAATAGACACAAGCCTTGTCACAGTGTAATGGGAAAAAAGTCATACTTTTGGTTGTTTTGTGGTAAGAACACTTTCAAAGACTACAGTTTCACCATGTTTGATGTGGACTGATGGTATGCTTACAGCTGTTGTTGTTATCTATCGTGAGATCAGCTTGGGAACTGACGTCTGCCTTTCACATTATTGTTAAAGCTGCTCTAATCAATATTTTTATATTAAGAGTGGAATTATTACCTGACTCTGCAGTTTTGTTTTAGGAGAGTGAATATTGGACTAGCATTTGTCAGGTGGCCTGAAACTCGACTTCAAATAAATGCTAATGCCGCTCCATATCTATGTTTGCCATAGGTGATAAAATGTCAGTGTTGTGTTGGGTGTTTTTGTTGAATTATATTTTGGTTGATTACACCTCATATCAGTGCTGTGTGCCCTGACTCTCCTGTTAGCTTTGTTGGACCTGTTAGGGCAGGAACA
The DNA here is from genome assembly GCA_005408345.1 of Macquaria australasica. Classification (NCBI taxonomy): domain Eukaryota; kingdom Metazoa; phylum Chordata; class Actinopteri; order Centrarchiformes; family Percichthyidae; genus Macquaria; species Macquaria australasica. Next base: position 321,657 of record SEMN01000271.1, read on the forward strand.
TTTACACCTTTGTCATTCTTATTAGTACATGGAGTCTGGTTACCTTACATAATTCCAGCATAGCTTGGAATTGATTGAAGAAATTTCTGATTAATTTGCTTGTATTGTTTACAAAGGTTCATTTTTATTAAGTTATTATTTTATGTTGGCCGTGAGGCTGTCAACGAGGATTTTTCATCACAATTTTTGTGGTTGAAATTAAACCTTGTCATTTCTGTCATCTCTTTTGACTGATTATAATAAGCTGTCAGGACATAGACATATTGATCCTAAAGATCAATGGCCAGTCAATTTCTTTAAACCCACGAATAAGAAAACAATCTGATTTCTGAAATATTGAATCGTGTCTCACTCTCTGCATCTCTCTTTTAGCTCTTTCACACAGAATACTGCAGACATTTCACTCATGCATGCACAACGGCCTGTTAGAGCAACCTTTCCATTAGAAGGCTTGTGTGTCAGAGAGAAAGAAAGAGATAGTTTTGCCAAGTCATGAGGTCAGCCAATCCACTGCCCCTCTCCCCTGGCACAGATCATTGCGGGAGGTGAGCCAGAATATTGTCCTTCGTGGTAAACGGAGAGATATTTGTGCACCCTTTCCAGTAAAAAACACACAAAGAGAAGAAGTGTGGGATGTGATTGGTGAGGAAACTGGCAGCTTTATCTAGACCCACTTCTCACTAGAGTGCTCTCTTTTCATGTCAAAACATCACAGACTCCAAACAATATACTGGTCCATTTTCATCATTTCTCTAATGCAGTATAAACTGTATGCGGATCTAGTCTGTGAAAGTATTGTAATGTTGTCAGTCAAGGACTTGCAAAGTACCATAATTTGTTTTAAATGGTGCTATCAATCTTTTTGTAGAAGTAGGCGTCACTTTTGTACATATGTCATTTTGGAATGAAGCTCTTTAATTATTTAGAGACCAATTAGTCAAACCACATAGCCTGGAGCAAATGCAGTTGTGTAAAGTGAGCTAGGCTGATCAAAAGGGGATAGAGGTAGAGTGGATATTCATCCACCATGCCATGTTTACTGCACACACAGAATAGCAAAAAGGAGTTTGCATTGAAAGCTCAATTATTTTATTTCAGGGGGGAAAAAATGTGAAAAGTGAATGATCCCAGGTCAGTTGAAAACCAGAGCATGAAATTCATTTGTGCATCCGATGAGGATTCTGCGCTGTGAAGAGTGCGTGTGATCTTTATTATTAAAGGTTAACCCATTATTTTTAAATGTCAGCATGCGGCGTGTGATTGGAAGGTGAGGAGGTGGGAATTGGTCACAACAGCTCTCTCATGAAAAGTGTCACCGCAAAATCTGAATTTTTTAAAGGGAAATACAAATCAACGGCAATAAAAATTGTAAAAGTAAGACTGAAGAAATAAAATATCAAAATACTGAGTTAAATTAACCATAATTTATTGGTTCATATTTCATGTGTATATCTCCTGTATTGCTCATGTATCCATACATTATTTATTTCATAATGAGTTGTCTTGTTTGTTAATTTATTTATTTAATATCGACCATTTCCTCATTCTGTATAGTCCCACTGTGTCCTCACTCCAATCTAGACAAAGTGCCAGACAGAGTTCATTATGAAGATCCCAAAAGGAACATTGGTGGGATCATATCATCCAATCACACTAATCAGGAAATGAGTCGGTGTTACCAAGGAGACCAGTTGCCAAGGTCACTGAAGGCAAGGGCACAGAGGACTGCTCTGACGCATGCGCATACACAGGCACGCACGCACGCGCACGCGCACACACACACACACAAACAAGGACACAAGAGACTGAAAACTTCAAAGAAAGTTGAATTCTTTACAGGCATCATTTTCTGTTACTGTGCACCTGCTTTAACATGGGGTCAACTGTAGTACTACTGACAGCAGTAGGCGATATCTTAAGCAATTTAAAGTAAATGGCAGACAAAGCGCTTCATACTGATTGCTAGCTCTAGACACAAGATTGATATTGTGATGCTCATCATAAAGTGTTATAGTAAAATGTTGGGCCTCCATGAGCCTCCTGAACAGCTTCAGTATTTGTGAATACTTTTTAGTTAAGTTATATTTTTCATTGTTTCCAAAAATGCAAGTGAAACGTAACTGTCCATTTTATTTTTGCTCCTCTTAGTTCGTCCACCCCACCCTCTTTCTTTGATCCCTTGTTCATCCATTGATCTCAGTCTCTCTCTATCTCAAGTGTAGGTCGGTGTTCCCATGATTACTGCCCCCTACTCTATCTCTCACACTCATACGCACACATACGTTCACACACACACACACACACACACACACAAACACAAACACAAATCAGACAATAAACACAAGGTTTTTACATTTCATTTTATTCTTTCATGTCTCTCATCCCCATTTATGCAAATTACAGGGCTTCATCAGATTGAGTCTGCCTACCCTGACTGACTGTGGCGATTCTCTTGTGTTTCAGAGGATTTCCATATGAGTCGGATAATTACGTCTAGCTATTCGGCCTACGCACAGGGGCACTGCGCCATGGGTGGTAGACTGACTGCGGTTCATTGAAAGGTCAACAAGTAAACAAGCGTATCTTGTGTCATACTGCCGGCTCTGCTTATGGGTGTGTCTGTTACTGTACTGTGTTTGTATGTGTGTGTGTGTGGCCATGAAAAGTTGAGCTTCATACTAAGATTGATTCACTGTTTATTTGTCACTCAGTGAGTGGACTGCAGGCAACTGGGTTGGGACCATCAAGTTCAGATGAGTAAGACCTGCTGGAGATGTATATAGAAATTCAGTATTCACTTATCTGCTGCAGCTATTGGTAAATAAGAATATGGGCAATTGGACAATGGACAATTTTGCCAAATGTTCTATTACATTTTATTTTCCCCTTTTACAGTATCATAATTGTCATTTTCATACAAATAAATGGCCATTTGCATATGCTATCTGTGACATACATTGATATACATTGAGTCATCAGTTTATTAAGTACACCGGAACAATTAATAAATGCACTGGCTGTCAACCTTTTTGGCTTGTGACCCTTTATAACCAGGCATTACTCAGTTGTGACCCCTTGTCAGAAGTTTGACATCTATGAGCTGTGAGCAGTTCAACCAAAGAGCGATGTTCCCTTCTCTAGGTTTTAGCATCCTGAAAGGGTAAAGTTAATACTTCACAAGAAAAAGCGATTGGAGAACATTTTATTTTTTTTATTTATTATTTTGTATATAGCAGAAATATTCATTTTTCTTCTTTCCTATCTTGTCAATTATCTTGGGACTCCTTGGGGAATCCTTACCCCCAGATTGGGAACCACTGATCAAATGAAATCCAATACAACAGCCCTGCAATAAATATGTTCACTTGTCGACACTGTTTTAGAGAGGAGTTGATTCAACTCTATGGTCATTTTGTGACAAATATGAATTACTGTCTAAATTTAACAAGGGTAACAACTCCAGTAACTACAGCCTCAAAAATGAAAACTGTACACCTGTCTGACACATTGTCAACAAAAAGGTCAGTTAATTGCATGGCTATGGGACTGAGATATAAACATGTAACTCAGTGTGTAACGCAGTAATTTAACTTTTATTCAGTTTTATATTGGGAAAACTCTTACTAATGCTAGAAGCACAAGGCAGTTAGCATGCACAGTGATAGCCGCCATAGCTAAAAAGATTAGAAAAACAAAAACAGCCTGCTACAGAAATGATTTAATAAACAGAAATTTCAGGTGGAAAGACTGTACGTCCAGCTTGGTCATTAACCACAATGGTTAGTAGGTGGGAAGCCAGATAGGGCTCTTATCCATGTTGCTGCGACCCCTACTGAAAAGCTAAAACCATGAGTCGCGGCGGTAGCACATGTCTTTCTGCAGCCCTATCCAGGCCAACAGTAAAGTTAGCAGTGACAAGGACTGCAGCACGAAGAAAAGTGGGTGTTCCAGATGCATACATCCCTCTCAGGCTACTTATTGATTGCTTTTACTTTAATGCTAATCACCTTTGGCACTTCATCAGATATAATAACCAGCCTACCTTGACTGTTTTTATTGCTGTGTATTTATTGCTGTCATTACTAATGGGTATTGTAATTGGCATATTTGGATAGGTATTTTATGAGTATTTTAGTAAGAAATATAGAAGCACAGTCCACTCACCACTATGACCATTCTTTCCCCTCTGACAGCCACAGGGGCAGACAGCAAAACCATGATGGATTGGAGGGTAAGAAAAAGCAGAATAGGAGGTTAAAAGGAGGAGAGGAAAGAGGGGAGACAGAAGAAAGGGGCGGAAGGGGAAACAATGGCTTATTATCTGACCACCACAGTTCCAGATCAGTAGCTCTCAAAGTGGAGGTCCTCAAGCAAAAAGAGTAATGGTTCCAATTCGCTCTAATGATCCCTATTAGGCAATGTGCTCTGACGATGACCTTTGTCCCTGTCTTGATTCTGTTTTGGCATTCATTTTCATCACCTTCCCTGTATTTTAGTGCAAATAATGACAGTGGTCTTTCTGTATGCAGCCCCCGTATCAGCCAAATCTGGATCTGGATGTGTTTCTAAATGAGTGCCATGTCCATGATAAAAATATTTGGGGTCAGTACAGGTTCAGAAATAGATGAGATGAATTTAACTGCACTGTATGAAAATACATAGTGTGAAACATATCACTATCACTCTGACTGAAACAGAGTTTTCAACAGAGACTGTAAACCAACCACTGTAAATGAGCTGGTTTTTGAGTTTTGCTGCATTAAAGGGGCACTCCACCCATTTTACACATGAAGGTCAGTTTACTCATCACAAGGAGCACTACTCAGCCTGTGAAACAGTTGCATAATGCCATTGGTGGTTCCAGAGGAGCTTTGTCAAGTCTGAGAAAAATAACCCTGATTGGATTGGGCTTGAAAGCTCACATTTTTAGCAGAAAGTCTGCTTTTATGAACTAGTGGCATGGAGTTTGAAACATATAGGTCAGGGTCAGGGAAAAAGTAAAGAAAAATGTGAGTTTAAATGGAGCTTAAAGCTTAAAGACTATGTAACTTTTGATGGATAGCAGTGACTGTGGCCACAAGTGGGACTAGGGATAATAGTAGATGCTATAATTTAGTGTAACAGTAGAGAAGAGTTGTAAAGTCAACAGTCTGACTCAGTCAGTTTATCAGCATCTATCTAGTTTGCTAACATTAGCCATCGTAAACTACTGGTGATACCAGACCAAGTAAGGCTGTAGCAACAAAACCCCTATATGTAATGAAATGAGCAAGAGTGTTTTAATGATTATGAAGCACTGTATTTATAAGAGCGGGAATATGTTATTTCCTCTTTCAAAAGTTACATAGTCTCTCTTTAACCCACACAAGGCACTAAAAGTCAGGATATCTTGGTGTCTGCTCCTTTAATTTAACCATTGTTTTACAGTTTTCTTTTTTTTAAAGGTAACACACATTTCACAACAGCAGTCAATGTTGATTAAACCATGGATCACTTTTCATTGCTTTATCACAAACTGCATTCAGTGACCACATCTTTCAAAATCCATGAGCTGTTTTCTCATTCAAACTCCTCCACCACCAAATCTCTGTATTTACACTCCATTTTGCACGTTTAAATACTGTAAAAACTGTTAAATGTACATTCAAAGCCTTACATACCACAAAATTACTGTAAATTAGACTGCAATTTCCTTTTTGCTACAGCTATATCTAAAAAGAAATAAAAATATAAAAATGCAACTCCCAATAGGGACATACAACACTGAGCGCCTATTTTCATTCCTTGATGACCTCTATAAAGGACTTGTGCCAGGTGAGAAATGGGGGCAGGTGAGGCAGAATCCAGAACCTATTTGTAATTGCATAGGACGATGTGGCATTTACAGCTCATCCCAGGATGGTGTCACTTTTCCTTCCACCTTACTCTCCATTCCTCAACTCCATAGAGGAAATCTTTTCCTCATGGAGGTGGAAAGTTTATGACCACCGTCCACATGATCAGATGTCCCTCTTGGACAACATGAATGCTGGATGTCTGGACATATCTGCAGAAGATTGTCAGGGATGGATCAGACATGCAAAGAGATCTTTTTACCAGTTGGATTACAAGAGAGGAAATAAGGTGAGATGTGGATGAGAACTTGTGGCCAAATACAGAGGACAGGGTTGACGAGCACTGTTGTATTTCTATATCTGTAGCTATCCTATACAAGTATATATAGTGAATATGTATAGTTTTGCACTTGGAATTACTCTCTACAAAAATGGCAAAGAAATAAATCCAATTGAAGCATATTTCAGCACTTCTGATTCATTTCTGTGATGTATACTCTAAGGTAGCACAATCCATGCAATACAGAGGTGCCCTTATTTTCGTCTGAAATCTTGGTTTATGCTAAATAAATAAATAAAATAGACAATAGTGATACATAGTGTAATGTTACCTGTTGTTAGCGTTTTTTAGTCACATTATAGCAAGCAACGGCGTACATGTTTCTGTACTGATACATATTTCTGTCACACTTGTAACAGCAGTACTCAGCTACTGTTCAAAGCACAGGACTGTATGCTGAGTCAAATCCTTAAAAAGTTTTTTTTTTTTTTTTTTACAGTACTGTATAATGAAAGCCTTTTCTATGATGTTATACCAGCAGTCTCTCCAGCTAAATGATTTAGATACCCACGGGCATATTACTGTAACTCACCATCAGCTATTCTGCTGGAGGTGTCATAGGTCATACCAATTCATCACAGCCAGGTGGAGTGGAGTATGTGATGGAGCAACATACACACATGCAAAATACATACGCGCACGCACACAAAGTGGCAGCTCTTTAATGTCAGGCTTGCTCGCCCAGTAAGGAAGCTGAATAGAAAATGCTAACTCATAATAATGTGTCACCCATGAGTTCACACTGAGGTAGATGCTATCATAGCTTATAATAGCTGAATATAATAGCTGAACCTGGTTTTTATGTTATCGCAGTAAGTTTTTTCTTCTTTTCTTATTTGTTTGCTCATTCAACATAGATTTAATTCCTTCCTTCCTTCCTTTTTCCTTTGTCAAGACACATATATTCCAAAGAGCAGTTGTTGTCTTATCTGGTTTGCTGCTGTTAAGCGAAATTCTGGGTGGAGAGATATTTTAAAGTAATTTTCCTTTACGCAACCACTGACAGTGCAGTCGGAAGATGGAGAGAAGTGGTGGAAGTGTGGAGGGGTGGAGCAGAGGAGAAGAGGAAGAGATTCAGGTGACATCACCTCCTTCCTCTTACAGCTACGTTTGTGACTACGTGCTGCTCCTGGGGGAGTGTGTGGTGCTAGCGCAACGTGTGTGTGTATGTGTGTGTGTGTGTTTGAGTAATAGACTTCAAATTTGTACATTGGATATTTTTGATGGATTTATTTCTAAAGATGTAAAATTACCTTTGGTATGATGGTACCAAAATGATTCAAATGATTCATCTTTTCAAGGATTATTCTAAGTTAACCACTTTGAAAATAATAATAGTTATAAGTGATTTAAAAAGTCAAACACATAAATGGAAAGAAAAGCTGTACAACTATGACCTGAAAGTTTTGAGCATGTAGGCCTCCTACATGTCTACGTGTGTGTGTGTGTGTGTGTGTGGCTGTGGTAATACAGGAAAATATGCAACAATGTTAGTCACCACCCTGTCCGTCATTGATCACACCTTGGTCAAATACTGGAAAATAATCAATCATTACCACAATGTCCAGTAAATATCTTCTCCCATGAAGCCAGGTTTACCAGGAATGCTAACCAAATGACTTGTGACCCACTGTTTTTTTCTTGGCCACTCTTCTGATAGGGAACAGCAGACATAACAGTAAAGACTGAATCATTACATTTAATCTGTGATGTATGCTCACTTTTTGATAATTGAAATAAACTTTGAAGAAGCGTTTAGCAAATGTCACTTACAGGAAAAGTTCAACATTTTAGGAAAACGCTTATTCGCTATCTTACTGAGAGTTAGATGAGAAAATAGGTACCACTCATAAATATGAAGCTTACAACTTCGTAAGGTGGAGCCTAAATGTATGCTTTGCATACTGCGCTAACCATTGGCACCCATGCGAGCAACCATCTGTTTACTTTATCATCATCATCTTTCAACATCAGCACAACAGTTGACTTTGAAACACTTTAAACTTATTATTCCCAGTATTTCTCCCCTTTAATTTCACTTTTACTGGATCGTTGCCGTCTCAATATTCCTGTCGTTTTTGCTTGCTCAGCTAATCCAGATGGTATGGACATAGTTAATGTTTCGACGTGTGTTTTGGTACCTGAGGAAAGGCAGAGAGCGAGCAGCTACTTTTATGTGAAGCAGATATCCATGACCTGTGCCAGAGAGTGGAATGAAGAGGTATCAGACAGTTTGGTCAATCAAACACATCAGCTTCAGAGACCCTGCACAGATAAACTCATCATATTCACTTGCTGGTCCTTGACCTTTAACTCCACAGACACTGGACGGTCGACCATCCTTGCTGGTGATGAAACCCTCTCAAAGCGTTTTGGACAAACTCATAAATGTCTGTCGAGCAAGTTCAGCATGAGGCCGTTTATCTTAGCTCCTGATAAGCTCTATAGATACAAGATTTCTACCCAACAGCTGTAGTCCAAGGCAAACATGCATCCACACACACACGTGACACAGACCCTTGTACAAAAGACAGACACAAGGCTAAAATGTGTTTTTAAGACTGATACAAATCTCTCAGAAGACCAGCTTTGAAGAGCAGATAACAAACAGCAGACAACTCCAAACTCCATTAGTTTAGGACATGGACATGACGTTGTTGACCTGGAGCCTGTTTCTATTAGTCTGTGTGCGTGTGTGTGGCCATTGCATGTTAAGAATTAGTCTGGCAATTAGGAAGCAGTCACCCGTGTCTCTTTCTGTCTGCTGCAGCCAGCTTAGCACAAAGACTGGAAACAGGGGAAACAGTTAGCCTGGCTCTGTCAAACGCTAACAAAACCCACCTACCTGCACCTTTAAAGCTCACTAACTAACACGTTAGATCTTGTTTGTTTAATCCGTACAAAAGCAGGACAAAAAAGTGTAAAAACGACAATTCCTTATGTGTGGCCTTATACATTTAATGGACTGATATGAGGGTGGTGTCGATCTTCACATCTAAGTATCCGTCAGAAAGCGAATACACGTATTTCCCAAAACTATTACTTTAAATGTTAATAAAGCAATCTACTCCTGTATCATGCATCAATTCACTGCTGTGAGTGCCTCAACAAAACTATAAAAATAACTTCAATCATGCTTTTCCTCATTATGTTGACAAAAAATGTAATTGGGCTGGCATCATGTTTCTCCCCAAATATATTTACTGTTGCAAATTAGTAGTATGTGAGTGTCATTTCTAGGAAACAGGGTTGTATTGTAGGACAAAAGTTTATGCCAAATGGATGTAATGTAAATGAATTCTAATAAAGTTTGACAGTTTTTTTGATAGTTGAGGGATCATAAACACTTTCAAGAGCTCAGTGACCCCTCTAAATGATTTCTCTAGCCAGGCATTTGTACTATCATGTGACTCTGAAACAGCCTCTGTCAATCATTGACAGTTAAATAAAGAATGAATTTCCAAGAAACTGTTAGGTAGGTGCACAACACTGATAGGCAATAAAAACTGATGGACATCTGATATATAACGCCATAATCAGTCAGACGTTTAGTATCGGTCAACCTGAAGCTAGGTAATACACAGTGGAATATGTAGGAATGAAGCCAATGTGGCGCCACCCTGCTCTTTTAGTCTCACAATTGACAAAGCTGCCTGCTGTAACAGAAACAGGCATCTTTAAAACAGTCCCCACTGATGTTTTTTGTGAGCGATACCCACTATGCAACTTCTTCCGTCCCGATCCTACTGTGAAGTCACTCTCGGCTCAACTGACCATGACCACATGAAACCTATATATCTCTCCTCCCACACGACCCCAGCTGTGTTTACTCTCTGCTACTGTATTTGATTCCCAGGACCCAGAGACAGGAGATCCTGGGAGAAACAACACACACACACACACACACACACACACACACATCACAGTCTGGATGGATGACTGGAGGCCAGGACAGAGAAGGCCAATCGATCAGTACAGTCGTAACTATAATAAAGTCTTTGTGCTCCCTGGAATTATACAATGGATTATTTTGTACCATTTGAGGAACAGCTTGATCTCCCTCTGGGCATCAGCATAATGAAAGAAAGAACATTTTTTTAAGCCAATATCTTTATTAAAAACTAATCTGTGAGTCAGTCCTTAAATCTGTTTGAGAAAATGTGCAAATGAAAACAGAGTGTTAAGATCTTGTGACAGATAAATAGTGTTTATCTTAAAAAAAACACTTATGTAACTGCATGTCAACCAGTCTTTTCTAAAGCTGCTACCCCGACTGGTATTGTTTTTCTCCTCATCGACTCCTCTCTTCCAACTGCAAACCATTCCTCTTTTGTGGAGCAGTTTATACTCTGACAGAGGAGGTGGGGTTAAAGGGGACCTATTATGCTCATTTCCAGCTCTATATTTTTATTCGGGGACTCTGCTAGAGTAGCTTTGCATGATTCACATTTTTAAAAAAATCCTTAATTATCTTACACTGGCCCTTTATGCAGCCCCTCAGTTCATCCTCTGTCCAAAACAGGCCGTTTTAGCTCCTGTCTCTTCAAGGCCCCCCTCCCTAAAAGCCCACTTTCCCCTGATTGGCCAACTTACCGGAAGCCTGCCCAGTGGTAGCACCCAGTGCTTGTTAGCACGGCCTCATCCTCTTGCCGATGTGCAGGTTGTGGAAGCAAACTGTAAACCTACTAAGTAACACAATTTCTCTTTCTTAATTGGAAATGGCAACTTCTCAAATCCATCCGTACATGTTGTCCAGAATATTAGAGTAGGTTGCATGAACATCTGCAGCAACAAAGATTGCAGCAGGACATCTCTGTTTGGTAAATATTACGCTCATTACCTGCTTATTATGTGACATGAAGGTGGATTTAGTCTTTCAATCACAAGCCAAATATATATTTTTTCTATATAAGCCTCTGTTAATATGTGTACGTGTGGGAAATGCGCTAAAATGCCAAATGAAGTGAAAAACGTCTGCTGTCGGGAAACAACAAAGCTAACATAGCTAGTAAAATGTTATTCTGCTGTCAGGTTCAGATTACTTTATTTGTACCTGTAAGTAGATTTGGTAACTCTCATTGCCGGTCGCTGCGTGTGCCCAGGCTGTCTGCCAAACGACGGTATAGTCTCTCCCTGCACCGTCGGTTATTTGTATGCTGGAGTGCATTAAATGCTTATAATACTACGTGCTGTGCCTGGAGCAGATGACCATATAAAGAAATCTGTCGACGAGCTGAAGTAGAAAAAAAACATTGGAAACCTAGTATTCAGAGCAGTCTGAAGCCTGAGCTTTTTGATCACAGGCATTACTTTTATATACGTTTACCTCATTATGTGAAACTTTGGCCACATTTAATATGATTATCCGACATTGTAACATTATATATATGACAGAAAATAAGGTAAAGCATAATAGGTCCCCTTTAAATAAAAATGGATGATACAACACAGCTAATAAGCTACAATAACTTCGTCCATTTTGAACGTTCTGTTTGGTTAAAGGTCAGCACTGTCACAAAGCCTTGCTATTGGTCAATGGTGTGATTTCACGTGGCACAGTTCACCAAAGTTGAACTCAATGTCAAAATGACATGCTGATTTATTTTCTCTTCCTGAGTGAATCCACTGATGCAATTCCATTAGAATGGATTGATTTTGTAGTGATATTTATATATATGCTGGTGTGACCGGGCCTTAAAGCTAAAACTACTATTACTACTATATGGCATGTTGAATAAAATGGGCTTCTGAAGTACATTATCCTGCTGAACCTACCTTAGGGTCAGTGTTTGACAGATTACCTGCTATGCAAGGACAGGCATTTTGACTATAATAACAGGGAAAGCAATCAAAAACAGCTGACAAGAAGAAAGGTTGAAAAAGATGAAGGGCCTTAAACAACAAAGAAAGGACTTTAGGTAAAGGGAGAAGAAAGAGAGCATGTTAATTATTGGGACTGACGGCACACGTTAACCAATCACAGAGGTTTAACGCATGAGCTAAGCGGTAAGGTCAGTACCTGTAACCACTTCAGTTTTGGATTTAATCTCTGTGGTTGAGTGATTTACAGGTGAGGGGCTGTTCCCTGAAACCATGTGCGAGTGTGTGTGTGTGTGTGTGTGTGTGTGTGTGTGTGTTTGCGTAAGTGCCAGCAAGTGTGTGTGCAATGCTTATATATGAGGTCACATGTTTGTAAGGAGGCATTACTTTAACGAGGAAGCATTTATCAGAAATATAAAAATTCTTCTTTGATACTCTAACAGTACAGAACATATAATTACATACAACAAAATTACACTGTAAAAGTTTTTAAATGAACATATATTAAGTCAAATATGTTGTGACCAATGCTGTTTGAGTGCTCAGCAGAACAGAGAAACCCTATCGCTGCCAGAAGTGCATTATAAGGGATGTCTGCACATAGAGACCAAGTGTCACCTTGGACAATTAAAGAGGTATGTTTCCTTACTCAGCCATATGCACACACACACACACACACACACACACACACACACACATAAATACAACAGGACACAGCAGACGCCACCAGTACATTAGTTTGTCTGTGCCCAAGGCAGTCATTATTAGAATAGTTGCTGTTGATGCAGACCTTCATTTAAACCTGGCTAATGGCTCACTGTCGCCTGCACACACCCACATATACACACACACCAATAATTATACATTCCAGGGACACATTGTCTCAGTATTGTGGGTCTCCATGCCAGTCTGTCTCCATGCGTCCATCTCTCCTCTCTCATCTCACTGCATCTCTCGTTAAGTTTCCACAAAGTCGTTACTTCTATCATCCGGGCTGGACATCCCTGGATGGCTGGTGGTGAACATGCGCGCGTGCGCGCGCACACACACACACACACACACACACACACACATGCTTGTACAACGTATTGTACTTTCTAATGACAGGCCCTGATTACATCCATTGCCTCAACCCTAACACTACCTTTATATCGATCTTTATGTGACATACAGAATAAATCATGTTTTTGGAAGATTATTATTTTACTGTTCACTCAGATGTTTTGTGGTAAATCTTAAGCATACATAGGGCTGTGTCTGTTCAGTATATAGTCCACTACAGAGTGTGTTCAGCCTTTCTCAGTGTTGTGCAAATGTCTAGTGAGAATGTTTATACCCTATACAATCTCGGAACTCATCGGCTATCATCTGACTCATCGACTTCCTCTTCCGCGTACCAATCATTGTTTACAGTACGATTAGCAATCTCGGCTATCATCTGATGACGACTGGAATGCAGATACATTTTAAAAAAACTAATAAAAAGCTAATCTCTAGGGTTCCGAGACTGATAAAATGCTAAATCATTGTCAGACGATAGCTTATCCGAGATTGCATTCCTGTTTTTTCTCTCCACACGGACTGTTTACCTGCATGCCACCAAATAACCATGTATCCATCTGCTACACCTGCCATCCACATGTTAAGTATCTCCAAAAAAAAAAAAGAAGAAGAAAAAGAATAGTTTGACATTTGGGGAAATATGCTTATTTGCTTTCTTGAGAGTGAGATGAGATTGATACCACTCTCATGTCTGAATGTTAAGTATAAGGGTGAGCCAAGAGTCAGTTAGCTCAGTTTAGCATAAAGACTGGAAGCACAGTGAAACAGCTAGTCTGGCTCTGTCCAAAGGTAAACATGAATCCACCTACCAGCACCTCTAAAGCTCACTAATTGTTCTATCTTGTTTGTTAGTGAGTTACGTGCTGTAACTATTTCTTGCCGAACAACAGCCAGGCGTGACTTCCCTGGATCTTGTCGTCACCCTGAGGTTGCCAGACTACCAGGGCTGGGCAACAGATAGACTGTTAAACAAATAGTTACAGCATGCATGCATCCCTCTAACACCACTAATTGTTGTCTTTACATTTCTGTCTGTGTACAAATTAAACAAAAGAGATGTAACGTGTTAATTTGTGCTCTCTCTTCCCCCCTGTTGCCAGTCTTTATGCTAAGCTAGGCTAATCGCCCGCTGACTCTACCTTAATAATTACTGAGCAGACATGAGAGTGGTATCGATTTTATCATCTAACTCTTGGTAAGAAATCGAATAAGCATATTTCCCAAGATGTCGAATTGTTCCTTTTACCCTAAACTAATCGAATCCAATTCTAATGTCAATCCCAAACTCAAATCCTAGAGTAGCCAGCTGTAGGAATGAGGACCAACAAATTGTCCACATTGTGTGTTTTACTGACATCTGCTCTTTAGAATGACAGTCACACACGCTAGTCGTCGCACCCCCTTTGTGCTGCGTTTGGTCATCAGGCAGCATTAAAGGCTGCCATGTTTGTCAGAGTTGTTGATGGACCGATTTCATTTTAAACATCCCCGACAATTGAAAAATTACACTCAGCACACACGATTCCATACGGACCAAACATGTACACACACACACACACGTACGCACACACACACTGTCATTCCACGTACGCACACACACTGACATACTGTAGATGCACATCAATTGCCCGCCCTCTTCTCTCTATTTACGAGGGCTTGTCCTTTTCCCTGTCCACTTCTAGATCATAACTCCACCCCCCCCTCCACCCCCACTCCCCCCGCCCCTCACTGCCTGCAGAGCTTCCACAAATGAGATAAGAGCACTAATGTGATTGGGAGAGAGAGAGAGAGAAAGAGAGAGAGAGTTTCTAATTTAATAGAAACTCCATCAGGCTAATGGAACTGTGGACTGACCGCCCAGCCTCCTACACACACACACACACACACACACACACACACAGTCATTTACTCTTCACTATATTGTACCTTGTGAGCGTGGGAACCTATTAGCATTCACCACAATACATTGGGCCACAGAGTTGAAAGAGGAGGATAAACCAATGAATGTGATAGATGGAGTGGCGGAGAAGAAAAATGAAAAAATAGATGGATGTTCAAAGAAAAACAAAAAGGCCCCCAAATTAGTGGGAACAAAGCCCAGAGCGAGGAGGACAGACGACTGATGTGACGGTCACTCGGTGCAGACAGTTCACCAATTGTGGCTGTGCAGGATTTCGGTGAATAGAGACTGAGGAGGAGGTGTCAGGTGTGGAGGGGTGGTGGCGGATGGTGGAAATAAATGAGTGTGTACTTTTTTTCTATCTCATACACACACACACACACTACTGATTCTCATTCACGTACAGGCTTGTCAGCTGATTTATTTCCACTTACCCTCTCAAGTGCGGAAATTTGGACTAGTGACAAAAAGTACAAAGAGGACGTGTCCTTGAGCTGCACGGTAGCCCGCTCTTCTCTTTCTGTCTTGTTTTCTCTCTTTTCTTCTTCTGCGTCCTTTCAGTCTTTTTCACCGCCAGTCAAAGTCAGTCTTCTCATCTGACATCGTCATTTGAAAAGATGCTTCCCTGTCTCTACTGACAAATGGGATGTTGTCACATTTCCTCTCAGAACATTTCTTCCAAACTCCGGGCGCGCACCTGTTCCGAATAGCCCACCCCCCCGCCTGACAGCCAGTAGGAAGATAGTGTGCAATGAATACACCTGGGAAACAGCTTTACATGTGCCCAGTCTGATAATTGGAACAGACAATAACTTAAAAGACTAGTTCCATATTTTTGGGAAATACGCTCATTTGCTTTCTTGGCAAGAGTTAGATGAGAAGATGGATACCGCTAACATATCTCCTAAGTATAAAGCTACAGCCAACAGCAGGTTAGATTCACTTAAATCAGCCTACCAGCACCTCAGAATCTCACCAGTGAATACGTTATATCTCTTTGTTTAATCTGTTCACAAACTGAAGTGTAATAACGACAATTTGAGGTTTCATGACTAAGCGGATTTTATTACCTTCAGACAGAACCATGCTAGCTGTTGTCCCATGTGTCCAGTCTTTATGCTAAGCTAAGCTAACCAGCTGCTGGCTTTAGCCTTATATTTACTTGACAGATATGAGAGTGGTATCAATCTCACCTAAATCTCAGCATGTAACCGAATAATCCTATCTCCCAAAATGTCGAACAGTCTCAAGTTTTGACCTAAAATCCTGGAACAGTAAAAAAAAAAAAATAAGGCAGCAGGCCTAGAATAGCCACGCATCTTGAAATTTCATTTGGGTGTTATTTATGCGAAATCCAGAGTGGATGTAAGAGGGCGTTTTCAACACTAATCAACAGTAAAAACTCTCTTTGTGCAGCTGAACAGAATCCGGTGATGCAAGAACCCCAGAAGGCACAGGCTTCCCCCATCTATCTGTTTATGTAAACATTACAGTAAAGCTGAGGAGGTCACCAAAAAGATTGGGATGGATCTGCTGGGAAACCATGTCCTCAGGGAATTTGTTTTTGAGATGCCTTGCCCAAGGGGAAATTTTTGATTCAACAGTGGTGCTACATAAAAGGTCAGGAGATCACCAAAGCATCTGCGGATGTTTGTCATCATTGGTAAAGCAGTATCCTCCGCTGCTCAGAAGCTGATTTAGCTGCATGACCTTGTGAATTAATTAACAACATTTTGCATTTTAGTAAGGTTATGTTTCTGCCCGTAACAGTTCTTGGAAGGAAAAACAGATTTGTGGACTAAATTCACCTGCAGTCCCACTGAATATTAAACAAGAAGCTGTAACAAAATGGCTGGGGCAAAAACAGGCAGGCCAGCATGTTGACACTTGACACTGAAAAAGGTATGGTAACGGTAACGTAACATTATTAAGGGCTATGGATGTGGAGGTAACTTTTAATGTTACTTTCAGTCAGCTGTCCTTTGTGTTTATTGGCAGGAATTAGTGCAATCAACCATTTAAATCTTCCTCTGGATGTTCACCAAAGGAAAAATTGTATTCAACGTTTTCGCTGCTTGTCTCAAGCTAAACCCAGACAGTGCACAGTGTTTTAGTGAACAAGTGAGTAAATACAGCTTTTGCTCTGCAGCGGAGAGGACAGGTTGCAGCGGTATTGTCGTGAGCAAGTGACAGTGAATAAGTGACTATGTTCAAACAGCCAGAGGTTGGGAAGGACAACTGAGGAAAGGGAGTCTATCACCACAGAGCAGAGTGACATGGCCACTGTGTTTCAGCTATTACAGTCTAGTTTAACCAAACACCACCTTTGCTGCTAACCTTGCGATAGACAAGAACAACACCTGTAACTGTAACCTGTAACAACCAGGGTAACGGTACACAAAGATGGCGACTACTCTAACCTTAGAATACCAATATTTTAAAATGAAAAATGCACATCAAAAAACATAAACTGATGTACTATTTTTCATCAAAAGACTAAAATTAAATCAAAATGCCTGATGTAATTAAAGGTAAAACTTTAAAAAAAACAAAAAAACAACAGCTCTAGCCTCTCAATGCCCTCAGTTCTCTGCCATTTAAAAACAAAATCACTGATTGGCCTAAAAAGGGTGATAATTCAAGGCCAACATTTTTATTGTAAATAGCATGATCAAATTTATATTGAAACACATTTTGTCTCTGTGTTTCGGCACTCGATTGACTCATAGGGTGGCTGCAAAAGGCTGTGATTGTGATTTTGATGAAACTTTAAACAGTACTGTGCTTGAACTGACGCTGGGACTAAAACAAGTATGAAAACATAAATTGCTGCCAAAAGCAGTGCTAGTACAAATAATTAGAGAGGAATGGCACAAGGTGTACAGGCATGAAAATACAAGACATTGTAGGTACAGTACGTCCTCTGGGTAGACAATGTGGACTCAGACATCCTTAGTCCTGCTAAGTAATACAATTAAGCTGAAGTAAGCAAGCAAGGGAGGAGGACTGTCTCTGTCTGCTGTCTCTCTTCTCGTCTTTTTTCTCTCCATCACTGTGGTTTTTGGTCTGATGACGAGCAAGCTGCTGCAGTCATAGGAAGGAGAGGCAGCGCTTTGATTACCAGACTGATTACTCTAATGAGATTCCCGCATATTGGATCACAAAGGGTCCATATTGTGTATTAAATAGATTTGTGCATGTGTGTGATAACGCTGGCTACAAGATCCATAATGCATTATACATTCCATCAGCCAGGATTTATAAAGGGATTCACACACACATATGCAGAGACACACACCAACTCCCACCAGCAACCACTCTTAGTAACACTAATATGTCACTGTGACTCTGGGATCAATTTTTATTGCTCTTAATCTAGACAGATCCCTCTTCTCTCTCCACCAAACCTTCTTAGTAGAGTTCCGGTTTGCGTGTTCGACATAAAGAATAGCACGCAGCATCCAACCAGATTCCACTGTAAGTCATGAAACCTCCACAAGATCGCCTTGGGATGTGTCAGCTGGTGTACGAGATTAGACAGCAGAAAGGAAATAATAAATATTGTTAATTTCATCTACAAAACTTTTCTTGCTGGCTTAGAGATGCTAAGGCCTATAGGTCTGGGAGGGTTTATGTCCTCAGATGGGATGAAATTACAAAAATTACATCAGCTCATTTGCTTTAAAAGATAAGGCTGGTGATATTCTTTATTTGTCTTGTTGTCAACAACTCATGAAAAGACCAAAACCAACAATATATCAATCTACTAACAACTAGTGTGTGCATGTCCAAAGCCTGATATTTTTTTTCCTGTTTCTCCACTGCTGTCCAAAAATGATTAAAAACACACCAATCAGCCTCACCGTTGCACTGGGTGACATGTTTGTTCCTTCATTACCATGAACATTATGGAATATTATATCATTCAGAAAGGCGTACTTGAAAACAGGGGTTTGTATCTGTAAGCGAAGTGTTGCAAACTTGTACATTTTGTTTTGTGTCTGCAAACCCCGTTTTGCGAGTCTGCGCATTCAGACACAGGCTGCAAACTCATTTTCACAGCTGCGGCGGCAAAAGTACTCACGCGCCTGAGTTCACACAAGCTTACGGACTTCTGACACATTTACTACGTGGTCATGTTTCGTAAACAGGGTTTCGCAAGGGAGGGAGGGCGGGACCTCCAGCTTCTGACCAATCAGTGTCTTTGGACTCGCTAAGCACAACGCAATTGGCTAGTCAACACTGTCAGAAAAAACTGATCGATCGCTCAGTCAGTTTATCAATGACTGCAACATGGACTCCGGCAGGCCTCCACAACCGCCAGTAAGTCAACAATATACATCAACTTGTGTCAGATGTAACAGCAACTTTTTTGTTTTTTAATAACGGGCCTAGTCAACCAGCTAACTAGCATTAGCATAAAGTGAACTTGAACCAGTCCCTGTCTGTAGTGTTTCTGCTCACTATATACTGTATATAATATACTCTATTTCTTACTGTTGTGCTATTGTTACCTGACTGGGACGGCCCATTATTAAAAATTAATATTAAAAACTATATTTCTAAACATTGTTTTTTGTACCTTTTCTGACACACATTGATGTATTTTGTTGACTGACTGGACACAGAGGCCTGGTGGAGTCATCTTTTTTTATTGAACATTATAAACATACAGACAACCAGCTTGTGGACAGAGAATACAATAAATTAAATAATCAAATGGAATATGAAAAGGTAAATGAAAAATATTAAAACAGAAGAAAAACGTCAATAAAAGTCAATGTAGCTTAAATCAGGGGCTACAGAGAATAAATCTTTACAATCTAACTGTTCAGGGGTCGGATCTCTTTACAGGCTCTGTGTTGACTGAGCACGATGGTTGACTGACAGTGTTGACTAGCCAATTGCGTTGTGCTTAGCGAGTCCAAAGACACTGATTGGTCAGAAGCTGGAGGTCCCGCCCTCCCTCCCTTGCGAAACCCTGTTTACGAAACATGACCACGTAGTAAATGTGTCAGAAGTCCGTAAGCTTGTGTGAACTCAGGCGCGTGAGTACTTTTGCCGCCGCAGCTGTGAAAATGAGTTTGCAGCCTGTGTCTGAATGCGCAGACTCGCAAAACGGGGTTTGCAGACACAAAACAAAATGTACAAGTTTGCAAAACTTCGCTTACAGATACAAACATAAATGTACAAGTTTGCAACACTTCGCTTACAGATACAAACCCCTGTTTTCAAGTACGCCTTTCTGAATGATATAATATTCCATAGAACATGGGCACTGCAATTTTGAGTCAGTCCCACATACACCATCCTGCTGCTGTATATACTCACAAAAGCACCAAATGTGTACTAATCCACAGCTGAAAATAGTCCCTAACAAAAGGACTAGTAACTCTTGCTTGAGTAGCGTTAGTTAAAAACTACAGTGCCCAGCTGTTTTAGGAAATTGCTTAGCTCTTTTAAAAAATGAAGCTGTGTATTTGTGACCCATCTTTAGAATCATCTCTTCAGTAGGAACCAATGGGCTTGGAGCTGAGTGCTACAGACAAGGTAGGTAGAGACTTTCCTCCCAAGAAAAACAACTAAATCAGTCACCAGCAAATTCCCAGTGATGACATATGTTTACATTCAAGTGACAAAGACATAATTTACATTCTGTCACTTCATGCATCTTGGGTGAATCGGATAGCTATACAATCTCAAAAAAGCTAAGTCTAAGAAGAAGAAGCATTCAAGAAATTGAATCCGAGGTGGTTTGAGGGACATTCTAGCCAGATGCTGAAAAGGTGCAAATGCATGTGTCTCTGAAAGATGCATACATAATCTGTACTCCTCGCAAGTGTAACTACGCCATGAAGTGCTCTATGGAAATAGCCTCTGCACCTGTGACAATGGCAGCGAAAGTTAGTGTCAGAAAACAATCCCCTGTGCAATAACCCTGTAACACTAAAACAGCCACTGTACCTACAAATTATAAATTATATATTTTATAGTTTAAATACACAGTTTTTTTTACATGTACATATCTTCATCATCATTATCAAATATAAATCTAAGCATGCAATAGTTCTGTTTATTTCTGTTTACCTATCTTTGTTCAGCAGTGTTCTGCATGTGTATTTCTATCTATCTTTCTGTAAATTGTTCCTAGAACTGTGTGTAAGTTCACTGAGAGCAATAAAAAACAGGAGTCAGTTCCTTTTACGTGTACACAAACAAAAAGCTGATTCTGATTCTGAAATAATAGTTTTTAGGTAGCTAACGCTAGCTGAACCGTTATTGTTGTAACTAAACTGCTAAAGTTATTCTTCTGGTGTTTTACCAAGCAGCCTCAGGTCCATTACCAGCACCCTCTGGACTGGAGTAGAGCCAACACTGATTTGCATGTAGCCCACAAAACAACCAAGATGGATTGGCTGGATGGATTGATGATCTGGATGCATAGATGTGGCTAGATGTAAATGAAAGTGTCTTAAATCTCAAATGATTTTTTATCTGGATACGAGAAACTTGAAATCTGGTATAAAAGTGGCCAGTGCCCTGTGGCAGCTGCAGGATTTGAGTCTTGATTCTTGTCCTTTGGGAGCAAAGGAGGAAGTAGTGATGTTGTTAGAGTGCTACAAAGTCCACAGAGGGAGGAGGTCAGGGTGAATGGATGAGTCAACAAAACACCGGACTTTGATATAGGAGACTTCTGTGTGCTTCTTGTTTCCTACCGACAGTCAGTTTGTTTTAGGCATTACCAGGAGAATTCCCTAACCTTAACTAAGTAGTTATTTTAACCCAACCATGATTATTCCTAACCCTAACCCTAACCAAGTTTTGTTTTGCCTAAACTTAACCAAACCGATCTTATTTTTGGTACGGTGATTTGTAACTGTTTTGGAAGGCAGTGACAAAAGACTATCAGTAAACCGCTGAGAGATCACCGTCAGCCTCTAGCCGCATCACCAGTGACGAACCAAGAAACAACAAACCATGTGTCTACAAATTCAGCCAACCAAAAAGCCATTGACAGCTGAATACACTAACAATATGTGTATATTTGTAAATCTGTCATTGATCAACATAGAGTTTCTTAGCCAATAGGAACTCTAGTATTATAAATATTTAATTACATGCTGCTACAATGAGCCCAGTTTCGACTTTGTCTTACCTTATCCATCTTTTTTTCTGTCAAACACACGCTCACCAACGCCTACACACCCTCCCACCACTCACACACACCCACAGCTCACTTCCAGTAACAGCAGGTTCAGCTAACCCGTCAGTGTGTGCGTGTGTGTGCGTGCGTGCGTGCGTGTGATGTACTATGACAGTGTGAATGGGGAGGCGTGTGGATGGAGCTGTAAAGGTACTGGGTGAGGAAATGTGACTATGTGTGCCAAGGGACTGGCCCACAGGAAAGACGCACGCCCACACACACACACACACACACACACACACGGGAAGGCCTGTGTGGACGAGCTGGGAACATAAATGGCAGACAGGCCTCAGAATGGACTCAGATGGGCACTGTGCCAGCTGGCTGACAGAGGAAAATGGTGTGTGTGTGTGTATTTAAGTGTGTATGCGTGTGAGTAGGACATAAAGACTGAGAGAAAGAGAGACATTTAAGAGTGTCAAGACAATCACCGCACACTGTCTATACTATAATATGTGTTCACTTTCTATTGTCTTAACCTTCACCTGCAACATTTCCTGAATGGCAGTGTCTGGATGTGGATATTAACTGTGAGGCCTCATTCAGCTATTCATGGCAGCAGCTGTTTTGGCATTAGCCACATAAATCCAGTGACATTCCCTCCGTCTAAAAACAGCTCGCCCATCCACTAGATCACTGTGGCAGCCGCTGATGGGAATCAGCATCAAGACCCATTTAGCCTGGCAGGACGACAGAGGAGACAGAAGTGTGTTCATACATACACATACATACATACATACATACATACATACATACATGCATATAGTATTTCCCCCGGAAGTTTTCATATTTTATTGTTTTACAACATTCAATCAAAGTAGATGTTCTTGACACTGATTACAGAAAAAGATCCTTTAATGTCAAAGTGACAAAAGCTCTCTACAAAGTGACGTAAATTCATTACAAATATAAAATACAAAATGCTTGTTAGCATACGTTTTCAGGGGGTTGCAGTTGATTGTAGTATAAATACACCTGTATCTGGAAGGTTCAACTTTTGATGTGTCTGTATCGTGGCAAAACCTCAACCATGAAGACAAAGGAACACTCCAAACAACTCCGCAAACTGGTGATTGAAAAGCACAAGTCAGAGGATGGATACAAGAACATTTCCAAGCCACTGAACATCCCTTGGTCAGAGTATGACAACTGTAAATGTGAACGTGCAAGAAGGAGACTAGTGAGTGAGGCCACCCAGACTGTGCAGCAGCTGGCTGGGTGCTTCACCACTTGCAGCTTTATGGGAGAGTGGCAAAGAGAAAGCCACTCTTAAAAAAACTCATATGGCATCTCAGCTACAGTTTGGCGGAAGTCAGCTTGAATAAGCTTCTATGGTGTGATGAGAGCAAAGTTTTGCTTTTTTTCCTGCAAGAAAACGTCTGATTCAGAGACCACATCTAAATCCAATCAAGAATTTGTGGCCGGACTTGAAAAAGGCTGTCCACTCACGATCCCCATGCAACCTAACTGGAGTTTGAGCAGTTTTGCAAAGAAGAATGGGGAAAATTGCAGCAAAGTCAAGGCTGTAATTGCTAAATCCTGACTTGGTGGGGGTGAATACTTTATTATAGGCACTGTATAAAGCCACGTGCACAGAAAAACACGTTATCATTGCAAAAGCAAAATGTAAAAAACTAAAAATGTAAATATTGAAAATATTTCTTACTGCATCTCCATCTGTTATCATCTTCTACCTGTACAAACAAACATACACCACACACACACACTGTGCACAGTTGCATGCATGTATTCCTGTGTACATTGTGCAAAGTGGGTCAGATAACACTTCTTGAACCACAAAAGAGGTAGGGAAGGGAATCAATGGGACTTTTCGTGGAGATCAAAACTAAACAAACACACACACACACAATATTTTTTTTATTCTCAGCATTTGACAGAGGAATACTCTAGCATTGCAGTGCCACTGGCCAGACGGAAGAAGGAAGTGAAGAAAGGAAGCGCAGAGTGGCTGATGACAATACCCTCTACATCCTACTGCTCTGCACAGCACAGCTAGGTCAGACTCTGGTGGAAAATCATTCATCCACTGCCACTGCTGGTCTGAAAGATTTAGAGACTATTGTTATAACATGTAACTGGTAATATAATGCTCAGAGGAATAAACTAGGCAGAAAATATCCAGCTAAGTCCAGTCTGAGGAAATGATTTATACACTACGTGTCTCTTTCCATTAGGCATTAACATGCAGACAGCAGCTGCACACTGTAATTAGACAGAGGTTAAAATATATATTGAATTCTCCTCTAATGCACCCAAGATGACATGAATATTTGATCACCTACACAGCGTCTGGAAGATGTCAGAGATTCATTTGGCCACATTAAACACAAAAACTCTCTAAACTCAACCATCTAACTGCAGAAATGGAAATAAATCTATCAGGCATTAGGCAGCTCAGATAGTGATCAGTGTAACAAGGATGACTGTGGATGGGGGCTCTATTCAAAGCTTTGGTCTAGGGCAAGGTACAGTATCTGGTCAACCGCAGCCAGATTGTCATTCACTTTGTTGTTTTGGTGAGAAGCTGAACTATTATCCAAGGCTGCATGGATGCATGTTATATTTACTCATCAACAGCATTTGTAGATTTAGCTTGCTTAGTGTGGATGTAGTCTAAGATCAGTAACTGGTCTCTAGGGGTAACTAGAAAAGCTAGACTTCCAGTCTTGACCTTGTCCTTGCTTTGATATTCATAAATCTTCTGAAGTTACACCAGCAATCTGGACACATCTTGCTCATGTTTACCACCCTCGCTGGTCTGTGATGTTTTAATCTGTGGAAAGCAATACCAAAAGGAATAGAGTTGCAAAAAAATCTAGTGTTGGTGAGTCCACCTTTCTCTCGACAGCATGCTGCTCCCCGCTGTTAAGGAGGCAGTTTGGACTTCCTGTTGGTAGTGTAGTGTATATACCAACACTACAATTTCATCATCCTTGTATCATCTTGCTTTGCTCGGTTGGATATTCACTTTGTTGTAGAAAAACATTTTTTCATTTTTTGTTTTTTCACAGAAAGTGCATAGAGCACACCCCACCTCAGACCACAGGTTATCACTGAGGAGGATGGGGAGTAGCTGTGACCTGATCATGAATGAGTGGCGGTGGTGGGGGTGACAGAATCAGAGGAGGAATCATGATACCAGTAACACAGGAGGATTCATGGAGCGTGAGACCACAGCAGTCGGAGTATGGTCATATTAAGGGTGTGGATGAGAGCATGTGTTTACAACTGTCACACTGGATGAAGGTGAAGAAGGGAATGGGAATTATTCAGCTGTGAAAGGATGGGGTGATATATTGACAGACAGAGTTCAGGATCAGGCCAGGGGAGAGCTGCAGGGTGTGGATGGGAATGGACTCTATGTGTGTGGAGAGCCTAGCATGGTTTCACAGTCCCTACAGAACTGTATTCATCACTGTATACGTACATTCCATGGCTGGACTGTTCATAAAATGCAACATGTGTTAGCCCTTTATTTCTGGCTCAGGTTCTGGCAGAGTTTCTCTGGCTCCGTATCAGCGCTGGAACCGACACGCAAAGGTCAAAGCTAATAATGTGGCGAGGAAGAGCTAGACTCAGCAATAAGATGGCTAGTAGCATAGACTGAGCATGGGGAGTGGCGTGGTTAACATCTTAAACAGAGCAAGAATGGCCTGACTGCCAACAAAAGGCAAGATGGAACAGTTGAGGCACATGTGTGACATGTGTAAAATGCTGACATCACACCAGGCGTTGTGTTATATCCAACCTCTGCTTCTACTTCAGATAATAGAAAAGACGACGGATTGGTTTGCCGTCATCATGTATAATCTATACTGTGCAGCATTTTAATGGTGTGTGATTGTGGCAAGTGTGATCGAAGGTAATGGATGAATGATTGCCCTTTGTGATTTATTAAAGAGAAAGCTATTAGTGGCTGTGTGAGGCGCTGCTGCCGCTTCAATTATCATTAGGTCCAGTTCAGACCAGTCAGCTAATTGGTAAGGGAAAAGTGCAAGGCTCATTCAGCATCTCTTTACGGGTTCACATACTGTAACTGTGGATCTGATGAGAGAAGTCGGGAGCTACAAGGATGCCATTACATTTAGACTTTTACTCTTATTTACTGACATTAAAAAACACTTCAGGTTAGAGGTCATGGACATGCAGAGCAGCAGTCTTGGAGCTATTAGGGATTTAGTACCTTGCTCAACCTCAGAAGGGAAGTGTGTATCAAGTTGCCTAAACAACTATCTACAATATTTTTTACCTCTGGCTTCCATAGAAATGGTTTGTTAGTTTTGGTGGTATTCCTCATTTAATCCACTTGAATCTCCTCACTCCAAACTGATAAGCAATTTAAGAGGTTACAATATGTTAATGTGATGACTCTGCTAAAAAGTAGCGCACAAACAATCAAAATGTCAGAGTTATCTTGCTGATGTGAAGCTTTTCTGAGTTCAACTGGAATTATGCCTCTGCAAGATACACACAAACATCTCTACAAATAAGCACAGAGAAGGGTGTTTTTTTGGTAACCGTAGATAGTGAGTCGCTCTGTCCTGTTTTTTCAGAGATTTGAGGAAGTTTCCACTCCAGCAGCCCCAGCCAAATTCAGTTAAGTCAGTTATCATCCTTTTTTCTTGTAACTTGAAAACATGCCGAAAACATTCTGTAAAAAAAAGTGTGTAATGCTAAGCAGCTAAACAGGGTTATGTAGGATGAAATAACGTCGAACTAGCTCTACACTGTTAAAAGAACAATGTTGTTTCTTTATTTCCATGTGTTCTCTACACAGCATGAATCATGAGGTGAGGATGCTGACTTTTTGCCTGGGACATGCAGCTTTAACCTCAGTCTTTTAGCATGATATCATGTATGTAGCCATCAAGTGCACATTTAAGACCCTTTTTACAGCCAGCTAGAAACACTAATGTCAGCTCATGTCAGCTTAATTAGCTAGCAAGCCACAGTTAAGAATCGATGGTTGCCGACTAGTAGTGAGAAGCTGCTTTTGTCTACCTCTGTCTGGAATCAAGAGCCCTTTGTTTCAAAGAATTACAAAAATTACAAATATTAAGTGGTACATTGGCCACCGTTATCATTTTCAAATCGATGTGCCATGTGAGAATGGAAAGCAAAGCACTCGTTTTATTTTGTTTTATATTTCAGCAATTGGCTGAAGTGACAGAGTGAAGAGTCAATCTTTCAGTAGTTTGTAAGGATGTGGAAAAGAACTTTTTCCGAATCTGCTTAAAATAGCGAGTAGGCTTGAGAATCTTGAATAACTGTCCTGCATCAGTCTGACCCCCAGATTACTGTCAGCGGTCGTGATTGTCACTGAATACCATGCGGGCTAATATCCCAAATTGTGGAGTAGGGCGAGGCCTGGTAAGGCTGGGAAAATCTGGTCAGAGGGTGTCCTTGGTGTTGAGGCTCTGCCTAGTTTGGCAGCTTCATCTCTGGACTTCAGTGCCAGCTAATATCCCTTACCCTACTCCCTACCCTCTGGACAACTGGCTCTCACCCGGGCAATTCTGCCACACACACCCTCACACCTCACAATGCATGTCTGCCTGTCTCCACAGCAACCAAACATGTCAAACAAATCTCCTCCTTCTGGAAACTACCCACCTGTTTCTTGTGTATGGGCTATATGTATAATGCTCAAGATAGTGTTCATGAGTATCTATGTTTGTACAGTTCATGGTGTGTGTGTGTGTGTGTGTGTGTGTGTGTATCTGTGAGTTCGTTGGAAGCAAATTACTCATTCTGTCCTCCGGTTGTGTTTTCGGGAGTAAACTTTTATGTCGCTGCTCTCTCAGCATCATTTATAAATAATCCGGTAAACAGTGTAAGTGTAACCACAACCACAGCAGCTCCCCTGCAGCTCTGTCAAGCTCAATGTGGCTCAGCGTTAGCAGTGCAGGATTCAAGCTGTTCTCAAGTGGAGTCTGACTATCAACACAGGAGAAGTAGGAGAGGTAGAAGGAAGTCAGGCCCTTGACTCCCACACTCCAAACATGTAAAATATGGGCAATTTGGTGCCTGAGCTCCTGCTGGTGTGGCTGCTGATGTGTGAAGAGAGTGCCTCCACGCCTCACAAGCCTTGTTAATATGAGATGTAGCATCTACAACCAATCATTTTTACCACATCAGCTATGGATTTGCGGCGTGGCCTGGGAATCCTTTTTAATCCCTCTAATTCTTTCTCTGCTCCTAATCCTTTTTTAATTCAACTCTCTGTGTGACTTACAAGGAGTCAGGCCTAAAATGTAGGCGTAGGATTCTGTCAGCTTATTTTGGCGGACCCCTTTTCTCAATTTAAGACCTGTTTCAGTATGTCTGGAGAAGCACAATAGAGGAAGACTTTTTAAAGTTTAGGTGGGACGTGTTGTCTGGCTTCAAGCTAAAGACAGATGATTTTGGTCCGGAGCTATAAAGTTCAAGTTGCTATTAAGTTGAGGGGGAACAGATATCTTTTGGAAGCTCTGACTTCCAAAGCCAGTTCAGCGGTCACAGCATCTTTGGGGTTGTCTTTGCCCTATTAAAGCCTATCAGTGTCAACCACATGCCCTGACCTTTAGCATCAGACGAGTGGGGCTCTTTTTGTTTAGTCTGATGGTCAGTCTGGCTGTCTCATCAGTCCATTAGCTAACAGGACAGACCAGGCTTGAGGTCAGAGGAAGGAAGATCAGTGGAAGAAAAAGAAAAAATAAATAAATGGAAGACTTGAGTGACTCCTTTTGTTGTCAGACCGATGTGCAATGAGAGAAACAGGGATGTTAGGCTGTTGAAGTACCAGAAGAAGAAAACAAGACTACATCCATGCTAGTGTCTCTGTGAGGCTTCACTTTGGCACAGCGGTGCTTTGAGCTAAACGCTAGGGTACAAAGGTATAAAGCTTGCCATGTCCACCATCTTAATTAGGCATGTTAGCATGCTAACATTTCCTAATTAGCACTGAACACAAAGTACAGCTGAAGCTGATGGGAATGTCATTAGTTTTGCAGGTATTTAGTCGAAAACAAAAGTATTGGACAAATTAAAATGTTCAACTAATGATGGTGACCAGTGTTCTGAGGGGCACATAGATCTGTGTACCAAATTTCATCGCAATCCATTAAATACTTGTAGCAACATCTCACTGTAAACCACAAATGCCAACCCATGTTGGAGCTTGAGGAAAAGTCAGGGGACCACCAGATACTTTGTCTGAGAAGCATGAATGCCTGTACATAATTTCATGGCAATCCCATCAAATAGTTGTTGACATATTTTAGTCTTGACCAAAGACATTGCCGTGCCGCTAGCGTGGCTAAAAACTAAAGGAATACTTAAATGACTCCTTTTTGTTGCTAGGCTGTTGAAGCTGAATAGATGCACTTGCAATGAATGTAACCATCAAACCCAAGCACAAGAATTCAACATTATGACGGCTTGAATTGCTCCTTTGCCACCAACCACAAGCAACCAGCCTATCCAACCTCACCCACCGCAATGTGATTATTAGGCCTACTGCGGTCTGGAGTGCTCTTTAGAGGTCTGCTGTACTTTATGGTACATGTGAATCGTCAGTGCCCGCAGTTTGCTGACAAATCATGTGCTTTCCTCCCTCTGAGGTGCCCCTTTCCTCCCGGCTTACAACTCTCACCCACAAGCCTCTTACCCCCCAAATCTCCAATAAAAACTAATTTGGCCTCTCGGGAAATAAAGCCAACAATGGCTGAGGAGTGGCACCAACTCCAAGTATCCCATTGGGCTTTCTGTACATCACATTCTACTACTCTCCTTCTGTCTTTCACTCTCTCTTTGCGTCATCCTCTCTGCCACTCACTCAAACTCCCCACTTTGCTAAGGCTGTTTCTCTCTCCCTGACCCCACCTGCCCCTCATTGCAGATGAATGTGCAGCTGCAAAAAGGGGCCTCCACAATATGGTTATTGTGTACACTGGACATTTATATGAATGGGTGCCTGATCCGACAAAAAGATCATCCCTTTCTTCAGATTTCCATCTCTTTCACAGAGAGCTATTTGTCAACTCGGTCGTGAGTGAACCCGGCCATCTCACAGTGGAGCCCCTTCAATCTCACGCAACACTTCCTCACCTTCAGGGATAATTTGAGAATCAGTTAACCTGAAAAAAAAAAAAGAACGGTAATTTGGTTTCATGTAATGCAATGTAATGAATCTGGTGCATATTGCATTAGCTTTGAACAAAGGCAAGGGGAATCGATGAGTCTTCCATTATCATAACTGATTTACATCCATAATCTGTATCATTACACTGATAGGAGACCTATTGATGGTGACGTTTAGGGAGCAGGTCAGTGCTTACATGGCATAATAGGACGCCAGGTCTGATAGATTACTTAAAACAAGCAGTCAAATCATAAATGGTGACGTCTTCACCTATGATCCACCTTAAAAATGTAGTTTGGATGTAATATCCAGGTAGTCATATCACTTGATCTTCATCAGCCGGTGGAGATTGCTCAGATATCATAGAATTAAGCTGAGGTTCTCGACCTTGGAAACAGTAGAGAAAACAATCCCACCACAAGGTCAATTTAGAAGCTGTTCTGGAGCTTTTGATCATATCACATGAGCTTCATAAGCAGAAATGTATATTCTGGTGTGTTGTTAAATGTAACCAAGGGGTTTCTTTCCTTTTTTGGTGTACAAACTTTCCTTCAATCACCTTTGTTTCTGTCCTATTCACCAGGTGTTTTTTTAATAAAAAAAATGTTGTGCTATAGACACTGTTCGTTCAGTTGACTGAGAGTTAAAGCTGAATGATTTTTTTTTGCCCGAGGAAGACCTGTAGGCGGTCAAACTGTTGCAAATAAAATTAAAGGGAGCTGTGATTCCGGTGTGTGTACTCCTTGCACTGCAATTGTATTGATTTTTTGCATCCACTGATTTTGTGGATGATGCTATATGCAGATTATGTGGTTGCATAGGGATCATTTTAGAAATGAAAATGATCGGTCTCTCTTGGTAGCCAAGGGCCCTCGTGTTGAGTGAAAGCACCTATATGCTCAAAAAATTATATATATATATATATATATATATATATATATGAAAAAAAGCTTTGAATGGATTTTGAGAGGAGCTACAAGTTTGTGTTTTGAGCAGTTTGTTTCTATTTAAAGTGGGGTAAGGATACATGACTGCATGTGTGGTCTCGCTTTGGTGATTGTGTGGAATTTATGCTTTTAGGTAATCCCACTCCACATATATGTAGCTATGTGTACAAATACAACTTCTCTTTATCTTTATCCGACCACTGGGATTAGCAGTCATCTGCTGCCCCCCAGTGTTGAATATTAATAATGACACCAAAAGGTACACTGGTGTGAGCTGGTCTTTCAACACAATTACATACTATTGATACCGTTTCTATTATCTGCTTTGACCTTCACATTCGCAATATATCTACGATTTTAAAGCTCATATGGGCAGATTCATTCAGGATCTCCATCTTGAACTTGAAGTATTTCACTGATAACATAGCAAAATCTGCCACTCTGACTTATCATCAAAATGGAGAATATCACGATGATAGAAAATACAAGAATGAATGAGCGAACATCTCTAAGACAAAAGACCCACTGTAGATAGATAGAAACAATAGTCTTAACAAAAGTTAAAGTTTATTTTGTTACTCAGCGATAAGAAAGGCAGTGCTGGTAGGAAATAAAAACAAAACAAATGGGATGGTTGGACATAGACAAAACATTTCTATCAGCATAGAGCTTAAACGTGGCTAGACCTTGATTCAACATGTTGGTTTAACACAAAGCAAATACAATGATCAAACTAACTTGTAATTGTTACATTTCAGAATGCTTTACAGGCTTAGTGAAGATCAGAAAGAACAGAAAGTGCTTTTCGTTGCTGTTAAAAGTTTGGGAATTTCTACGGTTCTTATACTGTAATGAGGCTGATTTATGTGAGCATGCTGTTCTCAACCACAATTGGGGGAAATTCTCACCAACAAGACAAACAATTACCTAACGCTTAACACCCCCCCGTGGTTAAACATGAAAATGACAATGAATAAATCTGAGCTCTCAGACAACCCTTATACAAAGATTACAGAACTTTTCATGAGGCAGGTCTTTGTCAGTGGAGCCAACATCACATTTGGTCCGTTAAGCCAGTAGGGCAGCAACAAATGATTATAGTCAATACTAATTATTAAAAATATCTGTTTTTCATTCATAATTACTCATTTAGTGTAAAAATGACAAAAATAAATAGGCTACCTGAGGGCTAAGTGACTTCATTACATTGCTTATTTAACAGGTGAACATGAACATCAAATGCTCTGCCATGTTTTGGTATATTTCTTGATAAATTACTATCAAACTGACAAACTTGTCATTCACTTTTTTATATATGACAAATGATTTAATCAAGTTAGTTACCATATAACCCATACAAAGCTGCATAATGGGAATGTCAAAGCGTTGTGTAGAATAGCTGTAGACACCACTCCACTAGGGAACTGACTCTGTTTCTGTTCCTGATTTTGGCTTGAGCTGGTTTACGTCGTGCTTGGTCTTACTAGCTCCAAAGTTTAACTATGTTGATTGGTCACAGCATAACGAAAGCAGCAGACTGGTGTATGTATCAAACTGCCTTTACTGAGGCAGAGAAATATAGAAATAAACTGTCTGTAGTGTACCTGCATATACACATGTACAGCATTCTAAAAATGTACTAGAAATACATACAAATTACAGAATGTATAAAATGTGGTGTTAAAATCTTATCAGTGTGGTGTATTCTTGATACGTATAAACACACACACACACACCCCTCATGTTTATCTTGCTACCCCTGTACTTCTATACTTGTGAGGACCTTCACTGACATAATGCATTCCCTAGCCCCTTACCCTAACCATTACAACTAAATACCTAACCCCAGCCCTTACCCTAACCTAAACCTAATTCTAACCTGAGCCTTAAAACCATGTCTGAACCCTCAAACAGCCCTTTGAAGGTCTGTCCGAAAGTGAGGACCAACCAAAATGTCCTCACTTTCTAAAAATGTCCTCACTCCCAAGGTCTACTCAAATTGGTTCTCACAAAGATAGTGGTACAACACACCTCATGTTTATCTTGCTACCCAATTCCAAACCACAATTTCTGTATCTAGCTTACTCTTACCCCCCACCCTACCTCTCTTCCTCCCTCCCTTCTCCTCCTCCTCCTCTCTCTAAAACACTCCAGGAATTAGCCGGTAAGGCACAACGTCTGTGTAGCGTTTCCAGTCCTTGCCATACTTGCTGCTGCAGCGGTGCTCATCGCGCACACAGCGGTGGACCAGCAGGATGGTCATATAAATGATGTAGAAGTACGGGAGTATGTGGTTGAAGCCACAGGCGGCGCAGTAGGCCAGTGAACCCATCAGGTCACCGGTGTAGTTGAAGTGCCGGGCCACCCCCCAGAAACCTGAGGTCAGGAGCTTGCTGCGGTGGACGGCACCATCGGCGGAGCGGTACGAGCACTCAATGCATGTTGGCTTCCGGCCCCAGATGGAGCAGGAGCCCTCGGTGCGCCGAAACAGATCCTTCTGGTGGTTGGTGGAGCGGAAGATGTAATACCCGACAAGGCCGAGCAACAGTACAGCAAGGGCATGGGCGTTCAAGAGCTGGACTGGGTGGTACACTAGGTACAGACCCTGGAGATACAAAACACATCTATTTGCACTTATTGTTGCGTAAATTAATCTATTATTTGAACGTCCATGCTAGAGTGTGGCATTTTCTTTCTATGACACACACACTCACACATCCTATTCTTTTTTTAAATTTTATTTCATTCAGATGCTTCAATTTGAAAACTAAAGTGGATGGAAAAAGTTACAATGATGAGTGTGTGGATGGCAAGTATTTGATGGAGGATTTAACTTTAATACAAATTAGCACAGAGGTTTTGCATTGTGATATTACTCCACATTTAAAAATTCACACAGCTATAAAAACTGTTTTACATGATTTCATATTTACATCCAAATTATTACTGTAGCATGCATATGTTTGTCACCTGCAGTGTGTACAGGTACGGCAGCCAGACACAGTCTCCCCAGCCCAGATACCATCCAAAGTGGTCGTGGCAGATATCAATGGTCTTCAGGTACCACGCCTCATTCCAGAAGAAATCCAGCACATAAATGGCCTACAAGGAAACACAAACTACAATTTTCCAAAAACCTGAGAGAACAATGGACCAAGGATTTATTTTCTTTGGCAAATGCAAAGTGACTTAAACATGACTCGTGCATATTTCTTTAGGCCTACTTGTGCAAAACAGTTGAGCAAGAATAATAAAAGCCCTGCTACACTTGCAAGAGCGTCATTAGTATCCATATTGAAAAAATCTTTATCACATACAGCTATGCGTCTGTCAGTGCCAGATGCTTCAGCCAAGTACAGCACATCCACTTTAATTATCACTCTGAGCACAGACAGAGCAGAAACTGAGTCTGCTTACTAATTCATCAGCACTGTTTGTGTTGACAAGATATCTGCAGACAGCTGGCTAGCTAGCGTTAGCCACCTGGCAGGGACAGGCTGAATAAAGTAGAATCCACACACTGTTCAGGCGACTTCCACGGTTTGACATTTTGTAGCTCGAGATCATATAATATTGTTCTAAAATTTGTAGAAAAAGTGCAAATGCAAAGACTGATCTCTGGATTTTAAGAATCAATATTGGATCATACAAAGAAAAACTGCAATTAATCTGTAATCATTTTTATTATAAACAGCTTTCTAGGGTTATACATGATTAAGGTTTAAGAATCAAAGCCAAAGTCAAGAGAAAGTTGAGTTTGATATAACTGTCAGTTTCTTCTATCTCTTGGTATGTTTCTATTTTGCAGCACTTCACAGATTTGCTCAGTTCTTCAACAGACGCTGGTTTAACATCCATCCTTATTCCACCTTACCTGCAGTACGTTGACCAGGATCATGGAGTTGGTGACATGGCCGTACAGTTCCTGCTGCTTGGCCATGTAGGACAGATTAATAAGAGTCCAGGCTATGATGCCGGGCCGGCCGTTGAAGAAAAGCTTGAAGTCAAACCACTTGCCAATGCGTGGGTTGAACTCGATGCCCATCATGTAGTTGTAGAAGATGTTCCCTGTGAACTTGCTGTAGAATCACAAAAAAAAGGTGGAAGAAAACAAGCTGATCCAGTTGTGTACTAATACCTAGTACATAACTAGTTTGCCTTTAAGATATTGTGCAGATATGGAAAACTTTTCTGCTCCAACGACTTGTCATCCTGTCACGCGTGTATCGGTACTCACCAGTCTTCAGGGTTTGTGGGGAAAAGGTAGGCCTTTACGAAAGCAAAGGTGGCCACAACGTAGCCCAGTATGTTAGCACACCACATCAGGGGGATCCAGTTGTCGAAGATGATGGTGGGAGAAAACCAGTGGAAATAGTGGGCGTTGGCAAACCACAGAGCGTGAGTGATCAGCCAACACTGCAGCCCATTGATCTCATACTTGTTAATCAGGCCTACAGAAGTGAATGGGGAGACAACACAGGAGGTTGGGTTTTAAGAGATACTTTTTACCCCAGGGATACTCAATTTGCTTTGTCCGAGGGCCACTTTTGCAAAATGACAGATGGCCAGGGGCCAGTTAATAAGCAAACAATAATATTTATCAGATATCTTGCGGTCCTACCAGACGGAAACGCTGCACTGAAGCTAGCATGTTTTGACTGATGATGGCACCTAATATTAGCAACCTTCATACAGCAATTTAAACACAGAGGTTTGGTGTGAGGTGGCAAAATAAAGTCGAATTCATATGTCCATTTTTCACTGAATTGCCTGTTTTCATTGTCAACCTTTCGGCGTTTGCTGTCCTCGCTCATCTTTACCAAGAGGCAAATCCAGTCGCAGCAGCCTCGCGCAGGCACTGGGAGAAGTTTGCCCTCAGTCATTTCTGCCAGGCTGACAGCCCTGAAAGCAAACTTCTCCCACGTGCCCTGTGCAGGTCAGGTGTACGTGAACTTTTCGCAGAAATCAAGTGGCACTGCACAGATTGCTGATAGGCTAACATGCAACTTTAACAGCCAAGGGACATTATTCAACATTTACTAATTGGTATAAAAAAGTGTGAATCCATTTATTTTCATTGTGAATTAGATTATGGTCGGCGGGCCACCTGCCACCATATCGCAGGTCAGATTTGGCTCACGGGCCATAAGTTGAGTATCACTGATCTACACATTGGTTTGATAATGAATGTCAAATGTTTTGTTACAAAATTCTACCACTCTCTCCAAAAGCATTGAGTCTGATTGGTGTAATACTGGACCTCTCAATTTAACAAATGAGCATGGAAATGAGTGTTAATTACCAGCAGGAGTTCGTGCTCCGTCCTGCACTCCGCCAGCGTAGCCAGGAATAAACTTATGAGTGACATCAGGAACACACGTATACAGGAACACCTAAGGAACAACACAACCTGTTTTAACGTGCGTACATTTGCCAAGATGCTTGGCATGAGCTGGAGACAGTTTCTGCGAGTTGCACCCCCTCCTACACTCTTCCGCTTTACTCTTCTTTTTCTCACCTGGAAGGCCACCCAGATGGCATATATCTTGGCAGCTGACCAGGTGAAGGAGGGTGCCCGGGCCCAGATGGAGAGCAGCGTGGTCTCTCCTTGGCACAACTCAAACAGAGGCTGGCTGATGGAGCACTGGTACTGATCACAGGCCATCACAAAGTAGAAGACAATGAAAGGGGCAAAGCAAAGGAGGCCAATCACGCTGATCAGGGAAAACCAGTCCACCTCCCTGAGAATGAATCAGATATACAAACAGATACAGAATGAGGACAGTTCACATG
The DNA here is from genome assembly GCA_005408345.1 of Macquaria australasica. Classification (NCBI taxonomy): domain Eukaryota; kingdom Metazoa; phylum Chordata; class Actinopteri; order Centrarchiformes; family Percichthyidae; genus Macquaria; species Macquaria australasica. The sequence goes on from SEMN01000271.1 coordinate 358,700, forward strand.
ATAGCAGAGTCAAGCTGTAATTGGGGACATCAAGTATTTTATGGACAAACCTTTAGAACAAATTAGTCACATGAACTCATATTTCTCTAAAATTCAACTGTGTTTATATTACTAGCAAGCCAAATGAAGTGTTAGAAGACTACAACATCAAAATAACTCAGAAAAAGTTTGGTGTTGCCAATAAATTCCTCCTTAAGAATGATAAGAATGAATAATTTCTATGTTGACTTTTAAACTAGAGTGCAGGACTTATTTATTACATATAAATGAACCTCCGTCACATTCAAGCCATTGCCAGTCGAGTTCACACAATGCAGATTCAGCCCATCACCACCAGGTAAATCTGTCTGTATTTCGCAGTATACCAGAGTTTTTAAATCTGGTGTGTGTGGCGACATTCCCACGCTGACACACTGGTAGTAAAACCAGAGCCATGTAAAGAGAGAGAGACGTGTCAACAGAAGTTAAAAATGCTTGATGGTCACATGATTCACGTAGACTTCAGATAGTTCTCTCTACATGACTCTGGTTTGCCAGAGCTGAGGGGAGCAACCGTAGCGACAGAGTAGCTACAGCAACTAGGAGTATGGAGGAAAAACCTAACAAGTGTCCAAGAAAAGTTTCTGATGCTCCAGATAAAAAAGAAACTGCGTTCAGAGGAAGGATTACAGTCAAAAAAAGAAAGAGACCGACGGTGAGGACAAACACGGATAACCATTGGTGTAGCTTTTCCTCGTTGGAGAGCTGAAAGAAGAGCAGGGACTGAGGGCAGACATAGATGTCATGTTATTGCTCTTGGAGAGGTTGGTATCTGTAAAATATTTGGAGTAGGCTGTGTAGCTATTATCATTTACTCTACCTAAATAATGGATTATTGTCTTGGACCTGTGGAAATTTGAGCGAGCTCTCCTGTAGGCACACGTCATAATCACACATCTACAAGTGTTTGTGTAATTACTCTCACTGCCAGGAGGAGGAGACAAAAGTTCTACACTCCAGCTTTAAAACAAAAAAGGGGCAATCTTGCATAGGTCTTGACAGCTGATATGCCTATTCCATATCTCAAACATTAAAGTTTAGGCTTTGCATTGTTATTTTTCAAATAAGACATGTTTGTTAGTGTGAGTAATTTCTCATGCAAAACAATTTGGGTTATCTGTGACAACGAACTTTGCCTCCTTATTTTTTAACATGCTTAACTGGAGCTTACAGTATTCAAACTAATGCTGTACTTAAGGATGGTGTGGATATCAGTTAGTGGTAAACCAGTGTGCTTAATACTAACTATTTACCTGACATTGTCAAAAACAAACTGTCAGACAATGTAGTATGCTCTGTATATCTACTGCAATATCAGGTGTTTATGCACAAAAACACGTCTCTACAGTACATGTACAGTCTGAAGGAGACAGAAAGATGGGTAATCACTATATGCTGTGCAGTATAGGCCATTCTTACGGCATGTCTACATAGGGGGAGTTTCTTTTTTTTACGCTTTTTAAGCTTCATGCCAATTTTTTTCCTTCTTACTCGCGTAACTACAGTGATTGTGTATTGGGCTCTGAGCGCTGCCAAAACGCTGGTGACCTACACTCAATACTGTGCCTGAACGCATCATGTGTAGACTGAAGCTGCCGCTCTGCTAACGTGCTTACTCGCTCTACGCCTCCTGTGTAGACATGGTGTTACAGTGAACACCTCAACTCTAATAAACAGAAAAGGCACAGGTGTAACTAGCTACACTAACGATGACCACGGCCCGTTTGGCTGTCCCGGAGAGCTGTGTCAGAGCTTTAATTGTAGTACTCTAAAGTCATCCCCTCCAATCTCAATTTACTTTTTCACAAGAGTTTTTTTTAAAGGTGATTCTAGGTTTGGATTTTCAGGTCCAAGGCAAGTTTAACTTTGTGATAATACTTGTGGTGGAACTTTTGGTGAAGTATATTAGATGACAAAATGGCCTTTAGCAATCCTTTGACATAATATCAACTCACCAGGCTCGCCCCCACTGTACTGGCTGCTCCCTGTGTTCAGATGTTTTCCCATTGGCACTGCGCTGGGTACGTCTCTTAGTGGAATCCATGGCCGCTGCACCATTAATTTCTGATGAAGGACCAGGTTATATCAGGTTAAGATCAGTTATGCAGCACCATGATGTACTTTGTACACTACTAAAGTCCTTTTAAGACAGTGCAACATGCAAGGGCATTCACCAAATGTACAAGCAATAGGTAATTATGGCACCAACAGAAAACAATTTTATCTTCCTCTTTTTTCCCAGATTGAGTGTCTTTCGTGAAAGTGTCATGACATAAGAGTTTAGTTCTACAAGCCAATCCTGCAAATGTGTTTCTCTTCCTCTAACACACACACACACCTCTGGAGCAAAGGTAATGCCAGGTCGGCTGGCATTACAGTATTCACAGTAAAGCTATAACGTGGTAGATGAAAGGACTTGAACGCCTCTCTGTGTTGTCCAACACGTCCGTGTTTAGCATGTTACAGCAGCATCTTGCCCCACAGACAGATGAAATACGTACAAAGGGAGGGGAGCAACAACCCACCGTTGCATAACGTTAACAAATCGAAACATTTTAGTCTTTTTTTTTTAATATATATGTTCAGTAAACTGGATTTTAGCACTCTCTTGTCTCGTGCACGTGCCTTTTTTCTGATGCTAAATTACCGTGAACTACATCCAGTAACTATGATTAACGACTTTAGATCCTGAACGGTGCATCTCAAATAGCAGGCCGAGATTATGGACATGAAGTAACGTTAAACACGCGTCATACCAGATTATCATCCTTCTTATACCGTCGTTTACTCACCCGTAGATAACTGTAACGTCAGACAGGGAGGCAGGCACACTGCTCGGCCAGGTGCTGCTCACTATGTAGTCTCTGGAGAGAGCTCAACGTAGCTTCACAGACTCCGCCCATAACGCCATTACGTATTCAAATTAAACCAATGGCATCCATGAGAAGGCGGACCTGGGAAGGGAACTGGCCTCTGATTGGGCAAAACTAACTGGAGCCACCAGCACCTGACAAATTGGCCAGTGGTTGAATGGTTTTGTCAGAGTAAACAATGAACTGACAACATTATGAAATAGCTGTCATTATTATCTTCTTTGCGTGTTTTATATGTATATATATATCTGACAGGTGCCATTGTAACGAGATAATCAATGTTCCTCCATTATGACAGTGGTCAGTGGTCATAATGTTATGGCTGATTGGTGTATGTTACGATGATATCAATGGCAAATGCATAAAGACATTAACAGCCAACTTTTTCTTAGATTCTTTTTTTTATGGTGTTTCCCCCAAATGCATTTATAGACAAATAAAAATTGAATTCTAATAGAAGCGCCCCGGCCAGAAATCAACCACATGTATGGGTGTGTCTTGAAAAAAATCAAACATGTCACCCTTTAATTTGATAAAAAGAACAATATAACTTCATACTTGGGCAGTGTGTGTCCAACAAAGTGTTTGAGACTAAAAATAGCACGTGGTTATTACATTACCCAAGACTGAATTGTAGTTAAACAATTGTTTCTGGGCAAGCAACTAATATTTGGTGAGTCTGATCTCCAATACATTCATATAAATGCAATGTTCATTCTGCTGCAGTGGGGGTTGGATCCACAGTACAATTTGATGCAAGTGGTCCTGTGTTTCTAGGTGCATGTACATAAATTTACCACTAGAGGGTAGTATTCAGCTGTGGCATAAACAGGCACTCGCTTAAAATGAAAAATAGTTGCTGTACAGGTTGGGTGGACAAAAGTAATTGAATACTGTACAAGCCCATGCCAACACCACCACCACCGCCGCCACCACCACCACCTTCCCATATGGGGGGAAGGGCACTGTTAAATTTTATTTCTATTTCCCAGCCTGTCAAAAAATCTAACCAATTTAGATGTGAAACATTGTGCTAGATCAGGAAGAGCACAGAACTTGCTCTTCAAGTATGATTACAGCAATCTCTGAACTCATTCTGCTGGGAGAACTTGTGCAGGGAGTTAGTTCTCCCAGCTGAATCTTCATTACTACTAAGATTTTTTGAAAGCCCTTCCGAAGAGCAGAGCATTTTCTGCAGTAAATACAGTAAATATCAAAACATCTTCAGATCTTCAGCAGCCTGCTGGTTTTGACTGTCATGATAATATAGACAGAGGCTAACGGCTGGACAGAGCTGCATCTACGCCTCTATGTGTGATCCTTCTGGACATTTTTACTGATCTCTCTCCAGATCCACCGTGAAACATTTCATTTCATGAATATATTTATAAGGACAACGCACATTAATCAACATTTCTGCAAATGTGCCAGTGTTAGCCAGCTGGCTAATTTTCAACTGCAGTTCTTTGGTGAGATGTTTTTAAACCATTGAGGTGATGGTTAAAATGCAAAGACAGAAGACATCGAGACGCCATAAAGACTGCAACGGCAACAAAATAAGCATTCTCAAGACAGTGCCAATCCATGCAGAGCAACAGGAAACAGCTAAACATCAGTACAATAATACAATATCCACTATCTGGTAGCCATTCAAGTAACACAAGGCTGAAGTAGAGGTCTGCTCTCAGACCACTTGAATTACAATATCCTGCACGGTTAATATGCCATTTTTGCTCAATGATGCCAAAAGAAAACTGTCTACCCAACCTTTAACAAGCAGGGCTTAGCACTATCTAAACCTGTAGTCAGTATTGCTTTGACTGCACAATGTAAAAAAAAATGATGGAGAGGAGAAGAGAATCCTGTTTATTTTTGTATCCACTTTTGGAATGTGCTGAAATGTGAACTGTTGATTAGGGGTATTTTCTCTGCACTACTATACTGGCTGTAATATTGGGAGCGTTGATAAATTCCTGTCTCATTACTTGTGGCTTTTTGCGCCAAGATAGACATTCCACCATCGCATTGCTCATGTAATCAGCACCAAACACACTCCTTCTGAAACTCTTCAAGACCCTGACCGGCTGGTAAGGAATGTAGCTGTGTGCTCATTTGATCTCATTTGATATCCAGAAGTATTTAATAGGATATTGCTAATTTCTTAAATTGAAAGAAAAATAACTCTTGAAGTCTTGATTTGGTTCTTCTCCAGATCTACTGCTTCCCTGCAGAAGCGCGCTTCCCCAGCCTCCTAGAACATCATTCTGTATCATCAGATGACCTCCATCTTTCTCTTTTACTGCTCTTTCAAACACTCTGCTATGTATACTAATCTCTTTCCTATTTCCCTCTGCGATTCCCTTTTGTTTTTGTTTTCTACCAGTTGTCTCCATCTGTGTCTCTACAATCATTATTCTGTTTCTCTCTTTCCATTCCTTTTTTCTATGCTCTTTGATCACATGCCTTGTTGCTATGCTGTATCCAGACAGTATGATGTATCTGGGCCAAGCAGCAGACATCGCTGCTTCACAATGTGTCTGAGACAGAGAAGAGATTTTGTGCTGTTCATACCTTTTGCAACCTTGATGTAAAAATGCACCAGTCTGCTCTAAAGGGGCTCATTTATTGAACACTTTTGGTAACCTCTTTGACATTTTTGGGATTCCTCTAGATATTTCGATTCGAACCACAGCACAGTACATAGTAATAGTATAGTATTTAATATATATTGCACTGTATTTACCCTCTGCCATTTTGTGAGTGTCCGAATTCTGAAATCTATGCTCTATATAGTGCCCTCTCCCAAAAAAACTAGTGTTCACAGCATGTAAACTAAATTATTTTCTGCATTCAGTTCCAGAATGCAATGCATCACAATTGATAGATGCAAATATTACGGTTGTGAGACCCTACACCTGTCTATAATGACGCAAAATGTTGATGATTTGTAAGTGGCCAAAATCTCAATTTATTGCTGACTGTGGAGTGAGCTACCGAGTGTCTATCATATAGAGCACAGACCTAGTGTACTGCTCTCACTGTCTGCTTATAAAAACAGAACAGAAGCCATATTCACACACACAAATATAGAGACTGTCCTCCCCAAAAATATGTCCGTCGTCTGTGCAGCAGCTTATTATGAGCCATATTTACTTTTATTGTTAGGTGGCGACCTCTAGTGGCTGCAGTAATTATGACAGGAGCAAAGGCAGAACTCCTGTGAGGTAGTACAAACAACAAAGTCCACATTGGGAGGAGGGGCTGGCAGGGACAGGACTTTCACCCAGGAGACGCTGTTTGTGTCCCATTTGAAGGCAAAAGTCAGCGTTGACTTATTTTAACCCACGTTTGTAAGTTAAGTTATGTTACGTTAGTAAGTCATGTGACATAACTTAACTTATGTAACTAACTCATTCTAACCCAAACCATGATCTTTTCCTTAACCTAACCAAGTAGTTTTGGTGCCTAAACCTAACCAAACTACCACATGTTCATTATTGTTACCATGACGACGAAGGTCCAATACACATTATGTCATTTTGGGAGTCATTGACAAACAACCTATTCTGTCTTTTAGGTTGGAGGACTTGTTGGACATATAGGTCCATTTCAGGGCAGTGACTTTGTCTTGTCATAACAGGAAAATCACAGGTTTAACTAACAACATTTAAGTGTCCCCCAATATCCAAGAAGTCCATACCAGTGAGCCAGCATGCACGATACCAAGGCCCCGGAACTGGCTAAACTGGAATGCAGTTGTTATTAATGATATTATTTACGCCTGTGCTTTTTCCTGTTATGACATGTCAAAATGTCTGCAATAAAAAAAGCCCTATTAAGATGTGCTTTCTGTGGGTCGTAAATGCCGTGTGCAGTCAGAGGTGAAATTAACGCTTTAGGTTTAGTGAATTAGTACAAGGATGTATGAAGTGAAAAGTGCAAAAACTCTGTATCACACTTAAATGCAGTTATGATTTGTACAATGGAAGTAAATCAGAAAAAAAATGGAAGTAAATCACAAACATTTTACTAAGTTAAATGTGTGCAAATGTGGTGCATTATTTTTTACAATGAAACTGCCACAAAAGTATATGCAACGTCTGACAGGCAGGTCTTCTTTTCCAATCCAGTTCATAACAAAGTGAATATAGGTTGATACAAAAGAATACGCCATCATTACCAAGTGCAGGGAGGGAGGTCTGTGCTCTGTGTGTGTGCGCATATTTGTGTGATCAATATAAAAAGAGCAGATATGTGGGTGAGGGTGGGGGTGTAGGTTGCCTGACAAATCTTACCCTAATCAGCTCCCCTGGGATAGTGCATGTGTGTCTGTGTGCATAACAGTGTGCGTACGTACGTGCAATATTCTGAATTTATGAATATTGTGTATACATGCGCTACTAGGATTGTGCATATTGGTGTGCATGTGTGTCCCTTTGTTGGTGTTTAAGTGTCTCATGAATACGAGGGCCCATGCTGTATCAGAGATGCAGTGCAACGTGGCTCTTAAATAATTTACTATAAATGAAAGTGAAAAATTAATGAGAGCAGATCCTCTCTTCTGTTTGCTCCCCTCCCCCCCCTCCCTTCGCGATGTCCTCTCGTGCTTTCTTAGCCTCACCATCAGCGTTGTCATAAACATAAACATTCAAGAATCTGCAGGGGTTTTTTTGTTTTACTATAACCACTTATCCTTTAGCAGTATTTACCCTGGACAGGTCGCCAGTCAATCACAGCGCTGACACATGGAGACAGAAAACCATTCACGCTCACATTCACACCTACAGCATTATACATGGTCACTTGAAGCCTACTAAGGTATATGTAATTACCAAAACAAATGAGTAAATGTAATTTGTTGCAGGTAGGGTTATTCTTCAGTGTTGTGGCCATAGTTTCTGATAATAATAATAATCACAGTTATTTGTGACTCCCCAACCCTGTAGTGGATAAAGCAGGTACAGAAAGTGGATGGATGGATGGATGGAGGATGGATGAAGGATGGATAGATAGATGGAGAATGGATGGAGGATGATGGATGGAGGATGGATAGATGGAGGATGAAGGATGGATGGATGGAGGATGGAGGGTAGATGGATGGATATTTGTCTTTGTTTCATGAAATGAAATTTGTTATTTCACATTTTGTGCCTATATTATTCTCAGTGTAGTATTTCTTAACAATAGGTTTTGTTTTTTTCTGAATATGTTTTTCCAAAAACTCTCTCTGTGATGTTTTTCTGCAATTTGCTCATCTGATCGGTTATTGTGGTCATCTGGTGCATGATGCATATTAAAAAGTTATAATCAGTCAAGTCTAATGACTAACAGATCTCCCCAACCCTGGCTTCTCTACATTGGCTCCCCGTTACATTTAGAATTGATTTTAAGATTTTACTTTTTTTTTTAATCGCTTTTAAAGCACGTCTGGGTCTGGCCCCAAGCTATATAGCAGAAATGTTGACCCCACATGAGGCAGTTCACGGCCTTAGATCCTCGGGTGGCCGTTCCAAAGTCGAGGCTTAAATCTAAAGGTGCTTTTGCTGTCAGGGCCCCTCGGCTTTGGAACGACCTGCCTGAGGAGATAAGGCTCGCAGAATCAGTAACTTCTTTTAAATCACTTCTTAAAACCCATTTTTATAGACTTGCTTTTATGTGATGTCGTCTTTTCTTTTCATCATCTTTTTATTGCTTTTAATGTTTTTGATTATTTTTATTTATATTTATTGATCATTATTATTATTTTTTTTTTAATCTTGCTTTTGTTTTGCTTCATTTTCTTTTTATTGCTTTTACTGTTTCAGTTATTTTTATTTGTATTTATTGATCATTAATTTTTATCTTGCTTTTGTTTTGCTTTGGCTTTCTGTTATATTGCATTGTGGGTATGCTGCTTTTGCTTTGTCTGTCGAAGCACTTTGAAAACTCTGTTTTTAAAAGGTGCTATAGAAATAAAGTTATTATTATTATTATTATATAAATGATATCGTGTTCAGCAAAGACTTATAGTCTATAGAGTATAGTTGAATGTTATCATTCAGAATCACCTTTTTCTTTTCTTTTTCTTTTATTTATAACCTTGAAACACATTGAAGGAGAACCCTCATTTTGAATGGTGCTGAGAAATACAATAAATGCAAAGACAACATAGCTATATCAATTAAAACAAGAAACAAAGAGAGAGAGAGAAGACCTAATCGTTAAGCAACCTTACTGTAATACAAGGTTATGTATCAGTTGGACCAGAAACAACAGGCCCATGATGTCATGGGAAATTTACTTGGACAAAAATGAATCTCATGTTATGCACAAAAAGGAGGGGGGGCATGTGAACTCAATAAATAAATAAATGTAAAATAAGTGTGGCTTATTAGACAAAAATATATATTCATTGTCATTTTACAGAATATAAAGAAACTGAAGTTAATGTGTGTGAGACCATGATGACAGGATGTTGTGACACAAAAACACAGGCCATCTCATGGGACCTTTAGAAGGCAGCCCAGATGGGCGACATGATGAGTCACTTCACAGTGATTTATTCCAACACTGAGGACCTTTAATTACAGCTCAGGATGTTTGTGAAAAAGTGTGTCATATAAGCAAAGATGAACCAGTGCTGCACAGTGAGCTTGATTTGTGTTGGGTTTCAAAAAGGAGGACAAGGAGGATGTTTAACAGATGAAGATAGCTGTATCGGAAAACGTTGTTTTGGTACTGATTAACAGTACCCTTAATAACTTAAGTGGGAGTGCCATGTTTTTTCTGCCCTCAGCATGTCCATATGTGCCATTAGTGCAACCAAACTAATAATAATGGTAACATCCATGACACGTGTCCTGTAGCTGCTTCACAAAAGCTTCCCGCCAGCCAGCCATTCTTTTTAGCAGACTTTTATTGTTAAGCAGCTACTGCCTTTCCAATCACCGCAATGTTAACAGTACACTTCAACCCGGTTGAAATCATTCTGATTAGAGATTCCAACTGAACTGTTTACATGGACGCTAAATAAAGGGATCCAACGAGATGTGCGTTTACCTGCCTGAAGCATTTCATTAGAAAATAACTCTTTTGACATGCACACAGTGGTTCTGCCCACTGTGAAGCTTCTAATCTGCCAGAAATATAACAGAAGAGAAGAAGAAGAAGAAGAAGAAGAAGAAGAAGAAGAAGAAGAAGAAGAAGAAGAAGAAGAAGAAGAAGCTGTTTTTTTTTCTGGCTTCGTTCATCTTTACAAACACTTGTTTGAACAACTTCTTGTTTCGAGCCTTTCAGCCACTGAGGGGTTCAACAATCCTTAAATCTTTTAAGGTCTCCAACAAAAAAGCTGTATCAGCCACAGAACTGTTTTGTTTTGCTGCCGCCATGTTTCTGTCCCTCCCAGAAACTCGTTCACGTCACCTAATGTTCCCCCACATGGGGCAAAGAATATATTTATTCCAACCAGAGAGAAATGATCGAATTAAGCGTTAACTTGGTTATTAGGTGCTAATATTTTCCTATTGAACAGATGATCAAAGGTTTACACCACCCCTCTCAACCAGTCTCTTCTGACTGAGGTTGTTACATGAGGCATTTGTATTCTGACTGGGCTATTATTCCAATTATTAGTGGAACATTAGGGTCCATGTAAACACAGCTAATGACTTGTTCTGTTTAGATGAAGACGTGCAGGCAGCAGGCTCTTACAGTTTGCATATAAATTCAAATTCCACCATTCAAATTCTGTGAAATGCGAATCCACATTCTTCACATTTCAGCAGTTAACTTCAATGTGTTTCAGAACTTCAGCAGGGCTCAGTCCAGCTGGTAAGACAATGATCTACAGCTGTGCTACTGAGCTTGACCAGACTGGTGTGTGTGTGTGTGTGTGTGTGTGTGTACATGCGTCTGTCCGTGTGTCTACATCAGATAAATATGCACAATAATGGCAATATTTTAATTAGTAACAGTATAGTGTGAAAACATGATCATCATCTCCGGGTGTTTGCATACATCTGTGTGCAGGCGTGTGGCAGATCATGCCTCTGTTTGCCAGCGTGTGTGTATTCTTCTGAGACTGTTCTGTTTGCATGTCTCTCTGCAAGCATATTGTAAGTGTGTCTGTTTCTATGTGCATTTCTGCATGTTGTGACGTACGTGTGTGTGTGTGTGTTTAGTCTGTGAGATGCATCAGTAACTGGGGCAGAACTGATTGTTGCTGATGGCTGTAGGCAAGCACAGACCTACATTCTGCTCTGCCATACAGAGGAGGAGGAGGAGGAGGAGGAGGAGGAGGAGGAGGGGTGCAGTAGGGTAATGAAAACTGGGGTCTCTCCTGTACTCCTCTCCCTCCTTTATCTCCCCTCTTCTATGGCAACCTCGCACACTCATTTTCTTGAGCTTTCTAATCTTTGTTTCCTACTCTCTCATCTGCCCTCCCTAAATCTCTTCATCGTGTCTGGTCTGACACTCGACAGACACAGGGACTTACTCAGCACACACACACAGAGGAAGTGACTCTGGAAACGAGGGAGAGAAAAGCGTGACCAAAAGAGATAGAAGAAGGGAGGGGGAGAAAGTAAGAAAATGAGAGACATCCATGGAAGGGTACAAGAAAGAAAATATTACGCCAGTCTCAGTATAGATTCATCTGTTGTTCCAATATCCCAGCATTATGGGGAGATTCATAAACACATGACATACAGTACACAGAGATGGATACACACTGCCTTAAAGTGCATTTTAGTTCTCACATTGTAATATTTGTCAGCAACAAATCTACAGTTAAAATGTACAAATTTTTTAAAGCTTTTTTTTTTCATTTTTCTACCGAGACTCAGTGGATTTTTACAGATGAGCGAGGACAGCAAACGTCGAAAGGTTGACAATGAAAACAGGCAATTCAGTGAAAAATGGACATATGAATTCGACTTTATTTTGCCACCTCACACCAAACCTCTGTGTTTAAATTGCCAAATGACAATTGCTGTATGAAGGTTGCTACATCAACAATGCTTGTAAAACAGACCTATAGTGAGAAACTTGCAAAATGTACATTTTTACATCTATGATGTCATTAATTATGTATGTGAATATACCTTTAAATTAAGTGCTGCAAAAACACAAGTGATGTAGTGGTGGCAAAATGATGACTTCAATTACCCACCAGAATATAAAAAAATATGTATCCCACAAATATTCATGAAGATAATATAAGTAAAGATACTGAATTTGATGGGTTTTAAACCCTTTAAAGCCACTTGTGACAATAACATTTTGTAATTTCTACATTGTTCTAAATTATGTGAGGCAACTGCAGTCAGTGGTTCAAAATGACAGCGAGAGGTAGGCTGAAGCTCTCTCTGTGCTGGATGTGACTCAGCCTCTTTTATTAGATGTCCATCTCTTGGGACAGAAACATGTTCCTTTTAAACAGCACTGCTTCCTACACTGACTCCATATAGGCTCATGCTGTCATATGCGATTCACTGCAACATCTGAATCATCTTATATGTAAACTCTTTTTACATGTAAAAATGTCATTTTTTGACACCTGCTGACTAATCTTCTGGGCAATTTTACCACAAGCATTTCAAATGCAATAAATACGTGAAAAATGCTTCCTATTTTATTGTGTAGGTTTTATAGAGTGCTGCAGGGATGACATATTTTTGTTGGCCAACCTGGAAGTTAGTATCGCCCTGGTTCCCTCGACAAAAAAGCCAATGGGATTTTTCCATTGGATTTTGGATTATTGCAGAAAATAAGCTCTGTGGCAAACAAAAGTTTATGATACTTACACGTTTTGTTCAGCAAGATAATCTTCACAAACACCACTTTTATGATTTTTGAAGCGTAAATACAATCGCCAGAAGTAAACAGCTAACGTTAGGCTATAAACGAACTACACCACGGTCGCATGACTTCCACGTCACCACCACTAAGCTTCCAACTTGTAATTTGATTTTGCCCGCTTACCTCTTCTAAAGAAGGCTTTTGGAAAGTTGGAGTTAGAATAGTTTGCAGTATAAACACATCGAGGCTGTAAAGGTGGACGAGTGAGTAGATGAGTTTCTGTGTTCGGCGTGATGACGTTCAATGTCCCCGACCACCTCTCTAGTCTTATTTAGCCACTTGTTAGCAACCACCTTTTTAAAGACACGTAAAAGCTTCAAAATTCACGAGTGGGGTATTTACTGACGTATTTTATGTCGTAGAACAAAACATGAAAATCTCTTAAGCTTGTGTTAACCACAGACCTTGTGTTTCAGACATCTAACCAAAAACCCATTCAGAAACCCACTGACTTCGAGACGAGGGAACTGGAAGTCCAAAAATGCTGACTTATCCCGGTTTTAGGACTCATTCCTGCAGCACTCTATTGTTTACTGCAAAAAACAGTGCAAGAAGAAAAGAGGTCAAGATAGCAGCTGACAAACTTTTGATGAAAATGCAAAATAGAAACATTTGTACGCCCTGACAATGGTTGTGAGACTGAAAGTTTGGCTATCTAAAGAAGTGGAGCCCTAAAAGAGCAACAAATGCAGCTGAAGCAGGATGATGGTGAGTCACCATCTCACCAAAGGAGAGGGAGGGATCATTCAGGTTTCAAATCTCTGACTCACTCACTGAACAAAGCAGGAATATCAGAGCTATGGCCAACAGGAGGACTCAAATAAGCATTAAATAGGTAGCTCTTGTTTTTCATATGATGGAATGACAAGCATTTTACAGTCATTTGGGGATTCAAGGTATGCCCATACATTATTAAACACTCTTTGTTTCAGTGTTTGACTCAGAGAGCACCAATAAGCTGAACGTGCATTAACAGAAAGATTGACAGGCATAGCAACATTAACTAAGGGTGAATTCACACCATATCATTCTCTCTCTCCCGCTCCCCCCCCCCCAATTCAACCCAACCGGTCAAGGCAGATGACCGCCCACCTTGAGCCTGGTTCTGCTCGAGGTTTCTACCTGTTAAAAGGGAGTTTTTCCTTGCCACTGTCGCATAGTGCTTGCTCATGGTGGGAACTGTTGGGTCTCTGTAAATATAAAGAGTCGGTCTAGACCTGCTCTATTCGAAAAAGTGCCCTGAGATAACTTTGTTATGATATGGCGCTATATAAATAAAACTGAATTGAATTGAATTGAATATCAGCCTTGTGGCAATTAGCGCAGGGTTGTACAGCTGTGTGGGAGTGTCACTACATGGCCATGCTGATTGGAGCACAAGTAGAAATACTAACCAGCAACCCCAACTTGAAGAGCCATACAACACCAAGCTACTACATGCGATTAACATCTTTGTAGCCTACTCATGGCAGGGTTGTACAGCTCTGGAAAGGTCATCACGGCGACAATCCATCAGTCTCTCTTCCATCTTCACAGCTGCTCGGTAAACAGCAGAATGCTACAATGCTACATGGTAAACAAGGTTCTTCTTCATCTGGGCGTCTTCTGGCCTGATTGCTGGCTTGATTGGCCATTGCAGTGTGACGTCGGGTTGCGTTTGTCCAAAAGTAAATTCTGTTTCACCATTTTGCCGCAGGCCGCTGCGTTTTTTTGTTTGTTTTTTTAGTTTAGTTTAGTGTCATTTCATTGGTTTCCAGCAAGTAGTTTTATTTCTAAATTGTGAGAATATACATATTCATAATCTATCATGACATTGTGAGTGATGTCTAACACCCTGCAGCACGTGTAACAGTCAGATAAAAGGCGTGATTATCCCCTCATTATTTTTGCAGACCTATGGCCCCTCTCCTAACACTCTGATGTGGTCTCTCTCCTACATTACGATTACATTTCAAAAATCAGCACAGTTATAACATAACTTTTAAGAAGAGGCTAAAATAAATAGTGTAAAAAATGAAATCCCTATCATGCATAGTGTAAATTGGTTACAGACGTCTAACCATAAAATCAAATTTTGAATGTTTGGACACTTACCCACGACAGTGACAATGACAAAATGGACAATTGGTGTTTTTTGGTAGAATTGGTAGATTTCTAGGTCCAATACGAACAGTATAGCAAGTGAGAAAACTTAATCAGGGTTTTCATTTGTATGAAGGGAAACAAACAGGACTATCTGGCCCTCCAGTAGCTGTGTGTGAGACACCTTTAAATAGAAACCAGGTCCGCAGTTAGGAATGCTGTAAAACCTTGTCAAATTGATTTAACCTGGCTGGAATCTGTCACTTTACCATACACAGCTGTTAATACACCCACACTGTTTTCATGACCCTTTGAAGCATGTTTACTTTCGACACTGATCTGATCATTTTCAGGAAAGGCCTCGTGGGAGATAATGAGAACCAAAGGAGGATTTTGTTGCGACTGAACACGTGCTGTTCAGTTTTCTGCGAAGTCCAAGGGAGCCAGTAAATCTGCTGGGTGTTAAGGTGGCAAGACAAGGCAAAGCAACTTTATTTATGTAGCACATTTCATACACAGAGGCAACTCAAGGTGCTTTACATAAACAAGTTTTAAAGGAAACAGGTTAGATGAATAAGAGAGCATAAAAATACATTTTAAAAAGTCCAATTTTAAGCATAAAAAGTGCAAGTCTAACAGAGAGTGCAGTTTCAATTGGCAAGAGAGTGTGTGAACCAAGTGTACGCAGAAAAACAAGACAATGTGTGAATTTAAGGCCACACACAAACACACAGTCAGTGTTTTTCTTGTCTTAGCCTAACCCTTCCTGTGTGTTATCTATTACATCCTTCCTTCTGTCAAGGTCACCATAGGACCATCATGGCTGCATGAATGCTCACACAAACATGTACACATATAGAGTGCACATATGGTATTCATACACACACACACACACACACACACACTGGAGATGCTCACATGGGCGTGTCCTCTCCTGTATCCATATGAGGTCTCTCTCAGGAAATTTGGCATGAGCTTACAGCTGAGCATGTGTATGTGCACATGAGCTTGTGCCCATGCATAACACAGAGTGACATGGGGACATATAGATACAAGGACTGCTAGACATATTTCTTCTAGATCAATGTTCACTCACTGGGATCTTGGTAAACAAAAAGTAATCAGTGTCTGGTAGCTTTTTGTCGCTGATGAAGAAATTGATTAAAACCTTGTGGCGTGTCATCAAAACTCAGTTTTTATTAATAGTAAAGAAATAAAAGGTCTGAGTTCATGACTTCTGGGGTTATTTCAGCTCACCACAAAGGCTGTTCCAATAATAATATCAAGACACCACGTGCTGAAATCGTCATGAGGTTATCATGTGACAGTAACATCTTATTCCCTGAAACCGATACAAGAAAAAGATCCCATCTACCACTCTCCATTGCTGTCTAATTTCCAAGCACTTCTCTCTGACATGACCCATCTGTGGTTACAGGAATATCCAGGGCATTTTGACCTCTGACCTTTTAACCATCATTCTGGTTGCTTACAGTATCATGTTACTTGAGCACTCTGTAAGTACATGTTGCATACAGAGACAGAATCCTTGCGTTTTTACTCGAGATTTATGCAGATACAAAACCTATTCTTCACTCTTCCGTCTTAGTCTTATCTTAACCTACAACCAAAACTGAATATTACTTTAACTATGATGTTTAAAGCAGTAGTTTTGTTCATGTCAAGGAAGGACACTGACACTGATTCACATTAGACAACAAACCCCCACTGAAAAGATTGCTACCCATGCAAGAACTGCCTCAGGAAACACAGAATTAAATAACTGTCTACACTACAGGCATGGTGATATTAACAGTAGTTATTATGAAACTAATGACCACTGTTATCTTGATACATTTTCTCAGGGTCCTCCACTATATGAAGCGAGTTTCAAGTTTTCATATGTGTCCACGCCACAGTGTTAATTAAACTCTTTAAGTTATTTTGTCACTCTGCTGGAGTTACCACTGACTTTTTGTGTAGCTGAAATGTAACACTATCTGACACTGACCAGTGTTTCTACTAACCTTCTACAAACCAGCTTTTGTCAACACTAGTGTGCGGTGGTAAATGAACTCCCTCACAGTGACATTCACGTTAAAATTGCATGCAATAAAGAGTGAACATACAGTAAACTATGCTAAAAGAAAAAGAATGTTATTTTTGCTTTACAACATATTTTATTAAAACATGCACCACATGCAAATTTTAAAAACATGTATCTGTCAAGACATGCAGATCCTACATTTTTTAAAGAGACAATGTATCAAATGACAATGTGACTATATGGAAGTAGCCTGGGAACCAGACGAATCTGCGAGCTCATGTTTTATTTGCACATGAGTCTGGTTCCCCTCCCATTCAGACAGATTTCCAGCCAACCAATCACAACCGTTTATCTAATATGGGGCGGGTTTGATACCATGACTGTACAGAGGAGCGCCATTGAGGCATTTTCGTAAACAACCAAGATGGCTGCCACTGATGTGGAACGTTCTGAGTCCGCTATTGAGTCAGTATTAAACAAACTGGACGCTATATTTTCTCTAAAAGAAGAACTTTTGCTCCTTTCTTGATAAGAAAGATGTGTTTGCTGTACTTACTACAAGATTCGCTCAGCGCTACGTCACACGTTTCATTGCTCTGATTGGTTGTAGGTCTATCCAATTGTGTCCAGAGGCATTTTGGTCTGCAGCTGTTGACAACACCCCTTGGATATCGAAAATAATCAGAGAGGTTCCAGACTAATTCGCATTTGCAATATTGGTCTGGCGATGTTAGGCTAATGTGGAAAGGGTCGCTGGTACTAATTAACCTACAGAGAATCACCCCGATCTTCAGCTCCCCTCGGCTTTACAGAGCTTCATAGTGAGTTTCAGCTCACTCTTTAGCTGCTTTACTGTTTTGGTTCACTCTCACCGCTCTCGTGAGAGAGTTGTTTTCAGCCGCAGCAGGCAGAAAAGTTCCAAAGACACTACCTGCTCAGCACCAAACAGCAGACAGACACAGTTAGCGACTCACTGGTGAACGTAACATAGCATTTAGCAGCTAAAGAGTCAGATGTTTTTCTCAGGAGATGGTAGTGACCAAAACAGAGCTAAAGGTAGTTCAATACTGCTCTTACATTCAGCAGGTGGCCAGAAACACGATTCCAAATGAATGATAATGTTGGTCTGTAACTGCTGGATGTGGAAATAATCAACTTGCTAACAAGTTTGCCTGGATCAGCTTAAAAGGTGACGATATGTCAGTGTTGTGTTCACAGCTTGTTTCCACAAGTGGCCAAAAAAATCACTTATTGCAGCTTTAGGTTTTGTGACAACTGTTTTATATTTGAAAACTCTTGTAAATAATCTGTTGAATTCATTGTGGAACTTCAACATTCTGCAGTTCTCTAAAGACAGCACACCCTGTTTGCATTAGAGGGAATTTAGGGGTGGTTAGCTTTCTGTTAGCATATTAATACAGGGGGGAACAGTGACATTAGCCATCATGAGCTAATAGCGGTAAATAACTTACCACGGGAATTGCAGGGGGAACACAAGACTTTTGTGCTTCTGCTGTAGTTTTGAAGAAACCAAGACTAATACAGGGAAGCACCTACAGTATTTCTATATATGGTTAAAGAGAGGTAAGAGGACCTTTGTTCTTCGTGCTAACTAATTCAAAAGATAAACAAAGTTATGCTATTAAAATGCCCAATCTAGAGTTCAAAAATGTAGTTTTACTTGACAAGAAATCTGAAAATGTAAAGAACTGCAATTACATTGTTGTAGATTAGCTTCTGAGCAGTAGGCTAGCAAAAAGATGCCCAGGTTAGATACAGCAGATAATGGTGTTAAATCACACCAAGAAAGATGTATATCTGCATCACAATAAAGCATTAATATTCAGAAGACACTTTTACTAATCAAAGTAATGGAAAAGAAATTGATGTCCAAAGATAAGTGTGTTCTGTGGTTGAATTTCATGATGTCTTGTTTCGTGGTGAGGGACTGGGTAAACCAATGAGCATTCAGGTCACAGCCAGGTTAGAAGTTGAGAATTCAGAGTTAAAAATCATCATGATGACACAATTAGCCTACACTAACTATTTGTTGACAGAGAGTTAAGTCAAACAGATTGCATTCAAATTCACTGTATACAAAGAATGAGAGTTGTGGAGTTCTCATCAACATCAGCAATTTAACTCTCCTTAGTTTGCTGTGTTGCATCCCAACTGTCATACAGATGAATCTTATTGAACTCAGTTTCCATAAGTAGACATGCCTTGTATTGACATGTTTAAAGAAGGATCCTATAATAGCTCCTCAAATTGTAGCCCTTATAGGTCACCGAAGGGTTATGAAAGTGATATTTAAAAAAAATATATTAACAGGACACATTCCTACACACATGCACACACTCTTCTGGTAGCTAAATCTATTTGACATTTACCCCCTGCTGAATATTTTTCTGGTGGTCTACCGTGCGCGTGTATGCATGTGTGTCTGTGCGTGCGTGTGACCATGACAGGCCGTCCAGGGTTGTCCAGCCTCCTTTCTTTTGACTCCCTTGCAGTTGCATGGATCGTATTACTGGCTTGCTCTCCCTGCACCGCTGAGCCCACCGCCTCTGCACCAATCACAGCCTGCCTTTACCTACGCGCACATGCATGCACGAACGCACAGACACAGACCCTGACATAGGCTGCACACACACACACGCACACACACACACACACACACAGATACACGGCGATCCATCGCTCCGGTTCTCCGCTGTCTTCACATGCGTCCCCACCGACTCCGCGTAGCGCTGGCTGCGCCAAGATGAGCGGTCGCCCCGGTACCATTTGAACGTCTCACCGCCTGACTGACTCAGAGCCGGGGAGAGAGAGAAAAGGAGAGAGGGGAGAGAGAGAGAGAAAGAGAGAGAGAGACCATCTTACCTCTCTCACAACCCATCTTCCCTTCGTTTGGAAGAGACCGCTGCGCAAGCCGTTTCTTACGGCATCTTTTCTTTTTTTCACCCCCCCTCTCCTCCTCCTGTTCTTGCTGCATCCCTCCGTTATTGTCGGTGAAGGAGAACCCGGAGAGCCCGGTCGTGATTTTGTGGAAATACATTTTTGCATTTTTCTTTCCTGCTGGGTGTTGGTAGCGCGCAGTCCGTGCGCGCTTTTGCAAATTCCGGTGAATGGTGGATTTGGCAAACATGGAGACCGTGGAGAAGGAATGCGGGGCCCTCGGGGGTCTATTCCAGGCGATTGTCAACGACATGAAGGTAAATAAAAACTTGTTTTTTACGTCTCACTGGATCCGTGATTGCGGTTAACCACATGTGCTTCCTCCGCGAGAATAGCCTACTCATACAGGCTAATCATAATGGAGCTGGTGTCTCGGTTGCAAATAGCCTATACGTTTAAAATGTCTGGACACACACCTCTACTAATAAGCTGATGTTGATTTTGGTCATATTCAACATTAAGATGGAATGATGGCACCGTTTAACTGACAGTGATGCGGCGGCCCGGTGGGTTGTTGGTGCGAAACCCGCCCCTCTCCACCTGCTCCATCCACAGAATACTGGCTGCACATGTAAACGCCGATGCATCCGTTATTGGACATGCTTGACGTGATTCTCAACTCCCTTTACCCCTGCAAAGACTGGACTACCACACTCACAAAACAGCCAACCTGCTGTTTTCACACAGGTTTATCAATATGTTAGACATATGTTGAGATGATACGCACACCATTTGGGCTCAGTGTCAATTTGAAAATCTTACAGGCTAGCCCGATAAGAGCGCTGGGTCTTCTAAAGCCCCGTGTAAGTGGAGGGACTCCATTCATCTCGATGGGTTTATGGAGCAAATTGGCATATCAGCGAGGCCTCTAAAAAATCTGTGCAGGCTGTTTGATTTGTGTCCGATAATGGACCCATATGTCTGTTAGGCTACAGCTTTGACACATTCCGTTACATAGGCCTACACAGCGATCTGTCGCTGTAGTCTATGAGAAAAGATCCAAACATGACCGTTGCATATTCAGCCTCGCTGTATCGTTTCACATGCGATCCTTTTTCAGTGGTTATACTGTGCGTCTCCATGAGAGTGCAGCGTCACTGATTTTCTGTCAGGCTGATCTGGCAGGAAAACATGAAGGCGTGAGAAGCGGTGCAGCCGTCAGACACCCAGCCTCCCTGCCTCTTTGCCTTTCTGTCTGTCTGTTTTCTCTACCTGCCTGTCTGTCTGTCTGTCTGTCTGTCTGTCTGTCTGTCTGTCTGCCTGTGTGATCGGTCTGCTTGATGGCTCCAGCATGGCACTAAACAGCGGCTGCTGCCAGGCTTTAGTGGTCCAGTACCCACCCATGCTGAATGCGCTGCATTCACTGGTGCTGCTGTAAGATGCTTTGGATGAAAGCATCCATCAAATGGTTCACAGATACACTCTCTGTCAATATGTCTGCCTGTCAGACGCCCATGCGGCTCTGCACGTCCTTCTGTCTGTCTGTCATTCCATGTCTTTGCCCTCTGTCTTTGTCTCTCCTATTCTAAATATTGTTGTTTCTGCATCTCTGCATCATTAATGGGGACACTGTAACATACATAGCAACAGTATCTGTAATTGTTTTGTCCATTAGAGATGAAATGTAGATATACATTGTTGTCCTGTAGCCTTGCTCCCATTTTGTCTTCCAAACTCTGCACATTTTATTGTATGACCCCAAATGGTAGAGGTCATACCCAGTGCTTCACTCTTATTGTGCCATGAGAGGAGATGATTGACTTTCTGTTGTTACAGTGAGACATGTGGGAGTAGGAGAAAGTGATACATAAACATGATCCTGGATATCAAGTCAATACTAATGCACGATACATGGATCAATGATTATTTCCAGTAGTAAATACAGAATGACATGTATAGACTCATTTGAATTCTGTTCAGTTTAATTCAGCATTTCACATTACACAAGTGCACAGTGAAATGACAAAAAATGAAAATGAAAAAAATTCTAATTAGAGTTAACATGGGCAATTTAAAGGGGTACTCCAGTGATTTACTATTACCATAAAGTTGGGGGACTGACCAGAGCAAGGTTTTAAAAAAGAACGGTCAAAGTTGAAGCAGCAGAGGCCGAGGTGTCCTGACTCTTAGTCCCTAGAGTGGGTCAAGCTCCAAAAAACACTGGATCCTTCATCTTCCATCATGCACCTCGATAACACCTTTTGTTAGACCATGCCCGCCTGTTAAATGCCCTCATCTTTCAAACTCCACTGCCCCATGTTTGTAACACAGGCTTTCTGTTGAAAATGTGTAGTCTACATGCCCAAGCCCAGATAATTATTATTATTATTATAATATTAATGATTTTTTCCAAACTTTAGAAAGATAGAGGCAGCTGTAACGTTATCTTCTGTCTTCTGCTTAGGAGTGGTGAATTTACAGCTCACAGCAACTTAACACTATATAGTCTCTGGCTTTGGTTTGATATCTAGTGTGAGCAAAAATGTTGCACATTTCCAGTAGCGTAGTTAGCACGCATTAGCTTGGAGGGCTAACATGGCTTGTTTACTGTGTTACGCGAACGTCGCCTAACTCTGTTTAAAAATCAGTCAGTTTAATAAAGCATTGCTTTATTGTCTATATGAAAAAAAAGGAACAAATAGTTGAATATTCGTATTGAACAGTCAAATCCGATTCGACTGACAAAATTCTGAGCCGGATACAGCCCTGCTCAGTGGTACTCCTCATAAGTAAGTAAGCAGTCTCGATGTGTAAAATGCGCCTTTAAGGTCAGATAGGTCAAGTATACATTTAGAGTAATCAGAAAAGGGAATATTAAGTATTAACCATCAAAATGTATTTTAGCATATCAGAATCCAGTTGTTGGGTATTAATCAACAGGCATACCAAGATCCACGAGAGCACAGGTCAGATAAAGTGACGCGTATAAGGAAATGTGAAAAGACTTATAGAATTCAAGTCTAAGATATTGTGTTATTAGCAGTACATGTGACACTTTTTGAGTCTGTCTATTACTCTGTTCCTTCAAAAACCAATTGATTTTCATTATATGTTGGCCAGTTGGACTGTTAACCAATTGATATGGTTCTGTCATTTGATAATTGTTATATTTAAGATACCACTAACTAATGCTAATACCAAATGCTCAGTTTGTCTCTGTAAAGTCAAGAAATTAGAGCTGAAGTGTTTCATCAGTTAATCGATTAAAATGCCTAACCTTTCCTAGTTCCAGCTTCTAAATTGTTTTGGAGGATTTGCTGCTTCTCTTTGTGTTATGTGATAGTAAACTGAATATCTTTGGGTTTTGCCTGTTGGTCAGACAAAACAAGCAACTTCCTGACATCACCTTGGAAAATTGTGACGAGAATTGTCTACAATTTTCTGACATAGCAAGAAATCACTTTCACTTAAAATGAAGTGACAAGAATGATTTTTAACAACACATTAAAGCTCTCTGAGCTTTAAAATGTCTAATTGAAGTCTAAAAGAATGGCAGGTGTGCCCAGTAGCATGGGTGTGTCTCCAGTGCCTGGACTGTAGACATGGCAGCATTAAAAATATTTAGCATTGCTTGCATTGACTGTGATTGGAAATTAGCAGTTCCACCTACTCAGGCCATTCATCTGTACTTTGGTAAACATGGAGGAGATTCTTCTGAGAGCTGTATAATGGGATACACCCACCATGCAGATCACAGTTCAAGGCAGTTTCAAGGGGTCCCCACTAATGGGAAATCACTATTCTGCCAAATACAACCATTTTCAGATGATTTTCATTTGTAAAAATGTTCATCTCTCTGAAAATCATTTGGGTTGGTTGCATAGCAACATCAGC
Organism: Macquaria australasica; assembly: GCA_005408345.1. Taxonomy (NCBI): domain Eukaryota; kingdom Metazoa; phylum Chordata; class Actinopteri; order Centrarchiformes; family Percichthyidae; genus Macquaria; species Macquaria australasica. The sequence continues at coordinate 382,370 of SEMN01000271.1, forward strand.
ACCTATGACACAGCATCTGTACTGCTCCTTAACAGAGTACAGGGTGTACGTATAAAGTGAGTGGCACACAGAGGTATTGCGGTACTGTGAGATGAGTTGCTTCAGCACATTTTCTATTGGGGCAGTAAATGACATCTTTACAATTGCTTCTTGTCAAATAACCCCATACAGTAAGGGTCTATTCTTAGCAGTGGTAGTGTTTTTGATTTTGAATGGAGACTTTGCTGAATTGCCCCCTGGGCTACAGCGTTGCATGGTGTCACATTGTAGTTTAAAGAAAGCTGTGGTTTCAGCTGACTCTTTCCCAGAACTGTTGAAAATGTGTAGTCTACAAGCCCAAGCCGAGATAATTATTATTATATAAGTAAGTATCTAAGTATTTTAGTCTCCATCTTGTACTTCTCTTGCTCTCTCAGGCACTGATGCTCAAACACAAACACAATAACAGAATAAAATTGGGTAATCAATGTTCAAAGAATACCACTTTAAAGGCATCCCCCTGCTTCCCCCTTCTCTTGAGCTGTCTCTGTTTTCATCTATTATTCATTCGGTTTCTAATGGTCCTCTTTGTTTATGTTATCCAGCTCACTCTGATATATATGGGTCACCACAACGTGGGCCAAAAAACACTACTGACCTAGTCTGAAATGGATGAATTCCTGAATCCCCAAGAAGGCATTGAATGAACATCAGTGAGTGGATGAAAATCATTGAGTCATCGTCCTCAAACTCACTTTGACTCAACAGGAAACAATGTGGCTTTAATCAGTGTTTATAGCTGAACAAGGAAGAAGCCATATGTCAGAAGAAACAAATGGATTAAGATTAAATTTTTTCTTCATTGGTTCTCGGAAACAGGCTGGTTTTGACAGCTTTGGTTATTAAGTGGATGCGTGACTTGGGAAATCACACAGTAACTGCAGAGGAGACATCTTTAAAATACCAATGCATGATTTGTGCTTTCTGCCCAAACTGTTACAGTCCACATGATCCATGTTCAAATGCACTATGTACACTTAGAGGCCTCAAAAGGAACACGTGGAATTGACTGGTTGCTGTATACCAATAACAGATTTGTGACGTGACTATTTAAATATCTATCAAATCAAACAGTCAAATATCAGTCAAACTGTTATTATACTGTAGGTCTTAGTTAGCGTTTTCCAATTGTTTGCAGGATTTATTTAAATAAAGTACATTTAATGGAAATTAGTAGCAATACTGACATTTTTGACAGTCTATAACAGTCTGTATAAGCTAAGCAGTAAGTCGCTTGAAAGAATATTAATTGGCAACTATTTTGATAATCGATTAATCATGTCAGTCATTTTTCAAGCAAAATGCCAAATATTTATGGTTCCAGCTCCTCAAATGTGATAATTTGCTGCTCTTCTTTCTCATAAATGATAGTTAACTGAATATTTGGTGGGACCAAACAAGCAATTTCAAGATGTTACCTTCGGATTTGGGAAACTGTGATCAACATTTTTCACTATTTTCTAACATTTTACAGACAAAATGTTAAATCAAGTAATTGAGAAAATGATCTGCAGATTAATTAATGGAAATAATTGTTAGTTCGCAGCCCTAAAAGTAAATAAAATAAAATAAAATGGCTTGACTTGAATAGTTTCCCTGGCTGTACAGTTGCTTTTATTTTCTTATTTTTTAATAAATTACCTGCACTTCCTGTTGGTCAAAGTAGGTTTGACACGCATGTAAGTTCAGTCAGCTGTGAATGTAAAGTCAAGAACATCGTTAAGGGACCCCAAACTAACTGTAACTTAAGGCAAAAGTTAGAACGTTAGCATTCATCCGTAGACACCTGACACAATTTAATTCAGAAACTCTGAAGGTAAAGTGTATTAAATTAGCTAAATAGCTATCTGCTTACATTAACCTACAGCGTCTTCATCACATAAGCATAGACTTTAATGAGGAGGTGAGCAACTGGAATGATCATGGGAGTGAGGCCGGCAGACGAGACGTTCAACTAATGGTATAGTCCACTTTAGGGGTGTCTGGATTTGTATTTCAAGATTCTTCCAGGCATGAATATGGGAAATATATTGTAATATTTACAATTACAGGTAAGAAGGATATATAAATGTACCCCCCCTTGTCTTGTTTTATTCCACACATTACTTGTCAAGACCTGGCGCCTACATTACCCACAAATCAACTCGACTGGAACAGTTTGGTCGGAGATTTCTGTGTGTTATGCTAGTAGCGGCTAATGTTGCCTCGAGCCACTAGCCTCAAGCAGAGATGAGGAGCAAGCTACAGAGATCTGATAAGCTTACTTTCTAACTCCACACCCCCAGATTTTTGTCATTTAAACATGTGGTCTTCAGCCCCAACTAATGCTGGCTCAAGTAACATCACTTGAGGCAATTTGTCAGATTTTGCGCACTTCCCTCTGGAGCCACAAAAGGCTTTTTTCAGATATGCAGTAGTACTCTCTAAGACCTCTAAACAGACTTGGCTGCTAAGAAAGTCTAAATTTTTTTTTCTGAAACCTTGAGACACCCATAGAAGGGCCCTGCTTCCAGACACCTGAATTTACAAGTTCCAGCAGGAATTATCAGTATACTCTAATATCAGGACTAGTTTTGCCCTGGAAGTAGGATGCGGGGTTAGCCAGCCAGTGCAACATCCTTGCAGCATTCAGAAGTGAACTGTCTTACTCCAGCCATCCAAAGATTATTTTATGGTTTTATCTTTACTAGAGGACCTAATACTGTACTTGGTGGTTTTAGGTGTCATGCATGCTTGTGTTCAGAAGAGCCAAGCTAAATGCTGCTGTCTGCTAGTGTCAGCAGTTTGAAACCATGCTGTTTAGAAGGCACTTTTTCTTCCTCTTTCCCCATCATCTTCCTATTCCTGCTCCTCCCCAGGTCCTCCCTTCCTCTTTCTTTCCTCAGCAGATCCTCCACCCAAGGCAACCAGTCACTCCTTGTGTGTCTGCTTTATGTGTGTGTGAACAGTGGGAGTTACGAAGAAGCTCATGATAACAAAACATCCGTCATAATGTAATAGTCTTGCAGTTCGGTGGTTGTTGTGATTCTTCATAGGGTTTAAAAATGAGGATATTTGGCATTTTAAATATACGTAGAATATGAAACCTTCCTATATGCTCATACAGTAAATTGTGTGTGTGTGTGTGTGAGTGTGTAAGGGCATTATGTAGTTGTCTGCCAATGTCTATCCCTGGAGGCTATGTCTGGCAACTTTCTAGTGAATTACACACATGCACACACACACAGGTCACAGAGGGGTAATGGGATGAGACGCAGAGGTCATGTTCACGGTCAGCTGGCTATACGGACCGATGGTTAGTGGATAATATTTTGTTGACAGCAGCAGTACGATGGAATAAAGAAGAATATGATTTCCTGGTCTCTTAAGAAACAGGAGAGAAAGGCTTTTAAAGGCTTTTTAGTCTGTTTTCACTTGGATGTTGTCCTGTTCCATTATCTGCATACTATTAGTGCATGCATTTGTGCTTGGACCTAAATTGCTGCGTACAATATCAATAGGCGTTTGGATATGGTTAATAGATACACATAAAATATACTATGTTTTATCTCAGGTGTTAAAAACTCCAGCATCACAGTTATTTTTCATGTTTTTATTGCCCATTTTTGGCAACAAAACACTAATCACTTAGAGAATTGGACTATAACGCTGGTGCATTTCTTCGACACAGAAATCATGAACAGTTTGCTGATTGCCTTCCTCTAGTGTCTACCTCATTGAAATCACTTATAGCATAGAATTGAATAGTTATTATGGTTGTTATTGTTAAAAGTATGATATGTAACATTTCTAGACCTATGTTATATATTTTGTTGAGTTGTGTACTTACATTATCCCAAATGTTCCCAATAATGTTCAAACCCAGAGAAATCCGTAATTTGATTCAAGGTAACAGTGCATTTCATTTGGTCGCCTGTCAATGGCGTCATACGTCTCTTTTCCCCCTCTAGTTGCTATACCTTTCAGGGAAACATGGGAAACACCACATGATAGATGCTACTGTAGCTATCGTAATGAGGTGCGCCCAGCACTGTTATCTGTGGTCAAAACAATCACACTAAAAATAACTTTATGAGGGTGTTGAACGCCACATAACGTTAGCTACAGTAGCTGTACGGGTAGCTAACGTTACTTGGGGCTATTTAATTAGAATGATATGACATAATGTGAATAAATGTGACTAAATTCAACGTGAATAAAACTTTAATACATTACCTCGTCCATGAACATGATTTCTGTCTGAGTGGTGTCCTGTTCTCTTTAATGAATACAAAAACTCTTGTGATCCCACACTACTACACACAAGTTGTATTTAGTCACACTCAATATATGTTAAACTACAGCTGGCACTGCAGAAACAGGTATTCATGCTTGTGCACAGTGCCTCTACTACAGATATTGTAAGTGTGCCTACACTTCCATACATACATATATTTTCCTATATACATAAATTGTAGCCTTTATTAAGTGGCTTGAATAATGCTATTATCATCCAAAGTCATGCTAAGTTATGCTTTCTATTTCATCAAATTGTAAATTGAACCCATTTTAATTTGTATATTGTTGTTCAGACTAAATAAGGAGCTTTGAAGACGTTATTTTTAGCTCTGGGAACTTGTGATGGGCATTTGATATTTATAGACTAAATGAATTAATAAATTAAAAATCATTAGTTGCAGTCCTAGTTTCAAACATGAGAATAAGTGTCTACACTTTCTGAAAAGCTCTCTAGCAGAACAGCTGTTTCGTGTTATTAATGTTAACTAAGGACTGTGATAAAACTATGTAAGCATTTCAATAATTCCATGAACACATATCAGCCATATATCGAGGCCTTGTTTTGCTTTGAGGAAGAATTTTAGTTAAAGTGGCCAGAGTGTCTGTGAAGACAGGTTGTCATTATCATTAGGGCTGCAACTAATGATCAATTTGGATTAATCTGATGATTATTTAATCAATTAATCGATTGTTAATTCACTCTACAAATGTCAGTGAAAAATGCTACAATTTCCTGAAGCCAAGTTGACATATTCAAACTCCTTGTTTGTCCGAAAAGTCCAAAGCCCAAAGTTTACTATCTAAGAAGGAAACCAGCAAATATTCATATTAGAGAAGCTGGAGCCAGAGCATTGTTGTAAATATGACTTAAACAATGAATCGATTATAAAAAATAATTGCCAATTAATTTTCTGCCAGTCGAATAATCAATTAATCATTTCATCTCTACATGTCATTGCCATCTTAAGTTCTCTCTTGTTTTCCTTGCTGCTGCAAAACACGCCAAAAAGATGAAGCTGCCACCATACCTCATAGGGATGGTAATATCCAGGGCATGAGTGGCACCTATTTTTGTAGATTTACTATACAGTAGCACCTGGCATTCGGGCCAATAAAGGTCACATTTAGTCTCAAGAGAGAAAACCCTTTGCTGGCCCTCAGAGTCCTTCAAGCACAGTTCGACAAACTCCAGGTGAGTTGCCAAATGCTTTTAACTCTTTCATAAAGGCACATTGCTGTTGTTATTGTTATCACATTACTCTGGAGTTTGCAATTAGGCTGTTGAAAAAAATTACCTAATTTACATTTACATACAAGTGAATAAAACAAGATGTAGAAAATGAGACTCAATACTCACTCATTTCAATTGATTTAAAGAATGTTGAGGAATTTGTATGTTTTTCTACAACTTGGGAACAAAATCCCATCAATACTGGGGAAGGAAATTGATGGAGTTCAGTGGAAACAGTATCTGAGGCTTGTCTGCCTCCTCATTAAAGGAGTAAACTGGAAAAACAACAACATCATCAAACCAGGAGAACTGAAAGTAAACTGGCCATTGTTGTCCAGCCCTTTAAAAGCCTGTGGCAATTATGTCCTATAACTCCGGGCCATGCTGCAGAACTGAAGATGCTCTGTGGAAGCGTATCATTAGTCCAATCTGTGGTGTGTTTGTGTCTGTGTGGTCCAGGGGACTTCCCACCGCAGCGCTGTTGTTTAAAACAGAGGCCGAGATGCGTGTCAGTTAGATGGTGACACGGGAGTGGATTTTCACTGTCCCGTCCCAATCCTGGAAAGGTGAATCCCATCCCATCCCATTCCCGTGTTGTGTGGCTGCAACCAGCCAGCAAAAAAAGAATAAAAAAAGGCAACAGAACGACTAGCATTATGTTGCTAGAAAATAGCATTAAATAAAGAAATGTATAAAGAAAATAGTATTTATTCGTATTAGAACTGCATATTTACTGTCTATATAAAAACTGACCTATTGTTATTATGATTCCCACCAGCTCCCGTTGACTAACCCGACATTTTGACTTGTCATAGCAGGAAAAGCACAGGTGTAACTAATAACATTAACAACGGCTCTGTTCTATTTAAAGCGTCCCAGAAAGCTGGGACAGTGAGCCAGCATGCACAATACCAGAAACCAGAGCAGCTAAATGGAATACAGCCATCATTAGTTTTATTATTTCCACCTGTGGCTGGCGACCTAACCAGTGCTAGCTAGCAGATAGCTTACTAGAACTAGCCATCTACAGTAGCCCGACAAGCCTGCTGGCCTAGTATACTGGCAGTTAGCAAGCCAGCTAGCTTGTTCACTCACCGAACAATTGTTAGTTTATTCAAGATAAGTATTGGTAGCCTACCTTCAACGGATCAAACTATGCCACTTTTGTAGAGCAGTTTGTAATGTTACTCTGGCAAAGCAGGGTAATATAAACCCAGGTGTGTTGTGTGTGTAGCTTTCTCCTTTTTTGACTCTCAGTCTCTCTCTCTTCCCTCAAAGGTCAACTCTAAGACAGTTTGCAATGGTCAACTGTGTCAAATTAAACCAAAACTGAACTTTATGCAAAACCTCTGCACAGATTTACTTCACCCCCTTAGCGATTAGCACTTATCGTGGCAACATCCACTGGAACCAATTGATTTTGGTCATTTTGTGCCACAGTTTCGGGCCCTTAGGTTATTTTGATTCTGATATTCCTTAAACATCCTTTTATCTCAAGCAAATTATCTTTGAAGGTGAAAGTTGGATTAAGGAGATGTAAGACAAGGTGAAGAAGCAATCTAGTTTGTAGAGAAGCTGATTTTCAAAGTCACAGAAGAAGAAGAGCTGAGAGCAGGTTTTGCGTGACCCTCACTGACATGGCTTTGTTTTAAAAGGCCTCCGATGATTCTGACCTTTAAACTTTTTCATTGCAAAAACAACCACGCAAAAACATTCAGTCCACTTCACAAGTAAAAGGTGCCAACGTGCCAGCCGAATCGTAGGACGCGCAAAGGAGCATCTCCCTCGTTAGAGCTCGTTAAAATCTCGAGGTTGTTAGGGCCGGTAGAGATGAATGGGGCTGGACTGGCCGTGGGAGGCGTGGAGGCTGCTGGGAGTCGGCCAAGACAGTCTCTCTCACTGAACCCTTTGTCAGGCCTGTCAAAGCCTTCTCATCACACTCAGCTGTTCACTGTAAAACACACTGATCATTATGAACAGGCCAGAGACGGAGACAGAGAATAACAATGGATGTGGCAAATCAATATTCTCTTGTTCATTTCAAAAAGAAACTACTGAATGAACAGAAAGTTCTCTTCATGCTCTATATATCACATCTTCAGTTTAGAAAGATATGTTTGTGTTGGATTCATCTCTGTATGCGCTTACATGTGTTTGTGTGCTGGGGGGTTGGCATGATTGTGGTATCAGACAACAGATTGAGCTAAATTATCAGTATATATGAAAATATGAAATTTCCTCTTTCATGCCAGAAGTTGCAGCATTGAGTAGAAGAGTACAGCTGTAGAGAAATTCAGAGGAGAAAAATTACAGTGCAGCATCTGCATTCAGCCATAAAGAAACTCCGCCCCTTCCTCTCCATCATTACTGACAGCCTTTGCATCTCACAACATACTGTAGTGCTGTGCAGCCCTGCCTTCCTGTCATGTGTTTAAATAACTGTACATCTCCCGCTGCATTGCACGGTGGCCAAGGACAACCCAAGCATGAACCATATTTTCACATTATGACATTATTCAACAGTAAGTTCATATTAAATCATCTTTGGAAACTGTTTTGAACAGGCAGCAGAAAGATGTCTAAAGTATAGCCTGACTGATAAGCCAGTCCGATGTATTGGCCAGTTAGCATATTGTAAATATATCGGTATTGCCGTGAATGTCGGCTGATAAGTAACAAGGAATGTTAAGTACAGAAATGCCCAATATATGTGCTAAATGTGCTGTTTTTTGCATAGTTTTCCCATCAGAGAGCCCTAACAAGTCTTATTTTTCAACTGCAAAATATCCCACTCACAGTACATATCTTGGTCAAAAGGCTAATGTTAATGTATGAAAATTCAAACTCAAATAGCAATATCAGTTTATCCAGTATCATAAGGGCTATTGTCTAAATTACACAAAATGACTACAGATGTCATGTTAATGTTCCTTTTGATTCTCTATTCATAACCTCGTCTTAAGTTGATGTTTTTGGCCTCATGAAGGCTTTACTTTATCAGACATTTTTGCTGAAAACAGCTGCCTGCTGCGATTGTAACCGAGGTTGATTACAGCGGTGAGACTGAACCAAAAGAATTAAGTTACAGGCTGTAAAACCAAAACAATGAGGTAAAAGATGCTAAAATCCTTCATAGAGCTGACGGGAACAACAAGGCTGGTTGACAGTTCTCTATTTTAGTCACTATGAGCAATAATAAGTGCAGCTTTAATTCTCAGAATTTGTCCTTTTATTTGAATTCTACCTGGTATGAAACTGTAATATTTCAGTCCACAAAACAGACTAATTCTGGAGCTCAACAGCAACCCTACCAAAGCCACACATTGTTGCAACCACTGGGCCTATTAAATTAGGCTCAGATAATGTTGTAGTTCCTCATATGTTTTTAATTTCAACCAACTCTGATCACAGTGTTAAGATTTTAGGACACATTCGGTCTCATCTGTTTGGGTTTCGTCAGGCTTAGCCATCAAAGTCAAGTCCCTCTCGTCCTTATCTCTGCATACATGTCACTGTCAGTGCTCAGGGTCACAGTAACAGTTGCCGTCACTTACACTAAGTGGTCTGACGGACACACCTTCAGCGTGCATCGACAGCTCCTTTCACACGATTGGAGCGGTGCAGATAATAATGACTTTCAGCCCAGCAAAGGAGAGGAAAGAAAAAGCTAAGTGACATCTTTACACCTATAAGAGCCTGGATGATGGCTGCTTGTGAACATACCGTCCAATGTAAGATAATGTATATGGCCCCGCCTCGGTCTTGTCTTTTATCAGTGTGCTGTCTGTTCTGTGTGTAAATCTTTCTTTACATTTCGTGACTCATGCCTGAATATTTAGGTTTGTATATGGAACACTGTTTACCTAGGGCTGAAAGGGGAACTCCACATCACAATCAGTTTACTTTTCACAGTTAGCACTACTCGGGCTGTGAAAAGGGTTGTATAATGTCATCTTTGGCTCTGGAGGAGCTTTCTAAAGTCTGAGAAAACAACTGATGAGGTCATTAGGGTTATCTGTGAAGACAATCTGTGTTACAAACTGGAGGCAGGCAGCGTCTAACAAGTAAAAAATCACATCAAGATGCATTATAGGAAGTGTAGGTGTGATCCTGTGTTTTTGGAGCTGGGCACATACTAGCCAAAGTCCTAACTTAATAGAAGTGCGATGCTAAATCTTCTTTTTTTTTCCTAATCTGCAGCCACTATCACAGTTCAGTTTGGATGGGCCAGGTTCCAGTTTTCTTGTGCTTTGTGTTACATTGTTGTTACGTGACTTTCAAATGAATATATGTCATTTTGACTGTGTTTGAGTTATATTGTATACAGTTCCATATCCTCAAAGCCTGTGGGTGGTATACCAGTCATAAAGTGGTAAGAAAATAATCCTGTTAGACAGTCTTTGGTGTTAAGCCAGAAGAACATAAACAGTTATGGATCATTAGATTAGGGTTAGTCGATTGGACGAATGTATTGGCCATCTGCGATTGAGACATTGTCGTTACGTGACTTTCAAATGAATGTACGTCATGTTGACTGTGTTTGAGTTATGCTGTATACAGTTTCATATATCCTTAAAGCCTGTGTGTGGTATAGCAGTCATAAAGTGGGAAGACATTTATCCTGTCAATTAGAAAGACTTTGGTGTTCAGCCAGATGAACATAAACAGTTATGGATCATTAGATTAGGGTTGGGTGATTGGATTGGTTGCTTTTTTGGGTGGCTTTTGTAATTTTATTTTGCTAGTTTAATGGTCTGCCTCCTTGAGAATTTAACTTGGTAAATAATTGACCTGTTATGCGCAATTCAAAGTGTGCGCGAATAGGAACTGGCAGTTGGAGTTGGGCCATATTATGTACGTTCTTGTTGCACTGATTTAGTGACTAAATGAAAATAAAGCCGTCTTTAGTGGTTGCTGTCCGATCGATTGGCGCTGAAAAGCAACGTGAATTCATAAATCATATTTGAGAAGTAGACCAAAAACTGTATGTGCAGTTGTGCACCCTGATCATTTAATAGCAGTTATGTTATCTCCACCTGTTTGCTCATGTGGACGCTGCAAGCACAGGCATCCTTCACCTGATGCCATCGGACTCTTTTTCAAACAGCGTCGGTCAGCTGTGCAACTCTCAACTTTCATTCCTGCTGTGATACAGTAGCATGAGATGTAACAACTGTACATTCATGGCTACCCCTGTCTGGCATATTACATGACATTCAGGAGTACTGTTTTACCCAAAACATGGCGCAGACATCCCATTGGGCAGATGTTTCACTGATAGGGCGTCTATGATCTCTGGCCTTGCAGCGCAGAGACACAACAACGACACACAGATGGTTTCCTCTTTCCCCTCATCACTATGTTTAGATTGGAATTAGCTGCTGCACTTCATCAATTATGCAGCGAGGCAGTCTCCTCATCTGCATGCTGATTCTTTTCCCTTTGAAACAAAGTGCCAGCCGATGTGCTGGGAGAAGTGTTTTACTCAGCATGATGGAAGAAATCATGACTCCACTTATCTTCATACTAGTATCTTCATACTCTTTGAATGGAGGGTCTAAGGACAGAGGGTGTCATATGCTGTACAGATTGATGCAAATTGTGATATTGAGATGTATAAATTAAATTGACTTGACTTAAATTGCATAATGCTTCTTTTTACACAAATGAAATACAGGGATACTCAGAAAATTTTAAAGCTGATATTAAATAAATTCAAGTCACATTTCCTGCCATGTTAGTTCATCTTTCTGTATGGCAAGTGTAAAGTAATTTACACATAAACAACACTTTTTGAAGGTTTTGTCAATCTCCCTCCTAATGTATTCTGCTCAGTGGTCTGAAATGTTGCATGTACTAAACTAAGTGGGAATTTGGAGTTAACAGTGAAGTTAACAGTTTACTTCATCCTGATACCTTTGCTTGCTATAGGACTACATATCCCAGATTCCGTAGGCTAGTCCTGTGACAGATGCCCTTTATGTAATTTTGTTCAAGTCTTTTTTGTTACTTTTACCCATCAACAAAATAAAGGTTTAAAATACCGTTATGTCTATTTTAAGAGAATGAATAATTTTTCCCTTCAGAAAATTCCATGTTTCTGGTCCCCCCCTAAATTGTAATGAGATCTGTGCCCTTGCCAACAGGAACCACAAAATAGCATATAACCATTACAACAATGATTCATATGAGCGTTTTTTTAATCTACCACCTCTATGGTTAAGGTTAAAGATTATGGTTAAGGTTAAATTTAGGAAAGTGAAAGGAGAGGTAGAAGTCCAACCCAGCTTCCTTCCTACAAGGTTTTAATAATGCTTTTTTATGCTAAATTTGCCCTCTGCTCTAAATAATTACAGGAAAAGCGAACGTGTGATGTGATCAATCAATCAATCAATCAATCACCTGCCTAGCCAAATCAGACAAATCCTGACACATCTCATCTCGTTATCATGTAGTTAGGGTTCGAACAATCACCTCACTCATTAAATATGTGACCTTTGCGCCACAGCTTGTTTTACCTGAAGCTTAATAAGCCTAATCTTATATTTAATAAAAATATAAATAATATGTAATGGTGCAATTGACTACAGAGCAGACAAAAGACAGAGCCATTCTTTCTGGGAGAAGTGGAGGCAGATAGTATGTAGCATTTTTCTTTGTGGGTTATATCCATCCCCAACCTTGATAAAAATGAGTTTGATCCTCTTTCTGAAAACTCCCAGCCGGTCGATTATGCATATGAAGCTCTGTGAAATTAGCCCCTTTTGTTTGGTTCTTGCATTTCTCTTTTAACGTGTGAATTGGCTCCATTATACAACAAAAAAATCGGGCTAATCCTTACATCCCTCTCTGCCTGCCTCCACCCGTTCCCTCTCTCCCTCTGTCTCTCTTGCTGGATTTCCTCTGTTTTTCTGTCTTGCTGTGGGGGAAACAAAGGGAACAAAAGAGAGCGAGAGGAGACAGTAAGCTTCTCATCCACTGCAGTGAGTGGTGGAGTGGAGCTCTCAATAGAGTGCTGGGCAGACTGGGGTGGACTGGTGGTGCTCTGAGAACTAGGCCAGAGGACTGTTGACAGCACCCCAGAGTCCAGAGTCAGGACTAGATGAAATGGAGGATTACTGGAAGAAAGAGTGTAAGGGGAAAAGGGAAAAAATAGTCAATATGTTGCTGTTTATCAGGGATATGGGATTATTATTGGAGGGTAGAGGAAGATGGAAGGGTCCCTGAACACTGTGAAACAGGGATCAAGTGGAGGGTAAAGCACAGTTTACCTACTTTTTATTTTTATACACACAAAAACCTGAATCTTTGAACCAGATTGATACAATTTGCATCAGAAAAGCGTACATACACATACTGATTGCTATAAAATGGCCATAAATCAGATGTTTTCTTCAGTTTCAAAAGTAATACAGTGCAAACAGAAACTGCTGGAAGCAAATTTTAGCATGACTTTTCTTGGTGTGGATTCACCAAAATGCAAACAAATATAGGCTAAAAAATGTAGCCTGATCATACTAAATTGCAATTTTGCGATTTACAATTTGCCAGTTTTCTTAATGAATGGGAGGCGGCAGCACTGCGCCTTGCCACATTCAGCCTGGCTTTATCCTGACAGAGGCAGCGAGGAAGGAAGGAGGAAGGAAGGGAGGGTATAAAGGAAGAGGGAAAGGTGAAGTATTAAGGTGAATTGTACAAAGCTGGAAATTTCCCTAACCCTAACCCTAACCACCATAGTCTCTACAGTGATATGTAAAGGCAGGGAGGGAAGAAATGTAGGATACATTTTTAGTCGTGATATGTTTACACTGGGATGAATCCAGTAGTATGTGTGTGTGTCTGTATTTGTATATGTGTGCATGTGCCCATGTGTGTGCGTAAGAGGTAATCATGCATGCACTGCTGAGTTTTTCAGTGACACAGGAAGTGGTGATGTAATAGTATACAATCCAAAAGCTTTTTCACACACTCAGTGTCTCCTGCTCTGTGTCTCACACACTGATGTATTTGCCCTTCGGCCACTGTGATATCCCAAGTCCTACAATCATGTGAGCGCAGCAGTTATGGTCGCGGTCTTTGAGCTCTCTGGTCGAGACAAACACACACTTGCAGACACATTTATAGAGCATGGAGCTTGCAGGCTGAGAGCTTTGTGACCTTCTTAAATGCAAACTGACTTCAGAGGAATTCACACAGAAGATCTTTGACATCGGACAGACAGCCTCTGTCTTTGTAAGACGATTCAGTTTTCCCAATTTCACCACACGGATCTTTCAAGTTTCATTTAATCAAAGGAATATTGAAAAGGAAAGTACCAAATGTATAATAATTATATTTGTGTTGTGCATGTCTTAAAGAATGCAACACTTACTATGAACATTTATGACACGCTCTGTATTTCTGTAATGATCTCTATGTACTCTTGCAGTATATAGAGAGCCAAAGTCCTGATGCCATTTCCGGGCTAGCCTCTATTCCAGTAGTATCTGTATCTAGATGCAATCTCTCAATAGGCGTTTTCGGACCGGAGAAACGTTTTCATAGTTCTAAGTTCCCCTTTTTATTGTGTTCGCACTGCAAGAACTGGGAATGATCATAGTTCTTAGAACACCATTTTGAGGGACGTTTTTAGCTCCAACTTAAGAGTAGGTACTCTCCCAGCACCAGTGGAACCTTGAGTGACGTTAAGTGTACGTTGATTGGTCGAACACATGAGCCAATGCAGCATTGGCAACCGCCATCTTTAAAAACCCGTGTAACAGCTCCTAACGGTAGCCTTAAAAAATGGACCAAAACACGGACAAATGGAGCAACAGTGAAGTCCAGGATTTATTGAGCGTATATGCAATGGGGGAAACACAACGCGATTTTGACTTATCAAAGCGAAATCTTTAAATCTTGTGTGTGGCGTTGTGAGCGACGTTGCTATACCAACCGCCAACCGGTTTATGTCACTTCAGTGTTCCTATTGGCGGTGTGAATGCAAACAGAAAAAAAGCCATTGAAGGTATGAAGTTCTCGGGGGAGCTCCCCAGTGGGCAGTTCCTCTCAGGGAGTCCCCAGAACTGTTTGGTCCAAAAATGCCCAATGACAGGTTCTTCAATCGGCCGTTCTGAGGAAGTCAAAAGTTCCCCGGGGTTTACCATCCATACTCTACTACACCACTTTCTATTAGAATTTAATTGTTATTGTTATTGTTGTTCTTATCAATAAGAACAAGAAGCAATTGCACATGCATACTCAATCATCACTTGGTCACTTGCCACCAGGCTCTTTTACTGGATTGAAATGCATGAAATATGCTAATGAGATGCAGGGCTGCTTGTGTGTGTGTGTGTGTATTAGTGCATGTGTGTGCAAGGAGGAGGGCATCACTTGGCGTCTCCCATCCACACTACTTAAGCTCCGTAGGGCACTTCAAACAGCCTGCAATGGGAGGGAGCACAGTGAGCGTGTTTGTGTGTGTGTGTGTGTGTGTGTGTGTGTGTGTAGATGGTGGAGGGGGTAGCATTCGGTACCAAGGGGATATAGGACTGTGATTTCAGACCAAATTAAGCCACATCAAACAGGCCAGATCAAAGAGTATACTGCCTTTACTGTCTGTGCCAGTATGACATCACGACAGGATGCCCCCCCCCCACCCGCACACACACACCCCGATACCCACACAGACACACACACATTTCCTCCCTGCTGTTCTTTGCCTTCATTTTTTAATTATCCCCTGCGTTTCCTTAAGTTTTTTATTTTTATTTTTTTTATCCGTATCTTTCTGTTCCTATAAGGATATTTGGACCTCATACTGATATAAATACAACCACCCACCCTCCATGCACACAATTCGCAAACATTTAACAGGGTTATAGGTTAACCTGGACCAAGTACAATGTAATATATGCTGAGACTGGGTGTGTGTGATAGGGCAGTCATCCAGACTAAAGGAGGGGTGGGACGGTGGGGGCGCAGCATCCATTAGAGACACAGCTTCAGCCTGGCTGCTCTAGTCAAACCCTTTGATGCTGCCTGATGCCAGTGGCTGTCAAGTGTTCTGTATATATATATATATATATATATATATATATATATATATATACATATATATATACATACATACTGTACATATGTGCGTGCGTGTGTGTGTTTTGGTAGGTGGATTATACGGCTGCATAGGGAGGAGAGGATGGGTGGCTGTTGTTTTGGAGGATGAAGGAAGAGGTGGAGAGAGGGCGAAAAAAGGGGGAGATGCAGGGTACCTACATGGGGCAGAGAGTGGGATGGGGTGTGTGTGCTTTTGTGGAAAGCGAATGGGGAAGTTGAAAAAGGTAAAGCGATACACTATAAACCTACAGAGGTACAGGAGGAGAACAAAGAGTGTGATCTGCAGACATGCCTGTAGTAAGCTGTTTCAATTTGAAAAAGAAGGATAAATGACTGATTATTATTATTCAATATTGAGCCATTAACAGTTATTCAGTGCAATTAAAACATTTACTTAAGTAAATGTATAAAAATATTATCAGCAAAATGTACCTAAAATATTAAAAATAAAACTAGTCGTTGTTCAGAATAGTCTCTTCATACTGTTATATATTTTAATATTGTTTTCTTATTACCGATGCCTTAATGTGTAAGCAGCACCAAGTAGTGTTACATAAAATGTAAGACACAAAGTGAAATATCGCACTTTTCCAGAGCCAACAGTCTGACCAACAGTCCAAAACCCAAAGCTATTCAGTTTATAATGAAATAAAACAGAGAAAAGCAACAAATCCTAACATTTAAAATGGTGGAACCAGAAAATGTGTGAGAATGACATTTTTTCCCTACAGACATGTTGTAAGACGTATAAAAATAGTCTGCTTGGACTAATAGTTTGTGTCTGACATGTTTTTTCTGCAAAAAGGTTCAATGCTCTTGTCAAAAATTCCTACTTCTTCTCCCTTATTGGAAAATCCAGAATCTATGAATATCCAAACAGTGTTCATTTCAAAAGTTTAACTGCTGGACACAAAATGTTTCCTACTTCCATTCCCAGTTTGCACTGTTTTTGCACTGAAGGCTTCAAGTTTCCACATCACATTTGTGTAAGTTGCATAATCTACAAAAGAACTAATAACTACAGCTGTCAGATCAATGCACTGGTTGGTTAGTTGAGTTGGAGTATAAAGTAGCATAAACTTGAAATACTCAAACTACAAGTACCTCAGAATTCTACTTAAGTACAGTACTTGAGTAAATGTACTTAGTTAATAATACTGCTAACACACTGAATATGCTTCACGTTGCTATGGCCTTGAACCCCTATGCTACCATTATAATATATATATATATATATATATATATATATATATACCTAAAACCCTTGACTTGATGAAATCCTAACCAGCGTCATGTTAGTTTTTAAAATATAAAAAAATGTATTTACTTTTGAAGAACACCTGACGCTCACTGTAAAGTGTGGTTTGGTCATGGCAGGTATGTTTACCGATATGTACCATTTGACTGAGATATGATATGAGTGTGTATTGTCTGTGTGTTGCCAGTGCTCCTATCCTGTGTGGGAGGACTTCAGTGCCAAGGCCACCAAGCTGCATTCCCAGCTCCGGTAAGTTTCTTTGACAACATAACAAAAATAAAACAATAAATACATAAATAGTCTTTCTAAAGTGTAACACTGTCTTTGAATATTGAGCAAAATAACCTGAGAATATTTTATGCTACATTGGATGAAAGTCAGACTTCAGACACTCTATCGTTTTTCTTTTTGTTGTTGTTGGCTGATACTGATGCTGAACTGGCAAGAAGCCAGTGATTCTCATAGAATTTCATTTTTGCCAGATTGTAAAAAAGCATTTAGACCATCATATGACATCATGCGAATAAGTAATTTCATGTGTTGTTCCTCCTTAAATCATATCAAAATTCTGGGAGACATGCTTGCTTTTAATTACACTTTTTTTTATTTGCAAAAAACAAAATTGAAATATGAGGTTTCTAAATAAAGTATGCAAAGAAAATAACTCATGCTGTGTTTGTTCCTGTTTTTCCAGTAGCTGTGGGCAGGGAGTAACCGCCTACAGAGGTGGATAACGCTGATATCAGCTAGATGTAGCAACATACTAATAGATCCAATCTACTATTTTCAGATTCATTGACCAAATCAGCAATGCCATCGCTACATTACCAGTGCAACACCTGACCACTGAATATGCATATCAGGCTGAAGCAGGTGCTCATTAAACAAAGTTTAGTCATAATGCCATTTTATCTAAAGTGATGAGTGTTTTCTGTTCATCTAGAACCACTGTTCTGGCTGCTGTGGCCTTCCTGGATGCCTTTCAGAAGGTGGCAGACATGGCTACCAACACCAGAGGTAGGATATCAGCTGTTTGTGTGTTGGTGTGTGAGTGCGTCAAAGAAAGAACCGACTCCCAGCTCAGAAAAGTATAAGCTGTGTGCCTTGCTATGTATCTGTCCCTTTGCTGTGTCGGGTTGTTTTGCTCTTATGAAGCGCCCTCCACATGGCAGCACTATTAAGAATCTTATCATGTTGTTGAGATATTATCAACCAGCCTGCTAAACTCTCCTTTGACTGATGAAAGTGTTTTCAGCAGCAGCCTAAAGGTACACTTTGTACCAAACTTCAAAGCAGTTGCACTGCACTGTTTGCAGAGACAAAAATGACGGAAGTATCTCGGAGAGGTCAACAAGAGCTATGTCTGTGGCAGGATACTTTTTGTTAGACTTCCCAGTGCGTTAGGAAGATTAGTTTTGCATTTACTGTGTTGTAAACAGCACAGGGCTTTAGAAGGCTGATAAAAGTATTTTTGGGTGGAAGCTGCTGTTTGTTGATAGTTCATGTCAGTCTGGCATATCTTACTTGACAACGCATGAAGCATAAACATCCTGAATTCTGTCTTTCCATCAGAGTTTTATTATTGTCAGGGGGTAGAAGCTGCAGAAGCATGTAAACAAGTGAAACACAGGTTATTCCTTTATTATTATTATTATTATTACTTTTTACAATAATAAGAATACTTATTGAGATCCTGATTCGAACAACTTGGAACCAATTTGATTTTAGGATTAAAATGCTAATAGAGAATCAGTGAAATTCAACGAAATAATCTTTTTGCAGCTGAAAGCTAAGACTTCTGTCTTTCGTTTCATCATGTTGTACACTTGTGACATGGATTGATGATGTAATTAAGCTGCGTTATGTGCGGTGCAAAATGTGGTGACAACGTGAGGTGGCACCATGGATGTCCATGGTTGGTGTGGTTTTAATTTATGACACAGTTTCAATAATTCAGTCAGACATTATGGTTTATTGACTTACATAGACTGTTAGCTGAGGTTGTACTGATTTTAGGGGTATGAAGAATTTTAAGATAATCTAGGAAATTACATCACAATAAGCAAAAATACCAGTGTAGGCACTGGGTAAATATTTCTATTACAGAGTTCAAGGGGTTAATTTGTGTGAAGTCTCTGTTAGCATTCTACTGTGTCATGTTAGCTAGCCAGAGCCGATAGGTTGAGACAGGCATGTGGTAAAAAGTGTTGAAAATGAAAGGACAAGTGCTGCGTACAAAGTACCTTTAGACAATATTTTGACTGTTGCCTGACTTCTAAATACTGAAAATATCCATTATTAAGCCACCATGACATTATGCCAAAGTGTTTTCTAATCATTTGATTGTTTGAGATTGGTTTGATTTTTCGAAATGCAACGCTCAACATCTTCCTACGCTATACTCAGCTAAATAAACTCACTGAACTTTATAGAATTATGGTCAATGGATTGTGTTTTTTGTGTTTTTGGCTTGACACTCTTGATATTCTATGTGTAGGCTTAAAGCTCGGCACTAGTTTTAATAGAGCGTGGGTGCTGAGAAGGTCAGACCCACTGAAGGCCATCTGAATGCTGTGGCACCACTGAGCGAAGAGAGGGAAACGAGAGAGACGACTGAGGCTGTAATACAGGGAATTCCTCCTCCTGACTTATTAGGTGCAGCTGCCAGACAGTGTATGTGATGGGGATGTGTGTGTGTGTGTGTGTGTGTGTGCGGCCCCAGGTGGGATCCTAAAGAGGAGGATACAGGACGTGCTGCTTTTACAGGCCAGACAGGAAATCACCAAGCTCTGTTAGCCCATTACACATGGCGCTACCACTGCCACACACAGAGAGAGGCAAAAACATAACATAAATGATGTTGGCACGAAGATGCAGACTGTGCATCAGAGGCTCTTTGTACTTCCTGCGCTGATGAGTCATTCCTGTTGGAGTCCATTTGTCAGATTGCTGTACAACTGCTGCTCTTTCTCACTGTGTGATGTTCTCTAATAGATTTGTTAAATGGATGGAGGCACAAGACGGCACCAATAATGATGCTCTCTGTCTTCCTGCCATTCGCCATATCAATGTGCCACTTATTACAGCGCGCGTGTGTGTGAATCAAGCCCAAAGGGTACTGATGATCCTGTGCTCTGCTCTTGTACCAACACTCCCATTTATGAGCCTGCATTGGCTCTGTGTCCATTCAGTGTGTCAACCAAATTTTAGATGAACTGAAGTGTTTTCATCAGCTAGGTGAAGATGGAAAAAACGGACTCCCTGAATATTGTATATGGAAAATTTCTGCAGCGCATAATCACTAATGATATCGAATCAGGTTGAATATGCCAAGTCTATGTATTGTTATTTGAGTCATTTCCACTCAAATATGTACCGTATTTGGTACATTTTTAGCAGAAAGGAAATTACCCCTCAGGTTTTTTAGCCACACTAGTGGCATGTGGCGTGGCTCTAGAGATGGCAATGTCAGTTGGTCCACAAATATCGGATGGATTACCATGGCATTTGGTACAGACATACATGGTCCCCAGAGGATGAACCCTACTCCCTTTGGCGATCCCCGACTTATCCTGTAGCACCACCATGAAGGTGACGTTTGGGATTTTGAGTGAAATATATTGAATACTATTGGATGATTGCCATGACATTTGGTACACACATTCATGTTCCCCTCAGGATGAATTGTAATAATCATTGTGATCTGTAACTTTTTTATCTACTACCAGCATCAGGACTTTGGTTTATGACCAAATACCTGAAACCTGAAGACATTCCCATCAGCCTCAGCTGTACTCAGTGCTAATTAGCAAATGTTAGCATGCCAACACACTAAACTAAGATGATGAAGATGGTAAACATTATACCTGCTAAACATCAGCATGCTAGCATTTTTATTGTGAGCATGTTAGCATTCTGACATTAGCATTTAGCTCAAACCACTGCTGTGCCGAAGTACAGCCTCATTGAGCTGCTAGCATGGCTGTAGACTCTTAGGGCGTTTTCACACCTGTAGTTGGTTTGCTCTGGTCCGAATCAGTTGATGAGTTTGTAAACTTGGAGCGTTTTCCTCTTGGTTCGGTTTCTTTTCACACAGATAAAAATCCAAGCGAACTAAAATGCATCACTACAAACCACGTGAGAACGTTCACTCCGCTTATTGGTCAGATGTGTCTGCGGCGGGAGCAAGAAAGTAAATACAGGAAGAAGGTCCTGTGTTCTGAACTAGTGCGTATTTCTGTGAGACAACCATAGCTGGTTCATTCTCCGGCTAGCTGCTGCTACTAGAAGCAGTTCATCCCAGAATGCAAAGCACACCTGGCTACAGGAGCCGTTTAGCTCAAACTTGCAGAGTACACCTGGTAGTTGGGTCGGATCGATGTTGGAACACGTTCCCACCACAAACAAACCGCTCCAGAGTTTGTTTGGAACCGGACCGAGACCACCTCCTCTAAAGGGTCTCTGTACAGTTGTTTTGGTCCGCACATGAGTGCGATTACTGTGTTCACACCTGCCCAAACGAACCGCATGAACCGGACAAACGCACCAATTTGGTTCATTTTAACCAAACCAAACAGGTTAGGTGTGAAAACGCCCTTAGTCTTATTCAATGCATCATCATTTGCAAAAAAGGTACTCAGATGGAGGTTGCTGTAAGCTGTGCTCAGTGTGTCTCTCTTTTCTTTTTAACCATCTTTCCAGAGGTCAGATGAGGATATGGACCAAAAGAATGAAAGTTATGAAATTAAACACAAGTTTAAAATATTCACCAGCAACACCAGCAAGTTTCAGAGGAGGGTTCCTCTTAAGTAAAAAAGAAATGTAGGGAATAGGGGACAGAAAATCCTGGACTCAATGAGTATTTTTTTTAAACTGTTTTGTGAAGGATTTCTTAAAATTCTGTACACTAAAGTAGTAGCACACATATTGAACAAAGCCATATACTGCATCACATACTGTGTCAGGTGGCCAATGGGAAATAGTCCCACAAAAGTGCGACTAGTGGTTTTGTCCTGCTGGATCATGGCCAGGCATTGTTTTCTGCTGGGTCCCTAATGTTTAGGCACCAGATATATTCAGTTTTCCTCTCAAGCTGATAAACTTAAAGAAGACAACACAGCAGGTGAGAGAAACAGTTTTTCTTGTGTTTGTGATGGTGTGTGTGTGAGAGAGAGATTTAGCAAGTGGGTGAAATCCAGCAGGAGTAAATGTGCAAGTGTTAGTTAATTCCCTGGTGAGGGGTGAATTTGAGTGCACTTTCAGATGTGCTCTCCACTCCCCTCTCATAGCCCAAACATTCACTTTCCCCAGGGCAAACTGGCTGTGTGTGTGTGTGTGAGACAGCAGATGTAGTATACGCAACACGCCTGCTTCCCTGATGTGGGTTGCCCTGTGTGTGTGATGTGTTTCCCATGTTTAATAACCTGTTCATTTGGGACTGTTTAACAACTCCTCTTCATCCTTGCTTCAGTATTAGTGAGGGGACACACAGACACACACACACGCATGTTCCCATATTCACACACTCAGGCATCAGCATTATTTGTGAAAGAAGGTTTCTTCCAGTCTACGAGCCATACAAACATTATATGCTTCATTTTAAGCTTTTAAACATGAGTGATTTCTTGTCACTTCCTTTTGGATGCAAACAGTTTAGACATTTCTGCTAAAAGGCTGAAACCTCATGAAAGAGAGCATGTCCGAATTCGGCTGCTGTTGCTTCAGTAGTTTTAAGCAGCCGTGGTTTATCAGTCTTACTGGCCTTTTTGATGGAGATTTAGAGCGCAGACTCTGTCTTATCTTATCTTATTTGTATTCATCTGAAACAGACACATTCATAATAAAAAAACAGAGAAATCTTTGTTTGACCGTTTGAGAACACAGCAGTCAGAGTGAGATCTTGTAGTTTTGGTGGCTTTAGTTTTCTAACCAACCCCCTTTGTTCGATATGACAACGTGACACAACTGTGATGCAACCTGTAGTAGCATACTATGTGGTTAAAAATGTTTAAAACATTTCTTAGATCATGCCTGCATAGTAGGGCTGGGACGAAATGCTTATCTCCCGATTTGATACTATCACGATACTTGGGTGCCGATTTAATGTATTGCGATTCAGTATTACTTTATTGCAATTTTTGTTTGCTTTTTTGACACTAGACCATAGGAAAAAGTTGAATCATACACTTCTAGAGACTGTATATCATGATGCATCATTGCTATATTACATATAAAAGTGGTGAATAAATTATATATATACTACTGTGACTATAATGAAAACAAAGCATGAATGCCGAAAAATTATCTCTAAAAAAAAAAAATTATAAATTTAATATAAAATAATATCAATTCAGGAAAAAAAAAGAATTCCCATACTTAAGTGAATCCACCCCTACTGCATAGGCAAAGATATGTTCAGGGAAACCACACTTGGTAAAACAGTTATCTTTTTCACTGAAATCTTTATAAAACTGCTCATTTGTGCCACACTAGCCATCTGCTGATGATGATGATGTGTGAGCTACTGAATATTTGGTAACAACATCATATACTTTCAGTTTACCCTTGTTTGCCCCAGCACCCTTGAAGGTAGAGGTCGTGTGGCTCTAATGTGACATTCATCTCCTCTGATGGCAGCGTGTGTGTGTGTTGGCTCAGGCAAGTTATTTCTTCTTTAATAGTGAATTTTTAAATAGTTAGTCTGCTGCTCAGATAAATATGACATTTGAACAAGAATACGTCACAGGTGTAAAGGCACACAGGTTTCAGCTTTAAACATATAAAGGTAAGTCAGCACCATGGACAGCCAATACTCAGAGATTTTAGCTGTGTGTGTGTGTGTGTGTGTGTGTGTGTTTTAAGTGCTGTTTTGGGAAACATGTAAAAATGAATGTCTGTAAACACTGATCTCTAACCTCTAATACTGCTCATTATTGGGAAGCAGGGTCCGGGACAGTGTTGTATCTGTTCATCTACACCATACATGCTGGATGTTACCAATGCTACTGATGGGTTCTAGTTTGACTCTTTTGACTTTTGCTGTTTAATGCTGAAGAAAAACTGTTTCTGTTCTGTTTTTATTGTTCTCATCAGCCCCTCTCTCTTTATTCCAATGATGATAATAATGTTGTCTATGGTGATGATGATGATGATGATGCATCTCTTTATCTACCTTACTCCTTCTATTTTTTCATCTCCACACACTCTCTCTGCAGTAGCAGCAGTAAAACCTGGGTCAACCCCAGGACTCTCACTATGCACGCTTGGCACAAGGAACAGCAGCAGCTCAACTGTGTGTTGGTGTGTGTGTGTGTCTGTGTGTGAGAGAGAGATGATGAGGACGATGATCTGATGATACAGAATGTCTGGCGGTTTTATTGCTAGGCTTCCTGCCTGCATCTGAATACAAGGTTTCATAATGAATATCATAAATCTTATTAATGCACACACACACACACACACACACACACACACACACACACATATGCATGCATGCTCTCATGCATATAGACACAGAGCTGAAACCCCCCTTCATTCTTTAGACCTGTAAAATAGTAAAATGGCAGTTTTACAACTTGTAACAAAATGAAGAGGTACTGTGTGAGAGTATATTCTCTAACACAGGTTTGGTTGCATTTTAAACATGGATTTGCAGAAATTTAATTTAGGGACATTGATCAGAGCATGTCTAAAAGAGTACTGAAACAACAACAACAAATTAACAGTTAATACATCTGACAACACTGTTTACAGGTGAAAACAACTTGCATTTTCAGGTTGTCTTCTAAATAAATGCAGAAGCCAAGTGCTCAGTCCATTTTATGTATGGCGAATCCAAGAAAGCTTAAGGTGCTCCTGAAGATCAAAAGACACTGGTCACAAACTCTGTAGGCAAGCAGAAAATGTATATTGAAATCCTTTATTTAGTTGGGCATATTATTACTTAAAAAATGACACCTGCCTAGGGTACATCCAGGTCACCCATTTTCATCAGCGCACAAGGGCGTTGATGAAAATGAATAGATAACATTTGCAGAGGCAAATATCCTAACAACACCTGTATTGTGCAATCGACTACATTGGCTTGCAATTGCATTTTTAGATTTATCCAGACTTGAGAGTGTTTTAAAAAAAATTTGGGGTGTAAAAACACCATCTTTGTGTGTCAAAGAGTGCCAACACTAGATTACATATAGCTACATTGTTCCATACCTTTATAGTTTTCTGGCTGATGATGCCAAACATGCTTTTATGCTTTTCATGCTTTTTCTATTACACCCTATACGCTTGATGATGGAAAATGATCTCCAACTGCATATAAAAAGAATACAAATGATTGATTTTCAACTAAACAAGAACAGGGCTAAGGTTTATCTTAACTGCAGACGGTGGAAAGGAGAGAAAAAGAGGCTGTAAAACTCATTTCCAACATGTTTATCTTCTTCAGTGAAGCCAAAGGAAGGGAGCTGGGGGGCAGGAAGCAATGAAGTTTATGGGAAATGTGGTCTTGATTTTGAGAAACACTACCACTAATAATACCACTGGTGTGACAGAGAGGCTGCCAATGATCCTGACCGTGGTCTCATGCGTTTACAGTAATTTTACCAAGGTAGGAATTTTAATTTGAGAACAGTTTATAACCTTCTATACACAGCACATTTAAAACTTGACATAAAGAAGATGAAGAGCACATTGATTTGCTGTTAATAGAGAACCTCAGATTTGAGGCACAGTGGCGCTGTGTGGAGAAATGATAGTAACAGTTGAGGATTGTTCCAGACCTCCGAGGAATGGAGTGATGACTGTATGAAAAGACAGAGAGGTCCATGCTTGAGAGAACATTGAGTGGAGCAAGAAATAAGGACAGAAAACAGACAGAGGACTGTTGTGGGGGAATTGTGAGGAAGTCTTCAACGGCAGGCCTGTGCTGTTGCTGTGGATACAAGCATCAGCTGGTGGCTCGTACCTCGACAGCCCTGTCAGATTACCTCAAGTAACCCTCCATCAACACCACCATTCATGTTCCAAATGTATTTAATTTTGTATTAATTTTGTACTGGACATTGTTAAACACTATTAACTATATAAAGTGGACACTATTTATGCACTACTTTTAGATGTTTCAGCCATGTATCTATAACTTTTGGCTAACTGTTTCAACCATGTATTTGTTACTTTCAGCTATTTCAACCATTACTTTTAGCTAACTATAACTATTTAAACAATTTATCCATTTAGCTATGTGAACTGTTTGTTCATTACTTTAACTATCTATTATTATTGAAACCATGTATCCATTACTTTTAATCTGTTACTCTTAAATATCTTTTTTTTATCTATTACTTTTAGCTAACTAATTCAACTGTTTATCCATTAAGTTTAGCTAACAATTTTTTATTCATCATTTATTTCAAACAATTACTTGTAGCTAACTGTTTAGACTTCTCTGCTGCTAATTAGTTTTTGCTCACTCTCACTAACAACATGTGGTGTTCAGGTGTCACAGCTGACTCAATATGTGGATATATAATTATTAATCATATTGTAATTTGTAATTTTGTTACAAAATGAGCTACTCCACTACATTGGCTACTGAGCTAAGTGCCTGAAGACTAATGTGTGTGTGAGAGAGGATAGGGGGTAAGTAAAACAATAGGGGATAAACAAAGGGTGAACCAAAGGGGGTAAAAAACTATATCATAATTGTGAAATAACAATAAACTAAACAAAAGTTGCTGCTTATTTGCTTTTGCTTCAGTGCTTATCTGCTGAGTATGGGTGTGCATTCATTCAGTATAATAAAAAAAGTATTCAACACTCCCTCATTAACTGGCTGGCTGTCTGGCAGAGCACTACATGCTGGCTGCACTGATGACTCCCTGGGTGCGAGGAAGAGAGGTAACACTCAGATGTGAGGCCACTTAAGTTAATACAGCTACACACACACACACATGCAACTCAGCAAGAGTGGTTTCCCTTATTCAGCTTGCAGCATGGCACCCCCCTGCAAGGACTACCTGCTAGTTAATACCACTACTCACACTCACACACTCACCCCTACACATGCAATTCTGACATGCATTCATATTAGCTCACAGGCATGTGTGTGTAAACATATAGGCACTGCACAGAGCATGCCAAGCAATTGTGACCACCCACACGCACATACACACATGCATGGTTCAGCCTGTTGAAATGACATGCAATGGGCAGTGGGTGTTGCCCTAGAAGAACATGTGTGAGCTTTATACTCCAAAAAAACTGTACTGCATTTCATTTGTGTGATATTTGTAAGTTTATACCTCCTGTGTGTGATGCACGCGTGTCTCCCCCTCTTCTATCTATGACTCTGCCATGGATCTGCTGTCCCTTCAGCCAATCGCAGACAAGTGGGATCACATTTACAAGCATGGTTGCCAGGCAACAAGAAGAGATAGAGAGAGAGAAAGAGAGGGAAGTGGTGGCAGAGAAAAAATAGCCATGTTGTTGCCAAGAGGAGAGGAGAAATCTGAGCACGATGGCTTAATTGCATTTCACAGACAGCATGCCATTCACGGTCAACTGGAGATGCATTTGATCTGATAACAGTTGATCGTGCAACCAACGTGGTTGAACTGGGGTTTTGAACTATACATAACTAGGTTAGCATGAGGATTAGTCAGCTACTGACCTTACCTTAACCCCACTGAATACATTATAGACCTATAATCACAATTGAACTGTCTGCCTTTCTCCAAGTTCGTCCCTTTCCGATGTCCAGTGGGGTAGTCAGGGGATCAGACAAGCCAACAGTTTACTTAGATTATCTAAACCATGTTATTTGGAGATTAAAAAAAAAAGAAGAAAGAAAGTGAGCAGTAGGCCTTACTAAACAACTGTAGTATCGGGGAGTGTAACTGTATGTTGTTCAGACAGAATGCAAAGCCTACAGACGTTGCTAGCTAGTGTACAGCTAACGTTCAGTTGGCTGTTTGGGGCGAATGACGCAAGCTGAAAATTCACTGCACTTTCTGTCTAAGCGCACTGCGCCTGTTAAACAGAGAAGATGGGATGTGTAGGTGTGCGGGCAGTTAATCGATTAATCGTTTTGTCTTTACAAATGAGTGAAAAATGACCATTAAAATTTCCCACAGCCCAAGCTGATCTATTTAGATATCTTGTTTTATTCGACGTTTATTCAATATCTTTAATTTGCTCTACTTCTATTCTTCTATATACCTCTTATTTATTAATTCTTTTTGTACGTTGTCTATTTATCTGTACTTATTTCTGTCCTGAACTGAATTTCTCCTGTGGTGATCAATAAATGCATCAAATCCTGACATTTGAGAAGCAAGTTTGGCATTTTTTTTTTACACTTTCTTTCTTTCTTTCTTTCTTTCCCACCCTCTCTTTTCCCTCTGTAAGTAGGCCATGGCTGAGAGACCTGCTGTTGTGGAGGGCCACAAAAAACAACATTATTGTCTTTAATTAAGCCTCAGCCACAGTGTGCATCTATTTCCCTCCCTACAGCCGCTGCACTCTCTCTCCCTCTCTTTTCTCTCACTCATCCAACTCTTCAGCGCGTCCTCTACCCTCATCACTCACCCCAAATGCTACTCTTCTCTTCCCTCCTCTCTTGTTCCCCTCTTACTTCCCAACACGTTTCTCCCATCAGATCCTGCCTCCCATCATTCCTATTCCTCCTTTGCCCTCCTCCTTCCCTCCATCCCTCTCTCTGTCTCTGGCAGCTCTCTAAGGACATTTCCTGATGTCACAGTGCAGTATTGTCCCAGAGGTCAACAACACAAGACATGCTCTGTTGCACACACGCACACACATACACATACGCAGTGCACTCACTCTGTAAGCATGGGAAGCTGAGCTCAGTGGGTCTTGCTGCTCTAAGGCCAAGTCCTGTTAAATGAGACAAGAGGCTGGAGTGAGGAGTGGTATGCATGTAAGAAAGAGTGTGTATGTGTGTGTGTTATGGTGGGTAGTCTGTGATAGCTTTCCCAAATGTGCTTTTTACTGCAACATCAAGTTGTTGTTTTTAAATGTAGTTTTGTGTTTTCACTAAGTTTTCTTGGGTTTCATTATTTAAGAATGAGTAACTCTTACTGAATTTGTCAAAATATTGAAGCAACACTTGCAGCACTTAGGGAGAACTGGCTATATTTTTGTGTGTGGGCTCAGAGTTAGTGAGAGGTAGGCGTTAATCCGCAGCATTAACAGCCATCAGCCAGGCGTGATAACTGGTGTGGCTGCTGCTGGCTCAGCTGTACACACACACACACACCCTTGTACTGCTATTCTTCTGAGGACCCTCTATTGACTACATCTGACTACATTATTCTGTAAACCCTGACCGTAATGATCAGAACTACACGCCTAATCTCAGCCCTTTCTCTAACCTTAAAGGGATTCTCCACCCAAATTCTATCTTTTGAGCACCACTCACGCTCTCTAGGTTTGAAGGGTAGTTGTGAGTGGGCTGTGCTGGTTGGTGCATGCAGCTTCAGATACCGGTGAGATGATGACATACAATTCAGGAAGTCCATCTTGAGTAACAGATTCACGAGTTTGATGGTTTCTCACATGCCACAACACTGCTCAGGAATATGCGCATTCATGGATTTGATTGGCCCCTGGAGTGACATTGCATTGCCTTCCATTGCCGACCCTGTGATTTTTTTTGCCAGAGCCCTCTGTGCCAGCGTCAATGAAGTGGTCCCATTCAAATAGATGAGGGGTCTGTGTTTTTTAAAGTTGTTGTCTGTCTGAACGTGGCCTTAAAAGTTTGTACTTTCCTTCTTAACAAAGAGGAGCCGGCCATATTTCATGAAGTAAAGTGACTGTCATTGTCCATAAAAATGTCTCAATATATTATACTCAATTCTGTAACTATTGATTATTTTCACAATTTAATCTGTCAAATATTTTTTACATTCAAATCATTAATTGTTTTGCCTGTAAAATGTTAAAAACGAATGAAAAATGTTCTCAGGGCCTAAGGTAACATCTTCAAATGTATTATTTTGTCTGACCAACAGTCCAGAACCAAACATATTCAATTTACAAGGATATAAAACTGAAAAAGCATCACATTCTTGCGTGTGACAAGCTTAAACCCACAAATGTTTCAGGCCTTTTCGCTTGATAAATGAGGTTTTAATGAATCTAGTTGCAATAGCACGCCACTGCCTCTGTGTTCCGCCTCAAAGCACTGAAGCTACAGAAGTAGCATCTTTAGCCATATTTTGGCATGTTTGCAACATATTCCTTCCTGCTTTCGTCATGTTTAAATATGTTACGTGTGTGCCAAATAGCGCTGCTTGCATTTGTCCTTTATGACGCACACGTGTCTGTTTGCATAAAGGTAGGTGTGTGTATGCTTCATCCTCACCCATTCATTTTTTTTCTCTACCCTCCATCCCTGTCTCTCTGCTCTGTGGCTCTGCCACTGGGTGTGTTTCCATGGTAACAGTGGCACACACAGATGCCAGTGTGTTATGCTTTGGGGCTGTTCTGTCTAACCCCTTATTCCTCCACACACTTTTTTATATTTCATCAACAATTGTAATATTTTTGGATTAATTTCACTCTTAACCTTGTGTGACAAAAAATCTCAACAAGGTCATCATGTGAGATGCAGCTAAAAGCTCAGAAAAAGCTAGTTAAGTGGAGCTGAAATCTTTCATAACACAATTCTAATATAGACACTGTGTATTTCTATGTAGTCTCTGACAGCCTTATTCTGTGCAGAAGAAACCTGTTTATTCACTTCAACCAGCCAATGGGAATGCTCCTGAGTTACTCGTTATTTGTTGTGGTATGTCAACAGTTCTCTTGAAAGTCACTGGGAGCTGGATGGAAGCATTGTTAGAGAGAGAGACTCGGTGAGAGAGAGACATTAGCAGTAACAGCAGAACAGCGTTTCCCACAGCTACCTGACCTCCTGCCAGCCAGTCTGCTCAAAACCAAAGTGTTCTCAGAGAGACGCTGTCACCTCCCGACCGTGTGTGTGTGCGTGTGACTGAATTAGAGAGGGAGACAGAGGCTTATTTGATGTTTCCCTGACTTGGCTATATGTGTGTGTTAGTATTTATCTATCTGTAAAAACTTGTGTTGCTGTAGGAGTCGTGACCCATCGTTTTCTCATTCTGCTAATTTTCCTCCAATCCGGTTCTCTGTAATGCTGTGGGGGTCAGGAGTGCGCAGAGAGACAGAGGAGCACTCACGATGCCCAGACTACATTACCCACAATGCTATATTTAGACCACTGCAGTGTGTGACTCAGCACAGCCAAACCTAACTCTGGTCTGACAGCACAGCTCTTACTGGTTATGCCGCTACAATATATGCACAGTTATATGCGTATTTAATGCTTATGTCTTCTCAGAAAGTCTAGGCCACGACAAAAGCATCATAACAACCATAACTGCTGGAAACCACATGATGAAATTGACTGTCAAATTAAAAATAGCCCAAAATCACAGTTTTGGCGTGAAGGGATTTACAAAAACTCCCATATTGTGTGATAGATTGTGCCCCCAGAATACAAAAATGCATTCAAAATAACATTAAAAATAACAAAGGATTACTATGTATGATGGTTGCTGTAATCAGTGGCACACAGTGGTTCCTATCTACATGTTAATGTAAATTGTGTGTGTGTGTGTTTTGGTTTGTTAGACATGGAGGGATGTATTAGTCTAAGATTAAACAGGGATTATAATTACAATAAGGGTTAATATGCATTCAGAAGCGTGTGTGTGTGTGTGTGTGTGTATAATCCTCTTTCTGCTATCCTGACACACCCAGAAGCACAGACAATCTCTCTTGCCCCTAAGCAGCTCATACGATGTCTCCATGCAGATGGCATGCTGCATGTTACAGTGGATACCATCTGTAGAATGCGTGGTTACCGTTGTGAATGTTAACATGTGAATACTCTTAAGACTGTGTGAGAGTGTTTGTTCATATTGGGCATGCACATAAGCATATGTGAAGCTATGTTTCAGTAGGTGTGCAGGGAGATATATGCATGTGTGCTCTGTGTGGCAGTGTGTAATTGGTGACATGAAGTGTGGATGAGCAGTGAATTCCAAACACCTTTCCATGTTAGTCATGTTCTCGAGCCTCTGTACATGCTCTACATGCAAACCAATGTGCCAAGGAAGCCATGACAAGCAGTCACCCCGAGGGCTTCATGCAATGTGTGTGTGAGAGACAGTTTCTTTCCTAGTTGATCTTCTTTTAGAGTGCGTGTTAAGAAATACCAGTTGACTTGACTGTTGAATCTACCATTCCCTCATCGCTGTCTGAAGCCCAGTTCAGACCAAAGATTCACGATGAGACGAGTTGAAACTTGCAACCACTTGCAATGCTGCCAGTTTATACCAATGCGACTAGACGAGACGATTTATCGTTTCCATAGCAACGGCTCTATGTACTTCCGTTCTATCAGCCAGCATTTCAGGCTTTTTTTGTAGCTGGATACAATTTGTAGCGTCTTATGAATTATGACGTCATATGAATGAGGATAGTGATAGTGAGTAACTTGCTACAGTTGCATTTCTAGTATTAATGAAATGGCAAAAAAAAAACAGAGAGTGTTGAGATGACCAGCTGACTTCACTGCAAGCTTATTGGCAATTGAAACAGGTGACATGTCTTACGTTCTAAAACCAGCCGCTGGCGATTTGACAAGCTGAGTCGCAGGCGACGCCATCAGCCGGCTTGAGTCGAGCTGAGACGGGCCAGTTCACACCACTGCAACTTTTCCCTGCGACATTCTAAAACGGTTTTGTCTTGTTGCGAATCTTTGGTCTGAACTGAGCTTAACAAACACATACTATATAATAATAAAAACAATCCTTTTTTTTGTTGGAACAGTCTGATCAAAGCCCTCATTTTGGCGAGTAGCAGCCTTGCGAGTGTCCTTGAGCAAGACACTGATTCCCTACCATCTGCAGGGTTGATTTCCTGACCCCTGAATTCCCTGATGTTAATAAAACATTGTCTGACAAGAGCACATAATTTCAGGTCAAAATCTTAAATTTGATAGGTCATAACTGCTGCGCCAGAGATGGACATATCAGCTTGTTTTGATCAACCAAAAGGATGCTTGCATCATTCTTGGGAGCAACATGTTTTATAATTCCAGCTGCAGGCTCTAGCTACACTTCAATCAGGAGAGACTTAATTGAAAAAGAGGCTTAAAGAGTAATTGCATTGATTTATTTGACATAGTGCACAAAAGGAAAGTTGAAGAAATATGAGAGGAGTGTTTGGCGTTTAGACCCCATTGTGACGTCATATTTTAAGGGGGTAGTGAAGCCATGAGCTGTACAGGAATATCCCCCCGATGGAGTCTAGACACTGGTGGTGATGGTGAAGGGGTAAGGCAGTGGGTGAAGATTTGG
The DNA here is from genome assembly GCA_005408345.1 of Macquaria australasica. Classification (NCBI taxonomy): domain Eukaryota; kingdom Metazoa; phylum Chordata; class Actinopteri; order Centrarchiformes; family Percichthyidae; genus Macquaria; species Macquaria australasica. The sequence goes on from SEMN01000271.1 coordinate 415,680, forward strand.
ATGGATGTGATGTGAAGTGGGTCTTCTGAGCTCAGGACCCTTCTGAAGGACCCATGGGCGCTGGATGTGATGAAAAGGTAAATGGGGTAGAGGAGGGACGCATCAATCTATAGCAGCAGAGAAAGGAACAGTTTTAAAGTTTGACAGCAATGATATGATTGGCAAAATCTGATTGGTTTAACTGAAAGAGTGAACGCCCTCAGTCAGCTGAATTCAGTTGAAAGCGGGAAAAGGAAGATAGATAGAGAGAGATAATGTAAATGAATAGAGTATGCATGAAGACAGTATTCCTGATTTAAGCCTAATATTTATCATACACTATGAGAATGGTATTAATCTTTTCATCTGACTCTCCAGTGCGTCTTACCCAAAATGTCGAACTATTCCTACAATGGGATTTTCTTGAAGATATGTGCCCCATATAGGGAGTTTATCTGGATACAAATACAGTGATTTTCTTTGTTTCAAGACCATGTTTGGGGATTTTCTATGGTAAAACTGGACAGAGAACAAGCCAAATTATCTCACCCCCACTGGCGAACGTTTTTTTGTTTTTTGTTTTTGTTATTTTAAGGAAAAAGCAAGACTCTGGACTGGATTGCATGACTCATTTGACATATATTTCAACAGTGTATGGATGAGAATACTCAACTTGTCTCCAGTGTTAATCCTCTGTTCTTTGTGCATTAAATGTTTGATCCTTATTGAAGTGTTGTGAGTGAAATTGCTCAGGGGCCACAATATTGTTCAGCTGACCGTCTCAACACATGATACTGGAGAATACACACACACACCAACAGAGTGACAAAAATATGTTATGGAGATAAGCTTTCACTTGAACATAATACAGGGTGACTTTCTAAGAATTTGCCCGAGCAGTGAGAGCTCTTTAACAACATGTGTCATGTAGCCTCGAGAGGTTGGGAAGTGCAGACAGCTCAGAAAATCAGCCTTTCAACAGCCGGTACTGAGAGAAGCCCTGCTGCCTACTCTGGCATCAGCAGCGGCTTTGTTTAAACAGGGGTGTTTATACTGTTCAAAATTCTAATCAGATTACGATCAGTGGACAAGAATTTCAAGTCTGGGTGTAAAATGTGAAGATGTTGCCCTGGTATTACAATTACTGTATGAGGATGTACTGTAGGACTGATATTAGACCTCAAACTGAAATTCAAACTTCAACGTATTGATGAGAGGAAAAATGTCAGATCAATATCAGGTTGCTAAGGTGCACAAATGTATTTTCAATTGATTTTCCTTTTCATTGATCCTGGTTCAGTGTCAGGTTGCTGGATTAGAGTAAAGGGAATTTAACAGTAATGTTTACTGTATGATGATGTTGTGGTATTGCTTTTTAATGATAAAGGATGGGATGTTTTTAAATGCATTAAGGTCATCGTCCCTTGACCTGGTAAGGATTCAGTTTCTTGCTCAAGAACACGTCAGCAGGGTGGCTGCTTGCGCACAACCATGATCCTAACAACAGTCTTCCTATACATTATGATTCTTTAGAGCAGTTTTTAACTCATTTTGACACAAGGACATTCATATCTATAAACGCTGTGAATTAACAGAGCCACACACATGCATTCTGTGGAGCCCCAAAACTGACAAAATGTAGTAAAAGATTATCAGACAGACTGATTTCTATTTCAAATAAATAAATAATTAAGGTTAAAGTGAAATAATTAAAATAGAGTATAAAAGCGTTACACATAGGCCTATCCTTTAACCTCCAATCACTTGGTAAAAAGTAATTTAAAACTAAAAAACATTTATTTTACTCTTCTATTTATTTTTTATTTGCTCATTTTACTTCTTCATTTTCCTACATGTTTTGGTCTTGGCACACATTTAGCCTGATCATTTATCTATTCTCTAATTTCCCCTCACAACATTTCCCATTTTTCTCATCACATTTACAATTTTCTTATTGCTTATATGATAATGAGATGGGCATGTTTGTGTATGTCCAGGGCAGCGACTGGTGTGTCACATCAGTGAAACAACTGACTATGTTGCTAGTTTATAGCTAGTTTTTTATTGACACAGTAGCCTATGATTTGTGCTCATGGTTAGAAGCTACAACAAGATCAGGCCAGAATTGTATATAGCACTCTTATAGGCCTATCTATCAACTAGCCTTTTGCTTTACAACACACACTTCTCTCCTTACTACATAGACATGGAGACAGATCCATTAAGTCCCTCTGAACATCTTTTTACATGTTTCCACAGTTTCTTGTGTAATGACAGTGCAAGCTGGCCTGGCCCATTTCACTTTCTCTTCTGGTAGCCTATTTTTAGCAGCAGAAACTGTCCTTTGGCAACAACCCCCATTTTTGAGTAGGCCTAAATATGCCCTATCTGGAGGCACGTAGTTCAGCCCTGTCTTGGTCTCTGGGGAGAGAGTGTGTATCTGTGCTTCAGTTTGTATATTCATGTGTCTCTTTGTGTGTGTGTGTGTGTGTGTGTTAGTGTGTATGTGTGTAAGAGATTTAAAGCCTGTGTAATCAAAGCCAGAGAATGTGCATGCTTTCCCAGGCCCAGCTGACTCCACTCTAAACCATTACACCAGAACACTCACTGTTCCACAGTATCCTGCATCCTAATGGGTCCAAGGCTTTGGGCTTTGGAGTATGTGTATCTGTGCATGTCTGTTTTTTGGAGGGTAAGGAAGTTGTCCAGCAGTGGACTTCCTCTATGATGTTAATCATGTTTTCCAACTGGTCTCTGTACTCCTGGAGCAGTGATGTTTTCTTGCAGGTACAGGTGCAGGTAGGGATCTAAGGGTTTGGTGATGGACCCTAATTTTGAATGCCCCCATTAAAGAGTGATGTAAATGACATTCATTCAAAATAGAAGAAACAACATGAACGCATGCACAACATCAAATAGATCATTTTTGTCAGCTCTTAAACTGTCAGAGCAGGAAACATATTTTTTAGATTTTTATTTGTGGCTGACATTGAAGTGGCCGTTTGTATTTGTGAAAAAACAGAAAGTGCAGTGCATCACACAGTAAGTGAATGTAAGTTAAGCTGTATGTGAGAAAGAAGAGAATTACTGTGCAGAGTATACAGACAACTCCTATAATGCTGCTTTATGGCATAAGTCAGTGCTTTGAGCTGTCAAGTTGTTTGGATGGTTATTCCCATATGACAGGGAAGCAACACATCTCTCCCTTGGACAGGAATCTGTGTGTATTAAAGAGAGACAGAGAGGAAGGGAGGGAGCAAGACTAAGAAAGAAAACTAACACATAGAGCTGGCAGAGTTTAACATGCTGTTATCCCTCGAAAACATAGAGCCAAGTTTCTCCAATTACTTTTGAGCTGAAGCTTCTGGCTCTTACCTTTGACCTCTTTCTGTCCAACACAGAGGCACTTTGGCTTCCATACATTCTGTCTCTGTGATCAAGGTGACTTTAAATCTTAACATGCAGTAGGTTCCCTCCTCAGTGGGGTTATCATTCTGCTTCTCTGTTAATCAGTTTGCTATCGTCTTGCCACTCCCATAAGAGTGGGTGATATGGATAAAATCTTCTCACAGTATGTATATTGCATTTTTATACATTTATTATAATATAATATTTGACAAAGTACATTTTCTGCATAATAAATGTGTTTATTATGTGTTTATTGCAAAATAACCAGATAGAAATGTCTGTTTTACTCTGAAAATTCATAAAAATCTAACATTATAACACAGAGGTACAACGCAAATGTAAAATGTATTGCAGGACTACTGCTTTGGATTGCATTACTCATGTTATTCTGTCTACGTCCTGTGGATCCACGTCCCTATTTTCAAGCAACCATCTTGTTTTGCTCTCTCATCCCAGAAAAGGTTTCTTGGCTCCTGCCAAGCCGACTTTCCAGGAGAGACTGATTCTGTAGTGTTTTAATTGTCTGTCCACTAGTTAAGGTTGAGCTCTCACAGTCTAAATGGTCAGCAGGATGAATTTACAATTTCTGATCATGTGATTTCTAGCATTTCACTCTTGGAGGCCATTAGGCTTGGGCTTTTCCTCCTGGATGTTATAGACTGCTGGATCTATGTTATAATGTATCATTTATTCCTGGCAATCTTATGCTGTTATTATCTGTAATACATGTACCATCACTGGTATAAAGTGCGAAAGGCCAATATCAGCTGATGACGTGAGCAATGTTGGGAAAAGTTACTTTTACTACAATTAACGTAACATATCTTGTGCTGCCAGGACTTAAAAACCTACCTAATTACAGATTACATGAAGAAAAAGCTTGAAGTGCTAATTACTGTAAAGGGTAATTTGAGTACTCTGAGGCATTAATAGTAGATAATCAGGGCTGAATAACCTATAATCGCTTCACAGTTTACAGCTCAGTTTACGGTGCACTGAGACTGACTAGGCTTTTTGGCTCAGCTTTTATTAGACCATTGAACAGAAAGTGTCTGAAAACTTTGGTCAAGGCAGGTTCCTCACTCTCAGGCATCCCATTATGCTGCGATATAGCTAAACAGATCTTTTACATTACACAAACAGTTTAATATTCAACTTTAGTTTCATTCCATAGATGAATTTAATTTACTTTTGCGAATCAGCAAGCATGTGACTGGAGTTCTTCTCAAAATAAGAGTTGGGTTTTCTGTAAAAGTAGAAGACAGACACCTTTAGTTTTGGCCTGTTGGTTGGGTACTGTGTTTTCTATCATTCCAGACATCAGATGGCATCACAAAAGAGAAATGTGACTGTCCAACTCACATGGTCTGTCCCTTCCTCTCCATGACTGAAACCAATTTGATATGTGAAATCAGTAAGATGTCATAAATCTTGTACATTTTCTGTCTATTTTGTGAAAGCAGGAGGTGATCCCAGTATGCTAAACACACAGTGTACTCAATGATTTCACCCCATGAATAAAACTAGACAGATGAAGAGATTCTTGTTGTTTTTGTTGTGGCCACACCACTTCATAATGATTTATTAATGCCGTGCGCTGTTTGAGGCGAATGGGGACGGAGCTGACTGGCCGTGGAAATCAACCAGACTGGACCAGAACATCGATTGTTCAGGTTCATCTCAGCGGACATTCATCTGGGTCACATTCTCCAACGTGATGGGTCGCTGAGGACAGTGTCTGATGAGCAGCAGTAGCATTAAACAGCAGCAGAGCCCATTGCCAAGACTTTGAATGCAAAATATGATAGATAGGTAAACAAATTATACTTTTTTTCCCCTTCATATTTTTGAAAGGTTTCTGTACCAACTGGAGGAAGATAAGAATGATGTTTTTAACATTTTACATGACCCTCTGGGAAAATTAGACAGGAAAGGGGACATGAAGGGCAAACAGTAACACTCATTTTCAACATTGAGAATTTAAAAAATGTACTGGAAATGTGCGAATGAAATATTCAAATTAAAAAGAAACAAAAATTCAGTTGACAGTTGCAGGGAAACTGCTCCTTTCTGTTATGACTTTTTAGCATAGCGTGTGTCAGGTCAGCTGTCATTGGCAATCTTATCCTCATGTCACCATGGCAACAGCAGCTGGGGTGGAGAGACTTGTTTTGACAGGAAGTGACCTCGCCATGACCTTCTGATGTCATGGGTCCAGGGAGGATGTCAGAGGTCAAAGCTGGCATGTGGTGTGTGTGTGTGTGTGTGTGTGAATATCAATTTCTGTCGCCTGGAAAGATGTCTGACTGACAGGACAACTTGTAGTTCCAGTCCTGTAGAAGCTTGAAATATTTTTGCTTGATTTTGGCACACAAAGTGCCCAGTTTGAGTTTGAACTAAGCCATGGTAAAACCAGGGCACTTCACCTTAACAGTCCATCATCTTTTTAAAATAGTTTTTACAATTACAACCGAATGGGTAAAACATAGTTTCAAAAGATGGTAGTAACTTTGTTTTCTATACTTATGCTGGGTTGCACAAACAAGGATTAATTGTTAAACCTGATTATGGTTAATTTAAAACCTAGTTTTGCTAAACTCTGATTAGAACTAATCTTAGATTAAATTAATCTTTGTTAGTGCAACCCAGCCTCAGTATCTATGCTGATCTAAATCACATGACAGTGGATTAATGGACTGTGTACAATATATTGACCTTGTAAGATTTTTTGACATGTTGCTACTAGTTACTGATAGAGCTCAGCAGAGGTAAAAGCTAACTTACATCCTGCAATGCTGTATTTAAAACATACATTCGGTTCCAGACGTATATTTTTCAGGTATAATGTTTTTTGGAGCAACTACAAACACTTACAGTATGCCTTCTGATGTGATCGCACAACTAGTTTGTTTCGAGCATACTTGGCCTTAATACTTAATAAACCTTTATTCCTCCTGCCTCTGATCTAAGCAAGAGGCAGACAGGTAAACTGACTCACCATGAGCTCATTTAAAATTGATATACTGGCTGTTAAAAACACACAAGTCAACAGTTCTAGTCTTGGGAAGCTATGATATGTTTCAACAGGGTTCAGGTTAGCTGTGTAAACTGGACACGACTATTACAAGATGTCTTGTTTCTGACACAAGCTGCTAATATTACCTTATATTTCACCATGTTATCAACTCACTACCAAATCTCATCTCTCACAAAATTACTTGCTCATCACGTTGTATAAGCTACAGCGTGCTACAATAAGCTACATTATTGATTAGTAAACCTAATGTGCCTCTACACTGTTACCACTAGTTTTCTCCTCAGTCAAAGTCCTTCCAAACCATGGCCTCTTGTGGCTTATTGCTTAAGTATAATGTTTCATGCTGTAATGCATTCCTTCAGCATGCCGTATTTGAGGTTTGCTGCACAGGATTTACCCTGGAATACACTTGAGTGTGTGTAGATGCGGTTGTATCAGACGGATGGCTTGTTTTGGTCTGGGTGACTGGCTGCCTGGTTGTCTGGGAAGCACAATCTCTGACTTGGTTTCATAGTGAGAGGAGAATCTAGGCCTCATGAATTATTCTGCTTTATCTGGCGCTGCCACTACTGCAGTCTCTCTGGCTCTGCCTGTCCCCTCTTTAATCTGTCTCCTCATCACCTCTTTCTTTGCCCCTCTTTGTCCCTCTCTCTCTCTCCCTGCCTGTCTTTCTTTTGGTCTCACTCTCTCCCATCCTCTTATTGTTGCCGTGTCACAGCAGAGATGCTGGTGTCAGGGGAACAGATGGGCGGTTGCTTGCAGACGTCTGTAACCTTGGCAACCGCAGCCTCACCTGCTCTGGCATTAACCCTCCCTCCTTATCATGCCACCCGAGACACAAAAGCACCGTCATCCCTGACTCCATGTTCCTCTTCCTCTTTATATCACCTACTACATCCTTTTCCTCTGTCTAATATTGTCTTCCTCCTTCCATTCTTTTTTTCTCTTTCACTTTCACTTTTAAACACTGCCTTATTGCCATCTATCTATCCACACACACACACACACACACACACACACACACACACACACACACACACACACACACACACACACACACAGATCTTACCATCTTCCCATTTCTGATATCTGGACCAATGCCCCTTGCATTGGTCATACAGTTTTCGGGACATTGTGACTGATCAGGATCAGTTGTGTGTGTGTGTGTTGACATTATAACTGACTCCTTGATGCATGTAAGTGCCACTGTCACTTACAATGACACTGAATATCAATTAACATCTGCTAATGCACCGAGGCTCCTGGTGGATTTACAGCAACATAGCCAACAACAGCACCTGATTGGATTAAACGTACAGGGAAAACAGACCTGTCTTCCCTCTTCCGATCACTTTGTGTTACATGAGACATTGAAGAACTGTGCAATCAATTAGGATATTATAATTTTTACAGTTTACAGGTGCCCCCGCAACAAATACAACCTCTCTCATTGCTTGCGCCACACACACAAAACTGTGACTGAATCCTTGTCATATATTCAGAATTGGTTGCTATATGTACAAACTCCATGCATAAAATAAGATATTCATACTTGTTAACATGCTAGTCAAGGTCATGTATTTATGTGTGAGAATGCATATACACTTGGGTTATGTTTTCCATGGTTAAACTGTGCAATTGCCTTTTTGATGTGTTTTCAAACTTTACAGCTAACATAGCAGATGTTGTCTTAGTTGATGAGAGCAGCAGACAGGTGTTTGTTTTGGAAGTGAGCTGTACTTGTGACTAAAATTTGGAGGCGTCGCTCCTCATTAAGGTTACAAAGTACCTGCTTTTAGCTGACTTTGTCTCACAGCTTTGATTTGAATGCACGCTGCTTGTGTTTATATTTGACAGTCTACAGTAGCAGCCATCTAAAACTGCCGCTCCCAGCCAGAGGATCTCTGGTTGCCAGCCGGCTGGGATCCAGATTTCAGCTATTACCAGTCGTTGCTGGAACTTCAATAATGTTTTCCGCCCATTTAGTTATCAATAGATTGACTGGCAACCAGTCCTGGGTGTACCCCGCCTCTCGCCCAATGTCAGCTGGGATTGGCTCCAGCCCCCCACGACCCTCTGAGGATAAAGCGGTATAGAAGAAGGATGGATGGATAGTTATCAATAGTAATTATGTACATATTTTTAACAGCATAAACCCTGATTTTACCTGCACATTTTTCCTTAATGTGCAGAAAAACACTCCATCTGACAGTATCTCATATATATTGTGTATCAACTTGTTCCAGCTCTTCACTGAAGTAAGGCTATATGATGTTAACACTGAGTGAAATATATACACTGGCTCTCTCTCTAAATTTGAACAATAATCTATATTTTATGTTAGTTAATGCATAGAAACAACAATCTGCATCAATGTTTTACAAAAAGCTTCAGCATAATATTTTTTATAGCCTTATGATATTATAATAAAAAAACGCTTCCCTAAAATATCACCTCACACACATCATATATAAGAACAGCTGATTTCAGGTGCACTGGGTCAGTGAAGATGTCCAGCGACAATGGGTAAACGTGAAGTAAAATAGTCACACTACAGCAGTCTGATGGCAGTAAACCATTTCAGTTCCCATAATCGCGGCTTCTCCTGGTGGATAGATGAAGCATTATAACTGGTTTCCACTTTGGGGGGTTAAGAGGCAGCGCCGAATTCACCATGTCCTCAAAGGGGGATAGCATTCCAGCTAATGACCAAGCATGGACCCAGTGGAGATGAGCGATATCAGTATCAGCCTCAAAGATCCAGTATCAGTCGGGCAATAGTGCACAGGTAGGTGGTGACAGGTCCGCAGATGTCAGGTCCAAACAGTAGATTGTATTCCCTGCAATTTATGTTTACATAGATAAAAGCATAATTTCAACAATTTGTAGCATCAATTTGTGGGAATGTACACACAAAGACGTGTGTGTGTGTGTGTGTGTGTGTGTGTGTGTGTGTGTGTGTGTGTGTGTGTGAACATTCCCACAAATGGCCCCCCTCTACTTTGAGGTGAAATTAAGATATTGTATAATAAAATTTGACTAATGAAGATAGTGTGTGTGTGTGTGTGTGTCTACACATGTGTGAGCTGTCCCATTATAACTAACCTAGAGCACATGAGTATATTTGACATTTTGACTAATCACTTTTTTCCCCCATCACCTGACATAAAAAAGAGGACTAGATACAGTACACACACACACACGCAAACATGCATACACATGCTGGATGCATTTAGCCAAGATAAATGGGCGTCTGGCCATCACTATCATTCACTTTTGCAGTTGCATGTTTGCTTGCATTGCGCAGCAAATGGAGAGACAGAGGCTGACGAATCCCTCTGCAAGATTATAGATAATAGTTTCCATGGTGATGCACCGGTGGGAAGGCCACAGATGCCCCAGGCAAAGAGACACAGAGAGAGAAAAAAGACAGAGAGAGAGAGCTTGTTATCATTAGAGAGCTGACTGTTTAAAGAGGCTCATTGATATTCTCTGGGAAAGCAACAGTATATGACAACATATATGTGTATATGATTACAGTTACACTTAAAAAGTACTCATAATGGCTCATGGATATTAACAAGATGAGGTGTGGCTGGTGGGGTCTGGGCAGTCCTGCCTCTGTGCTGAAGAGACAACGTATTAGAAGATTATTTGATGTAAAAATCTCTCCAAAAACTGTTTAATTTTCAAGACTATTAGAAATGTTTCATGTTTTTCCAGGCCTATATCCTATTTTTTGATCCTCTGTTGAATGGCTGCTGGACTCTATACATCTCTCTGCACAACAGTGTCATTGTATATGTACTTTAACTTTGGCAATCTTGATAATTTAGTTATGTAATTATTTCCAGTTTGTGTGGATGTGTATGTGTGTGTTGGTTTATCTGTTCCTGTTCCCACCCTCTGCTCTAAGCCTCCAGTTTTCACAGTGAGGTTACTGTGTGTGTGTGTGTGTGTGTGTGAGTGACTGCATACTGTATGTGTGTGAGGTATTCGCTGTCTCTTCAGTCTCTTTCTCTCTCTTGCAGTGCAGTTCAGACATTCGTTTCTGTAGCAGCAGACAATTTGACCTTAGTAACAAACATTCAGATTCTCACCTTAGCAACAGGCCAAGATGTGCGCTGTCATGGAAACCGTAACAAACCTGTCAGTTAAGTCAGTTGCTAGGTGATGAGGAAGAATGGTTATTTTACTATTCACTAGGCAGTCTAAGGGCCTTTTCACCTGAAAGTCCGAACCAAGGCCCGAACCAAGGTTTGCGTTTTTGTTACATTGTATTCATTTGATCCAGTTAGTTTTGACATACCTACATCCTGTCGTCATCACCTATGTGAGCTGTGTCTCCCTATTCTTTCAAATGATTGGTTTGTAGATGGGTGTGCACCTGACATCAGTGTGTTGCTAATTCAGTGGGTAGCCTTCCATCACAGTTTGAATGAATGGAGAAAAATGAATGAACAGATTCATTCTGTTCCTGCTATAATAATTGTCTCCTCCTCTCCCCATGTGCTACCACAGCTCATTTTGCTTTGTTGTGTTGTTTTTCCTTTGTCCGGTTCTGGCAGCCAGAACTTTCACATTAGAAATGAACCGAACTATGGTTCAGTTTGATCCAGACCCAGACCACCTCTTTTCCTTGGACCAAGGTTCGGCTGTTTGGTCCAGACCGTGGTTTGGGGGAGGTAATTAATTAGGTAACCTGTAATTTTGGTTGGGATCAAACTCTGAAAGTAGGTGTGAAAGGGCTCTAACGCTTACCCTGGTCTGTGACTAAACATGATCAAATCTGTTTTTAACCAGAAAAAATATATGTTTGTTATATGTTTAACATAGAATATGGATTCTAGAATTTACACATTATTTAACACATTACCCTGCATACACACAGGTCTTCACATATCTTTTTAAAATTTCCATCCAGTACATTCTAATTTTGTAAGAAATATGTATGTTTGGTACTTCCCTATCTGCACCAGTATTATTAATATTCAAGATGGCCCTTCTTTTGGTTTGAGCAAAGTTGATGCCGAACTAATTCAGGTGACATAAAGCAGCCTATTTGTTGCATATAGTACAACTGATACATAGTGTTTTACAATGAAATAATAGGTTTTGGTTTTCATATTTTTCATGATGGATTAGATTCACTGTAGAAATGATACAAAATCATAAATGATACTACATCTGTGAAACTATAGTACATTATTAGTATTCAGTACCTTGTCTGGGTGGGTCCCTCTCACAAACACATACACACACATGTATTTTTACAGGGAGAAGCCAGGAAGCAGATCAAAAGCAGGAAAGGGAGAGCGAGTGAGGGGGAGACGAAGGAGAAAAAGTAAAGTCATATTTCCCAGGAGGGAGTGCCTCCTGCTCTGTGAAGGACAGACAGGCAGACAGAAAGGGGGTGGGGGGGGTTTATCTCCAAACACTGGTATACTTCATTAAGTGAAAAGAAAAAAAGTAATAACAAAAAAACTATGTATTTTTGTGCTGTTAGTGCAAAAAAGTTGCATAGGCTCTGCTCTTTTGCCTTGAGCGTGACTTTCACATCCGTTTCCCATTGGAAACTGAATAAGGAAGCTGCTTTAAATTAAGTTTTTATGACTCTGTTTGGCTATATATTTTTGCTATGTCTTTGCTTTTTGTGGGATACTAAATTAAATACACTGATAATGAAATACACATACACTGTAGGTGATTACTGTTGTTTTCTTGAGATGCATTTTAGAATTCAGAGAACACGGCTGACAATATAAAACACCTCAGCCAGGTGTGTTGAACACCAGCCCCAAATCAGTTTACCTATATGTGTACACCATAGTCACCTATGCGTCCTGTGTAGAATATTTCCTAGGAAAAAAAGCCAATTCCTGCACACATTTTTCACCTCTGCATTGATTTATAATGATTTATGGTGATAAGTGTGTGCAGGAACTGGCTTATTTTTTTAGGGAATTGGATCTTTGATTCCCTGCACCACAAAAGAGACAAAGCAAGTGGTGTGCGTGTTGCCTTCTACTCATCTTGTTCCAGTGAAGAATATTGTCTTTTTTTTAGATAAAATATAGTATATTGTTTTGGGTAAACCAGCAGTAACTTAAGGTCAGTGGAAAAAAGCTATGAACGCAACACTGACATATTATTTACCCTTTAGGCTGAGCGAACTTGTTAGCAAACAGTTGGTTATGTACATATCCAGCAGACAGAGAGCACTATCAGCATTCATTTGAAGTCATGTGGCCACTTGAAGAATGTCAGTCCGGTATTCTTTCTCCTTTAAGCTCTCCGCCCAGTCCTATGGGAGATATCAGGCTGTTTAGCTGCCAAATGCTCCACTATATTCACCAGCTAATCGCTAACTTTGTTTGTCTGCTGTTTGGTGCTGGGTTAGTGTACATAGTGTACAGTGGGTTTATTGGAGCTTTCTCACTGAAAACCGCTGTCTGTTGCATCTGCAAACTAAGAGTCATGATAGTGAACCAAACAAAAGTAAAGTTCCTGGCCCTAAAAGTCATTTGATCCATTGTAAATATAAAAATAATGATTACTGCAACTTTAGATTACAACAGTCACATAATGTTACAATGTTTTAGCTAAAAGACGATAAATTACAGATTTCATTTTGATGTTTCTATCTGTAAAAATGTACTGATTAAATCAGAGCTACTATTACAACAGAGTTCCAAGACTACAACTTGTTATACTTGACTCTAGTAGCTGTGATCAGTGATGAATGGGCAGATAGGGGAAGAGTGGTTGTTGTAATGCTTTTTTTTTTCTTTGAGACTGCACAAGACTGCACACGTTTTTCAATACAACCCATTTTCTTTATGATGAGAACACAGCAAATAATGTTACAGTTTTATAGTACATTGGAATTTCAGCAGTAGTCTCTTTTCCCTGTCATCACTCTTTTTTGGGGGATGCTTCTTGCCAAATCGTTACTACAACATCAACAACCTACAGAATGTGAACAACTAACCCTCATACACTTAAAACAGTATTCAATCAGCAGTAAAATGCAGTTCTACTTGTTTTGGCACTTTTTGCAGTGTAATTTTGTAAGAAACAACAAGACTTAGTGTGGTTTAAATTATTGGTAGGCCTCTTGTAGTTCAAATAAAGTGCTGAAAGATGTTGATTTGCATTGGAAGCAAATTAACACTGACTTACACGCACACACACATATACACACACAGTAGCTGTATTCCAGATGTGAGTAGTGTGTGTTCTGTGCTGCCCCTCATCTAGTTGTTGATCTCCTATGGAGTCTGAGAGGCATGGTAATAACAGAAAAACAGGAAGAGGACCATCATAAATGTAGAGATCAAACACACACACACACGCACACACGCATCCACACTTGGCTGTAACTCCAGTCCCATGGTTCTCTCGCCAGCAGTGAGCTCATTAAAATGTGCAAGGCGACCCCTCTCGTCTTCGTCCTCTCTCATCTCTCCTCCATCTTTCCCAATCTTCCTTTTCCTTAGACAGAAAATATCACACACCCTCTCTTTATCAGTTGTGTGACTTTGCTTCACTCTCACCCCACGTCAGTTTCAAGATCCACTTATTGATTAGGGATTAGATCACACTGTCAACACACCGTTCAAAATCCTGCTTCAGCTGTACAACTGATTGGCATGCATGGTGTATACTTGAAGTGTGTGTGTGTGTGTGTATGTGTGTGTGCATGAATGTGTGTGTTTGGGGGAGGGTGGCTCTGCTTTAATGAATGGTTGCCGGGTAGAACAGGAGGCGTGAGGGAGGAATTTGTTAATTATGAATGGAGCACTTCTCTCTGGATGTGAACAACAAACAGTGTGAATATGTGTGTGTGGTTTGGCTATTGTGAGTGCATGGGTATATGGTAACATATGTGAGTATGTGCCTTATGATTGTTTTAATCACAGGGTTGCTGGTTTGAATCTGCAGACCTGCTGAATAAAGGATGTAAAGATCGAGGGTGTCATATGCTGTACAGATTGTAAAACCCCTTGAGGCAAATTTGTGATTTGTGATATTGGGCTATATATAAAAAAAACTTTTTGTAGCCAATATAAATTATATATAACATTTACTCAACCCAGCAACCCCCATACTATGAATTTAGGTCATTTACATTTCCTGTTGTCATGCCACAAAGATGGTTGAGGTGGACTGACACTCCACCACAAGCCCATTTTAACCTTTACAATTTCTGTTAATTCTTACAATGTTCACATAAGGTTCCCAAACACTGTTAACCAAAAGTCTAAGACTAAGAGTCTACAGCCACGCTAGCGTAAGTAATCCCTTGGGGACCATAAATTACCCGACATTGCCATCGCCATCGCTAGCATGTTGCTTGCGTGGCTACAAATCTTTGGTGCGAGTGTTTTATGTGTACATGTATGGTGTAGCAGAAAAAGTTACATCATATTCATTCTGAAATTGTGGATTGAATCATTTTGGAGAAGTTACCATCACCCCCCTTTTTTTCTTAAACAATGTATTTTTCAGTTTTGGATGAAAATTTTAATCTGGTGCATAACATTTTGGAATAACAACCTTCCTCCCTCTGCACCCCCACTCTGCATTTTACTGTGTAAGCCTGTCTAAGCCCTTATGATAAACAGTGTCTCTTGAGGAAATCCCATTTGGCTGCTGTTTAATCTGAATTTTCCAGTGTGTACGTTTCAGTGGCAGCAGTGATTATGGTATTCTCTAGGCACCGTATACTGTATAAGCCTTACCTCTGTTGGAAAGTCTTTAAGTACATAGCATGAGAGTGAAGCTATAATCACGTTTTTCTTATTGGCTCGCCACCTGTACAGCGGCAGCTCTGAGCACCTTGTTTGGAAGTTAGCAGTGTCTGCCATCAGTTAAACTGACTTTAACTCCAGGGTCAGCTTTTTCCACATGGATCTACTCTGCCTTAAAATAGACTGGTGTTTACAGTTGCAGGTTAGCCGCTCACAAAACTGGGTCCCTGAGCGGTTGGCTCTCACACAAACACACGCTCAC
This sequence comes from Macquaria australasica, assembly GCA_005408345.1. Classification (NCBI taxonomy): domain Eukaryota; kingdom Metazoa; phylum Chordata; class Actinopteri; order Centrarchiformes; family Percichthyidae; genus Macquaria; species Macquaria australasica. The sequence continues at coordinate 431,119 of SEMN01000271.1, forward strand.
AAGACACTACTTTATTTGGATGAAGCGGGGAGTGTGTAGAGTATCTACAAGAGGCAGATCAGTGTCTTTTGTAAATACTGGCTGAATGTAAAAGGATACAAAGGCTTGGCAGTTGATCATCTGTTTGAAGAATGCAGCACGTTTACCAGCATTCGCTTTACACAGCACACTAATAGCTGTAATGTAAATATTGATCACAGCTTTGTGTGGTTTCCGAGGAACTAAAAAGGGCCTTCCGTGCTAAATGTGCTATGAGACTCTTTGGTAGCATCTGTATGTGTATGTAAGTCTGTGTGTGTGTGTGTGTGTGTGTGTGTGTCTGTGTGTGTGTGTGTTTCATCATATGAACCTGGCTGTTTTGTGTTTCCAGGGGCGACCAGAGATATCGGTTCAGCTCTGACCAGGATGTGCATGAGGCATCGCAGCATTGAGGCCAAGCTTCGCCAGTTCACCAAGTAAGATAAATGTCCTTCCTTGCTTTCTTCCTCCCTTCCTTTCCTTCTCACTGTTTCTTGTCCTTCTTGACCTCCTTCCTTTGCTTCCTTTCCTTCCTTTGTTGAACTCGCACTGTAGCCCATCTTGGTTTTTCAGAAGTCAAACTCATGTGTGTTTTCATCTAAAGCTGACCTTGTTTTAGGGTTATGATGGGACAAATGATTGGTGAGGTTTTTTGTCAGCTGTATGGATTCCATTAGGAACATTGCTCTGTCTGCACATATTCAAATGACTGTAAATGAATACAACCATTGGCACGCAACACAAACCACTTTGGAAACCTGGAGTCTGTTTTCAACCATTGTTTGCCTTTTCCTTCATTCCCCATACTCTCTAATGACTTTTCCACGGCAAAAGCTATTACATTGATGGAGATGATAATGATGATGATCTATGACCATGGTAGTGGCAGGGGTCCCTTTGAAGACTGAGTCAGTCTAAAAGCCATTGTGTGTCTGTATATCTTTGCACATGTTCCAATAATCCTACATTTACTGTATGTGTGTCCATCACACATGTATGCATGTGTGAATAGGGAGGGGGGGGGGAATGTTCCAGATACTAAAATTATGAAGTGGAACGATACGTGGAGGGAGTTTATATAATGATCTCATTCCAGAAATATACTGTAGCTTATCATTTTCAGTGGGGCTTGGTGGTCGGAATATGGGGGTCGCTACTGTTTACACTCAGTCAGTCTCTTGTCAAGACACCACACAATGGAAATATTAGTCCTAGGATTTATTTTGAATGAAACAAAGCAGTAGTTATTGTCATCGTGTCTAAGCTATTTATGTACCTTCCTCTTAAATCTCTGTCTCTCTTACAGCACTTTGATGGAGAGTCTGATCACTCCTCTCCAGGACAAGATTGAGGACTGGAAGAAGACAGCCAACCAGCTGGATAAGGATCATGCCAAAGGTACACACACATCGCAGGTTATGGTGCTAATTCATGAAACTACTGCATTACTAAGTTCTAGCCCTGCATTCCCCCTGCTGAAGTTTAAAAACATGTACCTACTGCCTTGAGATCTGCTGCTCTGTGGCTTAGGGTGCTTTCACATCTAACCTGTTTGGTTCAGTTAAAACATAGCCTGGTGAGTTTGCCCAGTTAGTGCGGTTTGGGCAGGTGTGAACACAGTAGTTGCACTCCGGTGCGGACCAAAACAACCGCACCGAGACCCTTTAGAGGAGGAGGTCTCCAAAGGTTCCAAACGAACTCTGGAGCAGTTCGCTTGTAGTGGGAACATGATCCGATCTCGCTACCTCCAACCAAACTACCAGGTGTTCTCTGTAAGTTTGAGCTAAACGGCTCCTGTAGCCAGGTGTGCTTTGCATTCTGGGATGTAGCAGAGCACGAAAACTGTTTCTAGTAGCAGCAGTTAGCCGGAGAATGAACCAGCTATGGTTGTCTCACAGAAATACGCACTAGTTCAGAACACAGGACCTTCTTCCTGTATTTACTTTCTTGCTCCCGCCGCAGACACATCTGACCAATAAGCGGAGTGAACGTTCTCACGTGGTTTGTAGTGATGCATTTTAGTTCGCTTGGATTTTTATCTGTGTGAAAAGAAACCGAACCAAGAGGAAAACGCTCCAAGTTTACAAACTCATCAACTGATTCGGACCAGAGCAAACCAACTACAGGTGTGAAAATGCCCTTAGTGACCACTGTGAAGGTTGGATATAAGAAAAGAGATCGGTGTAATCAGATAATAGATCCCTTAATGGCCTATTATCCGGAACTATCACTTAACTACACTCCAAAGAAGAATTCCCATCATGTTACCTGTTCAAACAAACAAACAAACAAAAAAAGCACTGCGTTAAAAAATACAAGGGACTGCGTTGATGTTAGCACATTGCTACAAGTACCAGTGTATGTTCACACTGACTTATAACAAACAAACCAAGAGCTGTACGCATGAAGTCATATGGACTGACACGTAACTCATGGATTGGACAGTTTTGGGACTGTCATCCTGCACCATCATCACTACATGAACCCACATGGGGAAATGAAATTCCACTGACACTGACACTGCACTCTACTGATACCATTGTGTTCATTTTACACAATAAAAACAGATAAAAAAAACTGATTATGAGCATTATTAAAGGTTGTAACTTGACCTCATATGTCATAAATAGTGACAAACAGGCCGACAATGTGGCATCTTGTGCTGGGGGGGAAAGTAGTCGATACATTTCACTCACTTTTTAATGAGGAACTGCTAAAATACATAGAGTAGGACACAGCCTAACATACCTTTACTTTCTGCTTCATCAGGGAAAATCCCCTCTGTCATGTGATGATGCATACATGTTACTAAGATGATAAGATCATAAATATACACATTGCTTACAGATCGCTTAGAAAGTCCCCCCCCCAATCAATGTGAAGTCTGTACCAGTGAGCTCGTGGTCGCACTGCTACTGGAAGCGTTTCTATTTAAGTTAATATTGGAAATGCAAGATAATATGAGGTCACACAGAAGGCTTTACATTCCTGTTACTAAAGCATCTCTGTTCATCCTGTTTCAAGAGTACAAGAGGTCACGTCACGAGATCAAGAAGAAGTCATCTGACACCATGAAGCTACAGAAGAAGGCTCGTAAAGGTAACAGTCAGCAGTCTTACGGTAGATCTCAGGCTCCCCTCACATTTGACAGAACAGACACAAGGTCACATTGTAGAGGTCAAATAGTGTTTTGCAAAACAGTAAATCAACACAGACAACAATATTGACTGGGCCAAAACTATATATGTGTATATATGTAGATTATTATAGGCTATATATTATATAATGGTTACATTCAATGCCAACACACATACAGAGAATTGAGTCATTCACTGAGGTCAAGAACCATAGGCTTTACACAGTATAGGTCAAAAGAATTGTGGGTTTATATTGCCATCTAGTGGTTTTCAATAGTATTGCAGGTCTTTTCTCATTTGTCCTGAAGGACTTCACTCAGTGATGCAGCAGCCAATAATTAGTGCTTTCTTTCTGCAATAGCCTCCATTCAGTTGCCTGGCAGATGAATGCATAAATGCAAGATGTCTGTAAAGTCATATATATATTCTGTCTTTTGTTAAAGGTCACTCTATGACTTTAACTCTAGTTATAATTGTTACTGTTTTATGTAAAACATAATAGTAGTAAATAGTAATAAATGAAATACACACATTAAATTAAATAATTAAACTAAACAGCATTAATAATAATAAAATAATACAACATTTGGTCAAACTGACAGCGAAACAGTGCAGTGTCCTTTGCTGTTATGTTTGTGAGTGTCTGGTTAGCCCCGTCAGTGCTGATGCTTGGTGGTATTATTATTATTTCTGGATTTAGTTTTTGGTTGCAGCAGTGTTTTTTTTTTTTGCTCTAATCTGTGGCACTGTGGCTGTCTTGTGATGGCTTCCTTGTACTAACCTTAACAATGAGTTATGCTATTTCTGCTCTCTCTCTCTCTCCCTCCTTTCTCTCTCTGCCCCCCCCCCCCCCCCCCTTTCCTTATTTTGCTTCCTTTTTGCTGTCTCCCCTTCTCACTGCTACCGTCTCTCTGTCTCTCCCTCCGTGTGGTATTTGTCCCCCTGTAATAGAGATGCTGGGTAAGTATCAGCCTATCGCTCACTACAGCCCTGCTGCATCACCTCTTTTTTTACTCACATTCCCAACCTTCTCCTGCAGATTACCATACAAGCATGTATGTAGTGGAGGCTAAAACCCAGCTGGGCTCAGTTTATCCAACATATTACTTAGTGGTTATTACTAAATGTGTGTGGTTCCTATTGGTCATGAAAAGGTTTCTGTGTATATTCAGCAATTGTTTTACAAAATAAAGAGAGATCAGGGCTGGATTAACCTACAATGGGGCTGTGCATCGCAGTAGTTAGTGATTAGTTGTTAGTTTGTGGTAACTTGATTAAGCATACATTTATTTTGTGAAATGCACCACATAAGCACAATATAAACCAAAATAACAAAAGCTTCTTCTCTCTTTCACTTCATCTCTGTCACAGCAGACATCTCTGCTTAATTTTTTGCATGTTGTAACACTACAAAGAATTATTAGGTTCACTGCAGAGCAGCACTTTCTTTGATACTGGAGGGTTTTGATGACAGTTACTCAGAAAATGAAGACGTGCCCGAAGCAACTGATGATGAGGATTATGTTTTTGTGCCAAGTGATCAGTCAGATATTTCAGAAGTATAATTTTAGCATCAGTATGACAATGGTAGCTCAGAGGACCTGTTCTTGGCCACAAAACTGTGGACAGCTATGTGCAGTGTGACTGTGATTACTCTGATGACTAATTCATGTTTGGTAAGTGCAAATCATTAAGCGGTTACAGTAGCCTATGTGTAGCGCAGTGCAAAAAGGTATATACAATAAAAAAATGAATACTGTGTTCTGAAAAGTTTACAAGCAATATTATATTAATGTGTAACTCATCTGTGTTATTTAGGGAACTGGTCTCTAAAGACCAAAGTATGTTGGAATGTTTGGCAATTATTAGAATTTGACATTTAAGGGTAAGAGGTGCTTTTGTGATGCATACAATATTAATAAATTAATTTGCAATGAATTATATTAGCACAAACTAATCGCCACATATTGAACCTGGAGCTTTCAGGCCCCCTGAGCGTCTGAGGTCCCAGGGTAGTTGCACACTTTGCCCAGTGGGTAATCCAGCCTTGCTTGTAATATGCTTGACATCATTCTACCATCAAACTGATAAGAATATGACAGCTCCATTTAATGCACCAAAACGTTTCTGAGAACGATTATCTTATCTTTTTTATCTAGTGAAAAATATATGAAACCAGCTACCGTGACTTTCTAGAAAACTAGTTGCAACACTACAGTTCCTAAAGAAGCTTCGCTTAAGGTTTTGTCTCCTGGTGACAGATAAGAGTTCAGCTTCAGTAGTTTTGTAGTTGTTTGAAAAGTTGGAGTCGTGCAGTTTCCCCCCCGACAATGCATGATGTAATTTAACTTCTTCCTTGACTCCTGCATGACTTCTGTAGCTGCTACTATTAGCTTTGTTGTCACACCGCAAGCTTTCATTCGGCTCTCATGCTACCCCTCCTCTCTTGTTCTCTCTTTCCTCCTATCTCTGTTACTGCAGACATCTCTGCTGACTTTGTTGCATGCTGTAACACTACAAAGAGTTATTTCATGTCTTGCTCTCCATCCATTGTGTTTCATGTTTTTTTCTGGTAACAGTAGATAGGATTCAGATTTTCTACACCATACTTATGCACCTACTGTATGTCTTACCTTTTTGCATCAAGTGATTGCTGTGTAGCTACAGCAAGTAGTGAAGGTGTAAGACAGAAACACACTATTTGTGTTTTGGCTCTGTACTGTCATCACACATTACACATTGAGATCAACTTTTAATGCTTACGTTTAGCCCAAGTCTGACACAAGGAGAGGCCACAGAAAAGTATTATCTAGCTAGATTGGGTGTCCCCCCCAAAAGTGGCAATTGTGATAAAGCTAGCACAAAAGACATTCCATTAGATACATGTAAGTATCCACAAGACTGAATTGTCTTGCAGTGGAATTTGTCTTCAATGTAATGCTGGCAGCCCATGCTCAAGAAAGACAAAAATGAAGCAGTTGTACCACTTTATTATTTAAAGCTGCTATAATAAATATGTTCTTTCTATATTCATAGAGACGAGCCCTTTGACTGCAACTTTACTGTCTTGGTTCACTCTCACCGCTCTCATCAGTGCTGTGTTTGGCTGTGACAGGCAGCTGTATTCAGCGAAAAGGCTCTAAAAGCCCACTTTATGCTAACTGTCCAGCACCAAACAGCGGACAGACAAGTTAGCGATTAGCTGGTGAACACAGTAGAACATTTAGCAGCTAAAGAGTCAGATATTTCCCTCAGGAGTTGGTGGAGACCAGAAAATCAGAGCTAAAAGTGAGTGAATATTGGACTTACATTTGTTAGCTGGACACAAACACGACTCCAAATGAATGATAATGTTGCTCCGTGTCTGCGGGATGTGTAAATAGGCAACAACAAGTTCACCATAACAAAATAAAAAGGTTTACATGTTAATGTTGTGTTCACCGCTTGTGTCTGCTGCCCCCAAATAATTTATTGCAGATTTATAGCTTAAGCTACTGTTAAGTTCCTACATTTCATATGAATTGCCTCCAAAATTGCTAAACATGATCAAATCTGTGATTCTCTGAGGACAAAGGAAAGAAATAGCCAATATTACAACATATTATTGTTAGATATAGGTCATCGAGCTATTGGCTTATAGGGCACAGCAGTGCTAAATGCTCTCCTGATATGCTTTTGTTGTTAGGGTGGCTGTCTGTCTAATATAATGATATATAATATAATTTAATGACATAATATGATGCACTTACAGTTCAGAGCCAAAACATCAAACAAGGTGTTTCTGCTTACTTTGTCTCACTCAGTCTATGTTTCATAATGTATGCCAATGGTTTGATGGAGCAGTGCATTATGGGAAGCAGAGGCTGTTGGAGAGATATTCCATCAAGACACATCGTGTTAATGCTTTCTACTTTTCTGCGTTTCTTTCTACTAAACACACACACACACTATCTGCACCTCCATCTTTCTTTCCTACTCCCTTTTCATCCACCTCCTCTGATAAAAAACCTCTCTTCTTTCCTTCATGCCTTTCTACCATCATCCTCTCTCTCACCTGCCTATCTCACTCTCTGCTATCTCTTTTTTTTTTTTCTCTCACCACCACAATACCCTCCCCACCCCAGGACGAGGGGACCTGCAGCCTCAGCTGGACAGTGCCATGCAGGATGTGACTGACATGTGCCTGTTGATGGAGGAGACAGAGAAGCAGACAGTGCGCCGGGCCCTCGTGGAGGAGAGGGGTCGCTTCTGCACCTTCATCGGCTTCCTTCAGCCTGTCGTGGTGAGGAGGAGGGTTGGTTGTAGAGTGGAGGGAAGGGAGAGATGGGCAGATGGGGGACAAGCACTTTCTGACCTGCTGCACAGTGTGAACATAGTCACTGGCCAGTTTTCCTGGCCAATGTCAGCTGGGATCGCCTCCAGCCCCCCGCAACCCCCTAGAGGAAAAGTGGATATAGATAATGGATGGATTTTAAGATTCACTCTCTTGATTGACACATCCCAGCTACTGTACCTGGACGTCTTGTTTGGTGATAGTATGTCATCCTCCTCTCTTGTAGCTGCCACAGTAAATGAGGAGAAACATATTGTTGATCTAGAGCTCCACAAGTAACAGTCTAGGTATTATTAATATCATAAAATACATTTTGGTGAGACAGCAGGTAAAATAATACTCTACTGATTCTAGTACAGCACTCCATAGTCACTTGTTGCCATGTCTGATGTGCACTATCGGTGTTGTAGAGCATGTCACCTGACGTGCCTGATGTGTTTTTGACTTAAGAGTGAAAAGAGAGATCTGATTGTAGGACAGGGAGGTGAGCAGGAAATTAAAGCCCTTGTTTCTATCCTGTTTTTAAGAACGGAGAGATCGCCATGCTGGGAGAGATCACCCACCTCCAGGCCATCATTGATGACCTCACTGTGCTGACAACTGATCCTCACAAACTGCCCCCAGCTAGTGAACAGGTGAAACACACACACACACACACACACATGTAGAACACATATAAAGACAGAAACAAATGAACAAACTCTCTCTACCCCACTCTCTTTGTCTCTCTCTCAGGTGATTAAGGATCTGAAGGGGTCAGATTACAGTTGGTCCTATCAGACCCCTCCTTCATCCCCAAGCAGCTCTGGCTCCCGCAAGAGCAGCATGTGCAGGTACTCACACACAAATACACACATGTACACACAGACATAACCAACACCTTGTGTTATAAAACTGTGTGAGTATCAGAAAGAGGAGCCTTCTCTGATGTCTATGTTTCACCGTGACTATCAGTCTTTCTGTCTGTGTGTCAGTCCATCATTACTGTTTGTCAAGTCATCTTCAGTTTAGTGGAATCTCCAAATTAATGAATCACAGTCTTCAGACAGAGAAACATTTTGTAGAAGTATGGATTTTCTTTGTGAACAGCTGAACAAAAGATGACAAAAAATATTGAATTTTGGTATAAATAGTAGATATCATCAGCATATATGCACAATCTCTGCTTTCTTCAGCTGTAAATGCGTACAATACTCAAATTCAGTATCTTTGAATAACAAAATAAATACTACAAAAAGAATACTGTTAACTAAAATGGATTTCTGTAGTTCTTTGTCTGAAAAAAAATCACTTGGTATGTGTGTGAACTAGTCTCTGTCAGTGAATGCATGCAGCAGCAGTTGCCCTCAAGGAGAAGCTCTAAAGCATGCAAGTTCACAGCCTTTTGCCTGCAGTGTTTAGTGTGTCAGTGTGTGTGTGTGTGGGTGCCTTGGATCCTCATAAGCGTATACACTCTCTCTCTACCCCCCCCCCTCCTGCCCCCCCCTCACCACAACCATCATTCTCTGTACTTGTCTCTTTCTTCACTTGTCTATCTTCCTTTATTCATGTCTTGTTTGTGCGCACTCATGTGATTTGCCCTCTTTCTCGAATCCTGTGGGGTCTTTGGTTACCTGGTTTCCTTTCATTTTCTGGGTCTCTGCTTTTAACTGTGACTGGTGTGTGACTTTAATGCGTCACTGCATCCTTGGGTTTTCACTAACCTGATAAACCAACAACTTACTGTGAACTACTCCTGAACTTCCCCCCATCACTTATACCAATCACAAATGCATCCTCCAATCATCAATCTATCATCTTCGCCAATAACCAACCCCTCACATCTTACAAATTTCATTTCATCCTCTTCCTAAATCGAACCATCACTTTGACCCATCTCTATTATCATGCTCTCTCTCCATAAATACTGTCCTTTCCCCACATTGTCATCCATCACCTTCACACTGCCCTCGCACTCCTCACCCTTCCATCACTCCGTCCTCCCCCTGCTCCTCTGTACCTTACCCTCCCACCCCCCAGCAGCAGCGTCAACAGCGCCCACAGTAGTGCCTCCCGTTCGTCAGGGGGAGGCGGTAGTGGTGGTATTAGTGGCGGTGGTGGAGGCTCCCAGCCCCACTCACCCACCTCATCCTCCTCCTCCTCCTTACGCTACCGCAGCAGCCTGCCGCACCAGCCTCCGCCGCTGGGGGGCATCACCGCACACCGCCTTAGCAGCGTCTCCTCCCATGATTCGGGCTTCGTGTCCCAGGATGCAAACATCTATTCCAAGCCCCCTTCGCCAATGCCCTCGGACATCACTAGCCAGGTACAAAATGCCTCATGCAAACACGGAAATAGACACACATATTTATGCACACATATTCAAAGTTAGTGTGGTAATGAGAAAAAAATGATGGATATTTAAGCTTCACACACACGCAATGCTCACATGAACATATGGAATCTTGATCAGTTTTGGAATCAATAAACAAAGTGTTTTTCCCCTGTTTTTCTGCTGTAGAAGTCATCCAGTTCAGCATCGTCAGAGGCCTCAGAAACATGCCAGTCAGTCAGTGAATGCAGCTCCCCCACCACTGTAAGTACTCTTATTCATACTGTACAATATTGAGTCCTCAACAGCATAACACTCAAACCAAATTAAATGTTAAAAGCAAATGAAGGGTGGCACAAATAGAAAAGCACAGGTACATTTTGTTATCAATTTATCATTATAATCAGAGCTTTGTATATGTTTATTTCATAACAGAGGCCAATAACTAAACAAAATTATTAAATGATTGGATATTGAATTAAATAATAACAATAAAAAAAATCAAATTTTTCTTTATATTTAATAGATCATTAATTTGTTAAAACAGTCTAGATGCTGTTTGTTTTGATCTAAAAATGCATAAGGGACTACATAAGGGATTTGTGTAACTGTGAAACTGACTTCAATACCCAGAAATCCTCCAAATGTGACATCAGTTAAACTGTACACAGTATGCCCATATTTACCAGCCTGGCAAGTCTGTGATGCTGATGCTGTAAAGCAAGGAGTTTAGAGAGAAAATAAAACACTGGTGAGTCCAGCAATCTCTAAATGGAGTGCCTCCTAAACTCCTGTTTCTTTCTTAAGTTTTGAGTTTGGGGTTTGTATCCAAACTCAACATCATTTGGCCAAAAAGGTAAATTAAATAGTTGTGATGAGATCGGCTCTGTTGCAGCCCCACTTTGTGACCTTGTTAGAAAGTTTAAAAACTCTGATTTATTTTGCACAGTTAGAACATACTGCCATCTGTTCTGCAGTAAGTTTCATCTACCCAAAATTGGTCTCTCAGTGGTTTCAGAAATCAATTAAAACACCTTGCAGATATAACTTTATTCAATAATGTATTACAGTTTTTTCTAAAGCATTTTCATATTTTCCAATACTGCTATCTGGTGGCAGTGATTAACAAAAGGTGGTAAAATGGAACCATTGTTTTTTTTAATTTTATTGTTATTATTATTATTATTGCAAGACGAAAGACTGGACTTTAACAGTACAACATGAGGAAAACAAAACAATGAATACAGGACAGTTAACAAAAGTTTAGTCAAATAACAAGGTGATGTTAGGTGTTGACTTAATGTTGTCTATATGAAACAGTCTATAAGCTGGATGGGAGAGAAAGAAAGGGAAGTGGCGAGCTGAGGGAAAGCATGGGGAGAGGAGAGAAAAACAAACAAACAAACAAACAAAAAACAAGAGGTAAATAAATGTACACTAATAATAAGAATAATGATATAGTCAGGGAGATATAGTCTGTATAAAATACAGAAATAGAAAAAAAGTATTATATTAATGACAAATAAATAAATACATTGGAAGATGGATGAATAGGAAGTGTTTATAAGATATATTATAATAATATAATAACAATAACAATAATACAAATAATAATAATACCGATAATAACATCAACAAAAATGAAACATCTATAAAAATATAATATTATTGCTGTCATCATCACTACCATAATAGGTTGGTTGGCTGTGGGTGTCAGGTGTCACATAATAATAACAATTATTAATATATACTTTTTTATCATTAATTATATCAATAATATAATATGGGTACAACAATCACTACTATTTACACCATCACTACCACTCCCATTGACAATTAAAAAAAATGGAACCATGTTAAAACTGTGCTGATTACAGTGGTAAAATGTCATTATAGAACAGGATTATACAACACATGCTGTTTAAAATGATGAGTTACAGTCACAGAGGTGGCGGGAGTTTTATTTTAAGAGCTTAATGGATTTTTGACAACACTGGGAGACTTTGACTGCTGGATAGTCAGGCAAACCTGCAACAGAACAGACAGTAGCACTCTGTGGGGGCTAAATGGGCTCTCCAGCAGAGAACGCTTTTTGGTGGTACAGTATAAAGCAACATCAAATCAAACGCCATCGACTTACTTTAGGAGAGAACAATGAGTAAAAATGCACCTCAGACATGCAGTGTTTATTGAACTGATGTATTTCCATACTTTCCAGATAAAAACAATATTTTATTGCAGGAATTTGACTCAAAGTGATCTATTTTTTGCAGGCAAAGTGGACACAGGCACACAGGGAATATTTTCCTCACCTGCTCTTGTTTGGTACTTTGGTGTATTTTGGTGGCTCGCTGCAGTGGTAGGAGAGGTGCAGTAGAGAGTCAGTGACAATTACAATTTTGGTTTTAAGATTTACAGCAACACCCACACACACACACACACACAATTCACATGTCTGATTTTAAGTAGCATCTATCATCCACAACAGCTGGCATATATGACTTTCTTCCCTTTCAGTTGATTAACACCCTTTACAGCCATCTGACAGCAGTAAGTGTGTGATCCATCTCTAATTTCAGTGACATGCATTGTCAAGATGGATTGCGTGCCCCACATCCACTGGTTACCTTGAGTAAATCTTGCACAACCACCATGAGGCTGTTTCAAAAACAATCACACAATCTTCTGTTCTCTTCTGCACACCAAACCTCTTTGTTATATCTGGGTATTTTTATTTAAATTATCCAGGAAGTTTTAGATGGTGACATCCTCTTGACGCATTAGACACACACTCAGTTCTATGAAAAATCACAAGACAATAAAAAACGTCTCTCCTCTTTACATCTTTGAAACTCCTCATATCAGTTCAACAGGTCATCTCTCTGTGTCCACATAAAACACATTTGGGTAACTGGTGCAACAGCTGCATCCACCTGCGACAAAAGTAGAGCTACCAATAACTGTAACAACATGATATGGTCAAGCAATATAATGGCAAATTTAGGCAATGCCAACTCTTAACTGAATGCAACCTTAATAATCATTTAAGTTAAAGAAAGCTATTATTTATTGGGCTGCCAGGGTCCACACCTGCAGCCACAAATATTCCGCCACTTTGTCAACACACACTGTGCATGGCACAATTAACTGCACTTTGCTCCCTGCACCATGATTCACAAGAAAAGCATCGAAAGGGTTGCTGGTCCCATTTCCCAGTACCACCAGTACTAGCCTGTTTGGGACTGTCTCATCTACTGCGTGGGGAGACAGTCCTGAATGGTTCCCACTGAAAAGCAAAAATACACTAACAATAAAGCATACATTTCACCTTCTTGTGGCTAGTCCACTTTTTGTTTTTCAATGTGGAATGGGCTCATTGCTGCCCCTTGTGGCTGATAGGGAAAGTAACACTCAATATGGCTGCAGCTCCCGGGCACTGTAGTTGGTCCGTGGGACTGTACTCAGAGGGTCTCAGGGGGCAGTAATGAGCCAGAACAAGGCGAAGAAGACGGCGTACTCGAAAATTTACTTGGACAAGAGACACAAAGGTGAAATGTATGCTTTATCGGAAGACTTTTCAAACAGTATTATAGCGAAGGTTTTGCAAGAGAAAAGACTTCAAGAATGAGGACTAACTTCTTGGTTTTGGAGATACACATCTGGTTAACTTCCTCACCTCTGATAAAGACCAGCACACAGCAGCTTCCCTAGGCTTTTCTATAGGGACCATCTAAGACTGTCTCCTGCATTTTAGATGAGACAGTCCAAAACAACCACTAAAAACTGCAATTATACAGACAAAGTTATCAAAAAGTTACCATTTGCTATATTCTGTGCTACAATCATGCAGAATTACTGCACTGAAGGAGTAACTGTCAAATGAAATCCATCAGAATTTTAAGTGCATGCACGGGGCTGCTTTAACAAATCCCATGACCTTTCTAACATAAACATAAAGCGTAGTTGTGAAATGTAGGATTTCTAGGCTTCACTGACTTAGTTCTTAGACTAATTACACTTAGTTTGCATAAAGTCATTCTGATGCATGGACAACAGTGACTAATTGTGTTTTGAAGGCCTTTTCTATTGTCAAATCTGTTCCTGCTCTTCTGTTTCACACTGAGGACTTGGTGTGTGAGTGTCTACAGGAACATGTGTTACTTTTATTCTCGTGTTTGGCCCAGTGGTCCCCCACTACAGCTGGCCGCCTCTGTCTCTCTCTCTGTGTTTCTCTCATGGTCTATGTCTCTGGTGACACGACTATGTCTGTCATCCCGCAGTTTGGCACGTCCTTCGCTACCTTCCGCCCTGCTCTCTCCCACTCTGGCTCCACCAGGCCTCTCTCTGTCATTCTTCCTGTTCCTGCGTCCCCACCCTTTAACTGCCCCCCCGGATTCAGCTCCTCCTCTCCCACATCAAAGGTTCCTATCTGGAAGGTTTGTTCTCAATTCGCTTCCATTTCCTTTTCTTCTGTTTCTGTTTAATACATTTCAGTTAATGCTTACGGTTTATTTTCTTTTAATTTTCATCATCTGATTAACTCATCCATAACCACATTGCTTTGCTTCCTTAAAGTGTTCATACCCACTTGCTGTGTGTGCATGCATATTTTTTTTTGGCCTTCCCTGTCTCACTCACTGGTTTTACCTACTGGAGATTGGCCAAAACCAAGCAGGTGTGTGGAGAGCTGACCAATCAAACTCATCAACATGAACACATTCAAACTCTCAAAAAGGCCCGGGCCACATACACCCACGCACAAACACACTCTTCCAAGCACCCAGACACAATCCATCCATAAAGGCCCCCTCTCTCTGCACTCAGATGAAGGGCTTCAAACTGCTGGATAGTGGACAAGTCTCTCGTGCTAATCCTACCTGCTTCTTCATGTTTATTAATTCGACTCACCTCCTCAGGATTGGTCAAAAGCAGGTCAGTATGAGCAGCCGGTGGCTGCAGCGGCGGTTCAGAGGAGAAAGGAACCTCTCGATAGACTGAGGGAGAACGAGGCGTCTCCGGTCTCCCAGGGATACGCCGGGCCATCACACCCTGATGACGCGCAGAGACCCAAGATGACCCCGGCTACCATCGCTGCCAAGGTAACGCTGGATGATGCTGACATGCAGGCTGAAGATATAAGAGAATTACAAATCAGTTCAATTCATTACAGTACAGTCTAGACCTGCTCTAAATGAAAAGCGCCCTGAGATAACTTCTGTTATGATTTGGCGCTATATAAATGAAATTGAAATGAATTGAACTGAAGATGAAAAACACTTGTAAACAGACAAAGGATGGTTGAAAACACTATATCCAGTAAAATAACTACATAAAATAACAAAATCAGATGAATTGAAGACTAGGTCTATAGTGGTCTAATATGTACTTGAATATACAGTAATGTATGTACAGGTTCACCTGGATGAGGGTATATGTAATGTTGGATCATAATGTGTATCAAGGAAAAGAAAGATCACCCTAAATGAACGGGAAGCACAATCCAGCCAAACGTTTGTGGTACATGTTATGCCTGAAAAGCTTTTGCTTTTTCAGCATTTTGTTTTCATTTGAGGATTAGACAATAGACAATAGCAGCAAGTGAACCAACCTATATGGAACAAATTTATTTTGTCAATGGAGCTGTGATAGAAGCCAGTAGTATCTCGGATTTGGAGCCACATACGGCATATGTTTCTCCTGGTCCAAATGACAAGCATTATCTCACATTACTGCAATACACAAGCTAAATATAATCATAAATAATATATGATCACTAAATATGTCATATTCATATATCATAAAAATGGATGGAGTTTTGACAACTTAAGGAACATTTGTTGAATCCAAAATGATTGCAGTTATAAATTTATAGACAGTCATAAGCAAGCATCAGCTGAAGTTTCAGCCCACATGATGTAGACTTTTTATTACTCTGAATAGTATAATCATTTTATTTCTTGTTTTGTTTTAATATTATGTGGAACTGTGAATTATTATTATTAGTGAATTTACTGCCTGTGCTGATGTGTTCATCAATGTGTGGGCTCATTGGAGCTCATGAAATTCATTACATATCCCATTTTTCCCAAATTTGGTTTTTAAGCAACTGGCTGATTAAACATCATTCCAATGCAGCCTCTCTCTGTATGTCCTCAGCATGGAGAAGAGGTTTCTCCAGCAGCTAGTGACCTGGCCATGGTGCTGACCAGAGGACTGAGTATGGAGCAGCAGAAAAGCAGCAGAGACTCCCTGCAGTACTCCAGTGGCTACAGCACAGAGACCACAACCCCGTCCTGCTCTGAGGACACAATTCCATCACAAGGTGAAACTTAGCCACAATCATCATCTTATTTTTTGTAATATCTCAGGAAAGCCAACCTGTCAAAGGAATGTATTCTGAATTTTTTGAAGGGAAATATCAATATTTACAAGCCATGCAGAATTTGGTCTTTATCACTTGCTCTTGAACCCCTGTCTTTAGAGTGTATTGTTACCAAAGTCAAACAAAGTGAATTATCCATTTAATCATCCAAGCAGCAGGAACAGTATATGACAGGTGTATTCTGACATTTTCCTTGACAGCAGCTGGGACATGATAATATAAAGATGAAATTGAATAATATTAAATGAATTCCTGCATCATAGTGCTGGCTGTCAGTTTCTGGCTTCCTTTATCCAAATACTTTACCCACATAATGTGGCTAACCCTGTGTTAATCCAAAAATATGACCACAGTACATTGCATTTCCTCTCTTTCCTTTGTGATGGCAATTCTCATCTCAATCACTTCTCTAAAAACATCATCATTATCTCCTTTTGTTCCTTCCCTGTCCCCCCTCATTAGGTTCAGATTATGACTGCTACTCGGTGAACGGTGATGCTGAAGGTCCAGATGGGCAGACAGAGTTCGACAAGTCCTCCACCATTCCTCGCCACTCTAACATTGCCCAGAACTACCGCCGCATGATCCAGACCAAGAGGCCAGCCAGCACAGCTGGTCTACCCAGTGGGGTTCTTGGTCCCGGGGCTCATGGGATACCAGGACAACCTGGTGGAGCTAGTGGAGGTGGAGCAGGTACTCCAGGCACTGCCACCATCCGCCGAACCCCGTCTACCAAACCGGGCGTGAGGCGCACGCTGTCCAACGCGGGGCCTATCCCTATCCGACCACCCATTGTGCCTGTCAAGACACCCACTGTTCCCGGAGACTCGTATTCAGCTGGTGCAGGTGGTGGTGGGCACACGGGTGGCGTGCCTGTGCGTGTGGGCAGTGAGGAGTGTGTGTTCTTCACTGGAGTCGAGGATGCACAGGGAGCGCTTGATTATGTGAAGGCGTCACCGAAGCGCCTCAGCCTGCCTAACACCGCCTGGGGATCAGGGGCGGCGTTAGAGGTGTATGCCCAGCAGCACGGTGGCATTGCAATGGGAACAGGCTCAGGGGCCGGATCAGAGGAGGATCAGATGATCGCGGCAAATCGGCACAGCCTAGTGGAGAAGATCGGCGAGTTGGTAGCCAGTGCGCATGCCCTTGGAGAGGGGCAGTTTCCTTTCCCCGCCCTCCCCGATGACCCGGCCCTGCAGCCAACTGGGACCGCCGACACTCAAACAGGGACAGAAGGGGCAGAGGGGTCCGGTGACATGTTGACCACCATCAGGAGAGGAGTCCGCCTTCGCAAGACCGTCTCCAATGACCGCTCGGCACCGCGCATCTTGTGATTGGACGAGATGCAGGAAGAAGATGATACTTGTCAGCCAATAGGGAGTCAGGTGTTGGTGTGGTGCAACCCAACCGCCTAGTACATACAAAAACTTAACCATGTAGGGAAAGCTATAATAATAATAACAGAAGATGAATGAAAATGAAAACATATACAAAAAATAAGTTTAAAGACACCATTAGAGTAAATGATATATAATATAATGATAATAATAACATAAATAATGTTAACCCATGCTGACAATTAAATACAAGTTAAATACTGAATATTGACAGGCTCCTAGCCGGCCACTATAACTAGTGTGTGTTGGACGCATGTTTGTCTTCTGTACACCTTCACCCAGGGACGGAAAGACTTGCAGAAAAAACAGACATGATTAAAAAAACAGGCAAAGAAAGAGAGAAAGACTGGGTTCTGTTTGCCAACTTACACCCTTCCCTCATCTTCTCCAACTAACCTAACTGTCTAATCCCAGATGAAAGACTGATGACTGAAGGAGGGGCCAGTGGGGGCGAGAGAGAGGGGGAGTCAGAGTGCCATGTGACCAGCTGGATCTGAACCCAGGCTGTCTCGGCAGCAACATACTGTACTTATTTGCCCACTGAACTGAAGCTTTGGTATTAGCACGGGGAGCTAACAAGCCAGAGGAGTCCTCTGGTTCATCCTAATCTAAAAGAGTCTAAAAAAATACTGTTGGCATTGAACCGTGCTAGTGCCCCCTTCCCCTCTCTCTCTCTGTATGTATTGTGTGCACCCATTCTTGTGTATGCATGTGGGCAAATGTGAGTGTGTCTGCACATGTGATTGATTGTGTGTGCGTGTGTGTGTATGTGAGTGTGTGTGCGAGGGGGGTGGGTAGAGCTCTGCTGCAGGACAGCTGGTTACCCAATGAGGGCAGGGCTTTTCTCCTGTGTGTTGTGCGTGTATTTTTTCTTGTTTATATCGTGACGTCATTTACCTTGTTACCACTGTACGAGAAGTTACAAGAAGTAATCCAGGCGTATAGATATATTCATATATATTTTCTAGAACCAGAGAGAAATTGTTAAATCAGAAATGGAGCAATAAATGTGTTTTATTTTCTTGTTTCCAAGAAGAGGATCGATGGAGGACTGTAGGTTCTCCTTTGTCACATTCAGGCAATCATCAGGAATGCTAAATTACACATCGACTGTGAATTCATGCCTAGCCGGTTTTGGCGTGTCTCTCTCCCTGTCCCTGTCTCATTGTGGTGGAGGAAATGGATTACAAAAATGTTGAAAAAAAAAACTGTAAGCACTTTGATAGGTGGTAGAGTATGTACAAAAGCCACTAGGTGTTGCTGTAGTCATACTGTGTGATAGGGAGAGTGAAAGTGAGAGAGATGGTTGCCAATAAGACTGTGTCCTGAGGAAATTATTTAATTAATTTGTAGAAGAAGATGACTACATAAAGGGACGAAGAGGAAGTGATAAAGACTGGTGGAACTGGAGTGATTGGTCAAATGATAGATGGGATAAGAAAGTAGAGCAAAATATTTATCTGAAAATGGATTGGACGTCAGGGCTCTTCAGGGTTCTACAAGCCATCACCTGCTGTGGATTGTGATTAGTACTGAAGCTTTTTATGACGTGGTTAGACTGGTATCTGAAGGACTGAACACATAATGCAAAAAATACACTGCACAGATAAGTGAGACTACTTTTGGATATAGGCTTAATAAGGGTTGGTTCACCCAAATGACAAACAAACATGCTCTCAGTGGCCATAAAAATAGTTTACTTGTCCAGGTTAAGATGTCTGTCTCAGAGATTTCTGCCTCCACCCCATAACAATGGAGGTGAAAGGAATTTTGTTTGTGGTGCTCACAGCATTGAAAAATTAAATTTAAAAATTTCAACATCTACATGTCTTCCCTGAGACTATGGCTCCATTACTTTGGATCATCTACAGATCCCATCTTAATTAGACTACTTTCTACCGCAATAATAGTCCTTCGAAAACTGTTAACAGCACATTTGATGGATTATCGAGACTAACAAGGACAATTTCAGATGACAAGTTAAATTCTATTCACCTCTATTGTATCAACAGAAATCTCAAAACCTGGACAAATAAATCCAAAACTATCAACATGCCTAGATATTGTACATGTAGAAAATATGTTTATTTGTAATTTGGGTTCAACGACAGTCAAACATACAACAAAAATGGACTTGAAATGTATTTGCACATGTGGATTATGTTCACTGGACATACATTTGAGTGGCATGAATGTACTCTGGAGTTTTCAACATTGAATGCTGTGGGGACTGTATCTCCAATACTGTATATTACAAAGTAATCCTCACTCATGTTCAAGAGCAAATACATATCAGCACACCAGCTTATCTGCAAATATATTCTTACCTGTAAATACTGTATATTTTTGCATTATGGGAGTTAAGCCTTGAACATAGCTGAACAGTTTTTTGCCCCAGATTCACTCTAGTTAAAACCTTCCTCCTTTACAAAACTACAACAATCTCATGTTTCATTTAAAAAGTAGGACAGAGGATTATAGTTGCAATAATGTTACCACAAGAGGCAAAACATTATGAAAAACATACATGATGAACACGTACAATTGGTTGCTAGTGTTGGGCGGTAATGCATTACCTAGTAACGCATTACAGTGATTACTTTTTTCAGTAAAGAGTAACAGATTACAATTTGAAATTCAGTAATTACATTACAGTCACTAATCAAAAATTTGGGTGTCCACTGGTTTGCTGTCTTATCAAGGACCAATCTCAGAACCCACCGGCTATCGTCTGGCGATGATTTAGCCTCTGGGGGCAACAGCCAATGTTTCGGGGCTTCCGGTGTAGCCAGTGGACCTCAGATAACAGATATCCGGGCCAAGACTTCCTCTACCATGCGCCGGTCATAGTTTACAGTCCGATTAGCAATCTTGGAACCCATCGGCTATCGTGTAAAAAAGCTAATCGGTAACAAAGTTGTCTTATTTAGATTTTGTGTCTTCTCAGCTTCCAGCCGCTGCATGCGGTCAGTCACCGGGGCTGACGTCGTAAGACAACGAGTAATGAAACTAACTAATGTGTAATGAGTAATTGATTACTCTTTTTAAGTAACTTGCCCAACACCGGTTACTAATGAGCGGTGTCACCTTAGATGTAAACATGTGGACCAGCATTTATTCAGTCACAGAAAATAAATGTAGTTCCACTGATCAGGTTCTTTTATTGACTGTTGTGTGAACACAACATCTAAACTAAAATATGCACCAGGCTACCCCAGTATGGTTCAGCTCAGTTCAGTGTAAATAACCCAGTTCAGCTCTGGACACGGCTGTATGAAAGGATTATTTATGGACATTTAGGTGTGCGAAATGTGAAGCCTGTTTGATGGGCTCGCTGATGGCAAAGAAGCAGGAGGGTTTAAATTTAAAATACTTTTTAAGCTGACAGGGAGAGGAGAATATATGTGGAATGAGCATTTCACTGCCTGTTCATACAATATGTACTCTATGTGCTGTACTTGTAAATGAGAATCAGGCGCACAGATTTGGTATAAAGGTTTGTTAGAAAATATTACAAGGAATATTCAGTTTTGTTTAGTTTTTTTCATTCTGCAGTACTGTTTGAATATTTAGTCTTACTTTTAATTAATGTAAAAAGAAGAAAAAACTCCACTTGTAACACAAATTACTAAGCTGTGTAACATATGGATGTAGGATGTGTGGGCCGAGAGTGAGTTTGTCCTTGTTTGGCTGTTGATCTGTAGACTAGTGAACTCTTCATCAACATGTCGGTACGCTCTTCTAGCAGTGACCTTAACATAGCCGGTGACATCAGCCCTCTTACATGCTCTTTTTGTCAATATATGTCTTTGTTTTTCTCTTGAACAGAGCACTGTCACCCTCGGCCAGCACGCTTTTATTTTTTATTTTTTTTTGGTTGAACTCTAAAACAGTGCTTCGGCAAGGGTATGTTTTATTTTTTTGTCTGGGGGGGAAGTACTGTATGTGTGTTTTCACATGTGGATGCTGTGTGTTGTATCAGCTGAATCTGACTGGGTGAGAGGGTGGAAGGGGAGAGCAGCGGGCTTGGACTCCATCCCCTCCGGAAAAAAAACACATTTTTGGTGAGAAAATGTTCATCTGAAGAGTTTGTGTAAGACCGCCTGTCGAGGTCACACTGTACATGAATATACGTACGTATGCCGAATGTACTGCACGGTGAAGGGGGACATCGAACTGTACATGGTTTAACTATGGCAATGTCAGAACTTCTTGTACAACTGAATGACGTTTCCAGTTTAAACAGTAGGAGAGCAATACAGAGATAGTGTGCATGTACGTACATTCACAATGATGTTCCAGTGTGGGTATGTTAAAGGAAAATACCACTGTTTTGTCATCTCTAGGATACTTGTGTTCCCCATCTAAACGTTATTCCACATTGCATGGCTCTGATGTATGATTTGGAGTTTAGAGACCCTTTACTATACGTCCAAGGACACTGCTAGAGCCGATTCCACTAGTCTGACTGAGTATGTGCTGTATCTTTATTAATTCTAGTGCAAACTGAAACTGAAACACTGCCAGTTATCTATTATAGGTTATTGCTTGATTGAAGGGTTCATAATGCCCTAAAGAGGAGACACGCTACTTAATTCCAAATGATGGATAACAACTCAGGACAAGACAAGGAGGCTAAAATTGTAGGGTTTTCACTTTGAATGAGATCAAGACAGTCATATCAAACTGCACACACCCTGTCATGCAATAGGATGACTGGCTATAGGATGAGTGTGAGATGAGAGTAAGATACAACACTGATATTTTCCTTTAAAATGCCCAGTTAACAGCACAAAAAGTTATCTAACTAAACAATAATGTCTTTTTTTTTTAAACATGCTGAATTAACTGTGTAGTGAACTAACTGTCTGAACAAGCTGAAATAACTACTCTGCTACAGATGTGTCAATATGCCCATGAGTGTATATGTATGTGGGTAGAAGTAGGCCTACTGGCACGTGGGCAAAGCAGGAGCTACAGTGAAAACAGGACATTCTGTAGAAACATACATAGACACAGATTTACATGCGTGCAGGCATGCGTGCGTACACACCAACACACATCATAGGATACACACACAAAACAATCCATTCTTCCTCTACTGAGAAAACTACACAGTCCTAACTACAGCATGTCCAAAAGGAACCAGCACTGTAAAAAGTAACATTTTAAACTTAATTTCGTAATTTAATTGAGTTAAAAGGTCAAAAACATTCAGTGACATTACTACATTTTAATTTCTTTTGCTATTAGCTGTCTTGTTGCCTAGCAAGGGTAGCGTGTGAGCTAGACAACATCTAGTTTAATGCAAAAATGACACATGGTACATTTCTTTCATGTTACAGGTAGTTACATACAGCATGCATTACTTGATTAAAAGTTGAAAATACTGTGTTTCTATACATACAGCTAGCCTAACAGACTATAGCGCTGTTGAGTATTAGGTATGTTCTATGACTAATATGAGCTTACATAGACTGTCAAATGTTAAAGGAATTGTTTGACATTTTGGGAAATACT
The DNA here is from genome assembly GCA_005408345.1 of Macquaria australasica. Lineage (NCBI taxonomy): Eukaryota > Metazoa > Chordata > Actinopteri > Centrarchiformes > Percichthyidae > Macquaria > Macquaria australasica. Next base: position 454,217 of record SEMN01000271.1, read on the forward strand.
CTTATTCGCTTTCTTGCTGAGATTTAAATGAGAAGATTGATACCACTCTCATGTCTGTACGATTAATATGAAGCTACAGCCAGCAGATGGTTAGCTTAGCTTAGCATAAAAACTGGAAGCACAGGGAAAAAGCTAGCCTGGCTTTGTCCAGGTTAAATAATCCACCTACCAGCATCTCTAAAGTTCACTAATTCACACACTATCATGTTTGTTTAATTCACAGTGTAAAAAAGACAAGTTGATGTGGTTTTATGGGGGTAATGTGCAGCAGTATTTCTTAGCCAGGCGCAGTGACTTCCTGTAGACTGCCTGGCACCCGGCTCTGGGAAGAAAGAAAACAAATAACTCCGGCTAAAAAGCTATTTATCCAAAATGTTGAGCTATTCCTTTAATGTTCAATGAAAACTTGGTGATTCGTTTTTTGACATGGTGTGACCACAATAGGATTGAGACGTGAACACTCAACAGCACCATTGTCTGAAAAGCCTGGAGGTGTACGAAAACTGCCAATTAAACAACTATGGATTTAGAGTTTCCATTATTGAGAAAGAAAAAGAAAACTGAATTTACTTATACCTCTGATATCAGACTTTTTTACACTTATGTATCCCTCTGTGGTTTTCCTCTCTATTATCTTCCTCTTTTCTTACGACGGCCCTCAGCCTCCATCCACTGCTCAGCTCAGTACACCCAGGGACGCCGTCTAGCTGACACGTTAAAAAACAACACTTGTCATGATAAGATTCCCATCGGCTGCTGTACACGGTCTCTTTGTGCCTCGTCAAAGCTAATGAAAAATAATTCTGATGAAGTCTTTATTTTCACCACAGTCCACAGTGAATATGAGCTCAGCTCTGTTTCTCTCTCTGTCCGTCTACCCCTTTATTCTTCCCTCCCCTCTCTCCACGCGTGTCTGAATACTGTATGTCGGTATGCATGTATGCCACAGCTCAAATGTGTGTGGGTGTGTGTGTGTGTGTGGTAATGGCTAACGGGTGGTATAATTATGGGTCCTGGGTGTGTTGTTCAAAGAAGGGCTGGAAGCATTAGCTTGGGTAAACGTCTCCCTGCTGTACACAGGAACATGAGCTGGTTTCATTGCAAGCAGCTGGATGCCTGACGCTCCATCTCAGTGCTAGATTACATTTTAATAAATGTCGATCAGGATTTTTAAGACATCTTTTTGGCATCATCTCACAGGCAGCCTACATTACTTTGATGGTTTCTTGGTGAGATTCTGTCAAAGAAACCTACAAGATGCAAGTACGACGAGCAGTAACTCAACAAGCAGCGGGCCTTTTTACCCACATTGACATCACAAGAAATTTGCCGGTGTGTAAAGCACATGGTTGGTAAGACTACCAAAACACTGTATCTTAATCAATAACAAGAAAAACAAGATCATAATTTCAAATGTCATCATGCCAAAACAGTACATTACCAAATCACTCAAAGTTTTCAACATCGGAAGTATTGCCAAAGGGCCTTAGGCTCCAAATGCATCTGTATATAGGCCAGTAAAAAAACTGATTACTGCATCAGTAATCAGCCACTCTCCAACAAACTGGCCTACTTTTTACTTTTATCTAAGTACATTTTTACACAAGTACTTTTACTTGAGTAGAATTTCTTTAAAGCAACAGTACGTTTACTAGAGTATAATATTCTAGTACTCTTTCCATCCCTTATTAAAAAGTAGAGTAAAACAGAAGCTCAGGCTGCCTGTTGATGGATGATGACCATAAAACATTCAACCATGGCCACCTTCTCTCAGCCAATAAACTTGTTGACCAGTCGTGTCTCAGCTGAGTTTCCCTGGCTTATTCTGATTTATAGGAAATTGACAGCATTATCAGCTCCTCCATCGCTTTTCTTTCTGACCGGCAGAAGTTCAGCACGGTGAACTTTGGGCGGCAGAGCAAAATCTGTGCAAGTTCATGTGGGCGGCAACCACTGCATACCCCTACGGCCGTGATCGAAATCGCTTCCCGTCTGCTGCCTTCCCCTCATTGAAATGACTGGAAGCGGCGAGTTACCGCACGGCAGTGTGAAAGCCCCTTTATTTGTGGTGTGGAATGCCTACCTACCTACCATACCTTATACACTGGAAACTTACTGTAAGTCCTAAATAAGATTTAAAAATGTCACCCATTTGAAATAATTGAAATGAACATGCTGGAGTTCTTAATTAGACTGACAGAAATAAGAAAGACTGGCCATTGAAGGACAGATTGTGTTCAGATGATTGCGATCACACCAAAAGAAGTATTGTGAATTAGCTGTATGTGCAACCCACTCCTTTAGCCATCTGCCCAGGTTATATTGAATGTGTATTTTATGTATGTGTGCATGTATGTGTGTGTTGCACGAGGACACATGGTTAAGACCCCTACTGTTCCTCCCTCCCACCTCCCACACACAATCTGTCAATCCTTCCTGCTGTCTAATGCTGAAGAAACCCACTACACGTTCACACATAAACACACTTAGACACACTCGTCTGAAGCAAACATGACTAAAGTAGATTCCCGGGAGCTACATGATGGTCAGCTGAAGTCCTTCAGGAGATCATGATGAAACACGTTGCAACTTCCTGTCATACAGTCATGCAGAGCAGAATGGCCAAAGTGGCCTCCTGGTGCCACTGCCACTGTAACTAAACGGAATGTCTTACTGTCAATACTCCAGTTCTCAGTAGTGTCTCTCGCTCGCTCGCTCTCTTTCTCTTCTTCCTTTACAGCCTCCATATAGACTACAATGAGATCTCTCCACAACTCACCATTGAGGCGTTGATATCCATTTCTATGGGGCTATTTTGTTCAATGGATAACATTATGACAGAGTCAACATCTGCTTTGTCTTTCTGTACAAACCAATCTTTTGCTCCTCTCTTCCCTCCCGAGTTGCCCTGCAGGCACTGTGGTCTTGTCTTTCTCTCTGTCTCCTCTTCTTCTGCTCTTCTTCTTTAATTTATTGTGAATTGATTTCTAAGGTTGTTTCGCCACTGTCGCTGATGATAAGGTTTTCTTTTCTGTCTTCCTTTTTGTAAAATTGACCCTTTTTTGTTAACTTTAGTCACTGCTAATGTAACAAAACGCACTGTGATGATTCCAGTATTAATAAAAGTTGTACTTAAACTGTGTGCTGCTGTATGAAGTGGGTCTTTTTAACCAAGAAAGACACATTGGTTAAGGTCCTGAACCAACCCGCACAGTTCAATAGATACTGAGAGAAGTGAATGAATATGGGTCAGTGAATTGTCTGTATGCCTTCTAAAGGCCAATAGGGGGCAGAGGGGGCAACTGTAGTCAGTGAACCTAAGAATTACAGTAATAACAGTGTGACACGGACACTTTCACTGTGAAGGTATTGTGTAATAAAATCGGTGAGGAAGAGATTACATAAAACAGAATAGCTGTTTAATTTTATCAGCAACAATATTAACAAATCAGATATTGTAAATAAAAAAGGCACTTGTTTACACAGTGTAGTTAATGTTGTAGCAATAAATAAAGATATGATTTAATATGGCTGAGTCAGTGATGATTACCAATACTAAAAGAAATCAATAATATATTTAGAAAGGCATGAATTGGTTTATTTCTTACTAAATAATAATTTGGTGTAATAATGTGTGTGTAATAGTATGACAGCCTAAGACAGTGGGTAAACTGTACAGTATGTCCATCAGTATTTCAATCAGGAGAGACCAGTATGAGTGAACAAATATTTATTGACATGTGCATAGTAAAGATGAGAAATGTGAAAAGTCTTTGGCGATTAGACCCCATCGTGACGTCATCATATTTTAAGGGTTGGGTAGAGAAGCCGTGAGTAGTAGCCTATAGACTTTGATGAACTCGACCTAGACACTGAATGTGGTGAACTGGAGGTGAATGGGGTGGAGGAGGGTCGCAACAAATCCGCACTGAAATGACAGCTGACAGCGGCAGGAGAACAGATTTAAAGTGTGACAGCAGCAATATGATTGGCTGATAGAGATAATGGCGAAATCTGGTTGGTTAAGTGAGAGAGTAAACATCCATAATCAGCTGATTAAGAGAAGCAGGAAGAGAGAGAGAGGGATGTGAATGAATGAGGCATTGAGATAGTCCTGATTGAACATATGCTGAGCTTCATTAAAACACATCACACAGCTCTTCTCCAGTACACCATGCTTTATTCACCTCACCAAATGTTTGTGGCTTTGTTGCCTTCATCAGGGTGGTGTCTGAGGTTGTTTGCTGTTTCAGGTTACTGATCAGTCATGTGACTTGTAAGTCACCACAGATACTAAAAACAACATTTTCATTATAACTATTAAAAAAATACTTTTTTTTTTACGAAATACCATATTCACTTTTAGATGATACAGAAATTTACAAGCCAAATAATAAATGACCATGAATAGAAAAAAAAAATAATAATATTGCGGCCATCTTTTCAGAATAACATGTACAATCTTCCATCTTAACCCAGGAATGGTGAAAAGGATGAATATCCGTTTGACAATACAAACCAAATTCTAGTTGCAAAACTAATTTCCAATTATTTAAAAAGAAATCCTGTTATTTGTAAAAATGAAAATCCTATTGCTGAAACATTCTAATGTGGAAGGAATTCTGTTAGTTCCTGAATGAAAAGACTGACAACCTATTTTCACAATGAAGAGCACTGAAGCTTACACTGGTCTGCACCTTACTGAGACTGGGGTCTCATGCGTAGAAAAAATAAATTGTGCTGTGTGGCACAATGAGAAAAGTATATTTAGCTGGATTATTCTATCAACAATTCAATTTGTATGCAAATGTTTTCAGCTTAATACATTAATACAGCACTTACATGTTTTATTTCTGCTCTCCAAATGATGTTCTTTTCTCTGACATTTCTCCAGTCTATGCTGGATAGATTTACCTCTTCAGGTCACTAAATATTAATCAGTGTGAGAAGGGAACATGACTGTTGAACTGGAACATTGTGCAACCTGTGGTAAGTGGTTGCAAGTGGACACTACTTTGCTTTAAAGTGTCAAAAGTGAAGAAGGTGGGAACCAGTGTTTTTAACAGTTGCCACTATACTATTGCTATAGTCAGTAACTTTAATAACCCACCCGCTTCAAATGTTACCAATCGATTGAATGGGCGTTATCAGCGGTTATCAGCCTCATAGATATGGGTTAGAAGGGGCCTGCTACACCTACTAGTAGGTTCAGAAGGCTGTTATCATCTATTAACCGTTTTATCGAAACGGGTGAATAATCAGGCACTCTGTAATTGAAGAGAGTTTACTAAACCTCACATAGTCCATTTGGGAAAAAAGGCATTTATCTGCATGAAAACTAAGTTTTAATATTGAGATCCCTAAGATCAGTAGTGTAAATGTAAAACAAGAAACACATATAAATAAGACAAAAAAAAAACAAAAAAAAACAAACAAAAACAAAAAAAACAGACACAGCGTGATGGAAAAGCATTGTTTAATTATATTTTGGAAGTAACCAACTATACAGAGACTAATTAGAATGACAAGAATTGAGAAATTAAACCAGATCCTGCTAACACCTTAGTGGACATTACAGCTTTTCTAAGTGAATGCTGAGTGTTTGGTCTCCACTTCAATTCATTTGCCTTTTTTCCAGGTCATTGCCCATGACAAAGAGCTGCATATCACTCATAAAGGTAGAAGTGTGGGAAGTGAGGAGAAATTAGATGTGTTGTATTGCGTCCTGGTGGGGGCGCCCAAGAACTTTAACTGTCTGGCCATGCAGAAGCCTGTCTGAGGCAGACGGAGCAGTGGTAATACACGCTGCTTATATACGGACAGACCATTTCCATGCAGATATGTCAGACACCTGAGCTGTTCAGGAAGGAGTCAGACATGCAGCCAGGCTACACTTTCTTCAGACAACATGTCAGCTGATGTCCTCAGGTTGCCTGAGTTTCTGGTTGCTAAGAATTCACTCTATTGCGAGTGTCTAGTGTGAACACAGTATTAGAAAGGTAAACATAAAAAATAACCCTCCTAAAGAGCCAATAACTCCTCAAGCATGAAGTAGCACTTGAACTGACAAAACATTTTTAATTATCTTTTATTCTGTATCTGCTTCTCACAATTTATGTTCAGTTTCCTGCAAAAACCAAGGGAAGCTGCTGCTGCAGGCCATCATCTGCTGAGAATCAGTGAATAGTCTATTGGTTAACTGAACTAAATCATGTCAGCCTGTCTTGATTAAACCACATTGACAGATCAAGGACAGACTTCTTTTACTTAACACCTACTCCCACGTTACCAGCATGGAACCACACAAAGAAACTTTAATTAAAAATAAGTGGGCCACAATTAATCTGAGGGAAGCACGCTTCATTCAAACTTGCAGCAGCTTGAGACTGTAAGCCTGATGTACTGTCTTTTTGTGTGTGTGTGTGTGTGTGTGCGCTCGGCTGAAATGGTAGAGAAGTGAGCAGGAGTGTGTCCCTGCTGCTCTGTCTTTCTCATGTTGGGACTAATTAAATGTTTAAATGGTGCGGTTCAGCATTAGCACCACTAGTAGCGAGCTGCTGAATGACATACTGAAAAGACTCAGTCGTTGTTGTGGTTTATTAATAGAAAAGCAGCACACAGACTGGGGATAGGTGACTTAATTTACTATTCAATAATGCTGCAGCATCAACAGCTCATTTATTGCTTTTATAGTTTTTTTTTTTCTTCACTGTGAATCATTCAAACAGATCCACAGCATCCACTAGAGTGTTGGAGAGCAAAGGCAACACCCCTGCGAAGGAGGAAATGTATTGTTGGTTTTGGTTTTCTCATGGAATTTCACAATGGTAATAACACCACCTTTATCCTTTAAAAACATGATAAGATTTTAAGGATTCGTGCCTAAATAAGTCCTTAAAAAAACATAATCACGCCTTTATCTCCAGAAAGTTAGACTATATCGCAGGTTAGACAGCTACAACTCATGAAAGTTGAGCACAACCCTCCAGTTGGGCTTTCATTGTGTCACTGAACTGATTTAAAAATAGTGCTGCTCGTTTACCCACTGGTTTAGGGCAAAAATACATCTCATAGTTGCTTTCACAATATGAACCCCCTCAGTCAACAGAGACTGGCTTGTTACTTCTAAAATAAAACACGGTGAATGAGTGTTTATATATCTGACATATATAAACATATCTGTCACATATCTGACACTGTGACTGTTTAAATCGAGGCAGAAAGATTGTATGTTTCCTGCTACATTTTCTTAAAAATGTAGCTTATGTGTTTATTATATATTTATCTGTTCCTTCTATTTCTGCATTTATCTATCCGCATTATTTTCTTGTGTTTTGATGTTGCACTTTGAAATGCACAGTGTGTGAAATATGAATATATATATACTATAAATAACTAGCTTCGCCTTCTGCGTCTTTCCCACACACCTCATTGTTCTGGGGGGGGGGGGTAAGTGGAGTGCAGTAGGCATTTGTGATGTCCATTTTGTCTCCTTGAAGAATAAAGGTTTAAAGGCGTCCCTTTATCTGACACAACACACAATGACAGTAAGGATGAAATTGGAGAAAAGGACTCTTTGCTCAGTCATGAATAATGCTACTGTATAGAGGCTTCACATGCATGTGAAGCCTAGTAACATCATTTAACATAATTATTGTCATACTTCACACTCTGAACCTTTCCCACTTCCTTTGTTTTAGTGAGCAGTAATAGCATCTGCTGCTGTGTATAATTTCATGCATGGGGTAATTGTGTCATGTGTCCATGGTCAAAAAAGCCCAATTTTATATATATTAAACATTTTATTGTGACTTTGATGAAGATCTGATGAAAATTACTGGTATACACATATATATGACATATATAGGCATACTGGACCTTCGTCGTCATGGTAACAATAATAAACACGTGGTTAACGTTGTGTAGCGGTTGCAGTTTGGTTAGGTTTAGACACCAAAACTACGTGGTTAGGTTTAGGAAAAGATCATGGTTTGGATTAAAATACTACGTTAGTAAGTTAAGTTGAGTAAGTTATGTGACATGACTTATGTCATGTTAACATTAGTCAAGGTTGACTTTTGGTTTCACATGGGACATGAACAGCGGTCTCCTGGGTGAAAGTCCTGTGTTGTTTGACCCGTCCATCCACCCTGACCTCCTCCCTATGTGGAATTATTGTTATTATTATTGTTATTAGTATTATTATTGATAAAACAAATATTGAAAAGCTTTTCTGAAAATATGGGTCAGTTAACTTTATATTGTACAATTAAAGCCTAAGGCATTCAGACCGACAGTAGCTCTGTGGGGGGGGGGGGGGGAACAGCCCTCTCATTTATTTTAATGAGGCCAGTCTGCAATGTTTATATACTATTACTATACACTCATTGCATTCTTGTGAAAGACTTACTGTAACTGTATGGGATGATGTAGTGTTTCAAATCTTCCAGTCACAGAGTGGTTTACAGGATGGCGTCACTTTAAAAAGTTTATGACCACTGTCCACATGATCAGATGTCCCTCTTGGACGACATGAATGCTGGATGTCTAGATATATCTGCAGAAGATTGTCCGGGATGGATCAGACAGGCAGAAAGATTCTTTCCAAGGTGTGTTGCAAGAGAGGACATGAGGTGAGATGTGGATGAGAACTTGTGGCCAAATGCACAAGACAGGGTTGACGAGCACTGTTGTATTTCTATATCTGTAGCTATCCTATACAAGTATATATAGTGAATATGTATAGTGTTATACGGGCTTAGTAGGACCCCAGTGAGCAGAACGACAGACCAGACTGTGATAGTTCTTAAGGAGGTTTATTCAGAAACAGAGGCAGCCAGGAGGGGAGGGGTTCAGGGGTGAACCGAGACCGGTGTTGAGTCCAGGCAAAAGGCGAGACACGGTAGAGAGGCAAGAGGCTGGGTTGCACGGTGAGTGGAGGATCAGGCTGGCTGGGCAGGTGGAGGGCTCTCGGCAGGCAGGCTGGCAGGTGGCTTGACGGGAGCGTGGAGGACCAGGTATCCGAGGATCTGTAGCACAGGGAAAACAGGCGTTAGTAGGCACTTGAGAGATTTTACAAGAGAAGCTAGAGCCATAGTTACCATCCTGGGTGACTGAACAATCTGGCGATGAGTGAGGAGCAGGATCTGGTATTTGAAGCCAGGACAGGTGATTAGTGAATCAGCCACAGCTGCACAGGTGCCAAGTGGAGAATTGATGGCCCCGCCCAGCCAGCCACACCGAAGCAGACAAGGGAGGGGAGAACAGCCTCAACCGTAACATATAGTTTCATATTGCATTACTGGAATTACTTTAGTTTCATTTTATGCACTTGGAATTACTCTCTGCAAAAATGGCAACAAAAAAAAAAAGCCAAGTGAATCATATTGCAACATTTCTGATTAATTTCTGTGACATATATTGTAAAGTAGCACAATCCATGCAATAAACAAGTGACCTTATTTTTACTGTAATGGAATCTTGGTCCATGTTAAATAAATAAATTTAATATAATTTTACAAAGACAATAGTGACACTAATTGTAATGCTACCTGTTGTTATTTTTATGGTCATTATATAATGAGTGACAAAGTGTTACTGTTGGCAGACAAATTTTGTCAGTGTTCAAATACAAGAGTTGATACTGAGATGTGCATGAAGTGTTTCATTAGTGCATTTTGGGTGTGAGATGAACTGTTGTGCTGAGCTGCATGTCAGTAAACAAAACTGCATGAGGAGTTTTGAAAAAGTGAACTTGTATAAAGAAATGTGAGTTAGCAATTGAAAAAAAAAATGTAAACGCAGGGCTAATTTTGGTCTGAACGCCCACACTCTGAACAATGATTTTATAAAGCCCCTATATAAAATAGCCACATTTTATTTATATAGTGTCAAACTTTGTCAACTAACTTCTAGCTTGGCAATCTTCCCTTCGAAATAAAAGCATCAAAGCGGACAGATTTGAGAATGATAATTTCAAGATGTATTGCACAACATAGTACAAATCTTTCGACTTACAGTGGGTGGACACAATTAAAGGGACACCAGTAATCCACTACAGTATACAGTATGTGCAATATATATACTACTTTTATTTAACATGTTGTGTCCACTCCAATGCAACTGAAATACCTTACAATTCAATACAATGTATCAACACCACAAAATAAGGCTTCAAGAATCACCACACAGTTTAACCAACACAGTATTACCAAAGACTGAACCATACTCAACTGAATGGTGACTGACGGGTGCAAAGCACAGGTTTTCAGAACCTTTACTTAAGTAAAAGTAGCAAAACCTAAACTATAAAAATACTCCATTACAAGTGAATGTCCTGAATTCCAAATTGTACTTAAAATACAGGGGTATTATCAACAAAATGTACTTAACATATCAAAAGTAAAAAGTATTCATTATGCACCATAATGGCCCCTGTCAGTGTTATATTATCATATTATTGGATCGGTAAGTATTATTGATGTGTTACCATATCAGCATCACTTTAATGTTGTAGTTGATCAATGTGAAGCTAATTTTAACTACTTTATATACTGCTGGAGAGTAAGTTAAAACAATAGATAATATTAATAAAATAAATAAAATAAACTGATCAAATTGTATATAGTAACTATAGTTGTTACATAAATGTAGTGGAGTAAAAAGTAGAATATTTTGAGATGCCATAATGAATTACAAGTACTTAAAATTTGTATTTAAGTACAATAGTGAGTTGAGCAAAGGTACTTGGTTACTTCATACCACTGCTAATAACCACATCAAACTATGAATACACTTATAGCTACAGTGTTAAATAATGTCAGGTCAAGTATTTAATTAAAGGCCCTCCACACCCATAAAGGTGTTGTCAATTAACCTGCTGATTAGACCTCTAGTCAGGTGGATGCTGGGTGAAGTCTTATCAGAAAAGATCAGTGAAAACACCTCGTGGATGGACTATGGACGTGGGGCTTTTACGGCACAACATTTGGTGGTGAGCAGTACACATTATAAAATGGCACAGAAAATGTTCCATTCTTGGATGGTGTCATTTATGTTACCTGGTGCTGCTGGTGGCTGAGGCAGAGCTGGAGAAACTTGGAGCAGTGTGCGAACTATACCATGGCTTTCGGGGGAGCTGAAGCTAACATTTGCGGTAGAAGACACCTCTGGCTCTTCAGAGTCGATTAGATTAGTTGCTTAGATTTTTTAGTAAATCCAAATTTTGCGAGTAAGCTTCCTTGTTTTGTTTTTGACATAGGCCTATTTGTATGCTGACTACAAAACAGAGAAATGAATAATGGCGATTTGGAGCGCAGACTGAGTGGGACTAAGAAAGTTAGTTTTTTTCTGATCTTTGAGTTAAAGGTGGGGTAGGCAGTATTTTTTTGGCGTCATTGGGCAAAGAATTCCAGAATAACCATTCAGCATATTGTAAATTAAGTGTTCTGAAGGCAAACCTCTACTTCAGGCCCTCTTCTTGGCTCTGTTTTCAGGCTTCAGAAAATCTAGCCTGTGACGGGAGACTTTGGCCAATCACAAGTTATATTACTAAACTATCACAGTTTATTACAAGGTGTAGGGAGAGTCTGTCTTTCAGCACACATCTGTCCCAGCTGTTTTTCAGAACATGATACACATTTCGGTCACCCTCCTCCTGGTGTGACTGTAGGATTTTCAGTTTTTTTGGACCATCTTCCTGAAAACCCCTTGAAGGGTCCCAAACACGCAGGCAAAAAGACCACCAAGTTATTAACAATAAGGAGTCACCACAGGTTTGGATGGTGCAAACTGAGGATTTGATGGAGATACATAAAACTGACAGGACAAATGCATCGATCAAACTCATCCAGTAACACATTTGTAATGTATCGCTGTAAGTTCAAGTTTATCTGTAGTGCACAGTGTCACAGAAGCAGTTCAAAGTACTTTACAAAGTGATAAACCAATGAAAAAGCATTGCAGGGTATCTGGCTGCTCAAATACAAATAGTGGTAGCAGTCAGTAATCTTTACACTCCCCACAAACACATTAAACAGCAGTTATTGGTATTTAATTTGCAGTGTTCATTGCTTATATCCTGCAATTTGGTATTGGAAGACCCTCTATATCTGACTGTGAGATTATGCAGTTGCATATATTATCAATTGCATATTGATAGATCTGGATATGAATTGGGCCTCTAGAAAATATCAAACATTTTTATGGATTGCTTCTCTTTACCATCTCTTCCTTCCTTTTGTTTTTCTTTCTTTCTTTCTAATTTTCCTTTCTTTCTTCCTTCCTTCCTTTCTTTCTTCCTGTCTTTTTCTTTCTTTCTTGCACATGTTAATTTTACTGTGAGCTACCGAGATGCATATCAAATGTTAGCCATTGGAGACACCAACCTCTTAAAAACAGCCATGAGGACAAATTGATGACAGATGGAGAAAGAGCGAGTGAGGCAGAGGAGAGAAAGAGAAAGGGAGAAAATAAAGATAGTTTTGCCTGTGATGAAACGTAATTCTAATCATGGAGCAACGAGGCCACAGAGTGACATGTTTTGATTATCACACTGATAGGTGGCCTACTGTGAGACCTCACAATGAATCAGGCAGATCTCATGTTTAAATGTATATATTATTGAAAATAGAGGGAGGGTGTGCGGGAAAAAGAAAGGGAGAAATCAGTGGACAGAATAACAAAGCAAGGTTGCTGGAGATGAAAAGGTTGTCTGGAGTTTGGGTGTCTGAGAGGATGACAGAAAAACGTCGGTCTTCTCTGCATTTTGTGGCTCTCATCATATCCTAACATGGCTGTCAGGCTTCAGGGAGAATGGCGGCTCCTTCGTCTGAAGCTGTTGAAAGCCAAATCAGAAATCATAGTATACCTCAGCTCACAGCAAAAAAAACCCATCAAGAGCGTCTTGTCTGCATACGGAGTGGCCTCGAGGAAGAGTGGGGACGGGAGAGGAGGAAGAGAGAAGAGAAGCTTGACGGAGGAAAGCCTGTCTCAGTATATGACATGCTGTATGCTCTCACAGCATGTCCACAACAGAGTGAGTGACAGAAAAAACAATACAAGAAAGTGAAAAGTGACACAGAGATGAGAGAGATGACAACAAACACAAATATGCATAACGTATGACAGAATATAAACTGTCTAGTGTTCACTGATACACTAGAACTTGAACAGTTTGGAGATGTGACAGAATCTTTCAAATTATGAGTCCCATATATGGTGGCCTTGGTAGGACATCTCAGGGTCAGCTTGTCAGACTCAGCTCCACTTTCATCAGCCTCCCCAGACTTTGCTCAACATCAGTTGCAGTTTTAGCTTAAAGGAAAACTAGGATTTATTATAGCGTTAGTTTTATTTTTGTAGCTCTGGCCATATAATGAAACTGGTAATGCTTTGTTTGCCCTGTATACTGTATATGATGGGCAGTTGAAGGTTATTGTGTATACAACATACAACACACAGAGAGGCCCAGTGCTATGACTAAAATCTCCACCAAACTCTTAAGAAACATGTTTGTATGATGACATCATTTTCATTCATCCCTATTTGTATACTTTTACTCTGAATGAATGTGTTGTTGCAGTGAAGCCCTGGTAATAGAAGGTGTTGTGGCTACAACTAATTAGAGTTATTGCAGTAGCCAACATTTGTGGAGCTAAAATGGAAACCAACTTTTCTGCCTTGACTCTCACATTCACTAATGTGATACACTACAGTTTTGGACAAAGACCTTGCAGCAGCACTGGACTGTCCCCAGATATTCCACACATTTGTCAGTCTGGCTGGGGACAATCTGAGGGCAAATGTACAAACTTACAAATGACTTGGCCAACTTTCATCCCCATTCTTGTAGCACCTGGCACATTTTATCCTTTCTTTGCACTCATTTACATTTACAAACATTGGTTGATAAGACTAGACAGGCAGTCAATAACTCAATAGCAGGGTTTTCCCTGCCAATATACGGCTTAGGCGCAGCGCCTAATCATTTTTGCACCACGCCTAAAAAACATAACATTTTACATTCTATTTGGGGGTTACCAGCGCCCACTGCATGGGTTGGTTGGTATATCGTCGACGAGGGTCCATACAGAAGCTCTCTTTGACCAAAGCTCTCTGTGACAGCTATCCGACGATGTCACAGTGGGCTGAAATCACCAAAGATACATTTTGGTGATTAGCCAAATGAAACAAACATTGTCATGTATCTTCCTCCATCTCTTACCTTTTCCAAGCGTCTTAGAAAACAAACGGCATGTTTATCTATCATTTTAAACAGTGTGACTGTTAGCTATCGAGCTAGCTAGCTTGCATAATTCACCACAGTGAAGCATCCGAGCCCTCTCGATAAGTGAACTTTTGTCACTTGCCAGCCAAAAATTGGCTTAAACCGATCACTGTAGCACTGACAAAATGGTGTAAATCTCACTGAATGGGAAATCAATTACTTGACTAGAAAGTATACTAGCCCTACATGTAGAAAGCAGTATAATATCGCAGATAAGAGAGAATCATCTACCAGTCATTCCATTAGAATGCTGGTTCGGAACTGGTTGTTTACTTTGATAAGCGCTGATAAAATGATGTTCATCACACTAATTGAGTCAAATGGCTACGTGGTTAGCAAATAAGTACAAGAAGACTGTCTCTTAAGTTCTATGCCTGTGTTATAAATGTTAATTTTCTATACATTGTGAATCCATAACATGCAAATGTTTTCGTGATAGCAAATCTACCGAACACACTGATGTCATCGCCATCAGTTTATTGGCCTAAAGCAGTGGAAAACAAATCAATAATAGTTAGTAACATACTGATTGCATTATGTTTTGAACACAGCTGATGCACCTGGTGCAACTCACCAGCGCTTACTGTTGGATCAGGGCAGAGCAGAGAGAACTGAAAAATGGTAGGGGTAGGGGTGCCTGGAGGTCTGGAGATGGGAACCCAGGGTCTAGACTATAGGCTGAATAATAAATAATATATATATATATAAAATAAAAAATAAATAAATAAATAAATAAAAAAATAAAAAAAAAATATATATATATATATATATATATAATTATTATAAATAATTATTTAACTATGGCAAGTTTTATTTGTAAGCTTTTTGGCATGAAATGAAACGTCATTAATCAGTGCAAAACACAAAGACCAAAACAAAACATAGCCAATTGCTACAGTGCTGATTTCCCTGTCTGGTTATAGGTGTGCCCATCAATGTCTTGATTGCATGTGGTTGAGAGCCAGTGGTTTCCGAAATCAAATAACATAGGCCCTGGTTAATATGCAAAATAATGAAGTCTGCAGTAGATCAAACTGTGCCAAGGATGCGATTGGGTTACCTGATTACTGAACTAGAGAGAATTGTGTTTTAGTCTATACTGTCATTCCCTCACAAAACAATTCACTTTTGTTCCAACTCCCTCCTCAATCTTTCCAATTTTCCAATATTCCTCTGTCCTCTTTTCCCCCAAATTCTTGCCCTCCTCCTCCTCCACCTTGGCTCTTCATCAACATATTTTCATGATAGCGCTCTCTTTCTGTCCCAGGCAGTTTGGCTGTTTGGTGTTTGTCTCTTGTCTGTTGTGGTGGTCTGGTGTTGGTGGCTGCAGTTAGCCAGAAGCCCGCAGCAGCACACTCGCTAATTAAAGACAGCTAATGAACGGCAGCATTAGCATATCAATAAAGGCTCTCTCGCCTGGCTGCTGAGTTGTCCGTGATGCTGAGTCCATGACCAGCCACACAGAGCCAGGCTGCTCAGAGGAGGAATACGGCAATGCAGACCAATGGCAAACATACAGGTTGTATCAGGCAGAGAGCTCAGAACACTGATTAGAAAGAATTGTTTCATAATCTAGAATTACGCCTCACAGCAAGAGGGTTCTGGGTTCGCACCCGCCGGCCGGCTGGGGCCCTTCTGTGTGGAGTTTGCATGTTCTCCCCGTGTCCGCGTGGGTTCTCTCCGGGCACTCCGGCTTCCTCCCACCATCCAAAGACATGCAAGTTAGGTTAATTGGTGATTCTAAATTGTCCGTAGGTGTGACTGTGAGTGTGAATGGTTGTCTGTCTCTATGTGTCAGCCCTGTGATTGACTGGCGACCTGTCCTGGGTGTACCCCGCCTTTCGCCCAATGTCAGCTGGGATTGGCTCCAGCCCCCCATGACCCTCTGAGGTTAAAGCGGTATAGAAAATGGATGGATAATCTAGAATTAAATACCGATCTCTACACCCCTAAAAAAGAATCAGTTAAACAGTCAAATAGCCTAGTGTGAAATTCCTTTAGGCACTGTAGTTGTTAGTGGTAGGTGACATGATGTATGACGTGACCTTCTCTAATCTCTCTCTTACATATTGCTGCTTCATGCACATGAGCAATATCTAAATACACCCTGAATATCCTATCTGAGCTTATTGCCGTTTCTTGTGGCTATGGTAATTAAAGAATTTAGTGTTGTGTTTCATATGGATGATTTATCTCTGGTGCCATACAAGGCTTAGTTAGGCTTAGTTAACTAGAAAAAAAGGGGAACAAATGTACTGTTTTGCACATGTTGACCCCATTAACATCTAGTATTAACATGCGATCTGTATCTGAAGATGTGATCTCGATAATCTGAACATTTGCATTTACACCTAGTATTACAGTAATAAGTGTTCTTGATAACTTAATTCTGCCCAAATTTTAATCTAATCTTAATACGTAAATTAGGTCGATGCAGTTGACAGACTTGTCAACAAACATGGTACGTCTCAGGTCAAGAGAGGTGATGCCGGATCTCAGGGGACTGCTACCTGCAGGGCGTCACATGACAGACAGAGATGTCTGTAGGCTACTTTTCAGTAGTAGACTGATATTACTTATAGCTTTTTGCAACCAAATCCTGTAGTTCCAGGAGCTATAGAACCAAAGAAACTAAACTAGGAACTAAAAGTCTCCTTTGTGTTTCCTGTTTGAGATACTACCGCAGTTGAAAAACCGTGAAGATTAGGCTAATTAGTCTGATAGCAGATTAAAAAGCAGAGGCATTTTAGATGCAATCTTTACACAAGAAAACAACAAACCAGACTGATTTGTGCCTTACAACCATAACTTAGTTATGTTGTCAAAGTTTCATCATAATATTTATTCTAGTGGCACCTAGTGCTCAGTTTATGTGTGCAGAAGTTGTAGCAGCTGCAAGTTTTGTGTTTGACCAATCAAGGCGTGGTCATGTGACCCACGTCTTACATGTTGTAGTGATCGCCCCCAAGAGTCTCCCTAAGCTGCTGAATAGGTTCTACTTATTTTTTTATTTTCTACAGGAAACACGCTTTTGACCAGCAGCTTGAGATAGCAGGAAGAAGTCGGGTTACGCGACCTTTCAACATGTTGGGTGGTCACACTGTACAGGTTGCATTTGCACGTGGCTGAGATCTGATTACTGTGTGAGCCAGAACATGGTCGATGTGATTGCATTCCCTTTGCAATGTATTGTGCTTGCACCTTTCATTACGTTTTCCTTATTCAGATAAGATACATTGTATGTACCAGGTGTCAATGGGTGTATTTGTGTATTCACAGTCAAAATTACTAGAGAATTAAGGACTTAAATACAGACATGTAGGAGTCGAGAGTGATTAATATTTTAGTATTATCAATAGCAGAATCATTTCAGAAACCAAATTACAGAAGGAATGTCAAGAAGAAGTCTCATAAAAATGAATAAAAAGAAAAGCTTTAGTTTGCCTGTAGTGCTTCCTTGCATTGTCCTTGTGTTTTTCCTTGACATAAAATAATGCAAGAGCTTGCATCACAGAGTATATAGTCTCTCCTTGATGCAAGCTTTTTCACTATGCTATTTCACAAAGCCATTGAGACTCATCGACGCTCTATGTGATCCACTTCTCTTCAGAACTTAATGTCAAGAGCACAGCTGACACTCTGGGGACTGACACTTTGAACCTGCATTTGTACTGCGCTGGCTGAGCCTTGGCCTACAGTGAATTGTGTTCTGATCTCATGTAAGCCTATTCACAGATATCTGTTGTCTCAAACAGAGACTTTTCCTGCTTGTCTGGTTACTATCTCACTTGCTCCCTTCAGTTACTGTACAATCACATGCATCTCATAATGATCCAATCAAATCATGTTTTGTTTAATACTTTATTAACCAATCAGAGGTGTTGTTCCATTGCAAAGTAGAGAAGGTTAACCTGAAGAAAATACTCAGAAGTGACTCCATCCTTCCATTTGTCCATAAGATATAACCACTTATCCTTGAGGGTCATGGGAGTACTGGAGCCGATCTCAGCAGACATTGGTCAAGAGGCGAGATACTGTACATCCTGGACTGGTCAGCATGCTTTGGTGCCCGAGGCTATCTGCATAGGGCTGGACTGCTGTAGATGAGCTCAAAGCCAAAGAAAATATGTCCATACTAGTTTTTTAAGGCTCCTCAAACTCAGTTGGTGGTGGTATGAAGGAACAAATGGCTATAAAAGAGAAGAGTAAACATATAGCTCTCAGAACTCAAACAACAGAATTTATGGGTACAGAGTCCATCAAGCCTGGTGGAGCATGGAAGCCAAGTGTGTGACTGGTCTGGTCAGGACAGCAAAAATTCATTGAGAGTGGCACTTTATTTCTTCTTTTCCACTGGTCCCCTTTTCTTAAGCCCATAGAGGCTAATGGCTGCCAGGACAGTGAACTACAAAGGCTGACCCAACATCCTGTGGAGAGGACGAACAGTTTATTAATCTTTTAGTTGCATGATTCTTGGCGTAAAGCAAGAAGGGTAAAAAAAAAGATAAACTGTGATGATAAAACAGTGAATTAATTAGCCACTTTAATTGTGTGTTCTCCAACTCCTATTCTCTGCGGGCATAATTAAGATGTGTTTATTTGGACACAGTTTGCTCTTCAAGGAGGTAACACAGCTAATTGGTATTATACTCAAGTCATGCATACATTGCAATTATATCAACTAGCTGCTGCTGCAGAAGCCACTGTGTAGAGCTGGCATCTCCAATTACTGATTTAAAAGATAAAAATTAGGACATATTTTAATGGATTTGTAAATGCAATAACATTTAAAGGGGGGAAGTTGTGTGCGGTCTCTTGGGAGGAGGAAGGGGGTGGAAAATTCAATTGCCTCTTTCACCCACAATGTACTCCCCCAATCGGTTCCACTGATTCTTTCAATGAGGAAGTTTGGGTGGGTGGGATTAGAAACTGGTTCAATTTCTACCTGATGATGTTGCATAATTATACCCTTCATTAACAGATTAAACCCAGATCACCACAAGGCAGTTTTTTCTCAGATGTTCTGCGGTGCTAAATCTTAGCCACACTGTGATTATTTAAGCCCAGCGTGACACCGCAGCTTCTGTTTTTCTGCAGATAATAGAGGATCAACTTTTCACGTCCCTTCCTGCCCTTCCTTTCCTGAAATCATAAACATTTCTTTCCCCTACAGTTTATTAAAAACCTTGAGTCATTTTGGGTGGGCGTTTTTTGGAATAGGCTGTCAATCAAAGGCAAGAGAGGGTTTATATATGGAAGAAAGAAAAGGAGCACGCTGTGTGACATACTAGACAGAGTATTCCGGGCTTACCTCTGTTCTCGAAAGAGCATTCAAGTCGCAGTGAAACGTAGAGGGTGCTTAGATTCTGCAATGTGACATATATTTGAGTGAAACAGAGTGCTGCAGGGATGAGGTATTTTTGTAGACCAACCTGGAAGTTAGCATCACCCTGGTTCCCTTGACAAAAAGTCAATGGGATTTTTCCATTGGATTTTGGATTATTGCAGAAAATAAGCTCCATGGCAAACAAAAGTTTGTGATACTTACACGTTTTGTTCAGCAAGATAATCTTCACAAACACCACTTTTATGATTTGTGAAGTGTAAATGCAAACGGCAGAAGTAAAAAGCTAACGTTAGGCTATAAACAAACTACACCACGGTCGCATGAACGTCACCACCACTAAGCTTCCAACTTGTAATTTGATTTTGCCCGCTTACCTCTTCTACAGAAGGCTTTTGGAAAGTTTGAGTTAGAATAGTTAACCCAATTTGTACCATAGACTCCTGTCTCATAACTTTCTGCAAACCATTCCTCTTTCGTGGAGCAGTTTGTACTATATACTATATAAAGGACAGCTGAATTACATACACACCTCCCTCTCCTGCATTGTTAGGAGGACGGGCAGGTTAGTTAGTAACCCGAATCCACATGATTAAATGCATTTATGTGCCACCAAGTTCAGAATGAGCCATCAAAAATAGTTTTATATTTTACAGGTAGAGAAAAGGCATTTTGATATAAAAACACTCCAAAAATTTTTTTTGATGGATATTTGGTAGAAACTCAGATATATTTTTTATTTCACTGTCTTTACATGACCTCAGTTGACCTCTGTCCACCACCAGTGAGCCTTGATCATAAACCTCCCACCCACGCACACAGCTCTTTTCTCCTGGAGCGACAGCTGTAATTGACACAAATAACACAGTCACAGCCTCACAATAGAAACAAATAAGCCAACTAATTAGAGCACAAATCCCACAGAAATATCTGCTGAAGAGATAATTTGTCAAAACTCAAAATACTTCTTGTTATTTGCTGTTTTTGGCTTGAAAACAAGTTTTTTTAGCTTTTGTTGCTGAAATGTGTTTTGACTCTCCCTTGATCGCTCGTCGCACCATCTTCAATCACTGAGCAGTTAAAAATACAATTAGGTGGAGAAGGGGAATTGGAAGTAGACGTTCCCATGCACATTGCTTCAAAACTGATTACCGGTGGTGAGATTTGATTTTTGAAAGCTAGAAACCTCGGCACCTGCCTGCAGAATGATTGAGCTTTTGGTGTTCATAAACAATACTTTCAGCAACCCCCCCAAGATTTTATTAGGTTCAAAAAAATCTCATGAATCACAGCATTAAGACAGGCTTTAAGAGCTTAGTAGTGCTCTGTTTCATATATCTGTGAGAGTTATGTGAGAGTTATAATTTGCTGGATAGATATTTTATCTTGATGTTCATACACTATTGGTAATTTAGTCTTCTGAGACAATATTAAAAGAAGCAACGCATTGATGATTTATTATGAGAACTGAAAAATAAAAAAACCTCTCTAGAGTTTAGCCTGTAATGTATTGACAAAATCACAAGGCTTCTTCTTGAACAAGGGGTTTCATTTTGCTTGATCTTTGCTTTCAGAAGAGTCTGAGCCTGATTTTAAAGATTTCTTTTTTTATAGTTGCACTCTGAAGGCTGTGCAATGTAGTTTTCAGACAGAAAAAGAGGACTTAAAGGAAATAATAATTTTATAATGCTTGGAACTTATGTTTAAACTCATTGCAAGCGCATAAATAAATATACTCTTATTAGTTTATAGAGGTCAACTGAACCAACAGTGAGCTTGGAAGACGCAGCTCTGTGTTATCAACATGGCTGGGTAAATAGCAGTACCACAGTGAAACAGGGATTCTTTCCTCTTGAGACTGGTTTAATATTTAATGCAAATTTAATATCACAGACTTTTTTTTAAAACTTTTATACAGTTCCAAAAAATAAAATCCACAGTTCAGATTGAAGAACCTGCTGAACATATTTTAAATGAAATGGCTTGATGGAATGACATCTGGATAGCGATAGCAACTGTTTTAAAGCTTTGAACGCCCCAGTTTGAACATCATAGCTCCTCTCTCTTCTGACATATCTTCTGCTTCATCTCCCCACAGCCTTTGTCTCGCCGCCTATCCTCATTTCTTCAGTCGACCCCACTCCCACCCCTCCCCTCCCCACCCTGCCCCAACCACCACCACCACTGCCGCTGCCGCCTGCTTTTTTGGAGAAGAACAGATATTGTTCCCGCCGATCTGTCTTTGTGATAACGACCAGACAATACTGCAATGTTTATTACCATGGTAATGAGGAGACACACTTAGAGAAGATAGGGAAGAATTTTATTAATCGTTGCCATGGCAACTTATCTATTAGCTGTATAAGAGTTAGGAAGAGTTGTAAATAATTTTTTTAGGAGATTCATTTCAAAAACATAAAACAATGGAAGAGGGGAAGGCGTTTTGCTCATACTATGATTTATTCAGAGGATTTTTCAAAACGCCTTCTTTTCTTTTTTTCCTCGTATTTTTTTATTCTTGGAATGACAGTATGAGATTAATTGTACTTAACTAGGAGAGCAGAGGGAACCAGTGTCTGAAGACTTCCAAGTGAAGGACAATAAAGATCGGCATCAGTCTTTATGCCTGGCCCACTCTGCTCTTTAAGAAAAGAGCTCTGCAGCCCCATTGTATGTATCATTCCTTGCACATAATGCTCTTACTCCTCTTTACAGATAACACCTCTGCTCTTCTTTATCTCCTCCTTTCGTCCTGTTTCAACTCCATTCACCTTTCTTGTCCTATCCTGATCCTTTCTCAGACACTCCTACTTTGTCTCCTTTCCTCTGATCCCACCTCTCCTCGCATCTCTCATAATCTCCTCTCCTCTTCGACCTCTTCTCCCTTTCCCTCCTTTCTTTTATCTCTCATTTCCTCTTTTTTTTCACCTCACTCTTCCTCTCCTTTCCTCTCCTCTCCCCATTATTGTGAAGCCTTGCCATGCCACATATACACTCCTACTTTTTTGCTGATCTTTTTAATCTTCTTAACCCATTTGCATATGCACGCTGTAATTTTCCTCCCAGGTTGCATTTAAATAATACAAATCCAGTCTATATTTGTCAGCTGTGAGACTATCCTATATTTATGAATATAATTGAACACATTCCAGCCTTCAGAAGATGATGCCAAGGGGGGCGTAAGAACAAGGAGTCACATCTGGAGGCCCACTTTTCTCAACCTCGTTTATTCTCCTCTGAAACCAAAGCATCACAGTGAGAGCCAGAGTTCGACGCCTCACTGCTCAGGCCCCATTCATGTCTTTTCTTTCAATTTGTTGTTGTTGTTTTTTTTTAGGTTTCTTCTTTGAATAAGTTTCCATTTCCATCACCAACAGAAGTACGCCTTCCTTTCTTCTAAGGTTTTGCATGTATCAATGTGTGACACTGTCTTCACTTCCACAAGGTTCATTAATTTGGTTTCAAGGGTTTTTCAACATAGCAGCATCCTCTTTCTCTCTGTTTCTGTTTCCCTCTGTCTCCTCCTCTGTAAGTGGGTCAGATTCACAAACTAATGAACCACTTTTAATACTTCATCTGCAGTTCCGAATCAGAGTTTTCATCAGCGTGATTAATCAATCAAATAAGTACCCCATTCTCTGATGACATTAGTGATATCAAATGCAAGGATGTAAAAATTAAATGTTTTCACACCTCACACATATGTGTGTGTACTCTCTGTTTATTCTCTCTCTCTCTCTGTATGTGTTTGTGAAATCTGAGAGGAGGTGGAGAAAGCATAACCCTCAGAGATTGTGATCTGATATGTATCCTTTGAAGCTGTGTTCTTGTAGTAACTGTGGATAATTGATCCATGCCTTTGATTCCAGCTCCATGTCTGTCCACGGCTGAAGTCGTCATTTCATGAGATGTGTGCGAAATCCACAAATTGAAGTGAGACGACCTATTAGAAGCTTTGAAGCCAACATGATGATGATGCCCTCAAAAGAAGCTTTTTGAGATCTTTTTGAAATTAAATCTCCAGCATTCATGGGGCTCCTACAATTTGTGCGCACACGGTCAGAGGTGTGCACAAACACCCCACAAATTGCACATACATACATCAAGACAGACAGATGGATAAACACTTTAAGGGACGAGGGTGAATGACGTCTGACGTCAGGTTAGTGCTGTGCCTCACGACACAGCATTGTGCTACAGCAGAAGTAGCTCCAAGACCAACTTTTTTAGTGTTACTTAGTCTGATGCAAGAATGTTTTCTGTATTCTCATCGTTCCATCTTTTATATTTTCTTTGAGGTTTACTCATACGTAAGTAGTCAGAGTCGGGTTCACCAAACTGTCTCAACTGCGCAAACTTGTTGTTAATTGTAATGATGTAACATTTTGTGAACAATCCGATTCTTTTCAATGGCTCTTTGGTATGAACGAAGGGAACCGAGTCGTACTTGGTGAGAGCCATTCATTTTATCATTGTGCCCAAATTTTAATTGTTTATCTATCTGATTTGCACTAAAATCTGTTTTGCACAAAAGTTCATTTTACTTTTTATTGTGCCAATAAAGTTTTCTTACAACAGTTGCTGAACTGTATGAGTTGCTGTGCTGAAATATGCCAATAAAAATCACAAAATCTAAATACATCTAAGTACATGATTTTACGTCAGGTCAGGACCACTAGTGAATTTAGTTCATACCAAATCCCTCATGTGTGCCACTTAAGAATGAATCGGTTGATATGAGTGGTTCTTGCCTGAGGCCAACTGTCAAGGTGTGTTCTAGTGGTGAGATTTCACACGTCAATGAAAAGAGACAAGTTGACAAGAATATACTGAAGGCAGTTAATGAAGTAAAGTCAAAAATCTTCCAATTTTTCAGTCAAGCTTCTCAATTTGCTCAGAGAAAAAATGAAGGAAAATAACACACAGTCACACTGTACAGTCTGTTTGTGGCGAATAAAGACAAACATTTCACTGGTCAAATATGCAGTAATAAAACAAGCCAAAACCTTGCTTTGAATTCAGTATGAATGCACTTTAGGAAATGATGTTATCTGTATGGCACACTTCCATAATCTCACAAAATGCCTTGTGCAAACCTGTGCATCAAGAAAGCTGATTGGTTGATCCAACTCCTGCTGGGAGGCAGGTTTGAAAACAGAGAAGAAGGAAATAAAAGTAAACTTTATACAACGTACAAGTGTAGAAGAAATAGCCATGTGAACATCTCTGAACGACCCCTGCGCACGTTTCTCTACGTGCAGCCGACGTAGCATGTCTCAGCCTTTAGTCCTCACCTGAAGACCCTAACCCCCAATCCAAATGAGGCTACATCTACACTAATATGTTTTAATTTTAAAACAGCCTTTTGTTTTACACACAAGCGTTTTGTCACCGTTTCAGATATAATCTCTACATGCCTGAAAACGCATACACATAAACATTCACGTGCACTGGGCATGCGCGAGCCGGTGTAAACAGGAAGCAGATTGTCTACTCTGCTTGGTTGCTTATAATTAGTTGCAGAAAATACTATGAACGAAGAACAACAATGGAGAAACGTAAGACCAGAGATTTCTATGCTTGGACCGACGACCAGGTGGAACTGTTACTGAAAGTAAGTGTTGTAATTCATTATTAATGTTGAATTAACATCAGATGTTGTTTGTTTTCTTCCGGGAAAGGCACACGTGATAGGGGCGTGACGAATCAGGGAAAAACACCAATCAGGAAGCGAACACGGGTGTCTACATCATCGTTTTAAAACGTCTCCGTTTCCGCCCGTCCTCACTAAATGCGGATTTTTCTAATTAAAACTGGGTCAGCAGCGTTTTAAAAGGTCTCCATTTTAGGGGTTATAAAACACTGGAATAGTGTAGACAGTAGGCGTAAACATAGAAAAAGTTATGCGTTTTAAAACAAAAATGTATTAGTGTGGATGTAGCCTGAGACAGACAGGGCTATGGTGAAAATGATACTGGTGGCAGACACGATGGTGCCCAGAGTACATGTGACTCTACAGCAAGGGAAGACAAGACATGAAAGAGGATTCAAGCTCATAAAAAGTGTAACAAACAGTTTGGTTTGTGTATCTGACTGAAGTGTGTGTGTGTGGAAGAGAAAAGCAATTCCTCTTTAGGATAATGCTTTTAAATAGATACACAAAATATGTTTGATCCAGAACATGCACCAACCTAGTCAAGGGAGTGGACTATGTAAAGATTTGTACATTCTTTAGCTTTTACACATTCTCATATACACACAAAAACACACAAGCAAGAGGGTACACACACATATTCATACACTCAAACACTCATACTTGCTGACATGAACGCATATTGACAGACACAAACACAAATACATCCATACACACCTACAATGCCTATTGATTCAGTGGGCAGAGTGGAGTAGCCCCTTGACACTGATCTATAGTCAGCGATTCATTACTCCCTCTAATGAGTGAGGTGAGATGGCTGGCCTCAGAGCAGCTCCCCACTACACCACTGCAATGCTGCAGCAAATTATATCCAGTGCAACTCTCACAAACACACTGACACACAGACTGAGGCGTAAACAATCCTTCCATCACCTTCCACATTATTTGCTCTCTTTATTCCCTAATCTCTGTCTCTTCTTTCTCCCTACAGATGCACACATGCTATCTGTGTTGCAAACCATGCATGATGATGCAGCCCTCGCCTATTGATCATTATCGAGAATGCAGTTATGGGGCAGTTAAGCTGGCGATCGTCTTCAGAGAAGGTGACTGGTGATCCACATCCTCTTCATCTGCCTGTAATCACTCACAGGGAAAATCAACAGATGAAGAGACACAGAGAAGGAGAAAAAGAGCACCTATTCATTTATTGAATCCTTAAGGGCTAAGTAGTCACACACACCTACACACACAAGGTTAAGATACTACTAAACACTGACCTCTTTTTAGCTCTTTTTAGATTGTTCATTAAAGATGAAAGGTTGCGTGTTTGTTCAAAATAAGGGATTCAAATTCAAATAAGACATCTATAATTAAATAACTATGTGTTTATATTTGTTGGTGGCTCAGGATCTCAATATGCTAAATTCATAAATTCAGGCTGTCATGCCTCTGATTACATGCTACACCCCCATGTAAAACAATTGGATGATACACACCAACCACTGGCAGTAGATGGAGATTACACAGCAGGAACATTGCACATGTACTAATCATGCATAGGTAATTATGTGTAAACTAGGATTTGGCAGGAAGATACTGGCAGCTATATTAACGACCCATGGGCTCAGCTTTGAATAAGGAACAAGCATGTGCACCGCTGACATTTCACAGCAGTCCAATTTTTTTAATGAGTATTGTTTTGCGCTGTGCTAAAGTCAAACAGGCTTACATGTTACAGAATAACATTATCCCCACATGAGGTGGGTTTTAAATTCATTGTAGAAAGTCACAGTGGAAAGACAAAATATATTCTTGAAATATTCTTACAGGGCAACTGGGGACATGGTGGAATTGTCAAAAGGAAAAGAAAAACTGAAAAAAAACAAACGTTTTACAATATCCATGTTCGCATCACTCCCCAACCTAACCCATAGATGTATCCAAATTGTAGCTTTTCTTAATTCATCCAGTTGATCTAGTATTTATTCTCCCAAAAAACTCCAACTATTGTACCAGAGAAAAACAACTTGTTATTGTGCTGGATCTCTCTTCTGCACATACGGGCCTTTTCCACTACAGGAAATGAACGGCCTATAACCTGAACTTTTAAGAAGCTGCAGGCTCTAGGTTCTGCCATGTGTTTCCACTGTGTCTTATAAACAAGGACATTTTGGATGTATGTCACTGAAACGGCAACAATGCTTCAGATATACGCCATTAAAAAGGCAACGCCAGGTCAAACACCATCGTTTTTATGAGCTGTTTGGTAGGGGAGAGTAGTGAACCCACCCAAACCAAAAGTGGCAGAACCTGTGATAATAGTTATCACACATTACATCACAAGTGCTCTCAGTTACTCTTACAATATTTAGCTGTAAATAAAGACTATAGCAAACATAACCTGGTTCCACACCTCTGAACTGCTGCCCATATCTCTGATTTTTTTCAGCAGCTGAAATAGATCTGGTGTTGGAACAACTGAGCCAATAAGAGCTTTGCAGGCAGGATTAATCGTCCTGTGCCAGAGCCAGAAAAATGGTGACAAAAATGCCATCAGTGTGGCACATGGCGATACAGCTGTACAGGTTGTTATAGCTCGTTTTACTGATACCACAACTCTTAAATCAGCATATTTCTTTAACTTACATGCTTGTGTGTCGACTGAAAATGATGTAGATGGGACGGATACCCCAATTACCACTGACTGGTTACAGAAAACAGCTAAAACAAATATGAGGTCAGACTCAGAAGCGCAGCTTGTGAACAGGCAAGGCAGGCAACTGCTTGGGGCCCCAGGCCATTAGGGGGCCCCTGAGGGCTGGCAAACTTTACTCCACAGCAATGCCTCAAAATGTGCAGTGACCGCAACCCCCTCCCACTTCAACAACCAATGGACGATTTGTAATGACATCTCAGTAGGAAACCTCCCTAAGGGGGCCCCATGTCATTCCCATGAGTTGAACTTGCATGATTTCTTTTTTTGTTTTTTTTTATGCATGAACTTTGCTGGTTTTTTATTGTTCTTTATATTTTGAAAATTTGAAATTAAAAAATGTGTTTTCGTACATTTTTCATTGGTGTCAGATTATTTATAACATAATTGTGATGAACGCTGGTTGGAGGGGCCCGCTGGGAATTTTTGCCTAGGGCCCCAACAGACTCTAGAATCGCCACTGATCAGACTGAAAAATGACATGGAAATAAAATGGCAATTCAGTCTTATTTATTAACAAAGAATCCACACAGAGTGTATGAAGTGATTAAAATACCAAGAACAGTAACAATTAACAAAGATGGTGGCACAGCTAAGGTCACAGACACAACATAAGACAGAGAGAGCATGTCTGATTAATTCTGTATTTGATAAATCCTTCCACTGTTGAAGTGCATGAGAGCTAAAAGCATATTTTCCCTGATCTGTGTAAGAGCACATGATTCCTCATTTAATGAATCGCCCCCAAGCTTTGTCTTTTAATGACACTACATAGTAAAGGCTCGTGTTTCTGAGTTCATAGCCTTAGGATAGAAATGTTCAAATTTACAAAACTGATTGAACTAAGATCACAAGAATAAAGGAGGATCTAAAGTGGATTTTTTGCTCAAAGGTCTTCATAAGCTATGGGGAGGGAAATTTCTTGAACAGGCATTTCTTTTACATGAGATAAAAAGAGAGCTGAGAAAATGGATTGTGACATTTATTGAAATTAGAGGTATTCCAAGACTTACTAGGCACTAACACGCTGTTTGAATAGACTAATTAAATTCTACAGTGAATTCAAACGTGCTTGAATGATCCCTTACAGGAACTTCTCTCTTTTGTTGCCCCCCCTACACCGAGGTCAAAGGGTCAGCTACACAACATTTTTTCCCCGAACATCTTTCATTATGCATGCATGAATGAGCATGATGTAAGTTATTTGTTATCATCATGGAGGTGATTTACTCAGCAGTTATGATTGGTTTACATGTTAGCATGGAACTAAGGTGACCATTTTGTTCTTAATTGGTTCTCATCAGTTAATTTGTGGTGTCAGTGTGTTATGAATAATGATCAGTATTCAATATTTCACTCTTTCGTTACAGATTTCATCATGTTGCATTAGATATTTTGGAGCTAATACTTGCTTAACACAGTAATAGACTAATCGTTGACTGTGGTATAACTATAGTGAGTGTAGATTGATGAGCCAAGGGAGGCCAAGACCTGATGAAGGCAGCTAAAGGCAATGCTTCTTTGAAAAACTTTTCAAACATCTGAATCATGACTGAAATATTGACCAACCACGGTCCAGATGCATAAAAGGTAAGGTTAATGACTAAAACTCTGTATGCGCCCCAAGACAGAAATATGATTACTCATTCTTTGCATGAAATGTATAAAGCTGTGCATATGTATGGGTCTATTTTATAAATCTCTATCATTGCAGAAACTGCAGAACTGGGAGCATGTGCATAAACCTGGGTTAGACAAGCCTTCAGTCCGCTGTTTGCATATCAATACTTCTGCCTGCTCTACCAGCTTTTCAATGCAAAGAACAAGAGTAGAAGCAGCACAACCATTACACATGGCTGTGGCTTTTTATAGTGCCCATATTATCATTAATTCATCACATGTCCTTGCAAAATCATCATCAGCAGTGACATTTCAATCATCAAACACCAGAAAACGTATCAGTGATTTAGTCTGTAGCACTCATATCAAAATAGACTTTACACATGATTGATCACACAAAAGTGATTCATGTGCCTATGATACTGTAGGCAATTACACAAAAAAATCGGAGGATTAGTGAAATTCGCTTACGGCCTAAAGAAATGTTTTTTTATTATTAGTCTCACCTTATTTTTTTTTTTTATCTTAATGCAAGAGCGTGGTCTTTCAATTTGAGAGCATGACTTGTTGATTTTGTCATGCTTTCCCTCAAAACCACGCGCTCGCACTCAAATAGCCCCTGCGTGCACTTAGATCTGCTCCCCTTCTGCTCAGACTGTATGCTTGCAATAAAGCCGTGGAGGGCGGGAGTGGATGAACCCGGTTCAAAAGTAACCGCCCGTATGGGATGCTCTAAGAAGTAAAGTGAATGCGACCGCAATGGTCAACACTACACCTGGCTGGCATTCTATTGGTTGGGGAATATTAGCAAGGTTATTGCACAAAAAATCTGAGAGCAGCCGTTTCACGAGCGCACAGGAGCAGCCTGAGTGCGAGGAGAAGGTCTGAAGCTGGAGCACAGAAACAATTTATCTGAGTGCAAGCATACAGTTTCAGCAGAAGCAGAGCAAATCTGAGTGTGAGGGCAGAGTTTTGAGGGAAAGCATGACAAAATCCGAACGTGAAATCAATAAGTCGTGCTCTCAAGTTGGAAGACCACGTTCTTGAAAACAACCCCATAAGACTGGCTCTAGAAAAACATGTGTACTCTCTGAAGTGCGCATTTTTCTTTATTTGTCATTATTCTCACCACATGATCTTTTGTTTCATAAATACCAGTTTTTGTGTGGGAAGTATGCATGTTTTTTGTGCATACATGGCATTTATACATCTGACCCTAAGTCTTACACCCTTGATCCTATCAATAATTGTTACTCTCTTTGTTGTTAACATTAATGATTCAATATAGCCAACATTATGGCATATTGTAAATTACCATTATTTTTTGTCCTTTTTTTTTTTTTTTTACTTAATGGACGAGTCATGAGTGATTCTATAATTGGAACATCCATCTGATCAGTTTTTCATTCAATTACATAGTTAAAGTGTGTGTCTATTTGTGTGTGTGTGTTTGTGAGTAAATACTATTTTTATGATTTATTGAGCCAGCATCAGGATGGGAAGTGGGGACAGTACAATTGTTGGGTGGGTGGGTGTTTACTTAAACGTGAATCATAGAGTGGGGGTGGTGGAGCAAAAATGGTCATTGTTGTTTGGAATGCACAAACAAATTACCTGTTTTGTAGTTTCGGTATGAGGACTTGACTCAGTGAAAAAAAAGCTCTTGTCATCTTGTGCCAAGGCTACTGCAACTCGCTCCTGGCTGGTGCTCCTGCATATGCCATCCGACCTCTGCAATTCATCCAGAATGCAGCAGCCCTGCTGGTCTTCAACCTACCCATGTTCTCCCACACTACACCGCTCCTCCACACCCCGCACTGGCTACTGGTGGCTGCTAGAATCCATGCTGCGAATGGCTCAGGCCCATCCTACATCCAGGATATGGTCAAACCAAACACCCCAGCCCGTCCACTATGCTCTGCTACTGTCAATCGCCTTGCTACTCCCTCACTACGAGGGGGGCCAATCTACTGCTCAACAAAATCACAATTGTCTGTGGTCCTGGCTCAACAATGGTAGAACGAGCTCTGACATCATCAGGACCACAGAAACTCTGCACATCTTCTGTCGCAGACTGAAAACTCATCTGTTCAGACTGCACTTTGGCCAATAAAAACAAACAAACAAATAAACAAAAAAACTATTTCTCTATTTCTTATTGTTTCTTACTGTAGCATCATATTTGCACTTGCACTTGCATGATTATGGCAATTTTTGGGTTGTATCCACATGGTTGAATGCAGTTATTGTAGGTCGCTTTGGATAAAAGCGTCAGTTAAATAAATAAGTGTAATGCAATGGGAGACTGACGGTTGCTGTTCCTTAATAAATCATGTCAGAACAAAACAAGAGTAAAGAAATTTAAAAATAAATACTTCTAGACACACCAGCTCCCACAAAGATTTAGATACACAATGCGTGACCTTACTCTCTCTCTCAAACACACACACGTACACACACTAACACCCAAACTGAATATACTAAAACATAGGCTGAGTTGACATTTAAATAAAGCCTGGCCCTGTCTGTTCAGATTGTGTCTAGTTTTCTGAAGCCCCAAAACCAAAAATGTTCAGAAATCTTAGGTAATTGAATTTGCAGTTTAAAGAACGTATGCCCAGCTACTAGCCATGCACATGGCAATATTTTGTTGTTTCATATTTATCTGGAGACAAATATGGACTGTATTTCCAAACAGAAACAGACTTCATGTTTTGGTGTCACTTCCTTAGACTGAAAGAGCAAGAGCTGTTTTTCGACATTTACTGCGGTCATGTCATGCTCTCGGCATCACTTGACAGTTCCTGAGTCTGCCCTGAGATGTCTCAACCCCAGCTGCATCTGCATCTCCCCGATTACTTCCCAGCTGCTTCTCAAGGCTTCAGAGTGTTACAAGCAGTGTCTCTGGCCACCCTCTGTCAGTTTTACAAGTTGTCTTGTTCTAACCTGTGAGTCTGACAGCCTGAAGTTCTAATTTACAGTACTTGCAAGTTTTTCGGGCTGACGCCTGTTTCTTCTGTTGCCTACCTCTGTTCCCCTGGCTGTGTTAGCTTCCTGATTATTTGGAGCCCCATTTGGACTAGATTTATTTCTCCAAGGGAGGTTGGGTGTTTTTAGTATTTGCATGGCCCTGTGTATTTACACACGTGTGATTTCTTTACCTTACCCTAGCTATACTTTTGAATAATTTTAAAAATGAAGATCACATGGTTTTGATTGACGAGTACAGGGTAGTTCTGTAATGATAAGGCTCTTCTGTGAGAAACCCATGTGACCGTCATCTGCTCACAGTTACAAAGAAGCTGATGTAGTCAAAGTGTTTAGAGCAGCTGGTTCTGGCACATCTCAAATCCTGTCTTCCCCCCAGCCTGGACCCCCACCAATTTGCCTACCGCGTGAATAGGAGCACAGAAGATGCAGTCTCCATAGCGCTGCACTCTGTCCTCTCACACCTGGATAATGTCAACACATACGCCAGAATGCTGTTCATAGACTTCAGTTCAGCATTTAACACTGTCATCCCCTCCAAACTAATCACCAAACTGACAGCTCTGGGCATCAGTGCTCCTACTTGCAACTGGTTGTTGGACTTTCTGACCAACAGGCCTCAACGAGTTCGGTCAGACCACCACTGCTCCTCCACCCTCACCCTAAACACCGGCGTACCACAAGGCTGTGTGATGAGTCCGTTCCTCTACTCCCTCTTCACTCACGACTGCAGACCTGTACATGGCCCTAACACCATCATCAAGTTTGCGGAAGACACCACAGTGATTGGCCTCATCAAGGGCAATGATGAGTCAGCCTACAGAGAGGAGGTGGACCGCCTGGCTGTGTGGTGCAATGAGAACAACCTGCTGCTCAACACCAATAAGACCAAGGAACTCATCATGGACTTTAGAAGGAATGCTGACACACACCCATCCATCCATATCAACGGTGCGGCGGTGGAGCGTGTGACCAGCTTCAAATTCTTGGGGATC
This sequence comes from Macquaria australasica, assembly GCA_005408345.1. Classification (NCBI taxonomy): domain Eukaryota; kingdom Metazoa; phylum Chordata; class Actinopteri; order Centrarchiformes; family Percichthyidae; genus Macquaria; species Macquaria australasica. The sequence goes on from SEMN01000271.1 coordinate 487,820, forward strand.
CACATCTCGCAGGACCTCACCTGGTTGACTAACTGCTCCTACCTGGTTAAGAAGGCTCACCAGCGCCTCTTTTTCTGAGGACTCTAAAGAAAAACCACCTCTCTTCAGACATCCTGGTGAACTTCTATCATTGCACTATCGAGAGCATCCTAACCAACTGCATTACAGTTTGGTATGGGAATTGCTCTGTCTCGGACCGGAAGGCGGTGCAGAGGGTGGTGAAAACTGCCCAGCGCATTGCTGGAGCCTCACTTCCTGCTATTGAGGACATCTACAGGAAGCGTTGTCTCAGGAGAGCAAAAAACATCAGCAAAGACTCCTGCCACCCAGCACACGAACTGTTTGCCCTGCTGCCTTCTGGGAGGCGCTACAGGAGCCTCCGGACCAAAACCACCAGGTTCAGGAACAGTTTTTTCCCATCAGCTGTCTCCCTGCTGAACTCTCCCCCCCCCCCTCCCCCCCAACACACACACACACACACACACACACACACACACACACACACACCCACACACACACACACACACACACTTACCAATCCCCCTGGACCGAACTGAATTGACTTGAACTGACATCACTGCACTATTAAGTACTCTCTTTTAATCTGCTTGCACTAATAATACCATTGCACTACTGTACATTCAAACTGCCCATTCTGCACTTATATACTTTCTGTATATACTGTAAATATTCATATATCATCCCATACCCTGTAAATTTATATTATGTTATTTTACTGCTTATGCACTTCTGGTTAGATGCTATCTGCATTTCGTTGCCTTGTACCTGTGACATGTTCAATGACAATAAAGTTGAATCTAATGAATCTAATCTAATATAGAGATCAGTATCTTTATATGAAGAATGATTCACATGACTACTTGTATGTGAAAGGGGTCACTAGTGACAAACCCATAGATAATTACCATCAACTTGGCTCTGTGGAGCTTTGTAGCTCTTTAGTCTCTGCTCGAAGTTGTGGTTGTATTGTACTTCATTGTTTTGAATTCACTCTCAGCACTGTCAGTTTTCAATTCAGTTTTATTTATATAGCACCATATCATAACAAAGTTATCTCAGGGCACTTTTTCATATAGAGCAGGTCTAGTTGTGTTCTAAAAACCCACTGTGTGCTAACAAATGCACCAAACTGCAGACAGACAAATTTAGCAACGAGTTGGTGAACATAGAGGAGCATTTAGCAGCTGAGGAGCCAAATATTTCCCTCAGGAGTTGGTGGAGCCCAAAGTAAAGTGAATTTATGACCCTACATTTGTGAGATGACCAGAAAAACATTTTCAGATGTGCAAATAAGCAATTGTTTGTTGGTAAATGGTAACAGCTTTGTAGATAAATACCAGTGGCTATTACATATTTCATTAAACAACATCCAACTGACCTCATCATATTAAATGCAGTGGTGAGGGTGTTGTAACTAACTTAAGAGCTGAATTCTAAACAGTATGTAAGGGGGTAAGTGTAGAGGCAGCAGTTTGTCTATAAATTACATCTGCAGAGACAAACTGCTTCAACAATCCTCCTCCTATAACTCAGAGACAAACTGCTTGCTTCTGTCTCTACAGAAATAATGTACTAACAAAGTTTTCTATATGATAATTGAGTGTAAATTTCTCATCAGAGCAGGTGCAAAAATGTTCATTATTTATGTATTGTTATAATTTCTATATCTGTTGTTATATTTGTATTAAGCACCAATTAAAGAATAATATCAGCATCATCCACCTGTCTCTTAGAAATTATGTTTTCATACTACTAATTTGCAACGGCAATAACGAAAAGATGTTTTAAATTAATGTTTTTAATGAACATATCTACAAAGTTACAATCATACTTAATGTAGTATCTTCTAAACGTTGAAATGTATATATAGCAAGTAAATCATCATCATCCCATGGTTATGTTTAGGCACTCAAAACACTTATATTTTTTTATGTTACTTGCTAATATTGAAAAAGTCAACTCTGACTTCAGTCACAGGACAGTACATCTGTAAAAAACACAATCTTTTCCTTTTAATCTTTTCCTAAACTTGACCAAAATCTTTTAGTAGCCTAAACCTGACCACATGGTAGGACTCGGGACACAAAACTCTGGCATCAGCATTCTGTACATTTTCTACATAGTATCTATCCAGACCATCTCCCTATACAACTTATGTGTGGCAGGGCCGTGTTCAGGGAGTGGCCTGGGGTGGTACAGGTCACCTCTGAAATCTGACTGGCCACCCCAGGTGCCACCATTACCCTAAACTATGAATGGCTATCTGGGACCTTAGTTTAAACCAATGTATCTTGGTCTGAGTTTCAAGAGGCAGCTAGCAGCTTTGGTGGCATTTCACTGTAGCACATTTTCTGTAAGAGAATTTTACTGTAGATTTAAAGTTTTGCGCAATTTTGTCAATACAATATTTTGTCCAGGAAGGCTTATTTACTTTAATTTGGTTGGTACTTTATATGGTGACTTTTGGAAGTACAATTTATTTTTGAGGACTTAAAGAATAAACTATGGAAGCTTTATATTACATTTGTGTGGTGCCACTTTGTTGTGTTGTGATTGGTATATATATTTATCTTCTAAATTAAAACCCAGTCCAGCCCAAAAAAGTCTGGACACGCCACTACTGTGTGGTACAGGAATAAAGTGCTTCCTAGAAGAATGGTAAACCTGCAGATTTATTTGACATTGATGCACAGAATAGACACGGTGGTGAATGGTTGGTGATTTAGTGCGGAAGTGCTGCTTTATTCATTTTCCATACCCATACTTACCCTGCCAGTGTGTTGATACAAACCAGAATCCTTGATCTATGAGCCCACTTCTCTTAAACTCTAAGCTGCCTCTTTGTGTGTGTGTGTGTGTGTGTGTGTGTGTGTGTGTGCATCTACCTCCTTCTGTAGCTTTATGATGTCTATGTGTCAGTTCTACTGGAATTTGGGGCTCTTTGTGAGCAGATTTGTACAGCATGATAATGTTTTGTGGCTCAGACTAATTGGTCCAACTATGGGCCAAACTGAGTCCCAGAAGGCCAAAGCCTGAGCTACCAATACCATCTGCTTTTGGAACACCCTCTCAGTTTGGATGAGCTTATCAGTCTGCCTGGGGGAAGACATACATGCACACACAAGGCGAAAACCTTCATCTTCAAACATTCATCAGTATATTAATGTATTTATGAAGCTGTGTACCTTCTGCCATAGCCGTGCTCCATTCCATAGCTCACGAATCAGACTGACACATTATGTATTCTGTACTTTCTATTTATGTTGTATGTTGGTGTATGTAAATGTATCTTTGTTGTGGAGGCACAAATAATGCACACTCCCCTTGGGAACAATAAAATCCAAGGTCACATATTACGCAAAATGCACTTTTTCATGGCTTTCAACATAAATATGTGTCCCTGGTGTGTCTAGAGACCCCCAAAGACCATCCTCTTTCTTTTTCTCTTGCTCCATCTATCAAAAAACGTGTGTTCCAAAAAGCCAGTCAGATTTGTCTCCCTGTGAGACGTCCTACAGGGCTTTGTTGAACATACTACCGCCTCCAGCTAGGTGACCATCCCTGCTCATGAAAGACCTAGAGAGTCTACCTCACTGTCCGCCAGTGTTATTTTCTCGCTATGGCCGACTCAAGCTCAGAGACCAACGTAACACGAAAATGTCGAAGGTACGAGCAAAGCATGCAAATTGTTCTGTTGTTGGCTGCAAGAATTAACACAAAAGTCTTCATTGACTCCCATCATCTGAGGATGTGAAGACCCAGTGGATTAACTTTATTTCTGAAATGTGCCCATAAACAGGAGCAAAGCAGGATTCGGTCTGTCAGAGCTGACCAATCAGGGCAGACTGGGCTTTGTGTCTGTTTTTCAGACAGAGGGTTACGTAATAGAGAAATCTGTGTGCTCCTGCAAGGTAAGTGGACACTGCAGCTCAGACTGCACATGCGCACAGCGGAGACACAGTACAAAACAAAATAACATGGATTTAAACTTCTTCTCTTTCTCACACACACTGTGACTTCTTTATTATTTCCAAGCATCTTGCAGTGTTTTCACATAAGCAGTCTTCTATTTGTTCAAGGATGCCTTTAAATATGAGAGAATACAACACCCAAGACGTAGTGCAATAACTGTTTTAATATCATCTGTTGTGTCAAAGCTGGTAGATTTTTATGAGCTCTGTTCCCCTACCAATTGTTTTTGGACCCAGCTCAGTTTAAAAAACCCACAAACGTAAATTATGAAGCACATTTTAAGGTAAGAGCTCTCTGGGTTTTTACAGTGGAGGCTGCTTTGAGCTGTGTCCTTGTAAGAGGCAGGCATATTATGTGTGTGTGTGTGTGTGTGTGTGTGTGTGTGTGTGTGTGTGTGTGTGTGTGAGAGAGAGAGAGAGAGAGAGAGAGAGAGAGAGAGAGAGAGAGAGACAGTGAGGAAGAGAAAGTGTAAGTGAGACTTATATACGCTCCAGTCAAACGGCTCCAGCATTGCCATGCAATGCACACAGGGAACGTCTTCAAGCTTTTGTATGATCCTCTGATTTCTAAGTAAAGGTCTCGCCTTCTTTATTCTAAGCAGTACAGTAGCATCCCTAAATAAATCTCCCTTGTCTGTATTAATGCAAGAATAATTCACAGAAATACTATTTCTTGCAAGCTCAGAGACCACCTATTGTTATTTATTTTAGAAGTACATGGAGAACGGGATGTTTTACAAGCACTAGTGTGGGAGAAACAATAAAGGATAAAGACATCTTTAATCCTACAGGAATAGACTTCACTGGACTTCAACCAGAAAAAAAATCATCTCTAGTTCAAATAGTGCTCAAAACTATGTGATCTGATTTTTGTCTCAGAGTTTCTGCTGGTGTCAAAATGTGTTTTGTTGTGATTGCAAGCAGAGCGTGTGTTTGTTTCCAGACTGCAACGGGTAAGAACATAATCTACATATTTATAACTCTGTTTGATATCATTAATTTTATCTTTGATGTATGCATTGGTGTGTGTGTGTGTTTCTGATTGATGTGCATTATGCTTCATCTCAGCATAAACTGTGAGTGAAGATTAAAGGAAAATGGGGATTCAGCAGAACGCGCTTCGAGTTGGTTCGCACGTAAGCAAGATAAGTGAAAACAGAAATGCACACACACACACACACACACGTGTGCCGGGACTGAATCTTTTTCACATTTGTTTAATCTGGCTGATCTGTTGATCTGTGTTTGTTTAAAAATCAGAAGCACTGCAGATGTCGGATAACCCTTGGCTTCTCTCCCTCTGTGTTTCTCAAATTTAAATGAGCTTCATCAGCGTGAAATATTTCAGCATCTGTTTGCCAAAGAACAAACATGAGGACAGTCTTGAAGAATGATAAATCATTGAGCAAAATGCCGTCATAAAATCACAATCAATTAATCAACAAGCAATTTATTATTATTTGTCTCTCCTGTCTCCGGTTAAGAAAAGAGGTTATTTATCTTTCTGTTCTGTTTCTACCTCTCTCTCCCTCCCTCTCTGTCAATTGGCATCTTAGTGAAATCTGCATGCAGCAGTATCCATCATATGTAATCATAGTATGAAATCCTGACTCGAGGGCGGCCATATGAGCCTTATCTAGACAGAAACACAAACACAAATTGCTTTTTAAATCAGAGTCCTAACGCAGTGTTTTTGTTATGAATGGGGTATGATGCATTAGCAGCACGCTTAGACAGCAGCCAGCATGTTTAACCCATGCAGCCTTCATCACTCTGTTCATTGTGAATGTTTAGCCTATATAACTAACTAATATTAGCCTAGATTAGTGTGCAAAGTCTGAAGAATAACTTTTTTAAAAATGTATCTATGGTATCCCTTTTATTTGTATGTAATTATGGAAATGTAAATCATTTTCAAACATTTAAAAACATATATTGTAACCATGTAACCATTTAAGAACAGTAACATTTCGGGCATCCGCTGTGCTGCTGTCCAGTGCTTGAAGTGGAAAAAAATAATTGCCAGTACTCCCCTTGTTCACATGTTGGCATGTGTATCGTCCAGTATCAGCAAGTCATTAAGCATTACATTCTGAATTTCTACAGTAGATAAAAGATACTAGGAGATATTGCTTATGTTCACAACATACATTTATTTAACCAAGGGGACAACCATTTCATTATTAGTTATCAGGCCGGAATGCCCTAAGTTCCTTGTATCCCCAGCGAAATCCCTTAATGTAATGTTACTTAGACTGGCTGCCAACAGAGAAAAGCAGGCAGGTGAGAGCGGGAACAGGTGAGCGTCATGTAGAGAACCTGATACAGAATGGGCAGAAAAGAGTACCGGCAGCTTGTAAGCAGTGCCAGTGCGCAAGGAAAAGTCACGGTACACCAAAGAGTAAAATGTAGAAGTGCTGGTACTGCATACTGGTGAGTACACTTCGAGCACTGCTGCTGTCACACAGTAAAGTAGTTCCTGCTAGTTAATATTTCAGCAAAGGAAAGAGTTGCAAAATTGCTACACGACCACACAGTATGTCTTTCTGCATGGATACCAGCACCAACCCCAGAGCCGATAGGAGGTTGTAGCACCAGTGTGGTTCAAAATGTCCATGATAATGAACTGTCAGAGGATAGGACTCAAACCAAATGAATGAAAGATGAACAACACCTGGCTTAATGTCAAGAGAGGGAATCTTGGATGGGTTTTTTGTGTGTGGAGAAAATGTGTTCTACTTGCTGAAAAGAAACCAGGGGTACACCTTGACACTGACAGTGCTACATTACACAAAGTAACTACAGTAGTGCAGACCTATAAAAAGGCCTCAGATGCTTGATACTGTAAATGCAATAGAGAAGTATTTACTTTTTATACAAGAACTCCATTTTCAACAAACATCAGCCTCTCAAATTTGTGCAGAGTATAAATATAGGCTAATTAATACTTCTGACTTTCACAACCCTGCATCCTTTTACAATTAAAAAGCCTTTTAAGTTCAATAAACATAAGCCAGTCTACATGTAAATGAGTCCTTATTTCTCTTATGGAAAATGTAAAAACACTGCTTAAATCAATCAATAAAAATAACATACTGTATCTGAGCTTGGACCACTCATGTTGAGTTGGCAGATCGTTTTAAAAAAGGTCTTCACATTTTGAAAGTTTCATAATTTTAATGGCATATAGGATGTTCAGTGTGTGGTGCTGTTGCACAGCTACTTAGCTGATCATGACGTAGGCCTAGTCTGTCCTGGAAGAATTCCTTAAGGCACGTGATGGTTGTCGGGTATTTTGCAAACTGGTGAAATACATTGCAGACAACTAAACCAATAACTGAAGTGAACTGATTCCCAGAAAACTGGTCAATAGAGTTAACTGATATAGTCTCAATCTGGGAAGCAAGTCAGCCCCACTTTGTTTTTTAATTAAGAAACAGCTGAAATGCATATTTTAATATGACAAGGCAGGGTGCTTTTACATTTATGCTGTTTTATGTTCCTCTAATAGATATTTATGATCATTAAAAATATAAAAAAGAGATATAAAAAAGAATAAAAGACCATGTTATCGCTATCCAGTAAAAAATCTTGTATCTCCAAATTTGATGATTTTCACATTTTCACATGCTCATCTAAAGGTTCATAAAAGCATCTTATCAAAGCCCACTGGGTTATGTCAAAAATGCTATTTATTCAGGCTTACAAAACACAGCCTTTCTTTGCTTCTTAAAAGTTGACATTTTGTTGATACAGGGTTTTCTCCCAGCATGTTAAACTTTTGATTACAGACTGCACTCAGGTCTCTAAAACATACATTTCCCCAGACGAAATACACAGAATATGACCTCAGCATAACCTGATTATTTCTGTGTTAAAAGTGTAATATTATACAGCTATAAAGCTTCAACTCAGGTTTAAGTTATGCAGGTTTTTACATGTAAATAAGGCAATTCAGTGTAGCCACTCTCTATTCATTCTCTGCTTTCACCTTTTCTGTAGTTATTGAACCTGCAGACAGAGCTCCTGTCTACACTCAGTTGTGTATAATTAATTAACAGATGGAGCTATTTAAAGCACATGCTACTGGAATACAATAGTTTGGGATAATGCTGCACCATCCTGTGAATTAAGAGGTTACATTGCTTAAAAGAGAATAATAACACAATATTGTTGTTATTGTTTTAGCTTATTCCTCACTGACATGTTTGTTATTGGTGCAAAAACTCCAAAAGTGGGCACAGCAGTGTATAGGGGGTCTTTTCCCCCTTGATTGGTTGGTTGGTTGGCTGGTCGGTTGATTGATTGATTGATTGATTGATTCATCAGTGTTTTGTTTGTATTTTTGAAGCCAGCACCTTGTGACCATTTGGAACTGCCTCATATGTATGGTACATTGGCTGCAACAATTCCAAAGTGGAACTTGGGCAGATGTGTATGCCACAGCACACAAGAGGTGGAAGGGAACCATCTGTCACTGAGATATTAGTTTTCCCAGGAGCCATAGCGAAATGTAACATTTGGGCTCTGCTTATGACTTATAAATATAATTGCTCCACGATTGATAGCGCACTCTACTTGGACACTGTAGGTTTAAGGGCCATGACAACTATCCCACTTGTTTCTTTCCCGACATTGACCCTTGAGGATTATAAAGTGAGCTTAATTCCCATGCAGGTATGCACTAATGCATAGTGATGGATGGAAGCATGTGATGTTAATTGCTAACCCAATTTACTGTTAATGGCTTGCGTCTGCTTTGGATGGCCTGGAACCTGTGTACTGCAGCTAACTAATATTATACCTGACTTGCATAAAATGTTGTTGTCACATACATCTCATGTTAGTGTGAAGCTCCAAATTAAAGTTGCTCAAAACTTAATCATTAACCTGCGGCACACAAAAGGGAACTGCATACGAGGTTTTAACATTGTGACTTGGAACGCTCATGTTTTATCAGTAATAAACACCTTCCTGTATGTACCTGATAGTGGAGTGAAGGGCAAGCAGGCAGTATACATACCTCCCTCAGGCATACAGTGCTCGCACCGGAGGCCATTAATTACTGATCCTTTACCACAACAATTAGGAATTGTCTAATGAAATTGGGATTCAGATGTATACCTGCTGAGTTGTGTGTGTGTGTGTGTGTGAGCCTGTCTTAGTCTTATCTTAATGCAAGTAGACTGGTGGTCTGATGGGAGGATCTGTAAAAACAAAGACACTCATGAATAATGCAGGAATTGTGCACACAAACACACACACACTAAAACACACACATGCAGGACCTGTAATAACACCCTCACAAAAAATGCATCAGGTGTGTGTTTGAGTGAATGTATGTGTATGTGTGTGTGAGACAGAGAGGCTGAGAGAGTTTATGTGAAGAGTCCATTGCTGGGTCCACTTTCTTCCCAGAGGGCACTGGGATGTTTTTGAGTGTGTTCTTATGGAAATAAAAGGGTTTAGTTTAGGGTGTGTGGCAGGTAGAGGTACAAAGGAGTCTCTCCACTGAATATTAATGACAGTCATACAGTGCAGAGCGATGAGTCTCTGTGTCTGTGTGATCAGTGTGATATCACAACAGCACGCTGGCTTCACCGCCACAGGTTTGGGACTGTGGGATTGTGAAGAAGTTGGAATTTCTGTAATTTGTTTTGGCTTTAAATTTTACAGTGAAGGATCCATTTTTAGGTTTATGTTCCCCAACTCTACAGTGCAAGACAAGTGGGGGAAATATCTGGATAGGTAAATGGCATTAGAATTGTAGTATTGCAGCTAAAAGAACATGTTTAGAACTCTGTTTCAACAATGTGTGGCTGATTTTAAGTGGGGTTTTACTAGAATTTTTTTTTTTTTTAGCCTACATCCAGTAACTTTTGTTAATACAACAAGAAAGCATTTTATTCAATGAACAGTAACCATTTTATGCTTATTCTCTTCCAAAACTGATAACTGAAAACGTGATAAATTCTCAAATAATTTGGCAATATCGATGAATGGCCACATTTTCTTTGTTTCCCACACTGCACGTTGAGAAACCAGAATGTCCTCAAACGACAAAAACCTTCTAGAACCTGAAGCAGCTTATGACGCTTCCATCAGGAGCAAAGGAGGAAATAGTGTGATGTTGCCGTAGAGCTACAAAGTCCGCAGAGGGAAGGACGTCAGGGTGGTTGGATGGGTCAACAAAATGTAGGACGTTTCCTACCGTCAACATTGGTTTCTTGTAACCACGACCACAGTCATACCTTAATTAATTAGTGGTTTTTTATCATTACGACGGTTCCATAACCTTAATAACCAAAAACCGCTATATGACGTTTTGTAGGGCAATTACTTTGAGGAACTTGAGAGAAATACAATGTGCAAAACGGATTTGCCACCATACAGTACATACAGTATTATTATTATTATTATTATTATTGGGTAGCCACAGATTTGATCATTTGCTAGTACATTTGTCATCTAATGAACAAAAGAAGAATTAGGTTTAGCATTATTGTTTGTTGAGGAATGACAAAATAATGTCCATGTCTTAAATGGCATACATTCCATTTATCCCAGAAATTACAAGTATAGACCCTAAGACTCAGCAGTCAGTCAAACAGGTGGATGGTTTTGCCACAGGTAATGTAGTAATGATGTCATGAGACTTTTAGTGAAGCTTTTGGTCAAGGCACCATAAAGCATATGGAGCCCAAAACAAAGGTGTAACATGGGTGAAACGGTTCAAAGGTTTTCATGGCCTTATATCAGCTTAAATAATGTTTGTAGCATGCTGTTATTGGCTCGTGAGTAAAATTTTTCTTTTTGTATTGTTCGAATATTTTTAGTACATTCGTAAATTTGAATGTGCAGACGAAAGTTGTCTTTGCCCATAGAGTCCATTAGCACATGCTGGCAATGGAACTAAGATTAAATTCATATCCTTCAGTGCGCTTCTGTCAGTAACACTGTTTTAGCACATTCAGTACAATTGCACAGATTTAATCAGCAGATATTTCAAGTGCTGAAAGCAGTGCAGAATATTTTCTCCTGATACTGTACATTCAACAGGACAACATGAGATTGTGATATTGTGAAGTTGCACATATAAGAGTCTAAACACAATAATATATTACGTGTGATGACAGTTTTAGTGATGCTGACTGCGGTATGGGGAAGCATCAGGAAATCTGCTGTTACTCCAAGGCACGACACTCCTGAGGACCATACAGAGAAGAGGCACAGAATATAGAAAGAGCAAAATGAGAGGAAGGCTGGAAGTGGCACAGAATAATAAGAACAAACTGAACTTAAAGGCTTGAAGGACGCATATAGTGTATGTCTGTAAAGGGTGAAGTTGTGGCCCAGTTCCTGAACCTCAATTAGATTAGTAAAAATGACTTGCAAAGTGCTGTTATTAACATATAACAGCACAGTAGAAATATGTACTGCACAAGCTAATGATCATTTTAGGATATAAGGAATCAGGTATGAATAAGAAGAACTACAGATGGACATGGCTTACCTAAAAATGTTAATACGTACAGCAGTTGCTATACTATAAGTGAGATGTTTTTTTCTTTTAGTATGAAAGTATGAAGAAGTATAAATAGCCTGTAACACAAACATGGTGTTATGCATGAAATTGAAACATGACCCAGGATAAAAACAGGATTGTTCCTGTGATTTTAAAGTGGTACATTTACATAATGACTAAGACTAAGACACATACAGTGCCTTACTGGGATATGGCAGATTGGTATTATTCTGGAAATAGAATTGTTTACATCATATCACAGATATGGCATAAATATAATGTCTAATTATCATGTTTCAGTAGACATTTTGCTCCCCTTAGTTACTGTTGGAACACTTTCCATTCTGCATGGCATTTCTGCAGTTTGCAGTCATAATGGTGGCAGATTTAATGGTCGAAATTGTTACTTGTTTTATTAAACAATGGGTCCTTGATTTCAGACAGAGGTAGACGAAAGCTGCTTCTCATTTCAAGCCGGTGACCATCAGTTTTACCAGGTGAAATGACAAGTTAGCTAGCCAATCAAGCTAATGTTAGCTCCATTAAGTTTCTTGAAAACACTGTTTCTGGCAGATTTCTTTTCAAGTGAGTTGTTTTAAAACAGAATGTTATTCTTGTATTGCAGTGTAGAGCTAGGCGGTCCTAGTATGATAAGGAAACAAAGTAAGACTGTTATTTTTATTTCCTTGGACAAGCAAGACCGTCGTTGGATTTTTGCTTTATTGTTTGTGTTTTCAAATAGTATGTTTCACTTTTAATGCTACAAAAGAAAATGGTTTTAGGATGTGGAATGAATGTGTTCAGCAAACGTAATCCTATCTCGGATAACGAGTTTAGCTTCCCCAAATCCAATAAAGGGCATGGCAGAACCGTTAACGGTAACCTACACGCTGATATAGCAGCATCTGGGACCGGCTTCCACACATTAGGAAAGTATGACATAGTGGATGTGCTAGTCCTGAAAATGACTTTTTTTAAAACATAAAATGTAATGATTTGCTCCTTGGCCTTGTAAGTAGTGCTGGGTTAGGTTACAACTGTAGGTAGTAAGTTAGTTAGCTCGGCATGCTGATGTTTGCAGCTTATATTAGCACAGATGAAAACACATTCTTTAATTAATTCCTCACACTTTTGCTCTTGTGTTTTTAGTTTTGGAAAGGCTTAAAATTTACACCACACTCCAAGCTCTTTAAATACTGAGTATTGCTGTTATAACAGCCTCACGCGCATCGCTTCATCATGTAGAGAAATCCAAAGCTTGACAGACACAGTGTTGCCAGCTATTTGTAATCACATTGTAGACTGTTCTTGTGGTGTTAGTCAGCTTTTTCTGTTTTATGTAATTTTAACCATTTGTATTAGTAGATTGTGTCAGGTAACTAGCACTTAGTCTATTCTTATATTCTTGGTATATACATTCTGCTTTGGTCCAGGGTTTGTGCAAGCTAGGGCTACCTGCACCTAAGGTTGTGGTGAACCAGGCCTTCGTGGTAAGATGACGGGTTAACATTGTCAGGACTAAGTATCTTTTTACTTCATCTATATACCTTATTTTCCCCTATGTGATGTATACTTTCCATTCGTGTACACCACATTTCTCGTAGATACTATAGACCACTTACCCTACCCACTCTATACACACACAACACCTTGTCACAGGGGGCCTGTGGAACTGCCAGTCAGTTTCCCGCAAGACTGAGTTCATCTCTGGCTATGCCTCCTTGTGATCTCTGGACTTCCTTGCTCTCACTGAGACTTGGATCACACCAGAAACACTTCCACCCCTGCAGCCTTCTCCTCAGCCTGCTCCTTCACCCACACCCCCAGACCCACCGGCAGAGGGGGTGGCACTGGACCCAAATGGAGATTTTCTCTCCACCTGCTTCCACACTTCACTATTTCTTGTTTTGAATTTCACGCTGTGTCTGTTACTTATCTGGTGAAATTGAACATTGTTGTGCTCTACTGCCCACCAGGTCCTCTCTCACTCCCAAACCCCTTCTGTACTGAGCGACTTTGTTAACTACTTTGTAAAAAAGATAGATGACATACGCTCCTTATTTCCCCACCCACCTGCTGACACCACCTGTCCTATATCCACCTCTTCATCTCCTATTCTATCTTCCTTTTCACCCCTCTCTTACAATGGTACTAACCCTGGTTACCTCCCACCGCCCCACCACCTGCCCTCTCGACCCTATCCCCTCTCACCTTCTTCAGTCTATTGCTCTTGACCTCCTTCCTTTCCTTACCCACCTCATCAATACTTCTTTGACAACTGGTTGTTTCAACTGGTTGTTTTCCTAACACACATAGCAGCTAGAGTGAACCCTCTTTTAAAGAAACCCAAACTCAACCCCTCTGATGCTAAGAATTACGACCTGTCTCTCTTCTTTCATTTCTTTCTAAAACACTTAAGCCTGTTGTCTTCACTCAACTTACTGGATATCTCCACAAGAACAACCTTCCTGACACCACCAGTCTGATCACAGAGGAACTTCACACTTCACACAGCAGCCTGTCCTCCCTCCAAGAACTGGGTGTCTCAAGCTCGGCACTCTCCCTGTTCACATCCTACCTCAAGGACCGCACTTACAGGGTAACTTGGAGAGAATCAGTGTGAAATCTGAACCTTGTAGCCTTACTACTGGGGTCCCTCAGGGTTCTGTTTTGGGTCCCCTTCTCTTTTCTCTTTACACCAAGTTACTTGGCTCTGTTATTCACTCACATTGCTTTTCCTACCTACCTAGCTATTCAGATGACTCATCTGTTCAGACTACACCTTGGCCCATAACGCCCCCCCCCCCCAAAAAAAAAAAGAAAAAAGAAAAAACCTCCACACTTATTGTTTCTATATGTAGCACTTGCAGCAATTCAGCTTATTTGATGAAGTTAAAGTTAATGTACTTGCATGATTCTTGGAACTTTTGGGTTATATCCACATGGTTGAATGCACTTACTGTAAGTCGCTTTGAATAAAAGCGTCAGCTGAGGAAGGCAACAGGGATAGGACCCAAATGCATGTAATGCAGGCAGACCGATACAGTTCAGGGATTGATTGTAAAAACTGGAGGTACATCAGCTTACAGTAACATGAGGCAGGCAAATAACAGAATACACACAACAGATAACAGAGGCTAGACAACAAAGACAAGAAGCTACTCAGCAACTTTGACAATCTGGCAAGAAGTGAGTGGAAATGGGCTAATAATATACTGCAGACTAATGAGGGAAATGGGGAACAGGTGAGCGGGGATAGGTCAGATGACTGGGACTAGAGGGAATGGGGTTACTGCAGGGCAGATGAGGTAAGTGGGAACAGGTGTGTATGTGGGAGGGTATGTCAGGTGTCCAGGACTGGCAAGAAAGTCTGAGGGCATCTAGTGTCTGGGGAGTTTGAGGAGAGTACATGGCCTGGGGAAAGTGAGCAGAGGCTGGAGACAGGGACAGAGAGGCAGGCTAGGCAAAACAAACTAGACAGTCCTCATGACAGAGTACTAGATTACATCAGTTGCTAGATTACATTACAAGCTCATTTGTGTATTTGTGATGTCATAACGTAAATATTTAAGAGTTTAAAAAGTGAAAGTAAACTCAACTCACTCTAACTAGCTTTATCATGAGCTATATTTAAGCTGCTAAAATCTCATGAATATGAATCTCAACCTCTAATTTTAAAATATTCTTTATGAAGGCTGTTTTATAGACTGTGGAACTTAGAGAGGATCCAGACCCTGGAATCCACTCACTCTGTAAACTCTGTGTATTTTGAGAAAACGTTAACTTAAATAGTAAGTTAATTCATTTAGAATAAGAACGAAGGAGAAGGAGTTCCCAGGACAAACAATGGGGATCAGTGATTGGTTATTAGGTACGCACATTCACAGCTTTCTTCAAGGGAGAGGAGGTCTGTTCAAAAGTTACTAGATTAGTTGCTAGGCATGTTCTATGTGTGTTTAACATTTGGCCTATTACCAACATAGAAAAATATCATATTTAGCTGAGTTACAATTGATTTACTGAGGATAGATACAAAAAAAGTAACCCCACCCTCTGTTAAGGGTTTGCAATGCAGAATGAAATTCTCCAGACTCTCCAGAAACTAGACTGCACACAATTTAATGCTTTTGTAATCACAAGCAGCTTGGGTTTCAGTTAACCCAAAGTCAATGTGTACACCAGCATGTTTCAGACTAGAAGTTCCAACAGTGTTAAACTTTATAGAGAAGGCTGACAAAGAACTTCTTTGGCAGTGCCCAGCTTCACATCTAACAGCTGCTTAGTACAATCATAGTCTTCTACTGTTGGCCACTGAGCAGCTCCACTGGAGCGGTCAGGGGAGTTCAGCAGTTTGCTTAAAGACAGCACAAAAGTAATTATTGTGAGAGTTTTATTTCCCTGTCAATCCTGTAAGTTTAGTATTTCCAGAGAAATAAACCTGTTACAATTCTGAAATATAGTAGTAGCTGGGCTGGTACGTGCAGTGTGCACACTTTCTGCCTATTAGACCTACTGGAAGACCCCTGAAACACACACACACACACACACACACACACACACACACACTAGCCTGTATCCCATGACCTATCCACCTCTTCCATGTCTTTCCCTTGTCTCTGAGCCTCATGGATCATTCCAGAAATCTGGACATGAATGCTGGCATCAGAGTCAGGATGTCTGGACTAAGTGCCAGTCTCCAGTGCCACTGCAATAACATGCCAACACGAATCCGTTATCATTCAAAGAGCAGCCACGACGTGACATTGCCCTGAAGAGCTGCTGATACTGAAACACATTCATTCGTTTTCCAATAAACACCTCCACATGAGGGTATAATGTATCTTGGCCAACACTTGGCCAACATGTGTCTGTCCTTCAAAAAAATGTCTGCCCTTCTGTTTACCTGATATACTTTGTCCTTAGAAAGACGAAGGAAGAGAACAATGACCCCATCTTTTCCATTCATTACATCACTACTGTTATATAATAAAGCAGAAATAGAATCACTGAAGGAAAGAACATAGAAAGGAAATAATAAATGAAAGTACAAACATGTCCCTCTTAATTGAAATGGGGTTTTGAGTCTCTAGCCAGAGTGAGTCAAGTAACAACGCTGAAAAAAAAAATTGTCATTTTCTTTCTGTGTGTTTTCTCTCCCCCTTTCTCTCTGTCTCTTTCTCTGTCATTAAAAGATAGGTGTCAGTCTCTTTATGTGCAACAGGCTCATGAATTTTGGTTTTATTTTCTCTCGACTTGTTTGTTTGGCCTGCATATCTTGGACAGCTGCAGATGCTCTTTGGAGTGATTATCAATCTGAGAAATGGCTCTCGCACTGATCCCTTTTCAAATACTCTTGAAATGAGCCTCCTGCTTGGCTTACCATACATTAAACTGCCTCATTATTTCAACTGACCCTTGCTGTGTATTTTCCACTTGCAAATAGACAGCAATGAAAGAGAACTAGTTTGGGGGAAAAAAGTCTTGGCTTGACAGATTTTGTCCAGAAAGTATTTGATTTTGTTCATCTTTATTTAATTTCTTTCATTGTTCTCCTCTACCTCAAACACCATTTCTACTTCTCTGTCTTCTGATCATCTCACAATATAATCAAATAGCCTCTAGAATAATACATAGCATGTATGACTGGTCAAAGTTCAAGAAACATGGAGAAAAACTCACATCTCTCAGCATAGCTTTGCATCATTTATTTTCTCTCTATCCAGTATCAAAGGGGCCTTTATAAACTACTAAATATGAAACGTGTCCTGGATTTTTTTCAACAACAGCAATTACTGAACATGTCTTCAGTACCTTAACAGTGTTTAAGTTAGGCCTTGTCATTAGCGTCATTAATCACAGTGCCCTCATTTATTTCAATTAAACTCCTGCATTGGCACAATGGTTATCCCAACACAGGGTTCTGGCAAAAATAAATAAATAAATAAAATAATAATAATAATATAAAATAATAATAATATATATATATATATGCTTCCAAATGTCAACAATGCATCATGCGGACCTGCACGTTAAGAAAGTTGATTGGTTGATGTAACTATAGTCAGGAGGCGGGCTTGTAAGCCCGGAGAAGCGTTGGTATTTTGGCCCGTTATGTGGCAACAATGCAGTGTTTAGTGGCGATAAGCATCTTGAAAATGGATGGTTGTATGGATGAATGGGTGGACAGGTTAATTATTGTTTTCTAATTTTATAAATAACTCCAAATAATGTGCATCTTTACACTTTATTAGATCCTTATTTGAGTCATAGTTCACATAAAACTTGATAGAAATTCCCTCTGTGCTACTTTCGGGTCTGATAGGCCTTCAAACTCACAAATATATGACCAAAACAGGCCTTCCTGAATCGTATTATGTCATCTATGGTACCTCTTGCATTTGTTTTTTGGTTGTGTTTTGTTTTTGTTTATTTTTTTGTTGGAATGCCCACTTATTCTAAACATCATGTCAACTGAATATCTGGGATGTTCAAATACTTCAAATACTAGAAACTACTTGGAAACAATGTTTATGTGAACACTGATTCTCAAAATCGGATTTGAATGTATCAGAATTTCAGTGTTCCCACATTTTACACCAAAACTCCATTTACCATGTGTCTGTTTTACACTTGAATCATATGGTCATTTGGTGCTCCTTCATGTGGAAATTATAAGTCTGTGAAGATACATGTAAACTGCTTTGTGGATCAATGCAGAAAAGGGTGTTATGGGTACCCGTAGGTTGCAGAGGCACAGAGAGGAGCCAATGTGCACAGCTCTAAAATTTAACAATGCATTGTTTGACCCTGCATGTCAAACAAACTGAGTTTGAATGCTGAAAGTGAACTGAATATGTTAACTTTAATCCCATAATCCATACAAGTTTACAATAAAACTGCCACGCCAATGTCTCTGAACAGAAGAAGCATGTTGTGTGTTTTTGGCGTGGGTAGCCACACGTCGTGCATGTATGTGATGAAAAAGATTAAAGAATGGTCTGCAGATTAGAGTTCCTCATTGTTTCATATAAAGGCAATCCAGAAAGGGATGAACAAAAGGTGTTCAAATCCTGTTGTGGTAAAGGAATGCGAGATATACTGAGAGTGCAATAAAATCCAGATTAACCCTTTGCCAAATCATTGTTACATCTGTGTGTGTGTGCGTGTGTGTGTATGTGTGTGTGAACTCATTGTCCTCTCTCACACACACATCTCCATGCGTACGCAAGACAATAAACCTTTTTTTCAGCAAATGGCCAAAAAAGGTCAAGTACCTTATATGCTTATGTGTGTAAAATATATGGAGGGAGAGGTTGCACTTCTTGACCTGTTGGTATTGAACACAGGTTGTCAACAAACACAGAGAAAGTAAGTTCTGTAGCCATGTCTTTGATATATCTGAGTTTTCTAACCCCTGCCCTTGATACCCTGAAACCTGCTGCCTGTATCCCAATGAGCATTGATTCAACTAAATTATTTATCTCTCCCTCACACACACACACACACACACACACACACACACACACACACACACACACACACACACACACAGCTATAAACGTAAAAAATATATTCTATAAAGGTATACTGTTACTATGTAGCACAGATGGGGCTTTCTCAGAGGTTCCCTGCAGATAAGCCCTTAAAGGGGCAATGCATTAAGACTTTTAAAGAGCTGTCCTGATGCATGCTGCTATCTTGAATCTGTGATAATGCATTTTCTAAGCTTCTTACAGTGTTGCCTTAACCCATTAATACAGAAAAACAGCAGAGGAAAAGCAGAGGAAGCCAACACAATATTATTTTACTGTAATGGTTGAGGACAAGCTTAAAAATACATTTTTCAGTTGTAAGTCTTCATCTGGCACCCTAGTATTATCTCCCATTGAGTTTCTGTGACTTCAGAGTGAACAGACTTTTTCCTCTGCAGCTGCTTCAAGTTCAAACCTGAACTTGAAACCCATAGCGCAGAATCCTGACTTTGATGCATTAACCAACAGCACTACATGGGGAGTATGGTACCAGCAGATGCTGTAACACATGATGGAACAACAATGGCAGTGAACATAAAGGGGATTTAGACTTGAGAGAGAACAGCTTTGTCGGAGGGAAGGAGCATGCGCTCTTCTTTTCTGGCAGTTTAGTGTGACATGACTGCACATATTATTAGCCAATGCATGATTAGCCAATACAAATCAACCTAGATTTGACCAACAATTGTTTCTAAAGGCTGATCCTGATTGCAACAGCAAATAGGCAATATCAGTGCCGATACTGACCTTACGAAGTAGATTGGATCATGATCATGACCGATCCACATTAATTACAGTTTCCTTGTCAATGCCAAAATACAGTTCAGTGTTTCTGCTACAGTATTAGTTACATTCGTTCAGTCACAACAGGCTGACGACTCAATTTTAGTCTCACAACAATCCCTGGTCTCATGTTACCTTACATAAAAATGATTTCAATGAGCTCCACACAGTGTGGTCTACACATTTTAAATTTGAGAAAAATAAAGCACTGATATCGGATTGGTACTCTGTATTGGCAGATACCCTAAGTTGAGTCATTGGAATAGAAATTGGGAGTGAAAAAGTTGGATCGGCAAGTACTTTTAAGTACTAGTTGTACTCCCAGGCTTGCAAGCTTATTTTTCTCTCGCACAGTCCAGGACACAACTAGAGGACATTGTTGGGATGTTTGTGGTCAACCCCGGACTAGAGGGACTGTCTTTGAGTTGGACTGGGAGTGCTTGGGAATCCCCAGGAGGATCTAGTTGAAGTTGCTGGGATGTTTGAAATGCTGTGCTTGCTCTTTTGCCACCATGCCCCTGCCCAAGATAAGCAACTTGAAAATCGTTGGATGGATGGATGGATGGATGGATGGATGGATGGATGGATGGATGGATAGATGGACGTACAAGTCCCCTTCTCCAAATTTCCTAGTTATTTAAATCTTTACTTGATTCATTCATTCATATTCATCACATACAGAGTGACCTCCTTCACCCTCTTTCTTGTATGCTATGTGTTTGGTATTGTTGATTTTACTAAGATTTAACGTTCATGTATGCATTATTGAGTGGGATTAGGTCTCTCAGGAGAATCCTTGTTGCTGCTATTAATCTTTGAGAGCTCCCTCAAATAGCAGAGATTTTTCCACCAAATCTAACTACAAAAAACATTTGCTATAAATGATTAGATATTTGACATAAGTGCCTCTGACTGAAAGGAGGCTGTTTTCAGTCCCTTTTTACTGCATTTTCTGGCATTGTTAGTCATTTATACCAAGAATCAATGACTCAATCAAATTTGGTGGAAAGTTAGTCTTCAGGCCACAGAAGGAATGATCATTTATAAAGCCCTTTATATTTTTTTGCCAAAAGGTCTTTGTCCAATACATACAGGCCATTTTTGCCTACACAGCTCCAAAAGATTTTACTCAGTCTTCACCTATAACTTAGTAAATAACATATTTGCACAAGCACAAAAAGTTAGTTTTTGTATGTTTCTTGACAAAAATACTAATTTCTGAAAGCCTTGTACAACTGCAACAAAATCTAGATGATACATACACATATCAATGCTGAAAAACTCTGACTCTGACTTTGGCTATACCTCCACAGTTTGCATAATTTGTCCTCGTAAAAGCCCCAATATTTACAGGATTTAGATATTCTCAGAAACTCTTAGGAGTATTTCAATGCGGATCCAGATGCAAACTAAAAACTAAACATTTCCATTACTAAAATAACAACTTTAGAGGATTGTGCAGCCTTGGCAGATGTATGTGCTCTCCGAGTGCTTTCTAGTTTATTTATTTATCTAATCATAAAAGCAAATGGGAAAAATAATAGTCATAATTAACCTGGTTTATTTTTCACTCTGATGGGTATTAAAATATTTTACATTCAAACATGCCCACTAAACTGTCATTTTTTTAAATAAATAATACGTTAAACAGATTCAGAGCAACAATACCTAACTAACAACCTGTTTTAAAGTCACATTCTTCGTCTGTAAAAACTTTCTAATAAAGGTGCTACAGTTTGCCATGGTTTCAAGGTTGTGCCCTTGGGCCTAGTGTGACTAAACAGAAGTTAGGAGCAGAAACAGAGGGAGCAACAAAGAGATATAGGGGAGGTAAGAGAGAGAGGGAAAGAGGCAGAGGCAAAAACAGACACAGAAAGAGACTGCAGCCAAAGTAATGAGCATTAGAAAAGCAGAGCGAAGATGAAAAGACTATCTACCATGTTTTATTCATATAGTTTGTTTTTAGCCTGTCGGCTCACATTATCTGCTGTGCGCGCACATACACATCAGCATTTATAAGACCTTGCACAAGATGTTTTTACTTAATGTAGAAAAAAAAAGTCCAGTTGAATGGCACTTCACAGAGCAAATTATTTGAATCCTGGTTGAAAGCCATAGACAACTGACTATTGGGCTACCGTCCACATGTCCAGTTTATTCCAATATAACAATACAGTCATTTTATCCTATAAAATGGATAAAACTGAAATATGAAAGAAAAAAAATAAACAGAACCAGAGGTAAATGAATCTTGAGTAAGAGTTGCTGATGATTATCTCTTGCCTTTATGTCAGTATTGCCAGTATCTACATTGGCACAAACATTCACTGTTTAAGTGCACAAATACACTTTACAGCTACAAGAATCTTTTGACCACAGAGGAAAACAAAATAAAAATAACTACCTATTATTATTATCATATATTTTCTCAATATGCACATATTATTGACTCTTTTTTGTCTCCCTCCAGTAAAGCGGTGTATCATATTCTAAGCCATGGCAGTGTGACAGTGAGGATGCACAATACCAGGACCCTGAAACTGAAGCAGCTAAATGGAACTCAGTGAGATATATTTTTTGTATAGACAACGTTAAATGACTGGTTGTTGGAGCGCTTCTGTTTGAACCTGAGTTTGAGTGTGTGCAGCGGTGTGTTTTTCCCCATAACATGCAATAGAATCATTAGAATGAGCTTCCTTAAAGGCCCAATCTGTGTTTACGGTAAAAGACAGGGTTTGACTGACAGATCTTTTCAAAATTGGACTAACATGAGATAACAAAAATGATCTACATTGTTATTGTTTGCTATTGCTGGTCAAAATGATGTTCCAGGTTTTACTCAGCAAAGTTATCCAGGTAGCCAAGGTAACATGCAATGTTTCCAACACTGATCATCAGTCTCTCATTTTTCATCTGTAACTCTTTGCAGTTACAGTTCACTTTTTCAAAACATGTTCAGACTGTTCTTATTACCGAGATGCAGCTCAGCACATTCTCACATTCAAAATGCACTAATGCAACCAAAACACTTATTACACAATGACCTCAAAAAACACTAACAGGTAGCATTACAATATGCGTAATGAGTAATTCCAAGTGCACAAAATTAAACTAAAGTAATTCCAGTAATGCAATACAAAACTATACATATTCATTATATACAGTATACCTGTATGGGAAAGCTACAGATGTAGAAATAAGATAAGATAAGCCTTTATTGTCCCACAGCGGGGAAATTTTTAGCGTTACAGCAGCCAGCAAAAATGTCATATATAGAAATACAATAAAAATAAATAGAAAAATAGTCCTATACACAGTATAGACAGAAACAAATAATAGAGTGACTGAGTGCAGTTGTAAGTATGAACAAATAGATAAGATAAAAATATTGCACATATATAATATACATGTACATGAAAATATTTCACAGCAACATATGAAGTAGATAACATCATGAATAAAATATATGCATGAAGATAATGCACAGCAGCAGATGAAGTATAGTAGTGAATAAAAAAAAACAGTATTTGGCCACAAGTTCTCATCCACATCTCACCTTATGTCCTCTCTTGCAACACACCTGGGAAATAATCATTTTCGTTGGCAATCTTCTGCAGAAATGTCCAGACATCCAGCATTCATTGCATCCGAGAGGGACATCTGATCATGTGGCTGGTGGTGATAAACTTTCCACCTCCATGAGGAAAATATTTATTCTGTGGGGTTGAGGAATGGAGAGTAAGGTGGAAGGAAAAGTGACACCATCCTGGGATGGGCTGTAAACCACTCTGTGACTGGAAGAGATGAAACGCCACATCGTCCCATACAGTTACAAAAGCTTCTGGATTCTGCCTCACCTGCCCCCTTTCCATACCTAGTCTTTCAGAGAGGTTAAGGATCAAAGAATGAGGTTCTGTATAAAGAGGTGCTCAGTAGTATGTCCCAATTAGGAGTTTATGCATTTTACTTCTTTATAGATGAAAATGTGCACACGCCGGCCGGCTGGGGCCCTTCTGTGTGGGGTTTGCGTGTTCTCCCCGTGTCCGCGTGGGTTCTCCTCCCACCATACAAAGACATGCAAGTTAGGTTAATTGGTGATTCTAAATTGTCCGTAGGTGTGACTGTGAGTGTGAATGTTTGTCTGTCTCTGTGTCAGCCCTGTGATTGAATGGCGACCAGTCCTGGGTGTACCCCGCCTCTCGCCCAATGTCAGCTGGGATTGGCTCCAGCCCCCCGCGACCCTCTGAGGATAAAGCGGTATAGAAAATGGATGGATGGATAGATAAAGATGTAGCAGAATGCACTCTAATTTACAGTAATTTTGTGTTATGTTTAATGTTGTAAGATTGTATTGTAAATGTACTATTGTAAAAACTTAAAAGCAAAATGGACTGTAAAAGTTTTGCTGGTCAAACTTAGTATGAATAGTATGTTATGCGATTTCAAACAGAGCCTGGGACTGAAACTTAGGGCCTTCTTGCTGTGAGGCGACAGAGTTAACCTCTGAACAGTAAGGTCAGACAGTGACGTTGGGTGATAAGGCCTGGCTCGCAGTCAGTCTGGTTCATCCAAAAGGTGTTAGATGGGGTTGAGGTCTCTCAGGGCTCTCTGCAGGCCAGTCAAGTTTTTTCACATCAATCTGGGAAATATCTTTATGGGGACCTGGCTTTGTGCACAGGGCATTGTCATGTTGAAACACAAAATGTTGCTACAAACTATTATCTAAAATATCAATGTATGCTGTAGTGTACAAGCGTGTAGACTTCCCTCAACTGGAACTAAATGGTCTTGCCAAAACAATGAAAAACAACTCTAGACCACATGTAGCCATGTGATGTCCAGGTCTACATATCCACTAAATCCATCACTGCAACTCATTCCACCCATGAAATTAAATCAAGAATGCAAGCCAACTTTCTCAAACTAAACTGTGATGAATCAGCTATGATCATCATCCCAAAGCTCTCACCAGAACCACGCACAATTTCTGCCTCACCATAGACAGCTCCAAAGTAACCTCTCGTCACTAAAGCAGCCTTTTTCCACTTGAACAACCTGCCTGCCCCTCTCCCTTTCCGTTGCTGTAATTCTGATCCTTGCCTTCATCACATCCCGACTTTACTACTGCAACAGCCTTCTCTTTGGTGCATCCTCCAAAGTCCTTAATAAACTCCAGTACATCCAGAACTCTGCTCCCATTACCGGGACCACATCACTCCCACAACTGATTCAATTCAGACTCCTGCTCTTCACGCACAAAGCCCTCCATGAGCAGGCCTCCTCCTACCTCACAGACCTTCTCCACACTACCTTTCACAGCCTCCATTCCTTTGACATCAACTTCCTGTCCAGGACTAAGCATCAAACCTGACGGAGCCTTCTCCATAGCCATACCCACTCCCCAAACACATGACTGCTCTGATATGTTCAAGAAGCTGTTCAAAACTCACCTTTTTAAAACTGCTTTTAATATTTAATTTGATGTCCTGCGCTGCTCTGGTTCTTCTTTAACTATTTCTTCATCATCATTCAAAGACTGAAACGTATTATTATTATTGTTATGTGAATGAAGGTGTCCACATACTTTGTCCATATGGTGTAGGATGAGAATATCAGTATTACACCAATTAGGGCATGTTTGTCATGTCTTTGGAAAACTTGCAGTGCACTGGGATTGGAACGTAGTTATTAGCACTCACACAAACGGTTATACCTACATGCACTGAAGCGAGAGAAACACAAACATGCTCACAAGCACACGCGCATACAGAAAATGGACACACTCAAGCAGCCTGATCACTGTGGGCTTAGAGATGTTGTGGGAGATATACAGTCCCAGCCAGAGGCGAAATAAGGAAAGTGGATTTACGTCAAGCCAACTCTCACCTGAATGCACAAATTCTGCTTTGTTGACCTACTCAAACATATCTTTCTAGGAGAGTCGCCTTAAATGTAATGCGTTACAGTTGTAACGCGCACGTTTTTTCTTTTGCTACCTAAATGCCATCATGACCTCATCATGTTGGCATGTGGCCAGTGCAGTCCTAAATGTCTCTGAGAAATATCAACAAGATTCGTCCACTCTGCAGGGAATGGCGGTCGGAAAACCGGTTTAGCACAAAGTAAGTAACAATTAAGATCCAGAGGTATTTTTCTAAAATAAAGCTGTGTTTGTATGTTGTGGAGCTTAAACCCACACGGTTGTCTGCGTGTATTCTTCGTCAGTTAGCATAGTTTTTACATGTTCTGGTCTGTAAGGAATGCCAAAACATGGGTGAGACATGGGTGAGCTCATTTGTAACACGTTACATTAGTAACTGCCTAGATTTGCAGCACAACTTGATTAATTTTCCCCTTTATTTGCTTGTTTGATTGCTTCTTTAGAATGCCACCAAATACGGAGAAGAAGAGAGAGTTAGAATTATATTCTAAATCAGATTAGAATATAATTGTATAATATTTTTACAACTTCCATCAACCAAATTCACTAACTACGTAGGTGTAATAAGTGTGTCTTGCCAACAAGGAAGGACATGAATGCGCCAACTGGTACATCCGGTAAGTTTTAATAATATCATTTTGTTTTATACATTATCTAACAACATCCTTGATATGAAATCAATGTAAAAACAGTAGCTTGACTGAAATGTGTTTGATTTGCAATGAAAACTATTTGTTAAGTGTTGCTTTTATAGCCGTGTTACAACCGTAGCTCACACTGTTACAACTGAAACTCAAATGCGCTTCAATTGTAACATCGGGCAGCGTCCACTTTTGGTTTAATTCCTCACGACTTGTTTTCTCTCCGGATAAACTTTAAGTGGTTTATGATAGTGGACACATGTAGGTCATTTGCCTGAAAATATTAGATATGTAGGTAAAAATATCTCTGAGTAAAAGAGTAAAAAATGTTACAATTATGGCGACTCTCCCCTATATCACTAACTAGTTTACATGCTGTTTTGCTTTTTTATTACTCTGATTGGCATGTCAATGAAATTCTGAAACACATCAACAGATTTAGAGATTAATTACAAGATTAAAGCCTGTTGGACAACACGTCCAATTAGTTTTGAATTGAATTTTCTAGACTTTCATGATTTTTCCTTTCATAAACTGACAAGTACAGTAATAATACATTTTATTTATAGAGCACTTTTCAGGGTAGTCAAAGACACATTAAACACATATAACACACAAGATTAATCGCACATTAAAAGCAGTTCTGAAAGGTGAGTTTTGATACGAACATGGACAGATCGGTGCAGTCTTGGATGTGTTTGGGGAGAGGGTTCCAGAGGGAGCGGGCAGCTATGGAGAAGGCTCTGTCGCCCCAGGTCTGGTGCTTGGTCCTGAGTGGTGGAGACAGGAGGTTGGCATCAGAGGAGCGGAGGAGGCTGCGGGAAGGAGTGTGCTGGTGGAGTAGGTCGGTGAGGTAGGAGGGGGGCCTGGTTATTTGTGCCCAATTTGTCTGAAAAAGGCTCATTCAGGCGACCAGTGCCGCAATTGTTATTTCAGTCCCAATCAATATTCTGACAAGCATCCTGACATATAGACACACAGCGATTCTTCTCCAACGGTTCTGCAGACATTCCTCCTTAAATTAGTCAAAACTGTGCCTCTTTTGAAACATCATGTTTTTTTCTTTTTGATTGGGAGCCAACTCTGTAGAATTTGGCAGCTGCATCACTTCGTAAACCGAGGCACAAACCCAATTTGGCAGCTGAAAGTGTGAGAGTCTCTCTGAGTGAAAACGTTAGGTCCTCTGGTAGACGGCGTTTGAATGACAAGCGAAGGGAGGGTGGATGTCTGGTGATAGAGTCTGTTATTATGTCTCCTCCCTTTTTTTACCTTCCCTTTGTCTATGTGTGCCTGCCACACCGCCTCAGGATAGCACAGCAAGGAGGGTGTGTAGGTGAAGAGGCATAGGTGTTCGTGTTTTTTTTGTGTGTTTGTGTGCTTTTCTGTATATTATTGGGCTTGGCTGTTGAGAGGGATGCTGAGAGGAGGGATGCTGGGAGGATGGGGGAAAGTGTGTATGTGTGCGTGTCAAGGGGGGTTATCTAGTTGCCTCAGCAGCTCGCTGCGCATCTTAGCTTGATAAACAGAGAGATTGGGAGAAGGTAGCAAATGCCTCCAGGAGAGAAATGCACTGGAATCAAAGCTCTCTCTGACTGTGTTTTCTCTTTCTCTCTCTCTCACACACACGAGCACACATTCCCAAATGCAAACACATACACACAGAGGGAGACACACACATGAACACAATCGAGTAGACCTACAAGTACTGGCACACACTCATACACACCCACATGCACACACGGGTTCTTTATCTACGAGTGCCACCTGGCTGGCAAAGGTTTAGTATAACTTGGCAGACGGCCCAACTGGATGATCTGTAGGGCAGAGAGAGACATAGACAGAGAGAAAAGGAACGACACAGAGGCCAGACAGAGATAGAAAGAGAAACGACGGAGACGACGACTTTTGATATTCTTTAACGAACCCGAGGCAGAGGCATAAAACAGATAAGAAAGGTCAAGCAAGGGAAAGAAGAGCAACAGAGGAGTTTAGGAGGAGAGAGCTCAGCAGAGAGCAAGGTGAGAGCCAGAAAGATCAATGACCCAATGAAGAGAAAGGATCAAAGATGAAAGAGAGAGATGCGATGAAAAAAACAAGACAGAAAGAGAGAGCAGAGTGAGTGTGGCAAAGATGGGAGCGGAAAAGATGAAAAGGCTGGCTGCAGGAAGGAAGTGACAGAATGATGCCCTCTGGAGATGAGGAGAATACATAGTGAGAAATAAAGTGTGTGTAGCGTAGCAGCTGTCGCTTACGGAATCAAGGAGTCCGGCAACATGGGACAGCGGGATAGAATGATTGGGGGATCTGACCATTTAAGATGAAAGACCTGAGGGAATTTCTTTGCATTCTTCACAGAATGATTGCTGCTGTCAGCGCGGTGTGTCAGGAACATATTTTACAGCAGATGTAGACATTGTTTTCACAAGAGGCAGTGAGATTGGCCAGCAAAAACAGACCGTTAGTAAAATAATTTAGTGTTTAATTAGTTGGTGGTTTTATTAAACAATTTTTGTTTTTTAAAAAGCAATAAAAAATTAGCTGAACACTAGCTACATGCTTGTTAATTTTAAGCTATTTGGCTAATGAAAATGCCAATCCATTAATTTTCTAACTTCATGGGGAAAGCTGAGGCCTATCAGATCCTAGCAAGTGTGTGGCAAAAGGAACGGAAAAAGATACTGGAGTGTTGGAGGAAACCCACATGAAACTTTACCACTGTACACAAAAAATAGTCAAATAACCACTAATGCTGCCCCACAATATGACAATAGCACCAACATGTAAAAACTAAAAATGTTAGTCATGAGTAGGTGTAGAAGAGATATTCCAGATATGGTACCTCACATATTTCACAATAGACATGTTATAAAGGACAAGCACTAATAACATTAATGATGTTCTATTCAAGTGTCCCATTAAGTAATGACAGTGCCATGACACAGCATGAGCAATACCAGGACCCTGAAACTGAAGCAGCTAAATGGAATTCAGCCATCATTCATTTTATTATCTACACTTGTGTTTTTCCTACTGTGACATGTCAAAATGTCTTCTGTGAAAAAGGCCATTGAAGAACTAAAGGAAATACTATACAGATCAGCTTTTGATGATCTAAAATGTAAAAACCCCATAGACCAAAATTTGGTGACTTTTCATGCTTAATTTCAATTTAAAACTGTAGTAATCAAAAGTTTTATATTAACAATGAAAACAATGACCATGTGTCATGTGAATGGGCTCTATAGTGACTAAACCACAGAGAACTATAACTCTTCATTTCCCATCAGTTTAAGAAGGATTTTACCTTCTTTCAGCTCATTGTTTTGCTATTACTGATCAACATCACTGGTTAAATGTTTTTGGAAAAATGTAAGTTGGCGATCTGAAGTAAGTGAGGGAAAAGTTAAAATAGGCAGAGCTCTGCTGTGTTGTTATTAAGGTTTACATCTCCAGTGGAGGACAGCCTCTCTGCTGCAACTTTAGTACCAGGGAAAGCCAAAACGCTGTAAAGGCGCAGGCCTTTTGAAATGAAACACACTGTGGACAGAGTTATTAGCTCCGCTAATGTTAGTCTCTGGGTGATGGGGTACAAACCACAAAATACTTCACCTCCATCTTGCAAAGCTAATTGATTAAGATATTAAATACAAAATGCGCCCAAACCTTTTTTGTTCCATCCCACAACTTTATTAACAACGTGCAATAATTTAGATTTTTGGCCTTTGTGAATTGATTCAGAATTGTAGAGGATAAGAATTGCAAATCAATTTTTCCCCACCACTACCACTCATGGATTACACAGGAAATGATGCATGCACATACTGGGCATGATGCAGAAGACAAAAGACAATGATTGTGCACATTTCACGACATTTGATCATTAGTTCAGTATTACCGTGTTGGATGACTTTGTTGACTATCCTGTTTAGTCTTCTTTCTAGAAACAACATGATGCAGTTAATCCTCTCAGTGCACAGTTTGTTGCCTTTCTTCTGTTGAATTTCTGACAAGGCCTGTTTGCTATCGTCAATACACATTTGATTTCTGAACTGATCTGTACTATTGAAACATCCAGAACTGATATTTTAAGGATTATAACCTTAAAGGGAAACTCCGGTATTTTTAAACCTGGGCCTTATTTTTACAAATTTTGGGGTCTAAATGACTAATACTTACCAAAAGTTTTGGAGCTGGTCCAGTAGATCGTTTTTGTTTAACCAGAAACAGAAGTCTCACTCAAGGAAAAGTCTCGCTCTGAAATCTCATGAGAGGTTAAGTTGTTGCAGGAAGATGAAAGGATCTTACTCTTTAACAAACGGTCTGTCTCTGAGGTTGCTGGTTAAAATCAAATGAGGAACTGTGTAGATGATAACCAAACAGTTTTGAACAAAGCATTTTCCCCCTGACTGTTCCCATGATTAGTGGCCCAGTTCCCTTCTCAGTGGACACCAGTAGAAAGCTGTAATTGTACTGGGTATCATACAGGTGTGGATATGTGTCAACTGAATGAAAGTGAAGAAGTGTTGCTTGAAAACAGCATGGAGCTCAACGCTAGCTCAACAGTACCTGGATAAATCAAGGTTTCAGAAATGTTTCACCTGTTAGCTACACTATGGAAGGATGTGTATGTGAGTGCACGTGAAAGGTTGAGCTTTGAGATGACTCATTCAGCTCCAGTATTACCCAGAGCACTAATATTGGGTACCAACAGTTGCAGAGAAACACTGCTGCGTGATGAAGAAAGGCTTATTGCTGTTTTTGCAGCTGCAGAGAGTAGTTTGCTTTCCCCTCGTGTGCTCTATTGGCTGGGTAAACCCCTCCTCCTCTCACTGCAATCACTCTCACTGAAACTGCCGCCTTCTTTTTTTCTTCTTCCATCTCCATCAAACCCAAACCCTCCACATGCCACTTTCCCCTGCCTCTCTTCAGCCCTCGCTCTTTCTCTCCCCATACCTGTCGATCTTCCCTTTTCTCTCCACTACTCGTTCATGCCTTTTCTGTCTATACACATATTTAGCTTCGCCTTTTTGCTCTTTGTCTGTTTAATTTACAATTCAAAGAAGCAGGTATTGGTAAAAAGTAATTATTGCCAAGGTGGGAAACTTAAAATATAAACAGATTCAGCTGGCAACCATGATAACATGACAGTAGTGAGTGTTTCGATAATAGCATATCAATCATTAAAGTAATGACAAAATAGTAGATAACATTACATTCAAATGTAAATTAACAAATTGTAATAATCCCAAGTACAGCTCTCTCTTCCTTCCTTCTATCCTACTACTGCCATGGGCTTGGTGTTTCTTCTTTGCTTAACTAACAGCAGGGTCAAACTCATACTCAACCTCCAACAATACACCAAAGGCCATACCGGTCACTTAATAAAGCCTAATTAATACAGCACTGCCTCATTAGCTACATCTCCAATTAACTGGCAGGTGAAGTTAAGCCAAAGTTTTGAAATTTGAATTATATGCATGCTTATCACCTGGACTGAAGTAAACAGGTCTACTGCATGTAGAACAAAGCAAAAAGCACACATTAGTGCAGAAATGGGGAAAAAAGGAATTGATTAGGATGTATGGAAAACGTTTACTGACAACCTATTTCATTTGTTTTCCCCACAATATCCGCTTGTAGCAACTAAAGTATGATTAATGTTTTATTGGGGCAAGCATTCTGCTGCATGTATGAGGAAAAATTAGAGTGTGTGTATGTATAAAATAATTTGGGCAACTTGGCTATTGTTGGGTTTGTGTGCTCTCTGCAAGCCAGTGTCTGTACTTAACCAATGAGTGTTTGTGAGGGAAGAACCTGTAACACCACTGTACAATCGCAATAGCAAATGTTTCTCCATCCATCCATCCATTTTCTTCCACTTATCTGGGGCCGGGTCGCGGTGGCAGCAGGTTAAGCAAGGTTGTCCAGATGTCCCTCTCCTCGGCAACGCTTTCCAGCTCCTCCTGGGGGACCCCAAGGCGTTCCCAGGCCAGATGAGATATATAATCCCTCCAGCGTGTTCTGGGTCTGCCCCGGGGCCTCCTACCAGTTGGACGTGCTCGGAACACCTCCAAAGGGAGGCGACCAGGAGGCATCCTAGTCAGATGCCCGAACCACCTCAACTGGCTCCTTTCGATGCGAAGGAGCAGCGGCTCTACTCCAAGCTCCCTCCGGCTGTCCGAGCTCCTTTCCCTGTCTCTAAGGGTGAGCCCAGCCACCCTACGGAGGAAACTCATTTCGGCCGCTTATATCCGCGATCTCATTCTTTCGGTTACTACCCAAAGCTCATGACCATAGGTGAGGGTTGGAACGTAGATCGACTGGTAAATCGACAGCTTTGCCTTCCAGCTCAGCTCCCTCTTCACCACCATGGTCCGGTACAACGCCCGCATTACTGCTGATGCTGCACCGATCCGCCTGTCCATCTCACGCTCCATCTTACCATCACTCGTGAACAAGACCCCGAGATACTTGAACTCCCCCGTCTGGGGCAGTAACTCACCTCCAACCCAAAGGGGGCAGTCCACCGTTTTCCGGCTGAGAACCATGGCCTCGGACTTGGAGGTGCTGACTCTCATCCCAGCCACTTCACACTCAGCTGCAAACCGCCCCAGTGCATGCTGAAGGTCACAGCCCGATGAAGCCAACAGAACCACATCGTCCGCAAAGAGCAGAGATGCTATTCTGAGGCCACCAAACCGGACACTCTCCTCCCCCCGGCTGCGCCTTGAAATCCTGTCCATGAATATCACAAACAGAATTGGTGACAAGGGGCAGCCCTGGCGGAGTCCAACACCCACTTGGAACGTGTTTGACTTTGTGCCGAGAATGCGGACACAGCACTCACTTCGGTTATATAGGGACCGGATGGCTTGTAGCAGCGACCCCGGTACCCCATACTCCCACAGTACCCCCCACAGGACCCCCCGGGGGACACGGTCGAAAGCCTTCTCCAAGTCGACAAAACACATGTAGACTGGATGGGCAAACTCCCATGAACCCCCCAGCAGCCCTGCAAGAGTAAAGAGCTGGTCCACTGTGCCACGGCCAGGACGGAATCCACATTGCTCCTCCTGGATCCAAGGTTCGACAATCGGTCGTAGTCTCCTTTCCAGCACCCTGGAATAAACTTTCCCGGGGAGGCTGAGCAGTGTGATACCACGGTAATTGGAGCACACCCTCCGGTCCCCCTTTTTGAAGACGGGAACCACCACCCCGGTCTGCCACTCCACAGGCACTGTCCCCGACCTCCATGCGACACTGAAGAGGCGTGTCAGCCAAGACAGCCCAACAATGTCCAGAGCCTTCAGCATCTCAGGGCGAATCTCATCCACCCCTGGCGCCTTGCCACCAAGAAGCTCTTTGACTACCTTGGAGACTTCTGCCAGGGATATGGGTGAGTCTTCCCCCGAGTCTTCAAACTCTGCCTCCTCCACTGAGGACATGTTGGTCGGGTTGAGGAGATCCTCAAAGTGCTCTTTCCACCGCTCGACAACATCCCCAGTCCGGGTTAGCAGCTCTCCTCCCCTGCCGAACACGGCCTGGGCCAAGCCCCGCTTTCCCTTCCTGAGTCGTCTAACGGTTTGCCAGAACTTCCTTGAGGCCAACCGAAAGTCCTTCTCCATAGCCTCCCCAAACTCCTCCCACACCCGGGTTTTTGCTTTGGTGACCACCGAGGCCGCCATCCTTCTGGCCTCCCGGTACCTGTCCGCTGCTTCAGGAGACCTCTGGGCTAGCCAAGCCCGAAAAGCCTCCTTCTTCAGCTTGACGGCTTCCTTCACCGCCGGTGTCCACCAGCAGGTTCTGAGGTTGCCGCCTCGACAGGCACCGACGACCTTCTGACCACAGCTCCTAGCAGCCGCCTCAGCAATGGAAGCTTTGAACATGGCCCACTCTGTTTCCATGTCCCCAACCTCCCCCGGGATGCGCGAGAAGTTCTTCCGGAGGTGGGAGTTGAAGATCTCGCAGACAGGGCCCTCCGCCAGACGTTCCCAGTTCACCCTCACTACACGTTTAGGTTTGCCAGGTCTGTCCGGCAGCCGTCCCTGCCATCTTATCCAACTCACCACCAAGTGGTGATCAGTTGACAGCTCTGCCCCTCTCTTCACCCGAGTGTCCAAGACATACGGCCGCAGATCTGATGATACGACCACAAAGTCGATCATCGACCTGCGGCCTAAGGTGTTCTGGTACCAAGTACACTTATGAACCACCCTATGCTCAAACATGGTGTTTGTTATGGCCAGTCCATGGCTAGCACAGAAGTCCAACAACAAAGCACCACTCGGGTTCAGATCGGGGAGGCCATTCCTCCCAATCACCCCCCTCCAGGTTTCACCATCATTGCCCACATGGGCGTTGAAGTCTCCCAGCAGAACTATGGAGTCTCCAGGTGGTATCCCTTCCAGGACGCCACCCAGGAACTCCAAGAAGGCCGGGTACTCTGAACTGCTGTTTGGTGCATAAGCACAAACAACAGTCAGGGCCTTCCTCTCAGCAACTTTCAGTCGCATCGAGGCGACCCTCTCGTTCCCCGGGGAAAACTCCAACACAGCGGCGCTCAGCCGGGGACTCGTGAGTATCCCCACACCCGCCCGGCGCCTTTCATCCTGGGCAACTCCGGAAAAGAAGAGAGTCCAGCCCCTCTCCAGGAGTTTGGTTCCAGATCCTGAGCTATGCGTAGAGGTGAGCCCAACTATATCTAGCTGGTACTGCTCCACCTCCTGCACCAGCTCCGGCTCTTTCCCCGCCAGAGAGCTGACGTTCCACATCCCTAAAACCAGTCTGCGACACCGAAGGTCAGCACGCCCAGGTCTCTGCCCTTGCCTGCCGCCCGGCTTACATTGCACCCGACCCCGATGCCTATCCCTGCAGGTGGTGGGCCCACAGGGTGGCGGCTCCATGTCGGTTTTTCGGGCTGTGCCCGACCGGGCCCCATGGGTCAAGGCCCGGCCACCAGACGCTCGCCATCGTGCTCCCCTCCCGGGTCTGGCTCCAGGGGGGGGCCCCGGTATCCCTCCTCCGGGCGAGGTGCTCCAGCTCGGCATGGTCCGACTCATCAGGGGTTTGCAAATGTTTCTGTAGTTCCAAAAACTCCAACAGAGTGATAAGTCTTCTCTCTTGGATCAAGTTTTTGGATCAAGTAGCTTGTAAAAAACAAGGTGTGTCAGATGGATCAATGGATCGAATACAGACAGTTTCATTTTAGGCAAGTTACCTATGAAATTACTGTAACATTAAGGATGGGGTCAGCGATTCTGAAGAAGGATTGTTGATATTTATACTCGGATGTCATTTACATTTCACTACTATCATGGTGTAGGTCCATTCCTCGTGGGCATCGTGGGCAAGGACGTGGAAGAGGGAGAGTAATGTGCACAAGCACGAACGCCACCTGTTGCTGGAATAGTGTTGTGTGGCTCGGCCCGAGCCACTTTGTTTCCCATTTACAGAACCAGGGCTGTGTACAAACACCAGATTTTTTTCAGCACTCACACAGAACGGACAGCTAGCAGACTGAGAGGAGACATTCGCTGAATTTGACAAAAAAGTGTATTGGATTAGAATCGCTGACCCCACCTTTAATTAGCTACAGCTGATATAATCTGTTGCTGACGACATTTTTCATTTCAACCATCAAAAGCAGCTGACAGTGCTGGCTGAAAATGACAAGCCTGCTACCTGAATGTTTTGCACAGTAATAAAAAAAGAGCAAAGAGAAATAAAAGATTCAATAAGAGATCTGTTAGTGTCTGAAAGCAGAAAATCCAGGTATTTTACCAACCTGGAACTGGATCCAAAATGGAACTAGCTATTGTATTGCAGCAGCTAATCATCATATGACCAACAGAGAAACAATGGCTATTGTATTTCTGAGAGTGTGATAACCTTTTGTGTTAACCTTTGGAAATATCCAAATCCACTTACAAACCCCATTACAAAGAAACTGTGCCATTTACTGAGAGTATCATATCAATAGGTGTACTTCCACACTATTTACATCATTTATTGACTGTCTTATGTGAAATTGAGACTTTTACATTTATTCAGAAAGTGCTGTTTTGATTTAAATTTCTTGTAACTTAGTACATCACAGCTTGTTTTAGGGAGAGCGCATCAATTTGACAGCTGCACTGTATGTGTGTCTTTCAGAGACAGACACACAGAGACTGGAAGGCAGACATGGAAGAGGGAGAGAAAAATGAGCAAGGCAGCATGGTCGGGGGGAGTGAGGGAGTGAAAACGAGGCAGATAGGGATTGTAATCAAAGTCTTGTTTGTGTGCGTGCATGTAAGCAGTAGCGAGTAATTACATGACAATATTTCTCTTTGACATGGATATTTGATACGGGCCCAGTGAGAGCAAAACAACAAACTCCGGACAAACACTGAAATGGTAATGAGTGCAACACACTTGCACACAGACACACACCAAGGACATAGGTAGACTGATAAAGACTCACAAAATGTCCTGGTGGATGTGTGGGTTAAATGTGCCCTGAATTTACTACGACCCCAAACTTCCTGTCACGCACACCACAAAGATTCAAAACTGTCTGGACATAAATTGTTTTTTTTTCTCCACTGTTTGAGTTTTTTGCAACAACAGTCACGTACATGTGAAATGAACCTGGGCAGAACAATGGATCTGTAACCACACATGATTGAACAGTTAGCTCTCCAGACCTATTTAAGATTCATCATAGTGTTTTCTTTACACATCCATACTAGACTTCCTAGACTGGTTACTATCTGAGGAGGCCTGCAGTAACTCAGATATTGTATCTACCATAAGCTGGTATTCAAGTGGGACATACATGGAGTATCAGGTTTCTCAGAGCTCCGCATGGAAGTACACTAACTTTCAATTCCACCATCCATTGCTACATTGCTAATAGTTGGCTAATGGGAGCATATCTATGTTCCCCAGTTCAATATTCTGTTAACACACATTAACCCTCCTGTTGTGTTTGGGCCGAATTTGACCCATTTCAAGTTAAAATATTTCACAAATATTATCCTTTTTTTATTGGAACAAGGCTTCAAAACAGCTATATAAACACAACAAAACCAAATGGTTATCATTTTATTTGATTTTGAAGGTGTGGTGTTCGGGGTCAAATCTGACCCGGCAGAGAATATTAGTCTGGGTGGTTAAAATTTTACTCAGTGTTTTATTGCTGCATGCCATAATAAGACTCCAACCATTTGATAAGTTCCCTCAAGTGTAGGCCTATTATATTAAGAGCCATACGGCAGTGCTGGGGAACAGAAAACCCCTTTGACAAGTTCTCACAATAGCCCATCATATTAAGCAGAGCTGGGGAACATCTTTTTCAGGTTCCCATTATGTGCTATATAGAATTGAGGAACACAGGACCCTGGGAGAGCACATATGTAGAACTGGGGAACATAGGACCCTTTGTCATGTTCCCATTATGTGCCATTTAAATCTGGGGAACAAAGCACCCTGGGAACATAGGAATGACCCTGGCTAAACACTCACAACGGAATAATATTAACTTAGTAGGGCTAATACCCAAATGTCTGGGTGACGACAACTTTGTCTAGTCTGTGATTGTGAACCGGGCACATAGTATCCCTCAGTCTAAACCTAAAATCTCAAACCATTATTGCCACGATTAACTTCTTTCAAGACAACTGAGCCAACTACAAAAGCCGGTATTCAAATAGTGACAGGGTCTCAAATAATAGTCGGTACAAATAAAGGCATGATAAAGGCTGTAACAAGGGTTAATAGGTCACATGGTCAATTCAGCATAATTTACATTTCCATAGCACTAATTGCATCAGTCCAACAACAGCCATGTCATACTCACAAATCTGCTGCTCTCTGTTCAGTAACAGTAAGTTTATATAGAAATACTGTTTTCTTGTACTACATGGTTCCAATCGCTCCACTGTTGCCGTTCTTTTGTTCATTTTAAGCTGTTAATAAACCTCAACACTTCCTGCCGATGTTTCACAGTAAAAGCCTACCAGAAAAGGGGAGGGATTATGCCGTTTAACATGGAAGGATTTTAATATGAAACACTGGAACAGGGAAGAATTGAGTTTTATTGTAAGTATCAAACAAAAAAAGGCAAAGTAGAAGCTGATGTGAAATTAATTTGCGAGTGAGAACTGTATTTCTGGAAACTCATAGCAACAGATTGGTAAGTAAGACATATCGTTTTCAGTGCTGTGAAACTGTATTGTACATCATCATGAATTTATCAAGGCAGTAGAAAAACATGGAGAAAGTGTTGAAATAACTTGAAAGCAAAGAGCATCGAAGCAAACAGGAAGATTTCTTACTAAAATATGATAAACTGTATTTTTTAAAGAAGAGAAAAATAGAAATAAAAACCAAATATATGAAGACACTAACTGCTGGCCTCCAAAGCCATCTGCCTTTATTTTGACTTATTATACTGGCAGAAAAGTATACATTGTACATGTTTTGCTGCTTCAAGCGTTTTATTATTGCAAAAATATATCTTTATCTGTAAAGTGTATTATTGCATTGGTAGTTATTTGCACATTATAATAATTATGCTGTTTGGAAAAGGAGGGAAGACCAAACACAAACTGAGAAATAGCAAAATTCAGATTTTGGAATGCTTGTTGGTATAATAAATGCAATAAAACAAAATATAAAAAGGAAAAGGAAATAAGCCTAAACTATAAGCCTGTTTCAAATAAAGGAGCTCATTCTCTCTGCAGTTGAGTACATAAAGGTCCCGGTCTACATTTGAGAATTTATAGTATACAGGAGAATATTGTTTAGAAAACATGAAATTTCATTTTCATTTTCACAAAAAGACTTAAATTACAAACGCTAATCTGCCAATCCATGTAACAAAATTTGAACATTTCAGTTTTTGTCTTTTTTTTTGGGCACATCTTCCATCACAATAAAGATTCTGTCACTGCTATGTGCTTTTGGTCACTGAACAGGAACCAGCTGGTAAGGAAAGTCAAATTGCCTTTACAAATCACAGTGTGAGTGTAAGAGACAGTCTGACTTTCTAAAACGTCACAGAAGTTCAAAGCTTTGAAATAAATGCACAAAGGAAACTTCTGAGATAATGCAGCTGGAATGCTTTCTGTTTTATTTATCTTCATGCTGTGAGAGTTCCCTCTTTAAAGAGCTGTTCTTTGTTGGATTGTGGTCACACAGCGGAAACAGATGAATCTTCCAATAAAAACTGAGACATCACAAGCATCACAGGCTTGCATACAGAGATGATCTGTTACCATGATTGATGCGTTCAGGATTAAACGCGCCTGGGCATTTAATTAGTACTTGTTCTTTAGATATATGCATACTGCAAATGTGCCATTACTTATACTTGAGAAGAATACAGATGAGATGATTTGATCAGAGAGTTATTCTATAAGGGTATTTTTTCATTTACTTTGTAGACTAACTTCTGTTATGATTTGGTGCTATTATGAATAAAACTGAACAGAATTGAATTGAATAGAGGAGAGTTGCAAACCAGTGCTCACTGGAGGAGTCCTTGTGCATTAAATTAGCTTTGTTTTTGACAGCAATCAAGTGAATAAAAATACTTATATTGAAAATTCCTCTTTATACGGTCTAATGCACTCCAGAATACAAATAACTGCCAGTTTAGGGAGATACTACACAGCCGTTTGGCAGAGTGAGAGTTACCAAATCTACTTACAGGTACAAATAAAGTAATCTGAACCTGACAGCAGAATAACATTTTACTAGCTATGTTAGCTTTGTTGTTTCCCGACAGCAGACGTTTTTCACTTCATTTGGCATTATAGCGCATTTCCCACACGTACACATATTAACAGAGGCTTATATAGAAAAAATATATATTTGGCTTGTGATTGAAAAATTAAATCCACTGTTATGTCCTGCAACCTACTCTAATATTCTGGACAACATGTACGGATGGATTTGAGAAGTTGCCATTTCCAATTAAGAACGAGAAATTGTGTTACTTAGTAAGCTAATCAGAAGAAAGGGCTTTTAGGGAGGGGGGCCTTAAAGAGACAGGAGCTAAAACGGCCTGTTTTGGACAGAGGATGAACTCAGGGGCTGCATAAAGGGCCAGTATAAGATAATTAAGGTTAGATAAAGGAGCAGCTGCAGTGTAAAATTTCTCACTATAATTCATTCAATAGCCTAACAAGAATGGATTTCAGCTCTCATTGAGAAGAAGGATCTCCGTGAAAAATATTCCAACCTCTTCCCTGTATGGAAGATGGAACATTGAGCACAACAGGTTTTACGTCTCCGAGCTCATCCCAATTCCTGACACAGAAGGGTTTCATAACATGTTTTATATTTAATTTGTGAGGTTTCAAGTAATCATCTGTCAAGTAGTCATCAATCTGCCAATCAGTTCCATATAATCTGCTAAACTGAACCTGCAAAGAAAGTCGTGCTTTGTCCTCTAGGTGTTTTTTGTTTTTACTTGGAAAGTTCACATGCCCCATTGGGCTTTCACCAAATGTTGCACACAAAATCTTACGGGTTAGCAGGGGAAAGTTTGTCAGCCAAAATTAAAGCAGTGATTTTTGTAGGCTTTTGTCTTCAGGACATCTGCATGTATGGCTGTCAACACATACTGGTGCTTCAAGGGTATTCTAGTTGGCCTTACCAACAAGCTAGCACACATCAAATTATTTACTGCACTGTGTAACATTTAATTTTATGGAAGGCCTCAGTTTTTTTCTGTTTTTTGTTTTTTTTGTGTGTGTGATTATTTTCTGATTATATTCTCGTGCTGCTCGCTGTTGCCTGTGAACCAGTAACACAGCAGCCACAGCTTACTCAAAGACATACTACCTCTGGCCGTTAAAAACACTGGGCAATTATGCAGATTTTGGTTTCATAAATCAACAGGAGGGGTTCATTTTAATGCTCTCCCCTGCATTCAACCCTGTTGTCACCATCGCACATCTGTAATAAATAGTAAACCGGGCAATTATCATTGGTTGAATTCAGTTTCAAACAGCTGAGCTGGATGTTTCAAGCCAGGAACATAGCTGTATCCCAGTTTAATAAGTAGAGCTACAGCTACAGTTAGGTCCAGAGATAAAGTGTGTTCTTTACAAAATGATTAAGTAAAGGATTTGTGCCCCTCTCAAACCATTTATACTCCATTTCTCTTTTCAGTCTCTTGATCCTGCCCTCATTGAGCACCAAATTTGATGTACGACAAGGCTGTTCTGTTGATCCTCCAAATCAAATAACTGACAGATCACAGCAGCATACAAATCACTTGTTAGCTCTCCAGCTGTGAGTGGAGGTAGTGTAACAGAGTTAGAAATAACCTCTTATGAATTTCTACAAAATTGATATGTTTATCTTACATGTGAATAGTTTTAGAGCCACCTGGTGGGTTAATAGCGCAACTGCAGAGAGAGTGCTCCTCCTTACGCGCCTCAGCAAAGAAAAATACTTCTAAGCTGGAGGTGGGTGCACGTGAGCAATATTGCAATTAATATTTCTGTGTTTAATGCTTTAAAATTGTTTTTGCAACTACCGGTAACGTTCCTTTTGATTGTAAGCACTACTAGCATGTACTCTGAAAGTTGCAGACGCTTATGTGCAGAAATAGTAACTTTATCCACGAGTTTTGTGTTTTTTTAGTTAGCTAGCCGTGCACTTGCTGGCCGGCTCGTGGCTGCAACGTTTTCTAGTAATTACTTTAGATAGTAATCTTTCCACTCTTTGTTACACAGATCTGCTTGCAGTTGCATAACACACTGTTGATGACCACTGTGTGCTGTTGATTTTTACACCAGCTCCAGAATAAAGAGAGAACCAGAGTTCCTGCACCATAGACAAAAAGGGACATATCCACCACAAGTCCACAGATAGACACAGGCGGTAACAGTAGCATATGGGCTTTTTTCCTGTCTTAATCAAGAGCGTGGTCTTTCAGTCTGAGAGCATATTTTATTGATTTCATGTTCAGATTTTGTAATACTCTCTCTCAAAACCCTGCTCTCGCACTCAAACAGCCCCTGCTTGCGCTTGGATTTGCTCTGCTTCTACTCAAACTGGATGCTTGCACTCAGATATACTGTTGCTTGCACAGATTTCCTGCATTCTCCCTCAAAACCCTGCTCTCTGATTTCTGCTCTGCTCTCTGATTTTTTTGTGCAACAAGCCTGTTAAAATTCCCCAACCAATAGAATGCCAGCTGCAGTGGTAACCAGGAAATGATCGCTGCCTCGTTGCGGGCGCGCTCGCTTTACTTCTTACTGCGTCCCGCACGGGCAGTTACTCTTTAACCACTCCCGCCCTCCACGGCTCTATTATATGTACAGTTAATCAAAGCCGGACCGAGGCATAAGCGAACTAAGCGCCTGTTTAGGGCCCCCGTTGTCCCACAAGAGAGCTTGATTTTTTTGTGATACCGGTATATTATGTTATGTCAATGGTAATCATACAAAAACACAATATTATGTTAACGGGCTGGTTAGCAAATACTAGTGATTTAATCCTGCTGCCTCTGTCTGAGCTGGTGTGACGTTCAGGCGCACTGTACAGGACAGTCAGTCAGACAGACAGACAGTCAGACAGACAGACAGTCAGTCAGACAGACAGACAGTCAGACAGACAGTCAGTCAGTCAGTCAGACAGACAGTCAGTCAGACAGTCAGTCAGTCAGTCAGTCAGACAGACAGACAGTCAGTCAGTCGGACAGTCAGACAGACAGTCAGTCAGACGGACAGTCAGACAGACAGACAGTCAGTCAGACAGTCAGACAGACAGTCAGTCAGACAGACAGTCAGTCAGTCAGACAGTCAGTCAGACAGACAGACAGTCAGTCAGTCAGACAGTCAGACGGACAGTCAGACAGACAGTCAGTCAGTCGGACAGTCAGACAGACAGACAGTCAGTCAGTCAGACAGTCAGACGGACAGACAGTCAGTCAGTCGGACAGTCAGACAGACAGACAGTCAGTCAGTCAGACAGTCAGTCAGTCAGTCGGACAGTCAGACAGACAGTCAGTCAGACGGACAGTCAGACAGACAGACAGTCAGTCAGTCAGACGGACAGTCAGACAGACAGACAGTCAGTCGGACAGTCAGACAGACAGACAGTCAGTCAGTCAGACAGTCAGACAGTCAGTCAGTCAGACAGTCAGTCAGACAGACAGTCAGTCGGACAGTCAGACAGACAGACAGTCAGTCAGTCAGACAGTCAGACAGTCAGTCAGTCAGTCAGACAGTCAGTCAGACAGACAGACAGTCAGTCAGACAGACAGTCAGTCAGACAGACAGTCAGACTGTCCTGTCCTAGTCGATGGAGAGAGCAGCAAAGAAGTAATGTGCAAAAAGGGACAAATCCTTCTGGAGCAGAGAAAAGAAAGAAAACAGAAGATGAGAACAGAGGTTTGTTTGCATGACTAAAACAACCAGGTGGATTAAGACGTCAGGAGATTTAGGGACGTCCAGGGAACGTTAACTTTACTAAGATATGCTGACGTTAGTTAGCTAGTTAGTTAACAACATAGCCTAAGTATCATATCTTGTTTTAGTAAAGTTAACGTTTGAATAAACGTCCCTAAACAGCCTTGACATCTTAATCCAGCTGTATGTGTAATAGCAAGGTAGCTAACGAGCTAGCTGGACACATATTGATTTTAACTGGCAGACAGATAGTTATTCATAGTTGGTTTGAAATAAAAGCAAGCTAACTTGTTTGTATAACGTTACTGAGCATTTTGTGATTATTCGTAAAATATCTCAGTTAACTAGTTATAGATTAGTTTTTTAGTACGTTTTGCTGCTGTGTAAAATAACTTGTAGCTGGTACAGTGTTGGGCAAGTCACTTTCAAAATGCAATATATTACATCTTACTAGTTACTTTCATTTGAAAGTATTAAGTTACTTTACAATGTTACTGTGTGTGTTATATGCGTTACTGGTTACACTACTTTTGCATTACTTTCACCAAAATACCTGCAGAAGTACGACTAGTTTCATAGCAGCTAATCAAAGCACAGAAGCTCAAGTTTACTGCAGTTCATACAGATCCAGTGGTGGGTGATATTGTACAGCCTAATAAAAGCTGTCCTTTGGAGTGCAGATCTGGCCCATTCATGCATTCACATGCAGTGGATACCACTTTGTATTAAAATCGCCCCCTGAAATTAACAATGTGATGATATAGGACATTAGAACAGCCTACACCTTGGACCCAGGGATGGGCAGGCAGACAAAGGATCAAAGTCTGATCATTTATGGGTATTTCTGTGTCTGTTTTAACGTCAGCTGGTAAGTTAACAGCACAGCAGCCTTTTTATTTGCTCAGTTTACTGTAGAATAT
This sequence comes from Macquaria australasica, assembly GCA_005408345.1. NCBI lineage: Eukaryota > Metazoa > Chordata > Actinopteri > Centrarchiformes > Percichthyidae > Macquaria > Macquaria australasica. The sequence goes on from SEMN01000271.1 coordinate 532,565, forward strand.
CCTGAGATGAAAATTCTGTATTTTAATTATTAATTTCATTTCCCTATAGGTCCTTCTACATCTGTGGTCCCTGAGATCGATGTCACATCTACTCCCTCAGCAACTTCCAGCCTGCACCATGGATCAGCAGCTCCTCCAGGTGACCCAGCTGAGTGGTCATCTGTGCTGTCCGACTACAGTCACAGGAGAGTCTGACTGCTGCGTCTGCAGGGCGGAGCTTTTCTAAGCTCAGATTGATCAAGAACTACTTGAGATCTTCCATGGCACAAGAAAGACTGAGTGGACTTGCACTAATTAGGACCAACAACAAAGTTGGCTGTCAGATCTCTTACAGTGATGTCATTAAGGACTTTGCCTCCAGAAAAGCCAGGAAACACAGATTCTAAGGCGTATACTGTTTATCTAAGTTATTTTATTTAAATTGTAGTTTATTGTTGCTGCACTTTTGCATGTTGAAATTGTTTTAAACCAAAAGCAATTCAAGTGGGCAACTTGTTTACAGTAAAGGCATTGTCTGCTGTTTTATTTTGTTACTTTTCAGTACACCACGTTCAGTATGCCACTGTATCACTTTGAATACTGAAGTGCAAATTTACACCAGACCACTCTTGTGAGTTTGCTACCTTTTAAGATTAAAACCATAGAAGGGTAATAACATGAATCAACGATCATATCAGCAAATAGTATTGGCAGCGCTGAGGTGGTGGTGTTATGGGATGGCTGGGCTCTCCTTAGTTCTTGTTTGGGGGTTGTGTTTTCTGTCTCTGTCTGTCTTCCCTGTCTACCTGTGTGGAGTGATCTAGGTCAAGGGGCGTGGTCCGGAGCTGGTGGCTGCTGCAGCTCTATCGTGACAGCTACGTCCAATTCACAATCACCTCTGCCAGTACTTAAGTCCTGGTCTCCCTCATCATCGCCAGATTGTACCGTTGACTTACGTGGACCTGCTCCTGGAAATCTCTAACTGGCCCGGACCTCCACTCTGCTCCCTCCTCGCCATCCTCTACGTGCAGGCCAGTCACCACCCTGACACAGTTTCTGCACTGGTCGTCCCCCATTCCGTCCTGGAGGTTACCCAGCTTTGGTTTGGTCCCTTCTCCCCGGCACTGGCCTGACGTCGATGTTCTCTGCCTGCCCGCTATCCCAAGCCCAGTCACTGCTCAAACTCAAATTACCTGTTCATTTAATAAACTGTGCCGAACTGTTTTATCCAAGTCTCTTTGTTTGGTCTCTGCGTGCTGGGTCGACACAGCGCCTCTTAACAGGTGGGGGGCCCCCTAATCAAATTCTGCTTAGTCCCCATGAAGGCTTGGGTTGGCCCTGCAGTTAATATATATATATACCAATGCCTGTACTTTTTATTTTACTCTAATAGCTGCATTTTTTTCCCCCCAACTTTATTTTGAGAAATCTGTCATTATCAGTAACAGACCAGGGGGATGTCTTAACATGAAAACAAATTAATAGCACATTTCAATCATTTTCACAGCCTTCATACTGAATGAACAGGTGATTGTGTCAAATGTAATGTTTGGTTTCATTAATGATTAATATAAATTAGGGTTTTGAATTTGAATATTTTCATTCATGGATATGGCATTTCCCCAATATTATAATTAAACTCATTAAATACATTGTGATTAATATTATTTTAACCAAAAATGTTGAAACCACATAGTACATTTTCTAAAATATGAATAATAAGTCAGAGACTTATCAGTGATGACTAATGTAATATCTTTCCATAGTTTCTGCATAAGGACAATGCTGAAATAAGTATAACAGAGTTTCAGGGTTGCATTCACATTATTTAGGATAGTAGAGTCAAGAGAATTAAGCCCCCCTGCATCATAGGTTCATCACAACAGACTTATAAGACTATAATAGCTACATGTAACAGTAACCTATAGCACACTGTTGGGAGGCCTGTGAGGGAAACACCAGTGGGAGTCTAGCAGATTGCTGGCCAACATGGACCGCCAAAGTCAAGGACCTCAAGTAAGTTTTTTATTTTAATGGTGCTATTACTTCCTTCAAAATGAATTGACAGTCATATTTGCGGCACAAGAACACATCCATGATAATATCCTCGGCTAGGCAACTAACAACAAAACGGGCGCCATGTTTGTCAATGAGCGTGAGCTGATGTGGTTGATTCATGACATCCTTGCCAGCGTACAAAGTATAGCAAAATAAAACAATATCATAAAAAAGCTGGTTCCAGTAATAGCACCATTAAAGTAAAAAACTTACTTGAGGTCCTTGACTTTTTTTGGTGTTTTCATGGCTGAAGGTTCTCAGTGCATCCACAGTGTGCTTGGAAACAGGTTGATATTAGGAGGATTATGATACTGTGCATTGAGGTGTGTTACATCCCCTTCACCATGATGAAATTATAGTTTTGTTGTGGAGTAGACAGTCCAGACCAGATCATCTCAAGAGGAAACTTCTGTGTGACTTGCAGTGTCAAAAGTATAATACATAGCAACACACAAATACATATGGCACCTAAGTGTTTAAAGTTTAATTCATTCTGGACGTATTAAAAGACTGGTCCCTATGTTTTCTATGCATAATGATGCACAGTTGTATTTTGAAACTCAGTGACCCACAAGCTAACCATGTGAAGTTACAACTAACATTGTAAAATGAATAAAGGTGTGTGTGTGTGTGGACATGTATCACTCATGTTGTGGGGACATACATTTGTTTACACAGTCACAGTGTGGGGACTCGCCTTCCTTTTAGGGACAAAATGCAAGTCCCCATAATGTAAAGCACATCTGGCTACAGAGTTCGTTTGGAACCGGACAGAGACCACCTCCTCCAAAGTTTCTCTGTGCGGTTGTTTTGGTCCACACCTGCCCAAATGACCCACACTAGCCTGGCAAACGTACCAGGGTTCGTTTTAATCAAACCAAACAGGTTAGATATGAAAATGTCTTAGAAAAGCAGGTGTAAAATCTGCTGCACTGTTTCATCAGACACACACTGAGGGAGAGAAACAAGCCAGACTGAAGCACTGAGTGAGAGAGACAGACAGAGCGAGAGCGTTTATAATGGTTGTGTTGGTGTACTGCTTTAAGTGTATTTGTTATCTTGTGATTTTATTTGTGTGTGTGTGTAAAATGCAATTATTCAATAATGTAATTTATCTTTGGCAATAATGTAACTTTTTCTAAAGTCTGTTTTTATTTAGTCTTACAATTTTTTTTTTGTTTTATTTTATTATGCCACTTGTCATCATAAAGGTTTGTCAATCAAGACAGAGAGGGCAGAGTGGGATATGTGATTGGCTGTTGCTGAGCAGACAACCAATGAGCGAATTATATCATACTAATGAGCTGAGTTTTAAAAATGTATTGGATTATTTCACAATTTCATGGTTATATTAGATTTTATGTCAGTATTTATCAATTTATTTATTTATTTCATAATATCTTATTTCCTTATTTAATTTTGAACACTTAGGGATTCCACAGTAGGAAAGATAGTGGTCATGGTAAGGGAAAGATGGCTTTCTTTGTTGCACAGTCACACATTTTTTAAACTCAACTATCCACCCTGACTTGTCTGACAATTTTGAAACCTAATTTTATATACTTGGCGATTTTTTTTAATTATACAAATATGGCTGGGTGGTTGATGACACATTTTTCTGTGGTGTGACACACTCAGAACACATATTTATTATTGCTTTACACGGACTTAAATGTGTAAACTGTGAGTCCAACAACATTTACTCGTTATTGAACCACAATAAACAAGATATGAAGACAGGATGAAGTGCTATGAAATATGATGTTCTCAAATCATTTTTAGAACACAAAGCAACACAGCAGTTGACTGGAACATCAGCTTTGCACTTTCTAAATATGCAGAAAACAGGATTACAGGAGTCAGTACAAATATGGATCTGTGCAGAGGAAGAGAGAAGAAAACAAAAAGAAACTAGTGTTGACTGAACAGATACAGAATTTTGTTGTTGAAATACCTGTTTATTCCAGATAAATGTATGTCAACCCGCCAATGTAATTCTGACATTAATTACTATATTGCAATAGGTCTATGAGGCGGTAACAGTATTCATCACATAGCGGACCCAGTACAAAGAACAGGAAAAAGGCATTTTCGTTCTTTTTCTTTTTTTAAACAATCCACTACAGATTCAATTTGCTGACAAACCGTAAACACCTATTGTTATTTTTCTTTTTGAATAACAACCTATTCTCCACCTGTCAAGATAGATGGCGCACACACTCGCAAACACATGTACATGTGCACGGATGCACACACACAAATACGCACAGTTTCTCGGGTAAAGGTTATGGACTTGAGAAATGTTCTCATTAGTTCTCTGTACAACACTATCAGTATCAGCCTCCATTGTGGAAGATGCAGTGTGTGTGTGTTTTTGTGTGTGTGCGTGTGTACATGCATATGTGGGGATAATGAGTTGATGGTGCTCTCGAAGTGTGAGGCTGTGTGCTGAAAGCCAAGGTGGTAACTAACAGTCTGACAACACTCTCCATCACCTTAAACTCCCTGGTGTTGAGAGCACCAGATAGAGCACAATTATGTTTATTAGCTTCTCTAGCTGTCACTCATACACGTATAATAGCATGTTGTGTCTGACTTAGTGCCAAAACACATTGACATAAAGGCAGAGTGAAATCTCATGCCAAAATACAAACCATCCAATCTGAATGCAGAAACAAACATTTGACAAATGTATCTATTTTGTGAGCAAAATTAAATTAATTTATTGTAGGTTTGAATTTTTCCTAGCAGGAGACAAGTAGCAAGAATGTTGTGTAGGCACTTTTCTAGGTATGACTACTGCTTGCAACACATGATGCTTTGACTTAAATTCACTTACTTTATGCAGCTCGTGAAAAAATGAGAGCTATGTGATGAAAAGTACATAAAATGTATTGATTCTCCTACTGAAGATGTAAGTTTTCAGCAGCCATAGCCAGGAATGTACAGATTAAAAACATACGTCTTTTTACCAATGGGACTCTGGATACTACACTGACTGTCATGGGGCTCTGTGCTTGTTTTTCCACAACGTGAAATACATTTAGAGAGGCTCGCCTACACATGAAAATTGCCCTTCCGCTTTTGTGTTGGAGAAAAACAGCAGCGCATTTGAGACTAAATTCTAGTGGATTTAATACATTCTGCACCTTAGGCCAAGATTAAACCAAGCAGCGGTGAAATAGGAAGTGACAAATAGTGCCTGTGCTGAAGAGCCGCCTATTGTGTATCAGCTGTGTGTTGTGGGGGTGTTTGTGTTGGCTCTTTTCTGAACTGTATGATGATATGTGTGTGTTGCGCATGTGTAATGTTGTATCACTCTGTGTCATCTCTGTGTGTTTATTATGTAAAAAGAGAGAGAAACAGGAGGGGGAAAAGATAAAGAGAGCAAGTAAAATAGAGGAAAGGAAATAAAAGGTTTTGACATTACAGATTTACATCAAGCCTAATTCTTTTGAGTAACAGCAGTTTCTAAAAATCCCAGGGTGCTGTTCACAGAGGAGAGCTAGTCGAAAGGAAGACACTGCTGTAGCTTTGTTGCTGAGACGAGCAGATGGAGCAGCAGAGAGACAAGTCTCGTCACGGAGAAGGAGGGTGTGCAGCTTTGGTGGCTGGGACGCCACTGCAATGATTCGTCAACTGTTGCAGTTAGCTGATCTGTGTTGTTGTGCCTCAAAAAGTTTAATATATTTCCACACAGCACTCTGCAAAAAAAGAAATCACACCAGCTGTGGTGTTGCATCTGCCAGGTCACCAAGCACAAACAAACACATATTTCTTGGTGAAGCAGAGGTTGGGCAAGCAGGGCCGCCGGCACAGGGGGAACACCGGGTCAGTTGGCCCGGGCCCAATGGAGGCAAAGTAGTTCTGTTTATACTACTTTCTGGAGTCCACTTGGAGGACGCGTTCCACACATGCAGTAGGGGCAATTTCTAGCGAAACACTGACCAATTTCCCTCCACGAATTGTTGCACATTTGATTGTCTTTATATTGTTTTAAAGATGAATTGTAAAGATGCGGGTAGTGACGGATCTCTTCACACAGCCTCTCTTCAAATACAGCATCCATTTTGGTTTTCCAGTGCATGCGCACTTGGTGCATTTGTGGCATAGTGGGTCACAAAAAGTTGGAGGAAATGTACATCCCTCACACACTCATGGACATGGAAAGTATAATTTGGGTTTAAGAGCAGAGAATTTAAATGGTCCATTGCTTCAGAATATTTCCTGACACTGATCTATGGCTGCTCTCAGTTATGATAACAAAAAATAAGATCAAATTTTGGAATGACTTAACTTGAAGAATGGCAAATACTACACCTTGCCCTCGATGGTGAAGGGTGTCTTCCCACCTCCCACTTCTTATTCTGCTATCCTTACTCAGCAGCACACAGTTTGAAAAATATACTCATAAAACGGTAGAGAGAAAAATGTTGCGATTGTTGAACGTTGTCCTGAAAATCACTGGCTACTGATAGGTTTAGGGTTTAATTGCTTTGCCGATATAATAATCTGATGTTGCCCTTCATTAAAACGTAGATACTGACCCATCAATATCATCTCTCTGATACTTCTTTTGTCACTGCCTTCCAAAACAACTCTTATGAGCATTTTCTAATCTGGCATCCCTGTCATCAGGACTACATTGTTTGCCAGTGACTTCCAAAACACTTATGACCCTTACAAAAATGACTGACATGGTTAGAGAAAGAACGTGGTTACGGATAACAGAAAGGCAGACCTTAAGTGCACGTCCGTGATAGGATGCAAAGTCTTGCGTGAAAGTAGGACTCGCTACACACCCTTGTAGCCAACAACGTCGTCCTGCCAATAGGTGCACCACATCAGAAAATACTAATGAGCTGTTTTGGAAGGCAATAAAAAATAAAAACTCTTCATGAACTCCTGTTAAATTGCTCTTGAAGAAGGGAGCTAATACACACATCAATAAATGCTAATAACTGTAGAGACTCTGTGAGACATAATAATGTACTGGAGAGATTAAGGAAGCTCTTTTTTTTCCATTGCTGCAGTACATCTCACTCTCAAAAGACTCAGTAAAGTATGTGTGTGCATGGTGTAAAGCATGCAGGCATGTATGTGTGTGCGTGCTCCATGTTCTAACTTGATGAAAATATATTCCACGTCTGTTGATCTGGAGTGCTATCTCTCTCTCACACACACAGTTACACACACACAAGAGCCCACTGAGGTGCTGTAAGGTCAAGGTCAACACTGGCTACTCACTGATGCTGTATGTTAGATCCTTTTTCTGGAGAGCTTGGGCTAAACCTCTCATAAACATGCCTCCTCATACAACTATTTCCACTGCAAACAAGGAATACCATCCGTCCTCCAAACGTGTGTCCTTTTCACAAAAATACAAAAGTTCCAGTAAAGACTTATAAACAGTTGTGAGGCATACAAAAGAGAAGTAATTGCACAACAGGATAGCAGTTGTGGCTCTCTTCTGCCTTTTTATTATTATTATTACTCTGTTGTCATTGTTGACTGACCCAATTTGGAGTGGAGTTATGTAAGTGTATAATATTTTAAAGTGCTGTAAATTTGTAAGACATTTACAGATAATCTTTGATAATGAGAAAATTATTCATGATTCTTATTGTGCAATATTTAAGTTTTAGACACTCCCTTTGATGTTAAAATATTATGTTATTCTGATTTATTTTCTGATACTGTAACACAGAAAATTGTGTGCGAGAGAAGAAAAATGTGAGCAGAGCTCTACAAATGTCTTGCACAACGAAAGATAACATCCAAAGCCAAAACCGTTTTTAAACGTTACAACAATTCCATCATATTACTGGATCATGTGACATTCATACAGTGCAGTAAAAAGTAGCAAAGTCTCCTCCAATATACTATATGTATTTACTTAATTAATTTACTTAATTATGTTAAAGATATTTCAATATAAAAAGAAAATACTTGCGCTTATCCTCCCATTATATGGAAATACTACAAATCACAATTACAATTTATTATATAACATGTCTGTACTATTAAGATCTTTAAATGGTTCAGATACTAATGTGCACACGTTTATGTGTATCTTTAGAAACTTAAAGAATGGTTAAGCAAGATACACTAATATTTTAAGAATGCATTTCAGGACCAAGGTATCCCACACATGAAGTAGTGTGTAAAGGGAACTTGCTATTACTCATACCTGTGTATTTTGGGATTTCCTGTGCATTCTGTTATGTGTAATGTACGCAGCGCGACGTTTTGAGCTAAACTTTTGTCAGACGCCCTGTCTCTATTTATTCCTGTCGCTCGCGTTGAAAGCCTGGATCATGGATGAGGAACGGCTGATACACGAAGTTGAAATGATAATGAAATTAATTAATAATTTGGCCTAATCCTCTCCAAGTCTGTTTTGCTTTTGTTATTTTTTAGCTGAACTGGAGTAAACTTGTCAAGGTAAATGACCATTGCTAATAACAACGTACTTGCTATTGGATATATTATATGCCATTTCCAGTAAAGAAGCATCTAAATATCACAATATAAAATGTGTGTTTTCTGTTTTAAAAGGTAATGTTACGTAGGAAGATAGCAACTCACCCATCTTTCACTTGAGTGGTTACGTCTCCAGTCTGATCTCGAGCACAGAGCTTATAGGTACGTGGTTTGTTTACATGACGTAACAGAAGTGCATATTTAACGGATTCTGTGTCTAGTGGTTCTCAACGGGGGCGGTACCAAATGAATGTCAAATTTCTAACCGTTGCATTTGTTTAACAATATAATTTCTATTCATATGGCGTTTTTGCTCCCTGGGAAACTAATAATGATGATATTCCAACTGTCCAGTTAAAATCAAACCTGTTATTTGGCATTCAGTGACATTCTTTTATAAGGATATAACATGTAATAATAATAATAATAATAATAATAATAATCATAAATAATAATCATAATACTAATGATTATTATTTGAAATTCATTGACATGCTTTTTTAATAAAATAACAGAAAAATAATCAACATTAATATTCAGGGAAGACAATTTCCCTACATTTTATTTGATGGGGGGCGGTAAGGGACCTGGATAATGGGTAGGGGGGCGCTGGCCCAAAAAAGGTTGAGAACCACTGGTGTAGGCAGAGAGTGTCCATGTTATACGATGCGACGCAATAATCAGACGCTCGCTTGCTGTTAGGACACGGTGTTAGAATAACTACGTTAGTTACATAACATAAGTTGAAATAAGTCAACATTGACTTTTGGTTTCACACGGGACAGCAGTTTCCAGGGTGAAAGTCCTGTGTTGTTTGACCCATCCATCCACCCCAACCTCCTCCGACTCGCTCTTTATAGTTCGCCACCTAACAATAAACGTAAATATGGGTCGTAAGCTGCTTACATTAGCACCCATCTCACTGGTGACATTAACACTTAGTTTGTACCTAATTTGCACGTGCTGAGTAGATAGCAGCAGATGGAGGAACAATATAAAAACAAGAACATTCTCATGAATGAAACAACACTACAAATGGTAATCAGGAGGTGTACAATTACAGTATTCTCACAGACTGAATTAGTTGCTCATAATTAAGGTGCTCTCGACCAATCCAAACATTGCAGGCACAGTTACTAACTGTGTAGCAAGTCCAACACCAGTCAGCAAATCTTACAGTCATGTCCCCAGTGTGCAACATCCAAACTTACTTGTTCAAAGCATGCACAGAACTTGAAGAAAAACACAGTCCAGCAGAGAGAAAAACTCTGCCCTTAATAGTCTTTTAATGTGTGACAAGAGTTTTCATGCTGCATCAGGCAAGCCACAACTGCGGGGTTGGGTTGGGTGTGTAGCAAATTGCAAAAGCTCATCGGTCAAAGACCCAAGCAGAGCCAGGCTTTAATATAAAGAGGAGAGAGTGTGGCAGAAAACTTGAAGGAAAAAAGAGAAAGTCAGTGAAAGGGATGGCCTTTAAACAAAACTGAATATTGAATCCTCCTCCTGCAGCTTCGTTAGCTTTCAGAGACCCTGCTTTACGCATCTGTAAGTTAAGATGGAATTTAAAAGATATTCTGGTTTGTGTCCATCTGAATCAGAAGCAGTAAATAACCTCATATTATGGTGAAACATGCATCCATGTATAATGCAAAATATAAATGTAGCCACTGTGTACAGTGAAACCCCACTGATTAGACCAAATTAATTTTTTCATCTTGTTGGGACAAAAGTCCCTGATTAAAGATTTGATTACATTTCATTTGCCCCATGTGGTTCACATGATTGCATGGTCATGTGGCCTTACACAAGGAAATCATTAAGAGTCTGACACAACTAGGCTTGCCGCGGTAGTCGGTGTTACACAGATTACTGCCCCCACCGTCGCTTTTTTTTTAGAGAAATAAAACCCATTTAGTTCATTTTCATGTATCAGTGCCCACGTTCATCAAATAAAAAAAACTCTCATTTGTAAAATACTAAGAGTGTTATCAATACGACAGACGCTACAATTATAAACTGAAAGTGTCTGCTCTGTACAGCAGCAGCAGCAGAGTCACAGCACAGAATAGCAGGAGTCAGATTTCACTTATCATGTGACGAGAGTAAGGAGAGTCAACCAACAAAACAATGGTGGAGGATCTCCAAAGGAAATGGAGCTTTCCAAAGATATGTGGCATAAGTACCTACTTCAACAGAGCAGTTGTGTACAAGCATATTTCTGTACAGGTTAATGATCAAACTAAGTGCTCTACAGATATTGAGCTACATCTACAAATATCTTTTCTTGTGAAATGTCCAGGGTCATCTGTAACACCGGTGTTGTCACAAGTTTATTGACCGGTGGGAAAATTTCCACACCGTGGCATGACCCTGGACAACAGGTTGACGGTTAGAAGTACAACACATGCAGAAAGGATTAGGAAATTCCCATAAGTCCATAATTCACACAAGGTATCACTGAGCTAGGATAAGGTGGATAAATTAAGAAGGTAATCAGAGCCAGTGGAGACGCTTGCTAGCACTAGTGCTAACTTCACTACCTCTGTCAGTCACGTGACCCTTGTGATGCACATTGTAGTGGTCCCTCAAGAGTCTCCCAAAGGGATGCTTCAGTTCGACTTATTTTTGCTTCCTCAAGGATAGGGTTGTCTAAAGCTTTTTGCCCGGCTTTCTTGAGTAAAAAGGTCAACTTAAATGATAATCCAACAACACCTGAACACTTCAGCATTTCAACATGATTTTTTTTCTAGCCCCAAGGGATCACAGAGGAACCTCTCAACTACAATGGATAGACTCTATGAGTGAACATAGCCATTCACAGGCTGTCTGCATAGTATGCATATCAGCCGTGTTTTTCAGTCATCTGACCAAACAGATATGCTCCTATTTTAAGCAATAAGAGCTCTCTTCTCAGGCTGCGTAACAACTTGTGTACTGGGCTGATAGCACTGCCAAAACTGCCAAAATGCAGGTGACGTAAACAGCAGTACTGCTGAATACATGGAGGACAGACACTAATGGAGGACAGAAGCTGCTGCTCTGCTCACTTGCTGCTTTCATTCTGCAGCCTGTGTAGACAGTGTTAGTCACTATGACCTAAGGCCTTCTAAGCTGACTGCTTAGGGATTCTTCTGAGAGCCACTTCACACCTTTTGATGATGTCAATATTAAAGATTGCCCTTTTCTCAGCCAGGGTAATGGCCTGCTTCCCCTCCTGAGTCAACAAGTAAAACAAGTAAAAAAAACTACAGAAGCACCTGACAGTCATCCTCACATCCAAGCCTGATACATATCTGCTCAGTCCTCAATGCCAGAGTCTAGCCTTCTTCAGCTAGACAGACTTCTTCACCCTCCTGAGATTCATCACTGAGTTGGTTAACACCATCGCAAACATCATCAAGGAGCCACCACCCTACATGTTGGTTATACTACGACTGTCTTGGAGCCTGAACTAGCAATTTATGCAGCTTACTATCCATCCATCCATCCATTTTCTTCCACTTATTAAGGGCTGGGTAGCAGGGGCAGCGGCCTAAGCAGGGTAGTCCAGATGTCCCTCTCCCCAGCAACGATTTCCAGCTCCTCCTGGGGGATACCAAGGCGTTCCCAGGCCAGATGAGATATATAATCCCACCATCATGTTCTGGGTCTACCCCGGGGTCTCCTACCAGTTGGATGTGCCTGGAAAACCTCAGAGGGGAGGCGCCCAGGAGGCATCCTGATCAGATGCCCGAACCACCTAAACTGGCTCCTTTCGATGCAAAGGAGCAGCGGCTCTACTCCAAGCTCCCTCCGGATGTCCAAGCTCCTTACCCTATCTCTAAGGGTGAGCCCAGCCACCCTACGAAGGAAACTCATTTGTATCCGCAATCTCATTCTTTCGGTCTCTACCCAAAGCTCTTGACCATAGGCGAAGGTTGGAATGTAAATCGACTGGTAAATCGAAAGCTTTGCCTTCTGGCTCAGGTCCCTCTTCACCACAACGGTCCAGTACAACGCAGATTACCCCCTGATGGTAATGAACTGACAGTGCCTAACAATTAATCTTTATCAAGGACTAATACTGCATACTGATTATGCATTCTTGGTGAATTCTATGGAAGAAAAAAAACATTTGAGTAATAAAATGATAAAATCAATAAACATACGGAAATGTAGTGTCATAATTTTTGTCTATGAATTGCTATTTATTATATTGTTTTTCTGCTGCTTGTGTAGCCTGAATTGGTAAACAGAAAAAAGAATCAAAACAGGAAATTAAGCATCCTCAGGATTTACAAGCTCACTTTTAAGTTTTCCACTTCTTATGGCTCCTAGACTTTCAACTTTTCCGCATCTGCTTTCCCTTCACCTCTTGTCTTGACTTAACATGACAAACAGACATTCCTCAGTGGGAGGGAGGGATAATCTGTTAATCTCTTTGCTGAGGCAAACAGAGGAGGAAGAAAGGACAGACAGATTGATCTTCACAAAGCTGATGAGATGTTCTCTAGTTTTGACTGAGCTGAGAATGGATCCAAATGAGGCATTTTAATAAACTGAGAGACAGAGATATGGAGGAGGTAGAGAGATAGATGGAGGGAAGAAAAGAGAGATAAATGGTAGTAAAAGAGACAGAGAGAGATAGATTGAGGGAAGGCAGAATAAATGGGAAGGTAGAAGAGAGAGAGATGGATTGAGAGGACAAGGGGGTGCAAAGGGTGGGAGAGAGATTGATAAAGGTAAAGGGAGAGAGAAATCGATCTTGTGGTAAGAATATGCCCCCCGGGGGATAATGCTGCTAGAATACCATTGGTTTTCTCTGCTTACAGGAAGAGGTATTTTTGTGCTTCTTAAGGGCTGGACGCATATGTTTTTGAAGGTCAATAGCCAAAGTTTTGTTCTGAAATTATTGTAGTCACTTAAAATGTACAAACCTTCATGGAAAAATGTAAAAAATGTCATTGGTTTGGTTGCCTTGTTTTGTCTGTTTGGCATATTTCCCCATGTTCTTACGTACAAGTCGGATGGAAACTGTTCTATAAATCCCCTACAGCTGTGAACGTTAATGAACGTCTGTCTCTTCTGTCAAACCTTTCTCTTTCTTCTACACAGTGTTCTCTGGGGTAGGGAGGACTAAATAATAAACATCCAATCAATCTAACTTTACTACAAAAAGACTTCAAAACTATAACTGAGGAGGCACTCAGCACTAGTCTATTCTAACATAAATTCCACCTATGTGTGTGAAAATATATAGGGATCCTAACCTACCTAAGTCTTTCTTCACTCCTCACTTGACCTGGACATCGTTCTGGTCCACCATTCCAATGCTCTTAATTCTGCTCTGAGGAGTGAGGATTGAGGAGCGAGTGAAAGTCTTTTATCAGGCCGACACACCCCTTTATTGGAAATCTATTATTGATTGGACACTGCAGCTGATTGGACTGATCTGATACTAAATCACAACATCACTACAGTTTTATGTCAATAGGGAACAGACAAATAACAGTACCAACTCAAAACTCCCAAGTTTTAGATTTTAATGGTTTACAGATTCACCATATAATTAAAAATAGTGGGTCTGTGTTAACTGTATATAGTAGTTCTGATTGACAAAAGAACCATAAACTTTTTTGATTCATTATAAAGATCTTTCTCTTCATGATCTGTTATTTCCCCTTTTAATCTGTATAACTAATCATATTATTCAGAGAGAGGAGGAGAGCCTTTAGTTTTTCAGCAATATATATAAGAAAAAAATATGACCGTAGAGCTTGTCTGTGCAAGCAGCTTATTATGACCCATATTTACGTTTATTGTTAGGCGGCGACCTATAAAGAGCAACAAAGTCTGGGAAGGGAGGAGGTCAGGGTGGATGGATGGTTCAAACAACACAGGACTTTCACCCAGGAGACCGCTGTTTGTGTCCCATGTGAAACCAAAAGTTAACGTTGACTTATTTTAACCTACATACATAACTTAACTTACGTACATAACTTACGTAACTAATGTACTTTTTTTTAACCCCAACCATGATCTTTTCCTAAACGTAACCAAACTGCGACCATTAAACAACATTAACCACATGTTTATTATATTAAAGGTCCGGTACGCCTATGACTGTCATTTTGGGAGTAACTTGCAAACGACCTATTCTGTCGTTTAGGTTGAAGGACTTGTTGCAATAAACAAATTTTAATTGTCTATCATTAATTTCATTCAGTTCTGTGTGTCCGATAGAAGCTATAGTTTGATGTGAGATATTTACAAAATTTACTTTGTCTAAAACATCTGGGCTAATAAGTGATTTCTACTAAACATTAAAACATTCTAATCATATCCTGGATTACTGCATAAGGAATTTACAAAAAGAATATCCATAAATGCAGATGCAAATAATTATTAAATTTAAAAAACTAGTTGCTGCCATTGCACAGTATAATAATTTTAATAAACGAAAATGTTTAAACAGTGTGACAAACATCCTGCACAAACTTACAGAGAGACTAACTGTGTGCCCTTATTAGTATTTGGACAGTGCATATGCGGGCAAATACCATCAAAAGTTGCTTCAGTACAATACCGACTGACAGCTGTTCCAGTTGTGCTGCCATCATCAGAAATGTACGTGGCTTTACATGATTTCTGAAAGGAAAAGATGTTTCATTTCTCTAAAAACATGTTTCCTTGATTCCTCTCTCCTCGCATCTTCAGTGGGTGGGACTAAGATGCAAGGAAAAGACGCAAGTGAGGGAAACATGGATGCAGTTAAGGTAATTGGGATGTACCCACAGACAGACACACAGGGTGCTTTCCATTTGACTAACGTGGCTCCTTGCTTCCCACACTAATGTGTCTTCCTCACGCCGTGGTCCCTCCGAGCGGGGATGCAAGAGAGAAATGTGAGGAAGAGATGTGAAGATGGTGGAATTTCAAGAATTAAATAGATATATTGAGACGTCAGGGCATCACAGAATGTGACTGATAGAAATAACACAAATACAAAAGTTAAAATGTGTTTATTTTAAACTGGAAGAAGAGAAGCGCGGGAAGGATGAGGGAACAATAAAATAACTATAAATGTTTTAAATAAAATCTATATAAGCCTAATTAGTTTGTGAAAGACCAAAGTTACAGTAATTATTGGGTTATCAGACTATTGGAAAACATTACAGCCCCTTAATAAACCCGAATTTATAGCTGTATATTTTTCTACACATATTTTTGGTGCTGTCATGCCTGCTTTCAGATTGTCTGATCTACAGTGTTACAATTCATGCAACATTATTGATATTAATGCTGTTTTCAGGCTGGCCTGTCCTTTTACTATCCCGTCAGATCAGCTGACCAACCAGTAAACAGATTCTGATAGAAGGGGTGTTGCTGTCCGGCTCTAAGCTCTTCCAAGGGCCTCTTCTCTCTCCTCTCCTCATGTCCTCCGAGGTGCATTTAAAGGATTGGAACATCCTGGATGATGGCCGACCTCGATACATTTATCAAACTGCATCACATCCATCGTGTCTGACTTCAACATAGGAGATTGCTTTTCACATTATGTTCTCTACCAACAGTCAACATTGGTTTCTTTTAACCATGAATCTCTCCATATCTTTAACCAAATACATGTTTTTTTATCCATGACCATGATCTTTCCCTAACCTTAGCCAGGTGTTTTAGTTGCCTAACCTTAAATACTGTAGGAAGTGAGAATTGTTTAAATGTTGGCATTAACCATTAAATAACACTGTCATTGAATGTAATTCAGGGCTTTGGAGAATCATCCAATATTGATGTTTGTGTCTGGTGATTGGTTGGACAGACATCAGTCCTTATTCACAACACCACAAGACGTCGAGATCGCTTGTCAGGAAAAGGTTAACATAAGTTGTTTGAAGTGTTGGAACAAACGTCCAATGCTGCTCTTTGTCTGAGGACAGCCTTGAATAAGAATAATGCACATCAGATCATAAACCTTACCTTTTGTCACAGAATATACATGTAAAGTAGTGTAATGACTGTGCAAACTGACACAAAGCAGGCTTTAGTTAGCGCTGCCAGAGGGACATGGGACAGAAAAAGCCTGGTTTATGCCAAAACTAGATAAAGTGTGGACATCCATAAATGACAACTATGGGAATGAGAGCTAGGCTGGTGCATGTTTACAAAATTTCACAATGACTGAGATGTATAACACAGAACACTCCGAACGCAGGAGTTTATAAATGTGTTTACTTCTGCTTTTGTGCATACAGTCATTAAGCCTTGAATATCCGCAGAGCTTTATGAGTCTGGCCCACAGTGCCTGTAAGCCAGAAAAAGTCTCAGCTGCAGAGGAAGTGACAGGTTTTTAGTCTCTGGTGTGTTTGGAATAAACAGCAGAAGTGTTCATGGTGGCCGTTACACCATGAACAGACAAAAAAAATATGTAAGAGGGAAATTTGTGAATTTATGGAATTTATGGGATTGCCTGGGGAAAAAAAGGAGCTCTGTTTCATATCAGCATGTCCTGTAATTAGACTGAATATCCTGATTAGACCCGATAGCTGGATAGGATGTCTGTATGGGTTTGTCTATGCATGTGTGCCTGATTTGACTTCAAGCGTGTGTGTGTATGTGTGTGTGTGTGTGTGTGTGTGTGTGTGTGTGTGTGTGTATTCCTGTGAGTGTTTGAGGAGTTGTTACACTTTCATGTAAAAATCCATAAGTAAAGTGAAATGTGTTCTAAACTGGGTTACAGACAGTAGAGAGGGGTTAAAGTGTGCGTTTGTGTGTGTGTGTGTGTGTGTGTCAGATCACGGAGCAGAGACTCGAGGCAGAGCGTGCCGTGACAAGCCTCATTAAGAGGGAATCTCTCCACTGTTCTGGCTGTCGACATCACCAGCGCCAGACTTCTCTAATTACGCTCTCTAAGTGCCATTTCGTGCAAGCAATCAGCCCACTGCTCTTTGCATATGCAAATATGACAGACCTGATCATTAGCTTTTATATCTCACACACTCTAATTGTTATTGTAAAAACTGCCGCATGGAGCCAAGGGCAAACGCCCTTTCCCTCTCTCTCTCCCTCAATCTATCACCAACTGTCAACTCTCATTCCGCTACATGTTCTATGAAATTTGGTCACTCTAAACAGAGTCATGCGGTTGAATGTCACGGTAGTATAATCAGCTAACAAATGCCTCTACTTGACATTGTTTCATCAGAGCGGAGGGGAGAAAAATAATAGAGGAGCATTTCCTTGCGGGGGCTAATTGGCCAAATGGAGTCACTTAGGCAGAACAACAGTCCCATCACAGCAATGATGATGATGATGATGGTCCCAGAGAAACAACTTGGGAGCCCACTGGCCCAAATATAGATAAGATAACATAAGATAAGATAGAACTTTATTTATCCCGAGGGAAATTGTTGTGCAGCACAAAGTATTTAGAGTGCAAATATATAATATCAATAAGGTGCAAATCCAAAATATACACAATGCCAATAATACAAACATGTTAAAGGTAAGGATCATAGATAAGCATGAGAAGTGGCATAAAGCTATGTGTGCACAATATCAATTTGGAATGTTTATGATATTGCACAGTGTCCCATAATTGCACATTATGTCCAATAATGTTCCATAAATCAGAGAGTTATAATGATTGTAATCCACAGAGAGACAGTAATCCAGAGAGAAAAAGAAAGAGAGGCTGGAGCCACTTCATCACCCCATGCCTCTGCTGTCCATCTCTCTGCATGAGGTAGATGAGTTGTAAAGTTTGATAATCACAGGAAGAAAGGAATTGCTGTGACATTCTGTGGTACATCGTGGTGGTAACAGTGTACAGCTGAAGGAGCTCCTGTGCCATTGAGTCATTCACCATGATGCTCCGTAGTTTGCGCAGCATCCTCCTCTCTGACACCACCACCAAATAATCAAGCTCCAGTCCCACAACAGAGAACAGCCTTCCTGATGAGCTTGGTGATTCTGTCGGCACTGACTGTCTTTACCTGTCTGCTCCAGCACACAACAGCAAAGAAAATTTCACTGGCTACCACAGACTGATAGAACATCTTCAGCACGGCATTGAATGACTGGAGCCCCAGCAAAAAGCAGAGTCAGCTCTGGCCTTTCTTGTACACAGCCTCTGTGTTCTTTGCCCAATCCAGCTTGTTGTCCAGGTGTACTCCCAGTTACATGTAGTCCTGCACAGTATCCACATCCACCCATGGATTGAAATAGGTGGAGGGGGTGTTTTCTGTCTACCGAAGTCCACCACCAACTCCTTCGTCTTACCAGTGTTAAACTGCAGGTGGTTCAGCCCACACCACTCAATGACCGAGTCCACTACGGCCCTGTACTCAGCCTCCTTCCCCTCGCTGACACAGCCCACAATTGCAGAGTCGTCCGAGGGCTTCTGCAGGTGGCAGGACTTGGAGTTGTATCTGAAGTCCAAGGTGCAGAGGGTGAACAGAAAGGTTGACAGGACCATACTGTGAGGCAAATTTGTGATTTGTGATATTGGGCTATATAAATAAAATTGACTTCACTTGACTAACCTGTGTTGCTGACCACAGTGTCAGACATGCAGCCCTGCAGTCTAACATACTGTGATCCAGGACACAAGGGGAGCATCTACCTGCATCGCCATCAGCTTGCTCCCCAGCAGGGCAGTCTGGGTGTTGTCAAACGTATGGGAGAAATCAAAGAACATGACTCTTGCAGTGCAAACTGAACGGGGTCCAGTGATGGTTTCATCAAGGACCGTAGGTGTGACAAGACCAGTTTCTCCAGGGACTTCATCAGGTTGGAAGTCAGCGCCACCGTCTGTAGTCATTGGAGGCGTTAGGGGGCGCCTTCTTTGGTACAGGAACCAGGCAGCTGTTCTGAAAAATTCACAGTTTATACACTGAGATCAGTTGTTGAATAGCGGAGATTTAGGGACTGTTTAAGAACTTTTCCCATTAGATAAATAAGGACACAAGAAATAAATTAGGTTTTTAATATGGAAAGTAGGAGCAGAACTGCGGAGCTCAGAATCTATTGTTTCGCCTGTATTAAGTGTATAGTTTGCAGAATTACAACCAGCACTGGTATGCCCTCACACCTTTCAATATTTAAACAAAATTTGACTTTGAGCTCTTCGGGGGTCCTGGTGTTAATTAGGTGATCCTTGACCCCCTGTATTTGGCACACTGGCTTTACTGATTCCAAAAAACCCTTAATGCTAACCATTAAGGGTTACTTCTATCACGGTATATGTAATTTTATATCACGGTAATGTTATATATCACGATGCAGTAACTGTTCTGTAAATTCAATTAAGAAATGGTTTAAAATAACCATGCTCTGTGTTTTCAATTTCACTCTCCTCCATGCTTACCGCCACCAACTGTCGCAGAAACACTAAGTGATCCCACGGTGGAAATGGTATTGCCAAATCATATCACCCAAAACCTACCATTAACACATCTATAACACACCACTCTGCCAAATGCTAATTGCTAATGCTAATCACTAATGCTAATCTGTAACATTTGTATTACCCCGGGATTCGCTAAAGCTACCAACGCAAACATAAATACCAGCGTTGCTTATAAACTCAAAGTCAAAGTGATCTATGACCCAAACTAATGTCTTTAGTGTTTACATGTTTTTATACTGTATTCTCTCACCATGACAGTCCCATTACTGTGCAAAACATATTTAATAGCACATCATCACCAAGCTCAGTTATTCAAACCCATGCACTACAGGCTCTATTGTAAAGACACATAAAGTGGAGTGCGAGGTCATGATTGCAAGTTAAATAAGCATGGTCATTATCCTCTCAGCCCGTCTAATCCAATCAACAAATCAATGAAGTCCGCCAATCAACAAATGGAGAGGAAACACACAGTCATATGAAACTTGTATGGGTATCCAAAACCAGCTATTTCCCCAATGTTATTAGGGAAATGGTTCTAATTGTCAATGTAGCAGTCTGTACTAAACTCTTACAAGTATCTGTCATCCACAACTACTTTTAGGCGGTATAAAAGCCTTCTTCCGTTGATTAAATCCCAACAGGACACATGTCTGTTACATCTATTACCTCTAATTTGAAAAGTGCTTCACCAAACTAATTTCTTACAATGATCCATAGTGGTTATGCTGATGAAATCATGTGCAACACGCACCAGACTGCTGCAGAATAACCTACAAATATCTGCGATTCTCTACTGGTTGGTTAGAATTTTTGGTTAGAGCTACTTCTCTCAGTATACAGTGTGCAATGCAAACCATCAGGTGAGAGATGGTAACATCCTGGGGATACATTAGAAATACATAGTAAAAAATCTTGAAACAATTAAAAGTTTACTCTTAATAACTGAATGTCCTCAGGGCAGCCCGTACCCTCATCTAAAAATATGTGCATCAATTGCAACAATTTGTCTGGCAATAGTGCATTGCAGTTTCAATTTTTAAAAGTCATTTTGTAATTTAAATCTGATCTGAATTAGCAGAGTTGCATCTTTAATTGGTTTGGTCAGTTTTGATGGTGGTGAGTCATAAACAAATGTGTAGAAAATCTTAATTCCACATCTAAGTGAATAGTTATGTAAAGAAGAATAAGGATAATTCCTTTTTATAAGGAATTATCTGTAAAAGAAATCATATAAACATCTTAAACAAACTGTTATGGCAGTAGTGGCATTCTGTTGCTTGTAAACATAACTAAATCTTAATGAATGCAACACAGTCATTTAGGAGACTGAAAATAAAGGCAAACACCAAATTACAATAATGTAACACATTTTTAATCTTTACTTTTTAGAGCTGTAATGGTACACAAAATTCACGGTTGGTATGTACCTTGGTTTTAGGGTCATGGTTCAGTACATTTCCGGTAGAGCAGGGAAAACAAAGTGGAAAAGAGTTGGCAAAACTGCTGCAGCTTGCAGCTGAACAATGTTGGCATACAGTGTGAGACTAATTGTTGCCAAGGAAACCGTAAACTAATGCTTCCATACAGTGGATCTAAATGTCATGGGAGGATCCTCTAGCTCTGGCCTCTGATTTGTGTTTGCTATTCAGATGGCAGCGGCACTACATGAGCTTGACTAACCAGACTAAGTTGAGTAGCACGCTACAGCTGATAGACAACAACTGGTGCACTGCCAAAATTTTCTAGGTAAAACTTCCTTTCTAGAATTCCTGTTCTGCGGGTGTGAGTAGTACACATAAATACACTATTTTGACAGTAATTGTTTGGGTCGCAGGGCGTACCGAACCGGGGAAAGTCGCATAGCAAACCAAACGTCCTGTACGAAATAGTTCGGGACGAATACACGTACCGTTAATGACAACGAACCTGTTAGAAAAAACGTTTGCAATTCTGACCCCTCTTTTATCTTGTCTTCTGGAGTATAAAAAGCGATAATTCAAAGGAGAAGTGTCTAATAATGTGGCTGAGGCATTTGAGGAAAGCATTCAGTTAAATGTGTTTGGAGATAAAATCGTTTAACAGCATTTAATGTTAATCCATCTACCCGTAATGACAATCATTTCCTAACCTTATCCAATTAGTTTTTAGTTGCTTTCAAGCAGCACTTCACCAGTTTTCCTTGTCACAGAATATTATTCATCCTGTGAAAACAGTTGTCTAATTTCTTCTCTGGCTCTGGGGGAAGATTTCTGAAGTCTGAGAAAATAGCGCTGATGATGTCATCACGGTTATTTTGTCTTCACATTTTTAGTAGAAAGCCTGTGTTACAAACTATTGGTGAAGAATGAAATTTACTAATCTCGACCTCTGCTGCTTCAATTTTGACAAATGTTTTTATTTTAAATCTGTCTCTTGTCTTGTCCACCTGACAAGCGAACAATTTTGTCATGTTGGTACTGTATGAGGACTTCTTAGTTACAGACACATGTAAGCTTCCTGTAAATATTCTGACTAGCACATGACATTGCCACAAACAGCCTTCTTCTTTTTTTCCACCTTGAATATGGATTGAATGTGAATATGATATATGAATATGATGTGTGGTGCAAAACACTACCAAGACTAAGGAGCTGATCATGCTGACACCCAGCCTCTGTTCATCAGCGGGTACTGTGCGGAGAGAGTCTCAGACTTCCGGTTTCTGGGCATTCACATAGAGGATGACCTGACCTGGAGCATCAACGCTACTGCCATCATCAAGAAGGCACAGCAGAGACTGCACTTCCTGAGAGTACTCAGGAATAATCACCTCACACAAAATCTGCTGGTGTCCTTTTATCATTGCTCTATAGAGAGCATTTTGACTTACTGCATCTGTGTGTGGTTCTCCAGCTGCACAGCTGCAGACAAGAAAGCGCTCCAGAGGGTCGACTGCCCTCTCCCTTCCCTGGAAGATCTGTACAGTTCCCGCTGTCTCAGAAAAGCACAAGATATTCTCATGGACCCATCTCACCCAGGACATCTGATCTTTGAACTGTTGCCCTCAGGCAGATGTTTCAGGTCATTGAAAGCACGGACTAACAGGCTGAAGAACAGTTTTTATGCCAGAGCCATAACTACACTAAACAAAATTTGAACTTTTTGTTTTGTAAAATAATTAAGGGATTGTGCAATACCTGCGGAATGTTAATGTTTTTGTGTGTGGTATGTGTTTTATTTATTTATTGCTTATTTAGTATTGTTTTTACTTATTTATTATTGTTTAGCACCTTAAAGATTGCATTTTAATTTTGTTGGACAGGTACAATGACAATAAAGACATTCTATTCTATTCTTCTATTCTATTCTATATTTGACTCAGTCTTTCTCCTTGTACAAGTTTATTCCAGCTCAATTATTAAGTTTGCATTATGCCAGTTTCACATTACCTCTTCTGTATACATGTTTTCTCTCTGCCATCTGTGGTTGGGGGTGTTGTGTGCAGCGCCAGCCATCATAATATATTATCACTAAGGGACTCAAGCGACCACAAAGCATTAACATTTCAGATTGTCCATGAAAGGGTTTTAATAAGCACATTTTCATATATTCTTGTTTATCTTCGTTTTTTTATTATTATTCTGTTCATTAATTACTTACTATTATTTTACTCAAATACTATCTCCCCAATTTCATGGTATAGACAGGGCACACAATGGCAGGTAGAAGGAGTACAATATTAGATAGCATAGATACTGTAGTCAGAGAGAGAGGGGTGGAGAGAGACTTGATCCAATTGTAATGGGGTTCAATTCACCAGCCTAACTACCCCTGCTGGCTGATCCTCAATAGCACTGCTTGCGGAAATTATCCGCTGACCGAGTACCCCTGATATATGTGTTCCTTTTACTAGGTAATCCATACAATATTACTCATCTGCCTCAGATGGTGTCAGAGGAGCAAGAGTGAGATATTGGGACACTTGCTGAGGAGGTACTCATTGCAGCATAAGCGGCAGCACGGATTCACTAAGGATCAGTGGAACTGAGTTTCTGTTCTTTTCTCTAAAGTGGGAGGACAGGGAGTTTGGAATTATGATTCTCTGACTCCATTAGTAGTCAGAGCAGTTTGGAGAGCTTTGAGTTTCCACATCCCGCCCAGTGAAATTGACAGGCGGTGCAGTTCATTTTTATAGCTTTCCAGGCTGATGCTCTTAAGGTTCTCTTAGGTTCCATTAGGTGCTATGTTATGATGACTCCTTTGTTTTGATTTAATCCTTCATTTATGTTAGTGATGATGTCTTTTGAAACACATAAAAATGTAACTGACTCATGAAAGCAATGGCTACATGCACATACTCGCATAATATTAAAAGGTTTATTGATGGTGAAAACATGGCAGTAGGGATGGCTAGATCTGCTTTTATGGCTAACTGCTGCACTTGCATTAGACTTTGACCAGGAGTGAATAATTCTCCTGCGGTACATAAAAGCACAACATAGCAGGTGGAGCTAGGAAGAAAGTGGCTGAATAAAGATTTGCATGACAGCACAGAGCAGCAGCAGAAATAGCAGCCTGAGAGCTAAACACAGGTGAGTCTGTGTCAGTTGTTTCCTGAGTGTTTACAGTTTTCAGATCATGCCAGCAGACATTGTTGAACCTGAGGTAAGGGGAAACCTGGAGATCCTAAGGATGCATTTAAGGGAACACATTTATTTGCTGACACTCTTCTTGAGGGCATACAGTGTCCAAGACACAGTAACATACAGAGTAGTACTTAGGGCACACGAACAAAATACCTTACAGTTTTGGTGTTAATGTTATGTATGTTACACAACCTTTGTCGGTAAGCCTGGCTAAAGTATTTGCAACCTTGCCAATGAGCTCTTTGATTTCTGTATCAAGTGAGAGGTTTGTGACAGAGGACCCCAAACATATGAATTGATTAACACATAATCTTGCATCTTAGCACAAAGTATTCTTGATACTTCCTTGTGGGTTTCTAGTGCATTGTCTATGAGCTTCATAAAAGCTCTGGATGAGCAGGCATATGGGTGCTGATCTAAAGCCGGGTAATGCAGGAGGCAAACTAGTTTGTATGACCTGTCAGCTGACCATGTCTAAAGGGAAAAGTGTTTATAGCTGTTCTGAACGAAGCTGGGATGATAGAGAAGGGTGAGACACAATGATTGTTTAAATAGGAATAACAGTGCACACTTTTGGACAATCTTTCCTCAAAAGCATCATAGTGATGCACTGGGTTGCATGAAAAGTTGTGTAAAGAATGAAAAAAGGGAACTGGAGAAAGAATATCAAGTCCTGTCTACCATAATAGCTCAGCACACCTAGCCAATTGCTGTATGAAGTGGCCATGATTCTCCGATTGTCAGTTTTAAACATTTATGAAAATTGTCGGACACAGCCCTTTAAAGTTTTAGATTCCATCCATTATCCAGCCCAATCTTAGGAAATGACCAGTCTTTGCAACCTCAATGACAGACAGACAACTAGGAGTCGTGCTCTGGCATCAAAGTCTCCTTGCAGAAGCAGTTGTACTTGAGGCTACCTTCACCATCTGCAGTGTGGAATCAGCTGGAACAATAGTCGTTCTGTTAAATCGATGCCAGGCTCCACTATTGTCATCAGGTTGTTTGTGACTGCAAAGTCAGCACCGTGCTCCCTGGCATCCTCTGCACTCTTTCTCACAGGAAGTCTTAAATGCTGTCTCACAGAGTTGACCAGGTGTGTTTCTTGCATAATGATGTCCATTGAAAGTCCCCTAAGCTGTACATTTATTGTTGCCATTTTAGGAATATCACTGCTTTTAGTGAGGTCAGACATGCTGTAATGGTCTGTACATTAAAACTGTACAGCTTGGGGCTTCCTGGTGGCTTTATGGTCTAAGATACCACATAACTGCTACATGCCTGGTTCCAGGGACCTTTCTTTTATGCCATTCCTCCTCTCCCTCCTAATATTCCCGCCGTTCTCCACTGTGCTGTCCAAAAGAAAGAAGAAAAAACAAAATTAAAAAATAAGCTTGGTGTGTTGTGTCCGACTGACTTTGACAGATTTTTTTTGTTTCCACATAACACTGGTAGGTCCCAAAAAATGGTAGGAGCTCTGCACCAGTGACATTTCAGGAGATACTAGAATGATTCTGAAGACAATATCAGACTCTAATAGGGACTCTGGATTTAATTAAGTCTGTCCTGTCAAAAGGTGTGACCATGAGGAAGTGGATCAAATCTTCCTGCATTTATAGATTATCACTACAGTATGTTATTTCACTGGCATTAAGATTCATGAATTATGAATTTATGAACTAAACTGACCATGTAAATCATTAACAGGACGATATTTGCATATAAAGTGAAAATGAAAATTTAAGTCTATTTTAGTCTTGCAGGCTATATTTAATATGGATAGCATTTTAATGCTAAACCTAAAACTACACTTAACCAATTAAGGTTTAATATTTCTTTTTACTGATTTTGGTTTGTTTCTTGTTTTGTAATCTAACAAGACCCCTGCATGAAAAACATTCTTGTGGAGTAACATTATAAAGATCCAACATGTCAGATGAAAACCATGTGCAGCCAAGCCTCATGTGCACAAATGACGAGGATTTGAATCCGAAACTGTATATATGTTTGTTTGTTTGGTTAGTAGACTGAAAGCTCCAGGCTAGCATTCCCAAATGTCCCTATCCACTATCTGACACACCCACATGCTAACATACACAAGCACACACACTAACATTATACCCAGCCAATTTAGAGCCCAGTGGATCTCCAGATTGCGTTTGCAGCAAAGTCCAATTGGCGCCTCTCCAAAGCACTATTGAGCATATTCCCTGTCTCTGTTTTCTTTATCGTCCTATCAAGATATTCCCCCTGATGGTTAGCCTGTTGCAGGTGGGAGAGAGAGAAATTGTATGTCTGGATAATGAACTCACACCTTCCTCCTTTTTCCATGCCAAGCACTCTATAAACCCCAGCAATGATATCTGTTCTCCCTTCCCTCTATGTGCACATCTTCAACAGGCTTGAAGCTCATGCTTAATTTGCGAAAAAGCTTGATTTGGGGACAACAGCTGATAATCCACTAATTGAAATTTGGTTTTGCAATGAGAAATACACTGCAAGAGGAGGACAAACAGATAAAAAGAGAATAAAGACTGGGTAGGTTGTTAAAATGGGCGGGCAGAATAATCAATAGCAGTTAGGGGAGTTTGTGTTGTGTCAATCTAACAGCTTGTTCTTGTTCTAGGGGACCAAACCCCAGACGTGAAAACTGCTTGGTAAAGCCAGAGCCAGATTGACGTTCCACTTTATTGAGATTTAGTGGGTCTGCATGGATTTGAATGATCCTCAGCGCAGTCTGTCAGTTGTCATGATAATGAATGGAAGATGACAGGTTCAGTGCCAACCATTCTCACTTTGCTGCTCACTGTCGGAGGCGGCCAAACTTTATGACAAGGGCAGCCAAGGGATCTTAATATGACAATATTGGTGGGCCAGAATCATGATTAGAAGGAAAAAAAGAATGATGGCTTCTTAGTAGATATGATGTTACAATGCATCTGGATGTACTTGTGAATAACTTTAAATGTTATCTCAGAGTTGGTGCAGAGATACAAAGGAACCTAACTGAATCAGAATAAATATAATCAGGGTTGAGCAAATTGGATAAAATGTGATTAATTGCTAACTACTTGTTACTCATTGAAGAAGTAATTACTTTACTTCTCTTATTACTCACTAGCAAAAGTAATTAGCTACAATACTTTCTGTTACTCAGCCCGGCTTCTATATTTAACACATGTATGAATTAAAAATGTGAGATTGTGTTTTTATGAGCAGCCAGTTGTTGATAGTATTCACTGACCCAGGTGATTCCTGTATGTTGGCTTACCAGTGGCTAACATTAACAAGCCAACTAAGTACATACAACATGTAAATAACGCAACCTTGGAGTTGGCAGAAGGCGTATCCCCTGTCCTTTTGCGGAAGGTAGCTGCCTCACTCCACCTACAGCAACCACACCAAGCTTCACGTCTAGGACAGCAAGTTCACTAAGTGCCAACTGTCTCATAAAGCTCCCGTTATGGCAGAAAACAATCTGACCTCCAAAATGTAAAAATAACATAATTTCTGGGACTTGTAACTATAATGTAATTACTGAATTTGAAACTGTAATACCCTATTTGCTACTGAAAAAGTAATCACATTACTCCAACACATTACTAAGTAATGCATAAGTACCCCAGACTGAAAATAACTAAAGCTAACTCTGAATCAAAGCAGACTAAATATAAATGATCTTACCACCCACTGAGGGTTACACTGATATATAACCCAATAAATCTGATTTGGTAAAGTTAATGACAGCCAACACTGACATATGGTGCAGTCTGATTGATTTCAAAAACATCACATACAATCCTAATTCTGGTAATCCTTAGAGTTTTGGTGTCCCACATTTTGCAAATAACACTTAGAAGAGATGTATTCATCCTGACAATTAATTGCAATTAGTAAGTATTGTTTGTGTATCCAAAGCCTAACATAGCTTATTCTTCTCTACCATAGATCTCTACTGCTGTCCAAAAACTATTAAAAACCAGGCCCCCAGGAAGGGCTTTGAAGGCAATTTGACATAGTGGCTAAACTGTATAATTACAACTTCCGGGTCCATCACATGATGCACACTGGCCAAAAAACACTTTTTCCTTTAGACTTACATTGCGAAATAGACATCTGAAAATCATCGGATAACTTTTTTGGAGGTACATCAACTTCCCAGTAAGAATACTTAAATAGCCCTTATTTAAATCATTATGTCCTAAAAGTTGTAAAATTCCCTAATAGCCGAATTCAGAGTTATAGAGTGTCTGTCGTTCATGTGAGTGAGCCTGAGACAGAGCGGTTGGGAGGTGGGGTTACAGAAAACGCTAGTGCACTTGCTCTATGGGCCGTACAGTGCAGAAGCTATGTGGAAGAGCCGGGTAATTTTATACCTGGAAGTCAAACTTTTTTGGCTTCATGCGCCACTGAGCAGCTTTCATAGGAATGAATGGGGCCCCGCCTCTGACGCTGTATCCAGTTCTTTTTGTACATCCATTAAAAACACGTGCATGAGCCACAACGTTGCACTGGGTACCATCAACACAAGCACTGTATTTATTTTGACTCAGTCCCACATACACCATCCTGTTGCCCCGAAAAACTCACTGGGGTAACAAATGTTTATTAATCCGCCACTGAAAATAGTCCCCGAAGAACTGTACTATTTATTCTTGTTTGAGTAATGTTTGCTAAAAACTACAGTGCCCAGCTGTTTACTGATCCTATCCTAAAAATGTTTGACCTGTTTTTAAAGATGCATGTGTTCAGTAGGAACCAACGGACTGGGGGCTGAGACAAAGACAGGGTAGGAAAGTCAGAAAGTATTGAGAGATGGACTAACACATTGTTGGTTTTGGTCTTTTCATTGGATTTGTTGACAATCAGAAAGAAAATATTGAATAAGGCCAGCCTTATCGTTTACAATATAGTGGCACAACTGGTAAATATGTGCTCTTAATCTAAAAAATCCTATCTTTGACTGTTGGGAGCGATAAAGAAAATGTTTGTGAGATCTCCGAATTGGTCTATTTTTGGCACACTGATAAAGCTGACAAAGAGTAAACTAAGATGACATGGAATCTTTGACACACTTCAGATAGTTCACATAATGAAAACTGTGTTTAAATGGTACCATTAATGCTTTTGAAATACATATGCTATCCCTTTGCCTTTCTTTTATGGTGGTCTTATTTGTGACATGCCAGGTAGACTCAGCTACATACACATAAACCCAGTGTTTTGACCCTGGTCTGAACATTGCTTTCCCTGCCAAACTCCCTTGACTGTGCTGAAATAAAGTGATACTGCAACCATATTATTTTGCCCAATGTCATTTCAGCACAGAGAATGCTCTAAAACGTCCTATTTAATAGCATGTGTAAAAGTGTTGTTTGTCATATGATATCAGTACTTGTGTCTCCAGATGTCACTTGCTTTGCTGCCTGGAATATGTGACTTTTCCATAGACGTGCTCAGCTGAAAAGCTGTCTGTAATACTGACAGGCTCAGGACTGCAATATGAATAAGCAAACAGTTACGGGGGATGCTTTATACATATCAGGTTTTATTTTAAATCCAACAAAGATGCACACATAGACACAAAGAGATGAGAGGAAGAGATGATTCAGTCTGGTGCATTGTCACTGCCACAGTGCGGAGTGTTACTCCACAGTCAGGCTTAACAGCTGACCAAATCTCTCTCTGTCGGTTGCTGTCTTTTTCTCCCTCTGCTTGTTTTTGCTTTGGAAATCTGTTTATGACGATGCGCTTCATATGACAGATATGATATTACAGAGAAATATCAGTCTTTTATTTTTTGTCTATTAATAGATTTAAAATTTTGAATAGGACAAAGGACATATCCATACAAAATAATACAATACAGTGCAAAACTGTACTGCACAATATAATAAAAAAACAACATGAGGGATAAAGGTACAAAGCTCTTGCACAAAATGTGTTATGCAGATTAAGTGAATTATATTTCTTCCATTCATAATAAATGAATGAAATAATTTCACCAGTCAGCCATAGTACATTAATGAGCCAATAAATTTAAATCAAACAACCTGACTTACATAATTTCTATTTTATATATAACTAGCGCAGGAAGAAATAGAATAATACTTGCAGTGGTGGAAGGAGTATTCATCATTTTCAAAGTTGAAATACCATACTATAAAAACACTTACAATTACAAGCTTAAGTCCTGAATTCAAATTATATTATGAATGTTCTTAGTTCCTGTCCTCCACTGAAGCTTTTATAATACACCATTTCTTATCATTGTACTTAAAAAGTGCACTGTTAATATCACAGCAAATCCATGCATACATGGTGTTATTAAAATGTTGTTAAATTATTTCTCATAAAGACTAATACTGTCGAGTGTTTTTAAACAAGGGGGAAAAGATAATTAGTAATTACTAGTGATATGATTTTAAAGTGGTTAGCATAGTCACTCCTTAAAGAACATTTATTTGAGCAGATAGCTGCCTTAAACAAGTAAAGTTATTACAGCTCTCTGGTGGATTTTATGTGTTTCAAGTGGAAAAACAAGTTCAGCCAAGGCCACAAGCTGCAATATGCAACATTTATACTCATTTATAGTCATTTGTTTTGACAGATGGATGTCTGGGGTGTTAATATACGGTATAATGATGACATTTTAAGTCAAGGTAATGGCTCAGTCTTCAACTACATCATTCTCTGTGGTACATTTTTGGACAACCTATCTATGATTTCCTAATTGTATGTATCCCTTGGCATCAAAACAGTTTTATTCACTTTTGAAACACGCAGAGTGAACTCCTTCACGTACTGATTTTAAATGTTATGCTAAACATCGACAGAAATTCACTCCCACACGAAACCACACTTTGACTGAATATATGAACACAGTTTTGGTGTAAAGCCTGAAACTTGTGTTTTCCAAGGACTGCTGATTTGAAACTTTTAAAACTGCACAGGTTGCAGTGTTTTAGTGAGTAGGAGTTCAAACAGCACAAAAGCACAAAAAGCACACAGAAGACTGGTGCTTTGGATGAGATAATGACCATGCAGCGTGCTTTGGATCCACAAACAGTTTCAGATTTATTAGCAGGAATCCACGTCATACCACATGGAAAGATTGTGGGTCCTGTCAATTTGATATTGAATTTGTAGGGAGGAGATATGGAACTGAAAGCTGATATGAAAGTGAATATCTGAGACTGTTCTTCATTTTGCTGGGGACCTGCCTGCAACTTTCACAGACCCCTGGAGACCAAAAGCTCCAAAACACAACACAGTGGGTGATGAACACGTTCAAATAGGGCACTTCTCTGTGACATAAAGTCAGCTCAGGAGTCTTTCTGGAGTCCCTGCCTGGAGCTGCAAGCCTTTATTTTGTCTTTGCACCCCCCCCCCCCCCCCTCCTCCAGAGGCGTTTTAAAATGATCGATTTTACATTATTTTAATCCAATGGCCTGACGTGTTATTGGAAAGAGGAGTGATGGATATGGACGTGCAAGACTGAACATTGATCACTGGGCGAGGGGAGGTCGGGTTGTTTCCCTGAGGACCCCCCTGGCACACACAAACAGGCACGCACACACACACACAATTGCGCGCTGTTGGCTGCAGTGTGGGTGTTTGTCTCGCAGCTCCTTTGCTGAGAAGTTCATTTCCGATGAGAGAATCCGTTACTGCTGCATCACTCTGTTACATTTGTATTATGCTGAATGCTTTGACAATGCATGCGTAAAACAGCCGGTTCTCTGCGATATCCTCCACGTTTCATCAGTAACGTTACATTTGAGTGGCAAAGAAAACTATTTTTTTATAATAAGAGGTTTGATCCATCTCCAAAGCAAGCCGGTGTATGGCTGCGCACAGTTGGCAGCAACTCAAACGCAAGACGGATTGAGTGTGATCCCCGTGTGAGCTCGGTCGGAAACAACGCACGCAAAAGAGAGCGAGGAAGGGAACGGAGGTAAGCGCGCACTCGAGCTGTAAGAAGCATTTTTTTTCCTGGGACGCGCACAGACAGACAGCGCTGCTGGTGAGACAGCAGACAGAGGAGAAGAGGAGAGGAGGACACAGAACACAGACACACAGAGACAAAGTTCTCCTGCATCGAGATGAAGTATGGTGCCATGGATTTCGGTGTGGCACGAGCGCTTTAGTGCAGTGGAGTCAATGAGATATCCAGTCATGATTTGGGTCGCGTTTTTACCCTTTTTGGTTTCGTGCGCTTTCGGGAACAGGACCATGGAGCAGGTGCCGTTCTTTCACGGGCATGTATTTGAGAACTCGTCTCCGGGCTCCCGGGTCAACGGACTGAGCGTCCCGTTAAAGCGGCTCAACTCGCAGAGGTTATGTGGTACCGGGGAAACCGGCTCAGCGGAAGCGCACTTTAAACTCCTGGGAGACGGGAGCGAGAATTTCCGTGTCTTAGCGCATCACAAAGGGGGGCATATTTTATTGAAGACTTCTGGGGTTCTGGACCGAGAGGAGCGGGCTGAATACGCACTGGGTCTTGGGTTGTGTTGCGGGCAATGCGCG
Source organism: Macquaria australasica (assembly GCA_005408345.1). Lineage (NCBI taxonomy): Eukaryota > Metazoa > Chordata > Actinopteri > Centrarchiformes > Percichthyidae > Macquaria > Macquaria australasica. The sequence goes on from SEMN01000271.1 coordinate 565,631, forward strand.
GGACTCTCCCGGGAAGAGGAAGAGGAGTCTCTGGTAGTCGCTGAGGTGGCGTCCATCAAGGTGGACGTCCTGGACACCAACGACCACCAGCCCACCTTCCCCGATGCCAATGTGAAACTGAGCCTGGACGATGCCACTGCGCTCCGCACAGCGATCTACACTGTCACCGCGCGGGACGATGACAGCGGCAAGAACGCGGAGCTCATCTACTTCACCCTGCCTAAAAACGGGAGTTTCTACGCGGTGCCCAAAACCGGAGACATCCTCCTGGTGGACTCTATCCTCGGTCTGGATGAACCGATTAAGTTTAAAGTGTTTGCCCGGGACCGCGGGTGGCCACCTCGCACGAGCCGGAGCATAGCTGTTGAGATCAGTCCACGGCAATGGCCCGTGGCGCACTCGCTGATTCCCCAACAGGGGGAACGGAAACCTAAATCGCAAATTATAGTGCCAGCGCGAAAGTCCAGGTCAGTACTGGAATCAGACAGCTCCGTTTTCATCAACGTGTCCGAGGATGCAGGGATCGGTTCAGTGGTGATGAACCTGAACCCGGTGAGGTTTCAGTCGGCAGCGTTTGAGCTGGTGGAGCCCGACGTGGAGAGCTCACCGGTCAGCGTGAGCCGGGACAGCGGGGATATAGTCATATCACGGAGACTGGACCGTGAGACTGAGCCTCTGGTGGAGATCTCCGTCAAAGTTCAGGATAAAAGAGGTGAGCAGAAGACCGAGCACGCGTGTGTGTAAGTGAGCGACCTGGTGTGTATGTGTGTGTGAAAGAGAGAGAGAGGGGGCGAGAGAGTATTGGACGTACGGTTTGTGCGCGCATTTCTGGTTTCATGTGCGTTCCCTGCGTTTGGTGGTGCAATATATATAAACATCAGTTGTCCTAAATCTTGCGAGTAACATATTTTTTTTATAATATCCTTTCATAATGTTGTGTATGCGTAAATACGCACGGAGAGGGAGAGTGCCTATACAAATATATTACATTTGATTCAAATCAGTTCTGATGATATTGTACAAGGGAAAATATTTCTTCTACTATAGTCATTCTACATTGCAAGTGGGGTTATAATAGTGAAACAGTGAAGCCTGGGACCAATACTGAATAAACATTTATTCTCTAGATCACTTAATAAAATGCATTTGGTTTAATGTTGCTGCAAAGCGAATTTTATTCCCTAGAATTTTTCCCTAGGGTTCCAGTGGACCTTGAACACTAGTGTGGAATCCACTTGACACGTAGACTATGTGCTCAATAACAGCATATAGGTATTATATTGTGTTGAGCCATGCTTTATTAATCCCTGGTGTGAAATTTGTCCCCACTGGGACATTGTATTTGAAACCTTACTAACTATTTAGGAGCAGGGTCAGTGGGCAGCATCCTGAAGTCAGGGTCTTGGTCTTGGAAGGTCATGGGGGGAGCGTCGTTGAGGTGTGAGGAAACCCACATGAATAGGTGAAAACTCCACACCAGCTCTGATGGGGTTCACACCTGGGAGTGCTAACCACTGAGGTAACTTGCTAGCCCAGTTTACAACATCAGTATTCCGAGGCAGCCTCACATCCATGCACTAACCAGATCCAATCCTGTTTAGACTCTGAGATCCGAAAAGATCAGCCTTGCCCGAGGGAGTCTGGCTGTAAGCAGTGTCAGAGTGCCCTGTGTTTACAATAGAGGTTATACTGAGTGACATTCATCAGTATTAATGATGATTCATGTGCTTAGATAAATTATGGCAGCATGAATGTATCTGCTGCCGCTGCCAGCAGCAACAGATGCTGGGATGTCAGGGGAGAAGCGTGGCGCATAACGGCCACCGTACCAACAGGTTAATTATCACCTGCAGATAAAGCAGAGTGAGAGCAGAGAGACAGAGAGGGTGTTAACATGCAGCCACATTCACATTAATAAATGCATATGTGTAGGGATGAAACACTGGGCTAATTGACTGTGACACTGAGCACTGGAGACTAGAATATAGAGTGCAAAAACAATATGTATCCTCTAGAAAAAGTCTGATTTTGACTTTGCACTTGGTTCTATCTGTTGATGTATCTATTTATCTATCTGTCTGTCTGTATAACTTGACTGGAAGAGTTCCACGGCTTGTTCCATTAAGACCAGTTAAAAGCATTTGACTGCAGGATTGACCCAATCAATATGACCTATTGGTCTCGGTAATGTGAACTATCTTGATGCAGAAAAGAAGCTGAGCCTGCTCTTGGCACAAAATGCTAATTTACACTCCCAGTAACTGCATGCAATGTTGGCTATTTGTCACAATCACTTCCTTCTTAAACACATTAATATTGATGGAAAAACTATACGTTTTCAGTGTTAAATGTGACACTTTACCTTACTGTTGCAGTATTATGGTATCCTCTGAGAGTTCCTTTATAGATCATCAGAAGACGTAGCTTCTGTTCAGCTGCGGTTTGATTTTAAGGAGGCACTCAGTCAGGACTTTTGGCGTCCAGATTCACCCAAGTTGGGTTATTGTTGGCAGGTCTCCAAACCTTTTTAAATGCAAGCAAGTTAAACAAATTTCACCAGCCGATGAAATGCGTTAGTAGATTGTGTTTTTCCCTGATCAAACTGGTTAAATCTTTTCTGACAGACTGCATTATTATATTTTTCTTACAAATGAACAGGAATCAAATACACAGGAGACAGCTCGAATAATAACGTTGTCAAGAATGAGTTGTAACGATATTGGTGGAGGAGGAACAAAACAAAACAAGGTTTTGTTGTCAATTTTAAAAGATGTAAATATTATGTGTAAGGGGCAGTGGCAGGAGTGTCGTCTGCATTTTTATGAAATGAAAGTTTAGTGCATAGGAAGTGTATTCTAATGTGTAATCCAGCTAAATCCAACCAGATACCATAAGGATGATTTATATATTACGTGTAAAATGGCGTAGTGTGTTTGAAGATTAGAGACACATCACATGTTGCTTATGTGGCCAAATCCCTTTCTGACCAGTGCTGGTTTGGGTGACTGAATCTTCACTGTGCCTTGGGTGCATCTATATCTGAATTGTGATGTGTTTTGCTCTTAACAGGATGCATGTTAATACAAAGTTTAAAGAGGAGGATCAGCGTACATGATTCCTAAATGGATGGGTTTAAAAAAAAAAAGCCCAAAAGCCTAACCTTTTATGTGTTTGATAGGAGGGGAAGAAAGGGGGCAGTGGGTTGGAATACATTTCCATGACCTAACTGTTTACTGCATCATGCTGAAAGACGGCAAGTTTTCATTTCCAGGCTTAGCAGCGGGGGTGAGCCCAGCTCAGCTCGGTGTCTCAAGCATGAGGAACGCAGCATCGGTTCGGTTGTCGGTGGCTCGGTTGAAGTCTTTTAATCCGTTTGGAGTGGAGAGTCCTGATGGAGCCTCGACCTCCCTCCATCTGCTCGCATTATCCCTGTAATCCCATCTCATTCTCTCTGTCTGTCTTTCTGTCTCGCTTTCTCTCCCTCTCTCTCTCTTGCTCTCTTACTTTCTCACTCACACACTTATTTTCACTCTCACTTCAGGGATTTAGTTTGAGTGGAGGCGCAGTTTAACACAGCGAGAAAGAGAGCTGACATGATTCTTCGAGAGACGGACATCTCTGTGTGTGTGTGTGTGCGTGTGAGTGTGAGGCTGGAAGTGTTATGTATTAGTATCTATGATCACTTCTTCTTGTCAGCGTTTGTGGCCCACTCTACAAGTGCTGCTGAGCTTCAGCAGTGTTGGAGTTTAGTGTGTGTGTGTGTGTGTGTGTGTGTCTAGTTCTATTTCTTACATTTTGGGTGTTGGAGCCAAAATTGTGATTTTGATGTTAACTTTTATTTTGATGATATGCATAAATATAATGAAATATGGGGTGGAAATAGACTCATTATAAACTGTTGGAGTTGTGTGAATGAATTGTTGCTGGAATGTGGAGTATAGACTCTCCCCTCTCTCCCCTTTGACAATCAGCTGATTGAGGCAGTAATTGTACTAATTGCATCAGCTTCTATATAAGAGCTGAGCTGTCATGAAGTCATAGTTCTTTGGTTTGTAGCCACATGTTTTTTTGACCGCTGAGTGACAGTAAATTTAAGTTGTTGTTTTTTTTAATGTCTTTTATTTTTCTACTTTAATATCAACCGTTATGTATGTCATGTGGTAAGAAGGATGGAAAAGAAGAAAAAAACGTAGCACAACAAAGTCTAATGAGAAAGGAAAACAAATATGGGAAAAGGAAGAAATCAGTGGACCCTGAGTTATGTTTGAGCACGTCGATGCAGATGCATTCCAAAGGACACGAAGGGAGCAAATACGTTGTTTGAAAGTTGCTCTTTTATAAATGACGTAGGGACTCACCTCCCATTTGAGAGAGTTGTTTTTTGGTAAAGGTTGGGGGGGGGGTTAGGTAAGAAGATTGTCAAGGTTAGGGCTGGAAGTGGTATTGGTTAAGATGAGGGTAAATCTCCAGGGAATTAATAAAAGTTAATGCCATGTCCTCCTACAGTAAGTGACAAAAACAAGCTTGACTGTGTGCACAAATAAATGTCACACAGAGTTTTCTTTTCCATTGTTTTTGCCAGGGTTTCTTTTTAATACATAGCTGCTCTTCATTTCAGACAAGACAGTACTACTCCCTGCTTTCTTTATTTCCCTTACATAAACCTGTGTATTTGTGCACATCTAGCCTCTGATGTCCCAAACCCTTCATTTTCACAAGTACTTTAATAATGTGCCTCCACCTAAAAGAGTAACAAGTGAGTGCTCCATTAATTTTCCCCAAAGGTTCTTCCTCCCCCTCTAAAACAGCCAATATGACACTGTTCTTCGACTGCAGTGACTCCTGTTGGCATAATGATTAATGGAACAATTAATTTGGTTAATTAGTTAAATGATTAATTTGGTTAGTCACACACAAGTCCTTTGTCTATCTTCAGATCCTTTTGAAAAAGCTACACCGTTTTTTTCTTTCACTGCTTTTTTCTTGTCATATCTTATTCTCTTCATATGTTTCAATTAAGGTATAACCATCTTCTTTACTCAAACTATAATTTCCAGCCAGCTAATACTGCATCAAATAGACAAGAGACTACTGTAGTCGTTTTAGCTAATGATTATAATGCACTATTTCTGTAGCGAATACACTCTTCATGTTCTGGCAGCCTTTATGACAGGAGACCCACATTATGTTGAAGAGTTTATTCCATTTATATTTTTATCTACTGTGAGTGTACAAAATATTTTGAAATAAATATTCAGATGAGCAGAACAATGTGACAGATACACCACTGGACTCTCTCTTGAGCTGGGTCTCAAACCTCAACTTTTCTTGGCACAGACTAAAATGTGACACAGTATCAAAAACTGTAAAGTTGGAATCGAACGTCTGATAAGATTTGCAGTCTAGTTTACTTGGTCGATAAAGTTCTTGAACATCTGCTCTATTTAGACAAAACTTAACAGAGAAGTTTGGCTTCTTTTGCTAAAGAAAGAAAGGGTTTTAAAGGAAAACATTTTTGCATTTGTCAAAGTAAGGTATCGAAAGAAATCTTTTCGGTATCTAGCACAGTACAGTATTGAACATTTTCAAACAATATCCAGGCCTATGTTCGACGTTCTTCACCACTTATTGACAATTGTGTGGTAGTAGAATTTGCTATATTACCATGTAAACTGCTGAGAGACAACCAAAATAACAAGCTGAAGGCTGCATAGAGCCACTGGGGTGTTGATTCTCAGTGGGATCAGCAGTACTATGAAAACTGTTCACATTACAGGGATTCATTTGTTTTCATCATTTTTTCATAAGTAAGGCTTAAAAATGTAAACCCAGAAATTCTTCTGTTTGTCCAAATTGCTGTAGTTTTTATACACAGCCGACACTTCAGCTTCAGTCAAAAAATTTTCATCAACACGTCATTTACACATCCTTTGCAAGTGATGTGATATGTATGTGTGTGAAGTTCAATTCTTTTTGTTTTTACCTTTGTCTTTTCTAATTATTTTCTGTTACTCTCATGCCAAGTCTAAAGATGCGTTTGTACTTTCATATAGATTTACCTATGTAGTTTCTTCATAGTATATGAGAGTAATTTAGCAACCTTCAACATGTCTATAATGTTTTAAGGTAAAGCATATGTTGTATTACCTGTTCATACAACAATTCCTTTAAAGAAATTAAATTGATAAAAACTACAACTCTTAAAGATTATATTATCTTAGTTATTTTACCCAATTTAGCTTATTATGCATAATGCATTTTTTGTCCCTAAATCTGCTGGCAGACCAGTTATGTTTTTTAAAGTCACCATGTTAATTCTGTGTTAACTGTGCTAATTTTAAAAGCAACACACTGTACAAATCAAATGTAATTTTAGGGTTTTTAATAAATAACTTTTACAACACACAGTGGAATAAGAGACACTTTTTAATAAACAATTTACAAACATACATTTGTGTAAATGGTGGTTTATGGATCTGTATCATCATTTTCTTGATAGAAAAATATTACAGAGATGACAAATTAATACCAGGATATCAACCAGCACTTCCAGACTCCCATTTCTGCCCCTGGAGCTGTAGAGTCTGGATCTATGATTCCAAGCCACCTACTGCCCCCATGTTCCTGCTCAACATCCGCTGCTACTATTATTGTTATTATAGTAACATCATTACCACTACCACTACTATTACTATTACTTTACATCTCCATGTAGAACTGTACTGTACTACTGTATGTTCTCTTTCCTCCTGCTCTTTCTCTCTCTCTTTCTCTCTCAACCCAACCGGTCGAGGCAGATGACCGAGCATCCAGAGCCTGGTTCTGGTTCTGCTCGAGGTTTCTGCCCGTTAAAAGGGAGTTTTTCCTTGCCACTGTCGCGTAGTGCTTGCTCATGGTGGGAACTGTTGGGTCTCTGTAAATAATAATATAAAGAGTATGGTTTAGACCTGCTCTATATGAAAAGTGCCCTGAGATAACGTCTGTTATGATTTGGCGCTATATAAATAAAACTGAATTGAATTGAACTGAATTGAATTTCTTGGAACTCAGAAGTGGCTCTGTCTCTCAAGTGACTCAGAAGTGTTTCAGTGATCCCGTTTGATGGTGTGTTTACTTGCATGTGTGTGTGCAGACCCGTGTGCATGTGTGTGTTCTAGCTTGTATGGGACTTTGGTTAATGAAGAGAAACAGCTGGCTTTAATCAAGATCAAGACAACTGTCAGTTGATCTCACACAAATCTCTGCCACTCACAACTAAACCAAACATGCACACAAACACACACATGTAGACACATATGAACAAAAAGTGTGTCAACACAATGACTAAAATGAATGTTTTCAGGCTCCTCAGGCTAAAAAAAATGTACATGGAATACGTTTGCATCCAGCTATTTGACACACACTCTGATACACACACACACGTACTGTACATTCACCCACAAAACACAACATTGTGCATATTGTGAGTTCCGGGTTGCCAAATTACCATTTCATATCCAGACAGATGGCAGTGAGGGAAGCCTGTTATCTGCATATGTTACTCGTAATTTGTATATCGAGATGAAGTCTGCATCCATTTGTTCCTTCAAAGGGCATAAATAGTATTTATTTGGTCTTTTACACATACATGTGTATGCATACACCATGAGTACGCATGGTTAGCCGCATTAATCCACACAAACCCAATGTAAAGACACTTGAATGTTTTCTTGGCTCATTTCATTGCATTTCTTTTTCTGTCAAAATAATAATAATAATAATAACATACTGACACAGATGCACACGCTCAGCACACATAAAGCTGAGCTCATCCAGAGAGACTGTGGTTTCATCAAGGAGGTTCACCCTGGCTAAACTGCATCTCACGGCAGACTTTCAGTGACTCTTCAACCACCTCTTTTCCCCTTTACTCCCTTCAGTGCTTGTTTTTGTTTTATTGTTGTTGTTTTTTTTCATTGCTTTTGTGTCTTTTATGTAAATGTTTAATTAAGAAACATCCAAATTTAAAGTCTGTGCACTGCCATCACCGCAATTATTTAGCTTCCAGAGGCATTTCCGATTGCTCTTTTCATTTGCTTCATTTTCTGCGCCTCTGATGGTTGGTGTAGAGCCTGCGGAGAAACACACAGTCAATATGAGTTTCCTTAGCTCACATTCAGATTGGTGACTCCCAAGTCTTTCACCAATGCTTTTCCAACTGCAGTTTGTAGAAATCCTATTTCTCAGCTTCAGATGCTGTCAAATGTGCTTTGGAATTGCTGGCTTTCACTGGCACAGTTCTCTGGTTGAATGGCTAATAGACAGTTATTGTATGATCTATGATGAGAGGAATGAAAAATGCTGTTACTCTTACTTTGGTACCAGTTGATTACATAAACAACAGCTCGACAGCTCAGTTGTACAGTTTGCGGAGATGAAGGGTTAGTTAAAGGTATTGGAAAAAATGAAATGTAGCCTGTTATATTTTAAGCATAAAGAAAGCTAGATTTTCTGAAGAAAACTGAAGTATGCTTCCTGTAGAAAATTTGCAGTTGAAACAAACTGTATGAAACATGTTCATTGTCTTTAACATGTTAAGCCTTCTAAGCTTTTGAAATATCTTTGTATGACAGTAAAAGCTGAAGTTGAAGACATTAAGGGAAATAAAGTTGTACGTGAGGTTGAACAACTGAAAGAAGTTGAAGTGGCGGTTAAAACAGAATTACTGAAAGTAATTGAAATGGTAGTTGAAATGGAAATGTTGAAAAGAGTTTTATTTTAAGTGTGCCTGCTGAATGAAGTTGAAGTATCTGTTGAAGCTCAAACACTGAGAGGAGTTGAATTGTAAATGTTGCTAACTCACATTTCTCTATAGGAGTTCACTTTTTCAACACTTTTCACACAGTTCTTTTTAGCAACATGCAGCTCAGCACAACAGTTAATCTCACACCCAAAATGCACTAATGAAACACTTCATACACATCTCAGTATCAACTCTTGTACCAGAACACTGACATCTGTCTGCCAGTAGTAAATCTTTGTCATTCCATTTGTAATTCCAAGTGCATAAAATGAAACTAAAGTAATTCCAGTAATTCAATACAAAACTATACATATTTACTATATATACTTGTATAGGATAGCTACAGATATAGAAATACAACAGTGCTTGTCAACCCTGTCTTGTGCATTTGGCCACAAGTTCTCATCCACATCTCACCTCATGTCCTCTCTTGCAACACACCTTGGAAAGAATCTTTCTGCCTGTCTGATCCATCCCGGACAATCTTCTGCAGATATGTCCAGACATCCAGCATTCATGTTGTCCAAGAGGGACATCTGATCATGTGGACGGTGGTCATAAACTTTCCACCTCCATGAGGAAAATATTTCCTCTATGGAGTTGAGGAATGGAGAGTAAGGTGGAAGGAAAAGTGACACCACTCTGTGACTGGAAGAGATGGTGAAACGTCCCATACAATTACAAAACCTTCTGGATTCTGTCTCACCTGCCCCCTTTCCTTACCTGGTACAAATCTATTATAGAGGTCATCAAGGAATGAATATAGGAGCTCATTGTCCCAATTAGGAGTTTTTATGTCTGTTTAGTTTTGTTTTTGAACGTAAATTTAACAGTTTTGACAATAGTATGTAAATGTACAAAATAGAGTGTAAATACACAGAGTATTGGTGGTGGTTGAGTTTGAGTGAGAAAACATTTTTTCAAATTGAAAAATGTGCTCATTGCATGCATTTTGTGTAAAAGTAAAGGAAAGTGATCCACAGTTTAGTCCACATTGACTGCTACTGTGCTGACTGTGTGAAGCAAAAGGGGACTCCTGTGACTTAGCAATTGTAAAAAAAATTTAAAAACTAATTAAAAATGTTTGGTCAAATGTAAGTAATAAAAGGAACTGATGGGTCCAGTAGAAAGAATTCCTGACAGGAATTAGTGTCTATTCAAGTTAAGTTAAAGGGGTTCAAAAATAAAATGTGACATTTATGTCATGTAATATTTGAAATATTTTTGGTAATTATACCAAAGTGACTGGTAGTCTTATTACTCACCCATGACATTGTTTGTTGTATTATTTCTCTTACAGTCGTGTACTGTCATGTCCTCTCTCCCTCTGTCTGGCTTTACAGAAAATAAACATTTTGTAAGTGATTTTTTAAATAGACTTTTCACTCCTTCCAGCATCTGTTATTGCCAGAAAGCATCATTTGTTCTGGAAGAACAGTCCCTTCTTCCTGTTTTGTGACACTGACCACTTTGGCAGATTTGTATCCAAATCCAAATGCACTGTTGAGGCCAGGAGAGGCTGCCAACATTCTCTGAGCTTAAAAATGGTTGGAGACAGGCTTGTACCCTGACTCAGCCAAACAGCTGAAAGAAGTTGAAGTGGCGGTTAAAACAGAATTACTGAAAGTAATTGAAATGGTAGTTGAAATGGAAATGTTGAAAAGAGTTTTATTTTAAGTGTGCCTGCTGAATGAAGTTGAAGTATCTGTTGAAGCTCAAACACTGAGAGGAGTTGAATTGTAAATGTTGCTAACTCACATTTCTCTATAGGAGTTCACTTTTTCAACACTTTTCACAGAGTTCTCTTTAGCAACATGCAGCTGAGTACCCTGACTCAGCCCTGACCTGCAATCCATCAATGTTGATCTGAAACTTTAAAAGTTTTTCATCATTTACAGTAATGTCAGATATGAGCAACCAGACACATCAGTAGCCATTCAATTCCTCACCTTTCAAAAATCACCTCTTAAAATTTCTGCTTTTAATTTTAAGGACCTTCTGCTCAGTCTCAACATAAACCTTTTAAGGTTTGAAAAGCTAAAACAGTCACCTAATGACCGAAGATTGTAGGAGAAGTTTATCTATCAGAATAATGCATTCTTAATGCGTCCCGGGCATCGTTCCACTTGGCTTATGCCTCTTGGACACTTCTACATTTTACGATTTTTCAATAATTGTTAGCACATTTCCTTTCTTTAATGTCCATAAACTGTACCTCTGTAGTGTTAAAATAAACCAAGCTGTTAAAGTGTCAATGAAATGACTGCCCTTTTCCAAGATACAATATCTCAGCTGTGGGTAGCACTAAAACTGAAGATGCTAGGTTAAGTATGTCATACTAAATGAGACCACCTCCGATCTTTAGCTGAAGTTTGGGCTGAGGTTTGAGTATTACAGTTTTTTACAATTGCTCATTGTAACAAGGCTAAGAGGTCACAGCCAGGTGAGTGGTTCTGTGAGGCTGTACTTAGACACAGCAGTGATTTGACCTAAATGCCAACATCAGCATGCTAAAATTTGCTAATTATCACTATACACAAAGAACAGCTGAAGCTGATGGGAATGTCATTAGTTTTTGTATTGGACCGTAAGTAAAATTCTGACCTGATGATGGTGCTATATGAAAAGTTCAGGGAATCACCAAAGTTATTATAATTACAGTTTTTCTCAATTGCTTTGGCACATTTCTCAAAACATTTTTAAAGTTCTCAGCACTGAAGATGCATTTCCCAAACCAACTCATATGTGCAGCAAAACACTATAGTTAACCTGCAAAAGGCTGTAACTCACTCAAAACCTTTAATTCATGTGTCAAAATGAAGTTATTGTGTCAAAGAATAAGTCATTGCCACCAAAATAACATGTTCTTTTGACATTGTATAAAACCAAGGTGGTCAAAATGTTTTGATGTTTTGTCAGAATGACAGTGGTCTCAAACAGTCTTGTCCTACATGTTGTCACGGACACTGAATACCTACTGCACCAGACTGTTATTTTTCTGAAGCTAACTGGCTGCTATTGTGTATTAAAGTGAATACTCTTTAGATGCTGATTTCAAGGAGTACAAATGTATTTTTTCTGCAGTGGTCACACAACACAGTACAATACGGTAAACAGAAAAACCTGAACATTTACACAGCACTGCACACAACAGAAACATGTAGCCTATCAATACCAAAAACATATACTGTAGCTCTTTACAGTAAATATGTTTTACAATACCCATACTCATAACTTACTGTAAGCTAACTGGACAGCACATGCCATTGGTTGATCTAAGATGTGAGAAACTCCCCATTCGTTAGTGAAGTTTGAGTTTCACCTCACAACCAATTTATCAATTTTGCAGACTTTACAGCCACTCCATATCAATGCAATTTATGAAATGGGGGCTGGATCAATTTTGATCACAAAGACATATACAACCCGTAATTGTTCAAATTGTAGGCAATTGCGCTTAGTCATTTGTGCACAAGTAACAAAAAAGAATTTCACATATTGTTTTGACGACTTCAACTGTCATTCGAGAATTCAATCAATCAATCAGTCTTAGTTTATTTATATAGCACCTTTCAAACAAATCAAATGCAATTCAAAGTGCTTTATAAGCGACTGACAAAACATAGGAAGTTTTGCACACCAAAACATCCAGATGAGCATAAAAGATAATAGAAGCAAAGATAGAATAGAATACTACACAAAATAAAAATATAATAATAAAATAGTAAAAATGTTAAAATAAATAAATAAATAAAATCAAATAAAAAAATTGAATGAAATAAGTAGTAATAACCAGCAATAAAATGATGATAAAAAATAGAAAAAGAATAAAATGATAATAATGATAAGTAAAATGAGCATAAATTATAAAACCATAGAATTATAAAACACTACATAAAATATGGGTTTTTAGTTTACGTTTAAAAAGCTCAATATGTTCAGCTCAGATCCTCTGGAAGGCTGTTCCAGCGGCTCGGAGCAATTGAGCCCAAGCAACTGAGAAAAACTGTAATGCTCTGGGGAACATGAATGTCTCTACCACATTTTAGCCAATCCACCGTGTAGATGTAGACATAGATAAGTGAACATTTTGACCTGCTAATGGTGCTAGAGGAAAAGTCAGGGGATCATCAACATCAGTAGGATATATACTCTGGTGACCAAGAATGTTTGTGCAAATTTTCATGGCAATCCATCTATTAGTTGTTCAGATCTTCCAGTCTGTCAGTCACGTTGCCATCCCAAGAGCAGATACAAAATACATATTACCATAAATCTGGAACTGAACCCATGTCACCAGAGTTGAAGCAAATTTGACACGTATCCTTACCTGAAACTTCACAATGTTACCCTCCTCTGTTCTATATTAGCATCAGAGAGCTACTTCTATTTATGTATCTTTCATTCACAGGGCAGAAATGGATTCCTCTCACGTTTTATGAAACCAGTCCCGTCAGTAAGATTATGCAGTCAATGCACTGATGCATCAAGAACCAGGTTAAGGCTTCAGTACATTTGGGAAATGATTTTGTCATTGCAGCCCCATTGTTTGAGTATCAGGAAGTCAAGCCATAGCCAGTGTCCTCTTTGAAACTAATGATGAAATAAATGATGACAACAGGTGAACAGTTTAGTAAGCTGCTACATACAGCTCTCATGTCTGTCTGTTAAATATGGAGCTAATGCCAGGATTTGGTTAGCTTAGCTAAGCGTAAGTAACACTAATTAACAAGTTATAACTTTGTAGTGTGATAAGGAGCCTGATGATGATTAATTTTACATCTTTCATTGTGAAAGAATTCACCTCCACTAAAGTGTGGAACAGCCATGGTCTCTGCAGTGAAGTTTCCCAAAACATCATGTTATCAGCATGACCTCCAGGCCATAAAACATGACCCACCAGGACTCAGGGATTACATTAAGGGAAAGCTAAGTGACAATTGCGCAATTTACAACAGGCCTATACTAAACTAGCCTAATACTCCCACATTCCAGGATACGGGCTGAAGATCCAACACTGAACTCTTGACACAAGAACAAAGGAACTGACTTTTCCAGGCTGAATTAAATGTTTATTAATGAATAAGCTATGCTTAACTAACCCTCTGAAAGGTGCTGAAGTTTAACATGTTTAACATGCTGATTTTGATGCAGGTAATATGGAAACTGAATCAATGAGAATGGTCTACACCTATCCAACAATCCAGATAAAGATGGGATGTCTAGTTTTGTTTAATAGCTAACGAAATGGGAAATGTGAATATGAACTTACATAACAAGTAAATTGATTATAGCTTGTAATGAAATAAGATTAAGTTGAAATGCCACTCTGCCTGATACAATCTCTGAGTGCCAATGTGTCTGTGTGGGGGTTAGGCCCTTCCTTTGCATCTCCCCCCTCCTCTTCTACATTCCTGTAGTAGAGATCAGAAGTGGATGATCTGTAGTGATTCTATTTTACTTATTTCAGTTGCTATACCTATGGAGATACATACAGTATATGTGGATATACATATAGAGATATATGTGCATGGGTTAAGTTTATGTGTCACTGAATTGTTAACAAATTCCCCAATTGTGATACACACACACACACACACACACACACACACACACACACACACACACACACACACACACACACAACATGCTTGTTTTCTTTTCCTCTTAGGAGAAAGACAGACATCTCTGTGATCAAAGGAACCCTGGTATATATTGAGTTTACTGATTTACTTATTAATTTGCTGTGCATATAGATACTCATATGCATATATCTACATACATATATGGTAAATATGTATGTGTATTGTTATAATAACACATTGGGTATAATTGCCCTTTAAACCTGGTTTAACACTGCCTGTGACTGTCTTAATAAGGTGTTTGGTATCGTTCTGCAGCAGAGAATGCCACGCTATTAAATATGGAAGCATTAGATATGTGATAAACTTTATTACCTTAATTAATTCTTTAGAAAAGAAATTGGAACAAAGAAATTAGTTAAGATAGAACAGATCTAGGGTGGGTGGAGTAAAGTCTTGCGCCACTGACATCGAACATCGCCACCCCTTTTACAGAAGACTACAAAACAAGAAGACAGAGCGACTTCTCTCCTGGCTATCTGAAGCATCATGTGAAACTTTCCTTTTCCTGTGATATTGGGGTTGATGCTATAGATTACCTAAAGTAATTTAGCGTTGGATCAAGAATAGAATCTCCCTTCAATATAATCATGATAAAGAATCGAAAAGTATTTCACTCTGCTTCCTAATAATCTCTCAGTTGCTGAACGATGCATTAAGGTGATTTCACTGGTCAAATGTTAAAGTTCCATCAACTTAGTGGTTTCCTGTGTTTGCACGAGTTAACACAGCTTGCCAAAATAATCATTCACTGCATCATGCATATATAATGGTCCTCATTTCATGCATTAATTGTCTGTTGTATTCAGAATTTCATTCATTCATTTATTAATTGTTCATCGTTCATTCATTGGATTTATTCGTGGTTGCATTTATTCATTCATTTGGTGCCCTGAGGTGAATTTAATGTTAGTTAAATTCTGTTATTTAATGGCTATCAGAAAATTGATTATTTCTGATAGCCAAAGTTGAGTATCATATCTCTACTTTAATTTGTATCCATTTGTATTTGGTGTCCCTGCATGAGACTAATACTGCTACATCTTGTTTGTTTTAATCCTGTGTAAATTGACTAGCTAGCTAGCTGTTTCTCACTGTCCCACAGTCTTTTTGCTAAGCCAAGCTAACTAGCTGCTGGCTGTGGCCTCATATTTAGCGAGCAGATATGAACGTGGTGTCGGTGTTCTCATCTAACTCTCTGAAGGAAAGTGAAAATTGGCTTATTTCCCAAAATGTCTAACCATTGCTTTAATATAAGCTGTAGATTGCTGCTGGTTTAACAGATAACTTGATTAGCATAAATACAACATTTTCCACTTTCTCTACACCACTATCACACAGCAACTTAATCATTTTATTACAGTTAGTTTAATTATGTCCCTACAATCCATTATGTAATTCTACAACATTGCCCTGTTCTCCAAGGAACCAGCTACAGTGCAGTATCAAAGCAAGAGCCATACCACCAAAAGCTGAAAGTGATCAGGGATGGGAAAGGTGTGAGAAAGAGAGTCATCAAGTCAATTTTATTTATATAGCCCAATATCACAAATCACAAATTTGCCTCAAGGGGCTTTACAATCTGTACAGCATATGACACCCTCTAACGTTAGATCTTTGATTCAGAAAAAAAAAAAAAACTTGCCCCAAAAACCCTTTAACAGGGAAAAAATAGAAGAAGCATCAGGAAGAGCAACAGAGGAGGGATCCCTCTTCCAGGATGGACAGACATGCAATAGATGTCGTGTGTACAGAATAGACCAACATAATAAAAGTGGAGAGGCTGAATCTCCTGGAGAACGAAGATCCAGATCCAAACATCTGGAGAGAGGCACCGACAGCCAAGGGAGAGAGAGAGGTCCCAGAACAGCCGACGGTCCAGCGCAGAGAAGCCTGAGTGAAAAGAGAGGACAAGGAGGAGAAACTAGGGAGAGAGAGAGAGAGAGATATAGGCACACAGCTGCCTGTGGAACACTAACAAACAGAGGGTTAAAGACATGCAGTGATTTTCAGAAAATGTACAATATTCTTGTTGGCAGGACACACATGGATAATAAGTACTAGGCTTAATAGATTCATTGAGACCGAGACTAACCCGCCGGAAAGATAATGGTAAGAGGTACAAAATAATCAAAAATGACAGACATGAGCCCTGTATTCTGAGAGTGGCGAGCATGGGATTGGATATAAGGTTTAATGAGATCAGAAAGGTATGAAGGGGCATGTCCATTTACAATTTTGTAAGTCATTAAAAGCACCTTAAAGTCTGATCTGACATGGATAGGGAGCCAGTGAAGGGAAGCTAAAATAGATAAAATAGATGTAATGTGATTAAATGTTCTAGCTGCAGCATTCTGAACCATTTGAAGCCTTTTAGTACTAGCACATGGCAGGCCTGACAACAAAACATTACAATAATCAAGTCTGGTTGAAACAAAGGTGTGAATTAGGATCTCTACATCAGCCAAGGACAGAAAACACCTAATTTTAGCTATGTTGAGTAGGGGGGAAAAGGTTGTCTTGGTGATTTCTTTAATGTGCTGATCAAAAGAGAGGGTAGGATCAAACTAACGCCACAATTCTTGGCTGTCACACTTTGAGAAATGACACAGTTGTCAGAGTTGCATTACTGTTTGATCAAACTGGTGTCCATGTCCAGCAGGGCCAATGACCAACATCTCAGTTTTATCAGAATTTAGGAGCAGGGAATTATGTGACATTCAGTTTTTCACAGCAGGCCACTAATTTAATAATTTGGGAATGATCATCTGCTTTTACAGGCATGTACAGCTGAGTACCATCAGCGTAGCAGTGGACATGAATTCCATGACTGCATACAGTATAATTTGGCCAAGAGGTGAAATATAAAGAGAGAAGAGCAGATGGCAAAGAACAGAGCCCTGAGGTACTCCATATTTCACATCAGAAAATGTTGATGAAATATCAGGAAACACTGTTTTATTTCAGACTTTAACCATACAAGTAAGGTAAATTAAAACTTTAGTAAGTGCAGTTTCAGTGGAGTAACGGGCCCTGAAAGCAGATTGAAAAGGTTAAAAAAGATTACTGCTAAATATATCTGAAAATAATGGAAGGTGAGAGACACTGGATCAAGATGTGGCTTCATAAGTAGAGGTTTAACCACAGCAGTCTTAAAGCTAGTGGGAACAGTGCCAGTCAAAAGTGACAAATTAACAATATTCAGCATTGTAGGTCCCAGAGATGGCCAGAGATCTTTAAAAAAGTTTAGCTGGTAGGGGGTCGAGGAGGCAGGTGGTTGGTTTCGAAGCTAACACCAGCTTAGACAATGTTTTGAGAGAGAAATTTATAAGAACAGAGACTTACTGGGATTCAACATATGAATGTTGCAGCTGGAGACGAGGAACTAATTTTGTAAAAATCAAAAAAAATCATGAGCTGTAAAGGCCAAGCAGCTTTTGAGTAAGTTTGGCTCCAGTGTCAAAGAGAAATCCAGGATTGTGTTTACTGCAGGCTCCCAGAAAAGGAAGCAGTCCCCATCACAGTAGCAGGTATCCAACAGCAGGTCACAAATACCAAGAGCTCTGGAAAGCAGCAGAGCCTTCACACCTGCTGCGTAAAGAAACTAGCAGCACTGAAAAAAAAACCTTGCAGTATCTATCTATCTATCTATCTATCTATCTATCTATCTATCTATCTATCTATCTATCTAGTGACAGACAATTATTCAAATTCTTGATATTAACGACTTGATTCTCAATTAATTTCCATGGGAGGACAGAAACACGTGATCCTGGTTCCTGCTGTTAATGTGTTAGTCCATTTGCATAGTTGCATCTTCCAAAAAAAATCATTATGAATAATTCATTGTGGCAGCAACAATTTGTGCCAAGATCAATTTCAATTTCTGAGCAATAAATCAGATTTTTAGCATCGTGCTTACCTTTTTAATGGAATTTCGACTGTTTTACAATTTTACCTCTGCCTGTGCCTTTGAGTTATGGTCCACCGTTTATATATTTTAACACCAGTATCATCAGCTATGTTGCCATCTCATAATCAACATATTTCAACATTAGTGCATAGTTGAAACTGCAGTGTTTGGTTCACAGCGACCTTCATCATATTACTTAAATGTCACTATTATAAATGTAAGGCAGTAAGATAGATGTAAGAGTGTTGTGCCTGGAGTTATTAATACCAAATCCATATTATCATGTGGCACCCCAAGCTTTTTTGTTTCTTTTGTCCTTTTTCATTTTTCCCCCACCTGAATTTTCCTCCTGATACAGTCCATCCCATCATCGCCCATTTAAACACAATTCTTAAAATCATGTCTTAGTATCAGTTTTAAAGTTTTAAGCATTAATTAAAGGAACTCCACCCTCAAATTCTGCTAGAACCCTCTCGACTTAGATAGGTTCCAACCGGTTGACTCTATGTCAGCATTGACCTCGCAGGTTAAGGCTTATTTAAAACAGCAGATGGCGTGTTGAGCCATTTTCAACCCATCAAATGCATATTGATTTTATACATTTGGTAAGAAGTGTCAATATTAACACCAGCATTGATGTGTTTCATCACAGTACAGTCATATCATTTAGTTTACAGCTCAGAAAACATGTTTAAGTGTGTACTACCTCTTTAAAGAACATGTCTAATGCTTAGTACCTCTATATGGGAAGCTGGTTATTTCTATGATTACTCTGTTTGCAATTACTATTATGTTCTACCTCCTCAGCTAAACATAGAGTGCAGAAAATAGCAGGTTGGTGTAATTGAATATGGCTTAATAAAAGATAAGATAAGCCTTTAATTGTCCCACAGCGGGGAAATTTTCAGCGTTACAGCAGCCAGCAAAAGTGTCATATATAGAAATACAATAATAAAATATAATAAAATACAATAAAAATAAATAGAAAAATAGTCCTGTACACAGTATAGACAGGAATAATAATAGAGTGACTGAGTGCAGTTGTAAGTATGAACAATAGATAAGATAAAGGTATTGCACATATATAACATACATGTACATGAAAATATTACACAGCAACAGATGAAGTAAATAACATCATGAATAAAAAAACAAAAACAAATATGTATTGAATGTGTGTAGATGAAGTAAAGTAGTGAACAGTCGGCTTATTGACAGTCAAGTGTAGATTACCGGGAGTTGTACTTATTATAGAGTCTGACAGCAGCAGGCAGGAAGGACCTACGGTACCTCTCCTTCAGACACCGCGGGTGGAGCAGCCGATCGCTGAAGGAGCTGCCCAGTGCTGATAGAGTGACATGTAGGGGGTGGGAAGTGTTCTCCAGTAGTTATGATAGCTTGGCCACCATTCTCCTGCCTCCCACCACCTCCACTGGGTCCAGAGGGCATCCAAGGACAGAGCTGGCCTTCTTTACCAGTCTGTCCAGTCTCTTTCTATCCCTGGAAGAGATGCCACTGGCCCAACATGCCACCCCATACAAGACAGCTGATGCCACCACAGAGTCATAGAAAGAAAAAAAAAGCTTTTGTAAAATGTGCGTAGGGTAAGAACCAATCTCAGCAGGCTTCATTCCTTTGTTTACAGACTGAGTGCCTATATAATACTTCAGTGATTTGAGAAACTGGAAGATTAATTTCAATATATCACAGCCTGTCATGGTTTATGGGTTAATGAATGCTTATACCTAAAGTGGGGAATGAAATTTAGGGGTGAATGGAGGCAGTACCATATGGAAGTCAACTTTTTTGAGTGGTCAGTAATTTTGTTTCACAGAGGAAGTCTCAGCTGCTCAGCTATAAAATGTGATGTGAATCTGAATAGCTTTAGAGGAACAATGGGAAATCTTTTGATGGGTGGGCCACCAAGATAAAATGGCAAACACTGATTTGTATCAGGCTTACTATTGTTATTATTGCAAGATAAAGCCTCGGTATGGAAAATACTGACTCAGGACACAACAATCAAAAGGAAATGAAACAACTGAAAATGTCCCAATTAATTACTGTCACATGTTGTTATCAAGGTGTTTGGTTGCCTTACTGTGATAACAGATTGTTGTTGTTTTATGTTTATTCATTTCTTACAGGCATAGTTATCAGTTCAATTCCCAATGTACACGCAGTATTTGCCAACACTGGCGATGAGAATAAGAGAAGAAATCAATGGGGAATGAGAACTGACAAACTCAACATTTGGAAATATAGTGAATAACAAATAACACTGCCAGTGACTTCATCATTTTGAAAAAAAAGTACAAAAGTACAAATTAATACATTAATAAATGTTATGTACGGGTATGCATATGTTAACAAACCCGAATAATCCATTGTATTGCCATCCAGCAGCAAACCACTTTTTGAGAACTGCTTCACTTTTGCCAAAATTGAATACTTCCGGCTTCTTGTACAACTTGGCACCATCTGTTCTGCATTTACACAAAGGTATTGGTTGCATTACACACAACAAATTCTCAAGTAAACCTTAATTAATCAAGAAAGCCACATGACAGCAGTCTTTTCCCTTCTGGTCAGAAACTTTGAGTGGCAAATGCGTTCTTAAGGGGTAATCAAACGAAATCAGCATCAGAAGGGATAGAGCATCATTACTTTTACTGTCATTTGGTTCATATATACTCATTCTCACTCAGTCTGACCACCTTCTCAACAAAGTCTTGGTCTGTATCCTGGACTCTCATTTGTCCAAACAAATTCAGCTAAGGAGAAAATGCCTCTAGGGTTGAAAACAACAGCTTTACTGTAAACAAACTGGGCGTGAAAATGCCCCAATAGCCTTTGGCAGTTGCATCACCTGTTTTTTTTTTTTTTACATGAGTAGACTTACTAAAGCCCATGTGAAAAACTTCACTTTATAGAAAGAGTCTGGTAGTGCGTCCAAGAGCATGTAGTGCTCTCTCAGAGTATGTGAAGGAAACCACATCATCTAAAGAAACTGGGTGTTAATATGTCAATAACCTCTTTGCTCCTTGCCTCCTACTCCTCAGCGAAGGTCGCCTGCCATGCATGCTGCTGCCTCTGTAGCTACTCCTTAATTGAAGTGTGCAATGCTGTATTATGAGTAGCCTATTTATTTGTGTGTGGGCAGGGGCCAGAGGGTAGCTTCCTCGAGTCTAGCCTTTCTGCCTGCTCTTGCTGCAGCGGGATCAATTAATGTCTGCACGTGTGTGTCTCTGTGTGTAATTGCGAGTGTGTGTGGGCGGGTCAGTACACGCGTGTTTGGATCAAACAAGCATGTGCGCCACCCCCCCAACCCCTGTCTGCCTCTTCACTCAAGTTATTCAATAAAGGCGAAAAAATGCCCAGAAATAACCTTAAAAATGCAAACACATGCAAAGTATTTGTGTGTGTGTGTGTGGTGTCAGACCTCCCTTGTCTAACCACTGCCCCAGCACCTCCTCTAATATGCTGAGCACACAGGAGAGCTCCTTTTTGCTCATCTTCCTCCCTGTTACTTCTCTCTCTCTTTTTTCTCTCTGCTTCAGAGACATACACATTTTCACTAGCTTTTCCTTCTTTTTTTCCCCCATGATGTAAACATGATTTTAGTGTTTCATACTGTGTAATCTAAGACCATCAACGGCAAACACACTCTGTATGCTTTGTTTTACACACCTCATCCACCAAATCCTCCTTGCTTTATCTTCTTCAGTTTTCCCTTTCTTCTCTTCTCTCCCTGTTGCTTTATGCACCCTCTCCCATCCCTTACTGCTATCTATCTCTCCCGCCGTCCACACCAGCTGTTTTTTATCATGTTCCCATCCATTTTTCTCTTCCCGGTCCTTTCCCCTCCCTGTTCTTCCCACCCCATTACATTTTCCCACAGTCATTGATATATGCCTGCTTTATTCACCTTTTCTTCACTTTTTATTCTTTCAGCGTCACTTTTTTTTTTCAAGGGAGACTCATTTCTCTCTCTCTCTGGCTCATGCTATCAGCGTGAGTGATTGTGCAATCCTGCTGCATGTTAAAGACATGAGGAGACTGTCAAACAGATCAATAGACAGTGTCTGAATATGCCTTCTAACCCCCATCCACACACCGTTGCTCAAACACACACACACACATACAAACACACAAGTACATGTCAAAAAGCATCCCAGCAGTCACACATGCAGGCGAAGAAATGCATTCAAGGATACACATGTAAAAAATATTTTTGTATTTAGATGTGAATATAAAAAATACATACACACATTCAAGATATTTGTATGGGACACCCAGACAGGAGCAGGGATTGGTGTGCTTCACTGCGATTGATTCCCTGTCTGAACCAGAGGAAGTCAGTTCATCTGATTAAAGACAGACAAGTTGAGAATCAGCCACTCTATCTGTCTCTCTCTCTCACACAAACACACACACACACACACACACACACACACACACACACACACACACACACACAATAATGTCCTTCAAGTGCCTGATCTCTTATCTATCCACTACAGTAGCGGCCACTGCAGATAGTGGAGCTGGCATCATGTACAACGTTGTTTGTCAGATCTTGAAACAGCTCCAGCACGGAGAGAAGAGTGCAGCAGCAAATCAGTAAAAGTTAGACCTCTGTAATGGCCGCATCTGCAAGAGCACTCCAGATTTACATGTACAGCTGACATTCTTATTCAGTGTGGTTTTTAATGGAGCTTCTACTGCTACAATAGTAAGAATACAAGCAAGCAATAGTAGAGTTGCAAAGGTCAGATCTGTAGTGGTCTCACAGTATTACAGTGATGACAGCGAGAATGCAAGTGTGAGGAAAGGAAACAGAATAAAGGCTCAGGAAGGAGGGAGGTATAGGTTACTCTTTGTAGTTACAATAAGCATGTAAATAATTTAATTCACATATAATGATCTAAAGCAACCTTTTTTGTGCGACATACTCCCACAACCCTACCTAATGGGTCTAAGTACCCCTATATCATACCCCTTTGATAGAAGGGATGGCTTTATGGTGTTGTTGATTGGTATTTTTGGTAGTAGTTTTGGCCAAGTTTGCATCTGTACTACTGCCATTTGGAGTGACAGAAACTAGTTGTTTCAACCATTTACAATATCTTTACTTTTAGCTTTTTGACAGTTGACTCAGGTTGGTGGAAAACTGAGTCATGTCTTGTGTAGTCAGACTACCATGGTTGGTAAGTTATTGTGACAGTAACTATAGTATAAAGATCAGCATCACACAAATTTGTAATCTTACTTGTGTGTTGATTTTTCTCCTAAACACAAATATGTGGATATATGTTATCAAATCATAATTTCTGTTTTTCAAATTAGCTGAGCTTCACAATTTTCCACACACCCCCTGGTAACTGCAGTGTAACCCTTGGTTGGGAATCACTGATCTAAAGGTCCACATCCCCTTCTTACACTGTGCCAGCAATGGGATTTTTACAGTAATTCAATATGAAGGGAGAGCAGGAGCAGGGTGAATAGAAGGAGAGTTTGGGGAGGAAGTTCTGAGGCAGCAAACGTCAGACACTATGCCACTCTGTGCTCTACTTTTAGCATGGCACAGCTCTGTGCAGATCAAGTGGCATATTTGTTACATACTCACAAATGTTATTTTTCTTGTCATGAGTGCCGACAAGAATCTGGTATCTTCGATGACTCACCTAATTGGGACACTAAGTGGGAGGACAGTCGCAGGAAAGGGTCTATCAGTAGCAGTTGGGCAGCACAGTGTCATTTTGGTGTCAAAGATTGCAGGGCGTGTGCATGTCACATGCAGGTTCAGTGATATTTGAAAGAAACGAACATTTATCCAAAAAAAAAGCCACATCTGTCTTTTCCCTGATCACAAACTTGGGGTGGGAAACCAAACATTTGCATGAAATAAGGTAGTGGATCATTGCTTTTGCTGTCATTATTTGGTTCATATATTCTTTCAAAGCATTTAAAGGACTTGTGCTTGCATCACATGCAAGTTATGTGCTAGTTGCATGTTCAACATGAACTGAACTCCTGAGCAACTTTCTCAAATGAACTGACATTTCTTTAACTCAACAGAGGGAATAAGCATGCTTAAACTGCTTCAGTGATGCAGTGCTTTTATTTTTAGATCTGGTCTTGTTTCCCTTCCATGTGAACAAACAGCGGCAGAGAAAAATAGGTTCATACTGTACTTTCTTCTCTGTCTTTTTCTTGTACTAAACACACTCTCCAATGTTAACACCTTACCTGTATTACACCAGGCAGGAGGACGGATAATATCATAAAGGATACAAGGACAATGCACTGAAGGTAACTGAGATGTGAATCACAGTAAAGCACTTTTGCAAGTTGGAAACCTTACGACTATTTCGAGATATCAGCTGTAAAATATCCTGTGAGTATCACATACTCACCACCTGTGGGCTTTGAGGGGGGTCTGAAAAGTTTGGAGTTTGTTGCTTCTTGGAGAATGCCGGCTTTTGTGAGCTTAGACTCACAGTAGTTACAATGGATTCAATTGGCAACCCAGAGTCACAAAGAAATGTATCCAAACTAGAACTCGGTATTGTTTGAATTTATCTGATGTCATTACAGTACCTGATAATCTGTACCAAACATACCAAAATGATAAAAAAAATTTCCCGATACCTTACTTTGACAGACTGTACCCCAAGAAAAACAACATCATCAGTCGTTTCAGCAAATACCCCAAAACAACATATGTATAGGTTCTAGTGACAAGCCCTCCAGCAGCCATAGGAATTATGATTCGTGTCTATTGGGAGCAAAGAAGGAAGTACATATTATAGTGTAACATTGTTATAGAGTCACAAATTCTGCAGAGGGAGGAGGTCGGGTTGGTTGAATGATCATTCGTTTTCTGTTTTCTGCCAACTGTCAACGTAGGTGGCCACGAGTGTTCCCTAACCTTACCTAAATAGTAAGTTTAACCAAAACCACAATGTTTCCCTTACCTTAACCAAGCACTTACTGTAACCCAAACCATGATCTTTCCCAAAACCATACCAAGTTGTTTTTGTACCTAAACCTTATCATACCTTAACCATAGTGGTGTCAGATCAAAACAATTGTTTATTATGTAACAGGTTGACTGTCGGTAAGAAACTGCGTCAAAGAACCATCCAACCACCCCATCCTCTGCAGACTGTGTGTCTATAACAACACCACATTATTTCCACCTTTTCATCATTTTTCTTGGGAGGACAGTCTAGAGGAAGAACTTGCAGCAGATCATATCAAATATGCAAGTAAGGCCTTTAACATGAAGGAATGGCAACATGGGCTTTCGCAATGCCAGAGGCCCCCGTGAAGCTGCACTGCCAGCTCCACACAAACAAGTGTGTGAACACACAAACTCATGAGGCATACAACATCACACAATGAATATACTCAAAAAGATTTAGGGAACACTTGTCATCCTAAATTGCATAGTCAGGGTAATCTAATTGCAGACACAAAAAATGCCTGAAGGTGTCATAGAAGAAGCAGTCCCACTTTAGCACATAAACAATTCACTGTGTGTATTTTCGGGAGCCTACAGTGTGTTCGTGTGTGTGTGTGCGCACGTAAGTATGATAACAAGAGCCCATACCGTGAGCAGTAATCTCCTAACACAGTGGATTGAGTCGGCTCTGCAAGATTAGCAGTGGTGTGTAACACAACACACTCTTACTTAATTACTGCTATACAGTCATGTTCAATGTAGAGGAAGAAACAGCGAGGGAGAAGAGACACGCTTTTAATTGCTGTAATACATTCATGTACTTGCAAAGGAAAATTGAAAAGATTAAAGAGGAAGGAAGGAGCACAGTATCACCCGTAAAGCTGTCTGTATTTGCAGAACCGCGAACTAACTTTGCACGCACACCCATACACATGCAGACACACGAACATATGTCACCAAACTATCTGCCAGCCAGTTGTTCTCCACAGCAGCCACAACAGGATGAGACTGTTCTGTCATTGTCATCACCATCTTGCTATCAGTGTGTCAGGGTGTGTGTGTGTGGGTGTGTGTGTCACAGGCAAAGAGAGAGGCTGCCAGTTGGGGAGATCGATATCACTGACTGAGAGATCAAAGCAATGCTTAGTGCCCATCAATGTGTGTGTGTGTGTGTGTGTGTGTGTGTGTGTGTGTGTGTGTGTGTGTGTGTGTTACACAGTATACAATGACAGAGAAGTGGGAAATGGGTGGAGGATGGATGGTTTAATGAAAGAACAAAACAGATGAGTTGGTGAATCCTATTTTCTGCTCCCACTTTCCCTCATCTCTCTCTCTGTCTCTTCGTGTCTCTCTTCCTTGTCTCTGGTTGGTGCCTGATCCAGCTCACGATGATGCAGTTACAAGACTGGATTTAACATAATATGAGAGAGAAGGAGTATTGTGACTGAGAGATTTTTCAACTTTATTATTTATTATTCATCTTGTCTTTTTCTTTGGTCTCTATTCTTTGCGTCTCAGACCCCTTTTCTCCTCATCATTTCTCTTTTCTTTTCTTCTTCTTTTTTTTTTTTTTGCTGTTTTCACAATTTAAATTTCAGGTCTTTTTATTTTTCGTAACTTTTTAATTAAATGAATGCACTATATCAGTCGTTTTCATGAACATCTAATATAAATGAGGCCCATTCTTGACTGAACTAAGTAACTTGATTGACTATACAGAAATAATATATTTATATATAATAATGTACAAAACCAAAAATGTGAACCTCATGGTCGCACTAGAGGAAAAGTCAGGGGATTACGAAAGTCATCAGGATACAGGCTCTGGGAATCATAAATGCCTGAAATTTCATGACAATATATCCTGTAGTTTTTGATATATAGATTACATGGCTAATGAAAATTAATATTCTACTAATATTCTCATTTACATGCAGCCTTGTCAACCGTGCGAACACAGCTTCCGTCTTTCATTCGTTCAGCCACCTTCTTGAAAAGGTCAGGGTTGCGATATTTGCACATGTCCAAAAACCTGTTGATATCCAAGTCTTTCATCATATTTAAAAGTAGGTGTGTTTCTCCTTCCAACCAGAAATGTGGACTTTTCTTTTGTGCATGCATCTCCACCCCAGCCTTGCAAACTGTTGTCTAGTTGGTTTGTTTACAATGTACAGAGCTGACGATGAACAAGCAAGAGGCTGTGTGTTGCGAACTGCGGTAAAAACCCCCATGAGACGCATATTCTAAATGTGCTGTATACATGTCCAAAGAATGCTCCTAAATCCTGATTAATCGGGCATCAGCATATCCCACATGTCTTAATCGGAAAATGCTACATTCGGAATAAGACCATCCAAATGAAGTATGCTGTTTACATGGCCCGTATCAAATTAGGAATATTGTCATATTCTGAATAATTCAACAACATAAAACAATGTAAACGAAGTCTGTGACATTGCTAGAGCCACCGTGGTAGCTTGGTTAAAAAATAAAAATACACTAACCATGGTGAGTTGCAACCCCAAGGCTGAGTAACACAGCTTTACACTGTTACAGCTATCAGGTGTAATGATATGTTGAATTTCACTTTTTGGAGTAACCACTTTACCTCAGCCTGCCTCAGATTTTGCTTCTTCTGTGACTAAAGCTTGTTCAGACTGCAGGCAAATCAGATTTATTTCTCAAATCAGTTCTTTAAGACAGACTGGCTGCACTGTTATTTGCAAGTGACCAGATCGGATATGTGTGTCCAGACATCACCAACTTATATGCATGGGTTGCTGTGGTAACTACGTAGGCATCAGTAACTATGTACGCTTGTGATGTGGCTTTCCAACGTGGAAGCATAAGAAATGGAGATCCATCATCTCGTCCTACAAACAATTGTGCTGTCAAGTCGTGGTGCAGAACTCCTCCATAGCTGAGTTTGTCTGGTGTACATGCGAAGAGTATGGAAGCAAGATCTTTGGTACAGGTACACAGCCACTCTGTCGTTGTTGTGTGTCGCGTTGCGAGTGACACAAAAGACACTTTGATATGCCATTTGAGCGGCCTGAGCATCCACAATTCGATTGGAATCGCATTTCCTCCGAACCTCCAAATGTGGCTTGGAGCCAATTTGCAAAAATCGCATTTCATGTGGTTTTTTGCTGTCCAGACTTTCAAAAATCAATCTGGATACAATCTGGATATGCCAATAAACGGATTTGGGCTGGCAGTCTGAACAAAGTCTGAGAGCCAGAGATCAAGAGTTTCTCCACTTCAGATCAAGTTAAGCCCAGTTTACACAAAAGATTTGCGAGACGAGTTGAAACTTGCGCTCTGAAACCTGCCAGTTGGTTTTTTATACACCTGCCGGTGTATAATTTCCACAGCAACGACTCTCTGTACTTCCGTTGTAACTGCCGGCTTTCCAGGATTTTTCTATAGCTGGATATAATTTGTAGCATCTTAAATTATGAATGAGGATAGTGATAGTGAGTTACCTGCTACAGTTGCATTTCTAGGATTCATGAAACAGCGAAAACAAAACGAGCGGGTTGAGACGCCATCAGCCGGCTTGAGTCGAGCTGAGATGGGCCAGTTCACACCACTGCAACTTTTACCTGCAATGTTCTAAAACATTTTCATCTCGTTGCAAATCTTTGGTCTGAACTGGCCTTTAGATGTCAGCATCAGCCTCCCAACTGAAGACATGACATTCTCTGTCTCTTGGCTGCATTATATTCTGGATTATAGGCTGCTATTGGTGGAGAAAGTGCTTTCTCTTGCTCTTAAACGATACATTTCTCCCTGCACACTTGTTGAACATTGGCCTGAACTCTTGTAAAAAGATGTGCATTAGATGTGCTTGAAACACGACAAAAAAAAAACCAAACAATTCAAAACCTATAGCTTAAGTGGTAAATGCTGGAATTATTCTTTAAGGAGATGCCAACCTTAAAAGAATTGTATAGGTCTTTAATTGGAGAGTTGAAGAGCCCTATATTGGACAAAAGCTTCTTTATCTTCTTTAGATATTGTACATAATATTAGCTACCTTTGGCTTCAGTCCAGAAATGTTCATTCACATCAGCCAGAACCCTGAGCTCTTTGTCTCTCTGTTTTACATTCTGCTCTGTCATGTCTCTTTGTCATTTCCGTCCTTCTTCCTCATGCCAATTTGCGTCGTCAGACTATATCCTCTCATCATCGATCTCCCGTCCATCTTCCTGCCAGTGTTTGGAAGACCTGGGGTGCCTCCCTCTCGCTCTCTTTTTTTTTATTTCTCTCCGATTTCTCTTTTGCATTTAGTCCACTTCACTCAAAACTAGTCTCAATCAAATCCATCTCTATTCCAGGATGAATGAATGACTATGTAACAATCCACTGTTCAAATTTCTCTCCATCCAGCCTGTCTCTATCTATCTTTCCCCCAGCCCTGATTAGGTTGTTTCCCATCCTCTGTGCAGAGTGTAGCGCTCTGTGGCTAATTGGCAAGTTCAATCAGAGAGACAAATGAAGAGAGGAGACACTGACCTTTCAGAGGTAGTCACTGCTCGCCTTTCTTTTCACTTCTCTCCTCTTTCTGCCCTTCTTTTCCTCTCATTTTCTGCTACATCTTCACTCTGCATCTTTCTGCTTTGCTTCTTTTCTCTTACACCTTCTTGTCTCCTCTCTCTTCTAACCTTCCCTTCATCTCTCATCTCCTTCTTGTCTTCTGCCCCCCCCCCCTCACTTCTCCTCCCTCGGCGGGAAATGAGTTGCCAGTCATTCCAATTTATTTTGACAACTTATTCTCCAGCTTGTCAGAAGAAAATTACAGCGTACATACATGCTAACACACACACATACACTCTTGTCCTTGTGTGTGCTCATACTCTATGTGTCTATTTTCAGTGCCACCCACAGCTAATAGCCCACCCCTCCCCATACCCAGCTACTCAAAGAGGGAGGAAAGCAATGGTCCACAGCAGAACAATGGCTGCCTCTATGGTGCGGTGGAGTCGTTTATCTGTTTGAGACCTGAGCGTGTCCCACTTGCTTTTCGTCTGACCCGCCGACCATGACTGATGGTGCAACCGCGCCACGTTGGGGTCTACATTACAGTGTGACCTCTCTGTGTCTAATGGCTGCTGTGCTGTCATTCATCACCACAACGGCCAGAGAGATGTGAATGATCAGGTGGAGGCACGAACGATCTATGCATGCGTGCACATGTGCACCACACAGCTATAAGCACATAAGCATGAAATTCTTACCACAAATGGTGAAATCTGGACATTATACATGTATGAGTACACCCACACATATTCACATTATTACAATCACACTCTAGAAAGGCTCTTTCATGATTAAAATATGCCTCTGTAGGCTTCAGACTTTGTTTGTTTGAAGAAGGAAATGCAATTACATCTGCTTTTTTTTCTTAGCCCTCTTCTTGACCCAGAGCGCCCGTTCTATATTTCACTATAGCGTCCCGGGAGTGCCCATCATTTTAAAATGCTTCCCAGTGTATCAAAATGTGGAAAATAAAGTCCTGAGCTTTGTATTGCAGATAAGTTTCCACCTGGTTTCCACTTGTAAATCTAAAAAATGGCTCCACCGTCTAAGCGTCCCCATCTTTATAATCTTATAGACGCCGTAAGATTGTGTTGTGAGACAGATCCTGACCCACTGTGCATTGTAGAAAGCGACAAAGACATTGTTCAAGTTTTTTTGCTCAAAATCACATCACATCATCACCGTCATTAACAGCGGGACCTACCCGGCTCTCTCTGCCGGAGACGGACGCTGTTTTCCGGGGGGGAGTGCACCGAAGAGTCTGTAGGGAGGACTGACCGTGTCGCAGCGACTTTTCCACATATAAATTCGCCGATTTTTCCTCATAAGTTGCCAAAGACACTACCTACTATCACATTACTGTTGTTTGTTGCTCATAATATTGCTGTGTGGGTTGAAATGTGGGACATTTCTCTTTTATTTTGAAAGCCCAGAGTTATCCAGTGAAGGATCTGTTTTGTTGTCAGACTGAATGTTGACTCAGTTTGAGATTTTACTCTTTGTAATTGTGTCTACAGTTTGCTAGTGACAGTTTTGATAATAAAGTTTCTTCCAAAGAAAAAAAAGTCTTTTGTGTGTGAGGAAGATAGGATAAATAGCTATTTACTAAAGTTTTAGTGCTATTTGTTTGGTCTGGTGTTTTTTTAAATGTGTTGAATCAAACTCGGTCTTAAAAGCTACACATGCCACATATTTGGTATCAAATTAAAGAGAAAGTTGTGTTTTTTAAAATGAAAAAACTTGTCATTGTCAGTTTCTTTCTGTTTTTGAGATAAAGCTGTTTGTTTGGATTGAGTAGGAAAATGCACATTTAAGTGAACTGCAGCAACATTCTAAAATCCTACTGGGGTCTAGAGAGTTAAAGTAAAAATTTGTTAAATTTCCATTGTGTCTCTTTTGCTATGGTGTGTAACCAGTGGCTACAGCACAATAATAATTTAGCCTGCAACTAGTTCATGAAAGCACGAAAGTCTGATAAGTCTTTACAGGGAAATTAATCCTCTGCTGCACAAAACGGCATGTATTTTATAAGTTTGAAGGTTGGAATAAACAGAAGATTAACTATTTTTTAGTATAAGGGCTATATCATACCAGCATTTATAACAGCGAAATTTTGAGTCAAAATCAATATTCCGATCGCGGTGACCAGAGTTGCTCGCAGATACAAAGTAAATTCACACGTTTCTTTTGGACAGAGTTCCGTGAGCTTAGACATGTGAATTTGCAGCATTGATGACTTGCAAACTGTCGTGACAGTGCTGACCGTTGAGGGAATGGAAAAAAAAACAGAAAGTTCAAAACTGAGAAAGCTGTCGTTTTACTGGTGTTACTTCATACGAACAACCCTGCTGTGCTAAATGTAAAAACTAGAGTTACAGATGTGCTTGAAGCAAGACCAAAATAAAAATAAGAACCTAAATTGAGTAAGAAATGGAATTACCTGCTTCTAAAAGTGTTAAAGGCTGGAATTGTTCTTGAAGGAGCTGTCAACCTTGAAAGATTTGTTATTCATCTTTTAATGGAGAGCTGGAGAGTCCTATGTTGGTTGAAATGCTTTTTCAGAAGCTTATAAATCCAGACAGAATTACATTTCTTAGAAACTTTAACATCTCATCCCCATATTAGTCAAGCCCTGAGCTCTCCGTCTCTCTGTTTTATATTCTGCTCTGTCATGTCTCGTCCTCATTTCCTTCCCTCTTCCTCTTGCCAATTTGTGTCATCGGGCTACTGGGTTGGGGGTGACATCTTTGTCATGTTTAGTCAACTCGGAAGCTGCACTAGCAGTTGCTAGGAGCAGTTAACTTTTTCACAGTGACTAATAGTTTTTTTCCCTATAGGTTTACTTAAAACAACAGCTTTGTTGATCTCACCGTGGCTTGTTGCCATTTATTCATAAATACAGGTAGGTAGTTAGCTAGTTGTTAGCTTCTTAATCCAGCCTTCAAAACAGTCATTGGTCGATTGTTTCTACAACTGGGGGAAACAGGCAGAGACACCGGTGTTCACCGGATAAAAAGTGACTCCTTCAAATGTTGCTCAGCAGAAATTGTTGGTGCAAAAATGTTGTATGGTACATTGGCGTTGTTACAAAGATGTTATATCTTATTATACAGTTTAATTTTCATTCATCTTCAGTTGTGGAAATGAATTCTGCTATCACTTCTTTGCCTTGCACACATACCCTTATCCTGACATCCTCACCAGCCACCACAAACAGATACATTTGGGCTTCTCTCACACTGTGTCTGCCTGTATTGATGCCATTATATGCTTTTTGCTTTGACCTTGAGCTGACCCTGCAGTGCTTAGTGAGTATCTTGTTGGGGAAGTATCTTGCAAGCATAAATAGAAGTTTCACTTGTAGCAGCCCCAACGTAGCTCTTTTTCAGTTTAGGAGAAAAAAAAATTACAGTCCTTGATCCAGCCTCCCAGACACAGCCAGTTCAGACACTTAATGGCCTCGTACGAGGGGATAAATCCATGGTTCTCTATGTGTGTATGAGTGTGTGCGTGAGATGAGTTCAAAGCCTTTTGTCAGACAGGGATGAAGAGTCAATGCGGTCAGGGAACATTGAACCGTTTGCCCTGTAGATTGCCTTGTTAAACAGCACTTGTCTACCTGTCAAAATCCCTCCAGACCTTTTATCTGTCTTATCCAATAATATCAGCCACTAGTAGAACAGTGTATTAAGAGAACAGTTGCCTCTGAGCATCAAAGCGCCATGCTCTTTTCTAGGGGACTCACCACATTGCTTAAGAGCCCCAGGTGCCATCGGTTGCGTTTTTGCTTCTCTCTTTTTTTCTCGTGTTGTTTGAAGTGCGTTCAGTTGGTCCCACAGCATTTTGCATCTACTGTCTGATTGTACCGAGTCGCTTGCTGCTTTCTTTTCTTGTGGATTGCTTCCCTTCTACCATGAGATACAGTTATCTTGTGTGCAGAGCAATCAGAGGAGACAAACTCGACTGTGGATCTCATTAAAGCTCGATTCTAAATTCATTTTGTTTTTACACTTTCTTCCTCCAACCAGTCACATCAGTTACATTTACATATTCCCTCATGTGCTGAACAGCTCTCTCAAGTGTAGGTGGAATGTGTGTGTATTATGTACGTATGTGAGTGTGTGATATCCTGTTCCTCTAAATACCCTGCCAAAGTTATTGCCCAGGATTTCTGGAAAAATGGCTCGATATAATATAATAATCAACAGAAAGCTGAGATAAAATGATAAAAAAGCCCTCATTTTATTACAGACATTGACTTGTTGGTCTCTTGCTGCAATATAATCAAACTGTAGTGTGTCTGTTTGATGTGAGATCTAATTAAATGATCTCTTTTTTTACTTCATTTTGGTCTGCATTTTAAGTTGGTTTTTTTTTTTCAACATAACCCTGTCATCTCTTTCATCTTCCATTTTCTTAATTTGGGGTCATTTCTCTTTTTTTCTTCTTTTCTGGAACATATTCCACTTGTAAACTTGCCATTTGAGAAGATAACGGGTTTATCTGAGAATACAAGTCTTTGATAGAGACATGCCATAACCATGTTAAGACATTTCATTGTTTTTTTAGTTTTCTGATGAGTTAATAAGCAATTTTGTTCATACAGATTTCATGTTTCTGTCCTCAGAATGATTTGTTTACAAGGTGTAGTTGTCTTGTCATGTCATTTTCCAATCCAACCAAAAAGACAAGGGCCACAGAGGAAGATGGGGTGAGACAGTATTTATAAGAGTAGAAAAATGTGAATTTCTGGATCCCACCTTTCTGCATGTTGTTGGGGAAATGCCTCAGATAGCAAGTTACGTCCGAACACGTGTTACTCTTCACAATACATCTGCCAACAAAATTATTCTCAGGTGCCTTCTAGATGGAAAGCACACCAGTTTTCACTATGTATGTAGCACAGCTTGTTATTCAGCTTCCATTACAGTACAGTACAGAGTGTAATCAGTTAAATTATTCTACACAGCAGCTGAAATCCGAGTTTTTGCACAAACAGCTGTCTATGGCTGAAGCAGCTGGCACCTTTTGATCGTTCTGCCAGAATCCTGATTAGCTTTTCTCTGCTACACAGCGACTTGACCATTAACCTTGTCTATCTGCCATGGACTGCCAATAGCATTACCAGTCTAAATTACTAAAAGCTCTGCACAATGGTAGATTTGTATGATTAAGTCCTGAAGTTTATGTTCATGTATTAATTTCACCTCATTCATGTTGATATTTTCTGTTTTGCACTTCAGAGCAGTGGCGCTCCATGAGATAGAGATCAAAACCTGCGCAGCTGTTTGCTTCTCTTTTTTTTTTGTATTGTTTATTTGTTGGATTATTAGTTCATTTTCCATGACTCATTTGTGTCCCTAAACACAGCTGCTGGTAGCTGTGTATTCTAGTTTTGAATTATTTAAAATACAAATGCTTGATGAAAAATTGTGTCCAAATCCTGGTAGGTGTGTTTTGCTGAAATCTGTCAAGAAGTCTTCTTGATAAAATAACAAAATACATCCTTTGTAACCGGGCTGTAGAACGACACAAAAAAGCGTTTTCTGATCTGACACCGACTATGGGCAGGATAGCATCATTTGTCTGTCCCTTACAAAACTGTTTACAAATTACTGTTGGAAAAATACATCAGTTTTATGACGTGACATCTCTATGGTTAAGGTTTGGGCACAAAAACTACTTGGTCATGGTTAGGGAAATATCGTGGCAGGGTTAAAATAACTACTTCGTTAAGGTTAGGGCACCTACATCATCATTGTAACAATAATAACCACTTGTTTAAGGTTAGGGAACGATCATGGTTGTGGTTTAAATAAACCAGCGCTGACTGTCAGTAGGTAACGGGAAACAAACAGTGGTGTTCTGTGTTCAAGTCCGACATTTTGTTATCCCACCCATCCCTTCGACCTCCTCACTACACGGACTTTGACATAATTGTCATAAAAAGAGTCATAATTACTATGAACAGATGTAGTTTTGGGGCACTTGTTAAAATGACTGATTCTGTTATTTTTCTTGGGAGGACAGTCTCAAATCTGTATATGGTATGGCAGAATTTGCCCTTGTCTGATTGCAATTATCCATGTGGCAAAGTCAGCTATAAATGGAGGCTTTGCGCCAAGAGCACAGTAGGCAGGACAATGGCAGAGAGAAGGAGAAAACTGAAAATTTTCAACCGCGACCTACAATCAAAAAGTGATATTCTCCTTCGAAATATCCGCTCATGATCACGCCTGGCCTGACGATGCCTTTGCCTGGCTACAATCACTGCTGCCCTGAACACTGGAAAGTCTGGGCATGACACCATTTATAAATGCGCTTCAGTTACCACCAACTCTCTGAAGACGCTAATAATTTTCACTCTAACTGCGTATGGCTATTAGCGCTGCTGTCTGAAACACCACTGATTTACACATAAAGGTAACAAAAGGTATTACCTAGCCTGCATACAATGTCTTCTATGGCTTTGGAGGAGATTTATCAAGTCTGAGAAAATAACCCTGATGATATCATCATAATTCTGAATCATCATAATTGTCTTTAGCTTGTAAAATTGGAGACTTTTTGGAATTTAGAGGATGAGGGCATTTACCAGTCAGGGAGGATCTGAAGAAAGGATGCTCTCGGTTGCAATATGGGAAACGTAGGATTAAGTGTTTTCAGTTGTTGGCCGGTTCTAGGGATTAAATATTAGACCATTCTTTTGTTATCTGTCTCTTTTGATGCCTACAACTTAAGGGAAGTGCAATACCTAATCACTGGACTATCCTTTTATGTTAAAGAAATAGTTAAACTTTCTATGCTTATTTGCAACCTCCAGATAAGCATATTTCCCAAAAAAATTGAACTAATACTTCTTTAATGATCCAGTTTCTGGGTAAAACCTGTCCTGGAAAAAAAGCAGATATATTTAAGTTCCTACATACGGATACCTTATATTTCACCCTGCTAGGCAACTGTATACACTGACAACTTAATATGACATAACAAGCACTAGGTGTTCAATCATCTTTACTGAGGGCCACAAGATGTGGGATGTAATATTTTAAGAGGGTTATTGTCTTCTCAGTGGGGAAGTGAGATTTTTCTTAATTTAAATCTTCTTTTGGTGTTTGGGCTTTTAGTCTTTTGATTCAAACTAAAACTTACTTTCAGAGACATACCAACTTTGTAGGTGATCTGCTTTTGTGTGATGGAGTTATTGAAAATTCCCCCCCTAGACATCATTGTCTTATCTGTTGCTGCAAGCCAAACTGTGAATGGCACCACAGGGCCATGTTAAAATGTTAAAATCGTTTTTGGTTTAGCTCCTCTAATGGTCCCTCCATTGTGCAGGATAATTAGAGGCTTTTTAAATGTCATAGAGCCATCAGCATGACGCTGTAATTAAAAAAGAAAAACCTTTACGAGTGTCATAATGAATTGGCTAAGTTGTTATCATCATCACTAAACAGGCTTTGTTCCTTCACTGACTGTGTGTGTGCGAACATGCTGTCATTTGTGTAATGAATCACATTGGACTGTCTGTCCTTGGGTAAAGTATAATGAAGGTTTGATACTTTACAATATGATTATTTGGTGATATGTTTTTGGTTCATGTCATCCCCCACAGTTTTCATCCTTCAATCATTGTATAATAGAGCTAATGTTTGTTGCAACCGAATTTTAGCGAACTTACTGAACTTTTGCCGTTTCATCTAGTTTTTGATCCTGTAAATGATTTATACTTATGAATTTGTTACTTTGCATTTAGAAGATATACAGTACCCCAGTAGCTAGGGGGCTGTGGAATTACAAAGAATCTGAACTCAGATGATCCTTGGAACAGCTTGCCCACTCTGTGATCCAGCTTTGCAAGGCAAATAACACCATGTCTAGCCTGGACCAGCCCCCCAAGGGACAGGCAAGTGCATTTGAAATGATCTCCTGCTGTGGTGCAGAAGAAGTACTAAACCCATCTGCCTACAGAACAGTGCTGCACATGTTAGAAGTGCCATGAGGGAATAGGCTGATTCACTGTTCTTCCTGATTACAGAAATGCTCTCTTTGCAGTAACTTATCAAGAAAAACAATTTCCACACTATATCTGTTAAGGTGTAGGAATCAGCTTATCCTCTTATCATGTTGAGTTTGGAGAAGGTCCGTTTTCATTGATCCTCTCAAGAACTTTCCTGCAAGGAGGTAGGTTGCAGTGTCTGGGGGTATGCTCTTTGACCCCTCAGGTAGCTGCTAGTTGTGTTTTAGACTTGCAGGAGCCTTTTATACATACTCGTCTAAATCCTCCTAAGCTGTTGTCCATCATGGTTGCATTGCTGCTTGCCCTTCAGCTGAGAGGGTGAGTGATTTATACAACCGCTTCATCTACCAAAGTTGTAGGCTTATTGGAGGGAACATTAGGATCACATTTTGGAGTTCTATCCATGACCTTGTGGTTCAGGCAGAAAGAGCATGTTGTTGTTTGACCTTTGCAACATGCTTTAGTGTGACTGGTACATGTCTGAACCTAAATTGCTTTGTTTTATAACACAACAATCCACATTACACTTTAGAGTTTCTTTGCCAATGTCATTCTCAGCTACATTCATCAAGTCATGCCGGGTTGCTGACTCAGTTTTTAGCACCCCAGCTATCCCTGGCCTCATGGTTCCTTACATAAATGTTTTTCTTCTCAGTCTCATGCAGTGTGGTCTACAGCTTTTTAATTTGGGAAAATATTGACCTGAGTGGTACTGAAATCAATATCAACAGAAAAAAACCTTGAAATTGGTGGATCCCTAAATTATGTAATGGATGGAAAGTAATGATATCTGACATACTGGTAGTGGTCCAATTAGGTCAAAACTCATTATGACCATTCATAAACAACTACAGGTTAGTTGAATTACACCGTGATAGATAATAATACATTTCTTGATAGACTGATTGTCCTTTGAGACCCCCCCCATGACACCCCCATCACCATCCCTCCCACCCCTCAATCTGCCCCACCAAAGTAACCTACATACTGTAAGTAACTTGAGTTAATATTAATACCATAATAATTCAATACTGGAATACGGCAGTCACGGGTGTTGACAAAATATTTTTTGTATGTACTGTTGTGGACCTACTGTACATAACGTAGACCCACAGAAAGAACTGAAAGTCAGCAACGCCTCGTCTTCTTGTCACATTGTCTTGTTAGTCCTCCCTTTAGTGCTCTACAATCTGAAAGGAATGATAGAGATTTCAGTTGTTTAATTGAGGTCCAAATTCTTTTCATCACTCATTCTGTCACAAAGAACCTTTTTAATCTTTATGTTTACAATCTTTGAAACTTCTAAAGCTATTCACAACTACTGTATCAAGGTTTTCCTTGTATAATAAATGCCTTATTTTAACCATCAGCTGCCCAAGAGAATGTCTTTCACTAGCCCCGAGGAAAGATGTTTTATTTTTTCCTCCCATAAGAAGATTTGATCCTTTTTACCTTCTTTTCTCTCCCCCTAGACGAAAGGCTGGCCTTGATTAGCCTGGAATGATAGGCCTATCCCCTGAGTTGGAATGAAATCTCACTACATTTAAAAATGTTTATTTTCTTAAACAATTTCGTGAAATTAATTTTGACAAGAGGTGACCTAACTCTGTCAAGTTGGTTTGAAGGTTTCTTCAATTTCCAATCCAGATGGGATTCTGAGGAATGACAAAAGGCACATTATGTCCTACATCAAAAAGTTTAATTTTCTATATCAAAACTCAGTTTGCCAATCCATTATTTGTCCTTGCTTGTAGATGTCCTGAGCTGGCTTACAGTTGAGCGATGGTTCAGAGGGCCGATCAACAAAGAAGAACCAGAAAACATTTTCATGTATAATTCTTCTTTTCTTAAAAGTGAATAATAGGCTAGAGTAATTCTTGGCAATTCTTCAGAAACATTTATCAATATCCATTGTTCATGTTTTATTTTGAAGTAATGCAACTGCTCTCTCTTACATAACTATTTTGTAATTTTCTCAGTTTGGCTTCTGGGACCAGCCAGGGTAAGAGTATCTGACAAATTTACCACCACTAAATCCCTCAAAACGAGAGCCACGTTGTTTGTCAGTGAAATGTATCGAAACTCATTACTACCCACCTCTGCTTGCATGTCATGGGTGTGTTAATGCACAATTTCTAAGCAGCATGTACAGCATATCTGTGTGTGTGCGTGCGTATGCTTTGGTGCAAGAGAACAGGACCCTTGTGTGAGGAATTGGCCTCTAAGCAATAGTGAAGCTTAATAATTACAACGCTGTTTTTGAATGAATACCAATTTCTGATTGGCTGTAGGGTTCCCAATTACCTGTAAATGTCTTATAATGAAGTATAGAACTTGAATAGGCTTGAATATTCCCTTTAAAAGCTCAACAAGAATGTTAAGGCTGCATATCTGTCTCAGCACCAATCACACTGCATTGCGGATGCATAGCCACTGCAGTAGATGGACAATGTCACGCTGTAGGTAGAATTTGCTGGATAGGTCAAACAATTAATATTTGCGCT
Organism: Macquaria australasica; assembly: GCA_005408345.1. NCBI lineage: Eukaryota > Metazoa > Chordata > Actinopteri > Centrarchiformes > Percichthyidae > Macquaria > Macquaria australasica. The sequence goes on from SEMN01000271.1 coordinate 606,004, forward strand.
GCTATGTTATTGGATATATATTGAATAGTGATACCTGTGACCTTTTGGTTGTTGTACTTTCATTGAAGCAATGTTTGCCATGTAATTTCAGGAGGCATTAAATAAAAAAACAGAACTGTTTTATTTAGTGTATTCAGTATCAGGCCCCCTAGGTATCGTTCTGCAATCACTACCACACCTCTTTCTGCAATGAGCCAATCACAAGTAGTGAAAACACTTAATATGCCTTTTTGTTATAGTTACATGGCTATCCCTTAACACAATGACTTTGGCTTCATGTTCATTTTAAGGGTAAGTAAAAGAATGTAGAAAACATGAGGTTAAGGAATATTAATCTAAGAGGGACTCATGACAAATTTAACGTCTCCCTTTAATCGAGTTCACTCAGGCACAGCTGTGTGTGTGCATGAGTGTGCGTTTATGCATGCTAGAGAGGTGAGAAATTGTAGTTCACATGTTGACAGCAAATGTGGCATCTGTGTTTACATGGGTCTGATGTGGTGGACAGCTCTAAATACAGGTGTGATTGCACCCAAAATTCACTGGGGACAGTTACGGACACGGATATTCATGTACGTTTACATACCTACGTAGTACAGCATGAATTCCAAATACATCCTGGCAGCACTGATGGACTACTTAGAACATCATTACATCATCTGCATAAACTGATCCAACATGCACATGCCAGTATTGTCAATAAAACTGCAAAACAACCCACAACCTCTTTAAGCAAAATCAGTAGCATTTTAAATCCCCATGGATGGAGCATTGAAAAGAAATGAGATGCCCAAGGTTGTAAGTCTGTTTCCCATGTTTAACTCCTCTGTCATTACATCCTTGAATCGTCATCTCTATTTCATGCCTTTGTTTGTCACTTGCTTGCTAATCTATCCCTCTCTCGTATGGATAATTATGTTGCAATTTTTGGTGATGTTACTGAGACTACTACTACTTGAAAAATACAGTTTCACTTGTGAATGACTGAGGCTAATGCTTTGTCTTGAAAATGACACCAAGGCCTGCTGTTTCACAGCGATACACTTGTAGGGTTGAAAGACATTGCTACGCCACTTGGTGTTGACATGAGTTTTGATTGAATCTCCCCTTTGCGCCAGCCCACACGGCCATGCTGGGTGTGGCGATCCTGATGCAGCTGCAACTGTGTTATTATTCCACCTACACTTTTCAGCTTTGGGCATTACCACCTGTAACAGACAACTTTCTTCCCCATTATCTGGAGGGCCACACAGACGATAATATTATATTGATATCATCTTTTTTTTTTAAATCATTAAAGTAACAGTAAGTATGGTACCATACTATTTGTTGATGTTTGCAGCCTAAATGTCACAGCTCTACAGAAGAGACATGTTCATGAGCGAGTAGAGGGGTCATGGCTAGCTCAGACATGTCTGTAATAACAGCAGAACAGATAGGGATGAACGCTGTAAAAGTTTTAGACAGTTGAGAAACTAGAAAGTGGCAAAAGAAACGACATTAGAAAACATTAGATCAGTTTCTTGCAGCAACTGCTGAAGAATATGTAAAGTAAACCCCAGGAACATACTTAATTTTTTCAGAAAGACTGATGAAATAAGTGCTGAGTGAGAGATTGCATTGAGTTACAGAAGCTAGTGGAACAGAGACTAGCACGGACGTGACATCCTGACTTTGGCTCTCTATACATGTTATACAGTCTTGCTGAATATTATTACGCGTCTGCTGCCACTTTCGTGACAGAAAAATATAACAGGCAAAATCAATAACAAAATCAAAGATGGGCAAAACCAAAAACACATTTTACATTTAAGGCCAAGCTAGCTTGATGGGCTGTTGTGGCTGGCTTACTCTAGCATGTTAGCTTAGCAGCCACAGTATCCCCACAACTAGATACTACTTAACCAAGTCTCCAGAATTTCTGGACATGATTTTGGCTTCTTTAATCGCAGTCTTCTCCCCTTTCACAGTAGCATCAAAAAGAAACAAACAAACATATGAAATGTGAATGCACACGTATGTGCACGGTTTGTATTAAAAGACAAGTCAGTTGGTGAGTTATAGAGCTAGATTATCTGAGCGTGCTACGTGTGTGTGTGTGTGTGTGTGTGTGTGTGTGTGTGGGTGTGTGTGCGTGTGTGTGTGTGTGTGTGCATCAGTGGTTGTGTGATGGATCAGTCTCGTTAAACTTTGATTGTACACTTGCCTGGCGGGGACATGATCAGAGTGCAGATGTGCAACTTGTTATTATTGTGTGCAATGGTGTGCAGGTCTCCGTGTTTGTGTGTGCGTGTAAGAAGAATAACCCTGGTGTCATATGTTGACAGGATAACAGATGTGCGAACAACACACACACACATGCACATGCACTTCAAAGGATCTCTCCAAGTGAATGAATCATTCTGTATTTGCGTAGCACTGACTTGAAAAACACTGGCTGGTTGGTTTATGAATAGAACTGAACAGAATTGATTTTGAAATTTGGACCTTTGAAAAAGTGATGAATAGTGCCTACAGAAATGTGTCCAGAGTCATTTGGTTTGGTCTCAGTGTGATGTGGCAGAAACTTTCTAACCTTAAGACTACATTCAGTTGTGCAAAGCTGCTGCATGTCTCCACAATGAATTGGTTTATGTTTGAGTTCTTGCTGCTCTGACTCGGTTTTATTTGATGTGCACACTGACAATGTTTGTCACGCTGTGCGAGGGTTTGTTCAGCATCTTCACATTGGTTTTCCCTTCACTCAGATGATGAAGTCTAAGTGAGGGCTGATTGCATTCTCCATCTGATGCCACTGAGTTAATGTCTCTGGTTTATTATTTCCTGCTTTTGAATGGGAATTTTTAAATCAGAACAAGAAGGTGCAGAGTACTGTGCTAGCAAGATGGCATTAAATTGTCAATTTGAATAATATCAACTGTCAGAAATGTTGTGATGAATCCAGATGTATTTGTCTGTACCCAGTGATGCCTAAAGTATACTTCTGTTTTGTGTGAATTTAAGACTCAAATAAATTAATGTAAATACGAATGCAGCAGCAATTAAACAAGTGGTAGAGAAATTGACATTGTGAGCTTTATTTTTAATTAATCACAAAATCACTGAAGATGGGTGCATGGTAAATTAAGTAACAATTAAATCTATGTATTGCAAATACTACATTAGTCTAAGGAATTGAAAGTGGACTGTAGATTGCAGATTGAATTTCTTAAGGATGTGTTCAAATTTGAGCTCTCAGTTACCAAAAAGTAAACAACTACAGCAGTGTCTTAAGTAAGAAACACACACATTATAATGTATGTTATAATGCTCATAATTAAACTCAGTTAATTCCAGAAACGCTCTGTTACTTTGACATTTGGGAGTTGGCTTGTTTGCTGTCTTTCCGGCAGGTCGATGGGTTGATATCAGTTTGGTGCGTTCAGAGGAGAGACTGGTGTGGAACCTGCTTGGCACAGGAGCTGGAGGTGAGGGGAGGCAGTTAACGTTAGCCTCTACCAATAGATGAGCTCCCGGTAACTTCAGAGCTGTCTAATTTACATGTTGTATCTTAGCTGGCTCCCTAATGTTAGCTACTTATCAGCCAACATTTCGGAATCAGCTGGTTTTATTCAAAGTTGGAGGGTGTGTGAACCCCACGGCTGTACTGTGAGGGAGAGCTGCATGCAGTCACCAGGGCTAACATTAAAGGTACATTAAGGAGTTGGGCTGGGTAACAAAAGTAATGTAATGGGTAATGTAACTGCCTTCTGTGTAATTAGTAAAGCCATGTAATTACTTAAGTAAAATGTAATGAGTAATTGATTACAGTTTTCAAGTAACTTGCCCAACACTGGTAATGAGGGATTATTTCCAACATTTCAGATGTACTCACTTTCAGTTTTACATCCAAAATAAAGCGGTTTAGATGATCTGGCTAATCTGTTAGCTTGTTTACAACATATTATTACGTGACTGCTTGTGTTTCTTGCCTCGTCAAACTTCTTTGGAGAAATGTTGCTGTTTTTGGTGGGTACAATGTTATCATAACCTATGTAAATGATGACCAAAACCTAGAAAATAAGACCCAACTACCCTTTAAATATGACTGCACTTTTAACTTGGTACTACTTTGGATAAAGTAAGAACTTCCAAAATCAGGTTTACTACTGCTTACAATGTTAGCATGCTAACAATGGCATGTTAGCATGCTAACATTACATTTGAATGTGTTTTACTCTACTCTATGAACTATGCAGAGAGAGGATACAAAAGATTGTTTGAGAAATATTGTATAGCCTATAAAAATGCTCCTAGTATTGAGTCATTTGGAAGTCTACTTTTTCTCCCATGTAATGTGATGGTGAGTACTTGATTTTACTGGGCACATTGATGGATTTTTGTACCACAGCCCATGCCTTGGCACAAAGCTTCCATTAAATTCCCTTTATTGAATAGTTGCACAATTTTCTACCCTTTCCAATGCAGAGCATCAAAAGGGAAATGGCCTGTAAAAGGGTAACAAAGAGCCCATAATGATAAAAAATACACCATTTGGAGACAAGAAAAGCAGCGGGAAAAAGTGCTGAGCAGAAAGAGGTAGAACTAAGAGAGGAGGTTTGCTGAGCACAGGACATATGTCAGAGAGGATGAGGAGAGAATGGAGTTGAGAGGTACGAGGAGAGCAACAGTGAGAAACCAGGATGGAAGAGTCACGGATAAAAAGGGTGTGTTGCATCAAATAGGCTGCACCTAGAGTACAAAGTGCAGTATAGGAGAAGTCAAAGTCCACTCGCTTTATTTGAGAAAAACAAAAACATGTTCCGTGTGCTGTAATAATTTAGTTTACATTGTGTATCCATGTGTGCTCATACACTTTTCACAACAGCCTGACCATAAAAATGAATTACGTGAAATTACAAGGAAAGGTCAATTCACAGCATACACAAAATAAATCATTAAAGCACAGATAAGGCTACAATACAAAATCTTCTTTTATTTTGGTCATCGAAAGTCTAGAGGCTTTTTGGTAACCATAGTGTTTTGGCTGGATATATACATGTGTAATAAAAGGCACAGACACAGTACTGTCTCCTGAAATGGATAAGGAGAACAGCAACATTTAATTAAAAATTTCTCATCTCCTTTACTTTAACGCAATAAGAGTATTAATGAATACATTCTTTTATAATGTGCAATATTTTTTATTTTATTTTGGGGGTTTAAGAGGGAGGGAAGGTCTTTGCGCTTTGTTTCTACATTATGAACATTTAGACTGGGAATGAAGATGGAGAGGAGAGGAGAGCTTTTGGGATCGCTTTGGCAAATTACACCAGAGCCCTGCACACACAGACACAGACATGTACACTGTGAAAGACAGTTCCATCTACAGTTTCGTCCAGCTCATTCCAACTTTGTAACAAGCAACCAGTCAGCTTGTCTTCTTCTGTGCCACATATGCCCCCCAAAAAACCAAAAAGATAGTGCATGGTGTGTACTATGTGTCACACCCTCACATAAAAGCACATTTGTGCACACCCATATACTTGGTAAGCTATGGTAAGCTCCATGTTTTTTTACAGTAATGGTAGTGCCTCAGCTCATCACAAGGTCAATGATAACATTGTATTGTACTTTGGATTTTGAAAGATCTCGTACACAAGTGGAATCTTTGCCAGATGACAAAGCTGGATTGATGGTCAGGAGGTCACCAAAAAGTTTAGGAAGTTCAGGATAGCGGGCACATCCACATCAATTTTCATATAAATACAGTCATTATTGTATACCTTGTCATGAATCAGTGTGTTGGTCAAGGGTTTGATTTCACCTTAAAGGAGAAAGATGTTGGGAGGTTACCACCATTATTAGGAATATTTCTTTCAAGACTTACGGTATATCTTTAATGGAAATCTGGCCAGAAGTTGTCAAGATATGTATCTTGTACTGGACCAAGTGTTGGATGGACAGACTGATAAACAGACAGACTGACAGATTTTAAAAATTAAAATTTTTTTATGTGCATACATTGGTGGGTAAACATAATCATCATAAAAAATCATCTATAATCCTGCTTTGATACAACAAAAAAGACATGAGGTGTATCAGGAAATAAAGCAGGAGCAACAGCTTCACTCATAATTGCTAAGGGAGTTTGATAAATCTGATTAAGCCTCTTGAGGAAATTACCATGTTTACCACATGGTAATTACCAAGTGGCTGTTTTGATGGTTATGTAAATCAGTTTATTAAAAACTGATTAACACAACTGATTAAACAAGTAGACCAGAACTTACACCCTTTAATCATGCCCTTGATGATCTCTGAAACTTAACATAAAAGAAACTCCATTTTGTCCTTATGTCCATCCCACAGGTTTGGCAGAGATGATGAAACTCCCTTCAGTGCACAGTCTCATACTATTTTAGTGAGAGCTGTGGCATTTAAAGAGTCATTTGAAAAACAATTGACACGCAAAAACTCTTTGCTCAGCCATGGTCCACCCGCACAGGTGTCACTTATTATGCCTGATTAGACCTCTTCTCGGGACTGTGTGGGTGTGTACAGACTGTTTACTGTAACTGACACCTTCCTCAGTGTCCTTTGTTCTATATCCATCCATCCATCCATCCATCCATTTTCTTCTGCTTATCCGGGGCTGGGTCGCGGTGGCAGCAGGTTAAGCAGGGTTGTCCAGACGTCCCTCTCCCCGGCAACGATTTCCAGCTCCTCCTGGGGGACCCCAAGGCGTTCCCAGGCCAGATGAGATATATAATCCCTCCAGCGTGTTCTGGGTCTGCCCCAGGGCCTCCTACCAGTTGGACGTGCCCGGAAAACCTCTAAAGGGAGGCATCCAGGAGGCATCCTAATCAGATGCCCGAACCACCTCAACTGGCTCCTTTCGATGCGAAGGAGCAGCGGCTCTACTCCGAGCTCCCTCCGGATGTCCGAGCTCCTTTCCCTATCTCTAAGGGTGAGCCCAGCCACCCTACGGAGGAAACTCATTTCGGCCGCTTGTATCCGCGATCTCATTCTTTCGGTCACTACCCAAAGCTCATGACCATAGGTGAGGGTTGGAACGTAGATCGACTGGTAAATCGAAAGCTTTGCCTTCCGGCTCAGCTCCCTCTTCACCACCACGGTCCGGTACAACGCCCGCATTACTGCTGATGCTGCACCGATCCGCCTGTCCATCTCACACTCCATCTGACCATCACTCGTGAACAAGACCCCGAGATACTTGAACTCCCCCGTCTGGGGCAGTAACTCACCTCCTTCCCAAAGGGGGCAGTCCGCCATTTTCCGGCTGAGAACCATGGCCTCGGACTTGGAGGTGCTGACTCTCATCCCAGCCGCTTCACACTTGGCTACAAACCGCCCCAGTGCATGCTGAAGGTCACAGCCCAATGAAGCCAACAGAACCACATCATACACAAAGAGCAGAGATGCTATTCTGAGGCCACCAAACCGGACACTCTCCTCCCCCCGGATGCGCCTTGAAATCCTGTCCATGAATATCACAAACAGAATTGGTGACAAGGGGCAGCCCTGGCGGAGTCCAACACCCACATGGAACGTGTTTGACTTTGTGCCGAGAATGCGGACACAGCACTCACTTTGGTTATATAGAGACCGGATGGCGTGTAGCAGCGACCCCGGTACCCCATACTCCCGCAGTACCCCCCACAGGACCCCCCGGGGGATACGGTCGAAAGCTTTCTCCAAGTCGACAAAACACATGTAGACTGGATGGGCAAACTCCCATGAACCCCCCAGCAGCCCTGCAAGAGTAAAGAGCTGGACGGAATCCACATTGCTCCTCCTGGATCCGAGGTTCGACAATCGGTCGTTCTATATCAGTTCAACTCAATTCAATTCAAAGGGGCATTGGCATGGGTAACAGACATTTACATTGCTAAAGCAAATGTGAAATAAATGTGTGTGCTGTGTGTGTCATTCACTGTCCCTCAGGTTGTGGCATGTTGATACCAGCATAGCTCCACCCAACCTGAGCAAATGTCTAATTAGCCATAACTCAAAACACCTGTGTGGGTGTGCATTGCTTTATTTAATTATTGACTTCATCTGAAAGCTCAGATTTTAAAGACTGAAGCTTTTGATTAGCAGCGGCCACATTAATATTGAAGTGAAGGAAATTATTTAAACAACAACAACAAAATACAAAACTTTTCAAAACTATGCCTTGTTACACTGGATATTTGCAGAATGGTCATGAGACACGTACTCATAAACACATAAACCACTGCATATGGAGGATTGTAAAAAAGCCTTGATGTTTAATCTTCATGAATTTAAGTACACTTTTTTTTTTTTTTTGCTTATTTACACTTGTGCTTCCATTTGTTTTTTAAAGGGACTGAGAGTGTGGGAGTGTGTCAGTAATTTCTTTGGGATTAGAGTCCAATTTGCTCCTGTCCACAAGCCCTGTTGCCGAGTTAAGAACAATGATTGCTCGAGAAGATGAAATGACATGCTGTCTCAACCTCCCACTGATAGTGTCCTAAAAACACCCTCTCAGTCCACCATTAAGTCCACTTTCCAGGGATTAAGAGGGGAAAACAGATGATTTCCCCATTGCAATCTCATGTTAAATGTTATCCAGTCATTTGACCGTGTCCAGCGGCAACAATGCAAGAAAATGAGGCTAAATTGTGAGTTGTGTGGTCTCTGAAGGTGACCAACGTTACTCTGTGGGTGTGAGATTGAGGTAATTTGTGTGTGTGTGTGTGTGTGTGTGTGTGTGTGTGTGTGTGATTATGTGATTGTGATTTAAAGTGTGTGCGGATTTTTTAGTAGTTTCCAGCAGACCTTTAATCCTCTTCATCTTCATCCGATCCCTCTCATCACTATTATCGTCATCATTGCCGTTGTCATCATCATTGCAACAACTGCAGTCATTACTATCATCCTTATTGTCTTCACAACCACTGGCAAAATCACCGTCAGCATCATTAGCATCATCATCATAACCACTGTCATCAAAATAGCCTTCATCATTATTCCAGTCAACACTGTGATCATTGTCAGCACCAGCAGTGCAGTTATAACGGCAATCATCATCATCCTCAAAATGCTCACTCATCCTCCTTCATCTGTGCCATTTGTTTTGCCACCTCCTCCTCCTCCTCCTTCTTCCCTTATTCCTCCCACCCTGCTCCCATTCCCAGCTCACAAATCCCTTTATTAAATCAAATCCATGGGCTCCTGGAGGCTGCAATACAACCAAGGAACGGCTAAATCCCTGAAGGTCGCATAAGCTCTGTCCAGCCCCGTTCACTGCCTGCCTGATTGTTTGTTAGTGTGTGTGTGTGTGTGATAGCTACATGCAATCCATCTGAATTTCCCATGGCACTTACATACTACTTAGCCAGAGGGAAATGTTGTGTGCGTTTATGCTTGTGAGAAGAGAGGTTATAAGCAGGGGCCTATAACAGATTAAGGCTGCATGGTGCAACGGTTAGAGAAATGGGAGATGCGCAATTCTGCAACACTAAGATGCCAAATGCCTAGCAGCCATTCTGAGTGGTGTGTGAGTGCAAGAGTGTATCCTGACACCAGTGTGTAAATATAATGGTTTTAAGGTGCTCCATTTCACATTTTGCCCCCACTCCTCTTCTACCCATCCACCCATACTTTTTTTATGGATGCTTCCTCCCTGTTTGTTTTTAACTCTCTATCTCTCTTTTTTATCCCTTGGCTCTTCTTTCTTCCCCTCCGCCTTCCTTTTCCTTCCTTCCTTCCTTTGCTTTCTGTGTCTATTTCTTCCTTCATTTTCTTTTCATCTTTTTCTTCCTTCAGCTCTCTGGCCCCCGGGGTGGCGGTGGGGGTTTCTTATTACTCTGTCTTAGATGCTAGAATGTCCAGCGGTGCACACACACACACACACACACACACATTGTCCTGATGCCCGAAGGCTGGTTGTCTTTGATTGAGACTAATGGTGAAATTACACAGGCTGATGTTCTAAACAATAGTCTTCACTCACACTTATCGGGGTCGATGGTACGAAAATGGGAGGCTGGCTTGTGGTGTTGGGATTGGTGGTCGGGGGTGCCAACAGTTGCTGGAGGATAGATGGAGGGAGGGGGATGGGATGTAGAACATGTTCCCCCCCATCTGTGGAGCATTTCAAAAATCAGGTCGGTCCTTTCTTGAGGTCATACATACTTTTATATTGTCACATTTACATTAATTCATTGTAATGAGGTTTAAGCCAAAAACAGTCTGGTACACAATGCAGCTGCTTGGCTTTTATCAAACTCAAAGAGAGCATAGATCATAATACCCCTGTTGTTGCCTCTCTTCACCAGTCAGTTTTAGAGTTGATTATGTTAAAGCCCCTGACAACTCCATAACATTATACACATTTCTAGACATCGCCAGACCAATTTGCAAATGCGAATTAGTCTGGAACCTCTCAGTTCATTTTCAGTTTCCAAGGGGCGTTATCAACAGCTGCAGACCAAAATGCCTCTGGACACAATTGGATAGACCTACAACCAATCAGAGCAATGAAACGTGTGACGTAGCACTGAGTGAATCCTGTCGGAAGTAGAGCAAACACATCTTTCTTATCAACAACAGCGTTAAGTGCAGTTGTTTGTTCTTCTTTTAGAGAAAATAATCCCATCCAGTTCATTTAATATTGATGCGATAGCAGATTCAGAACATTCCACATCAGTGGCAGCCATCTCGGTTGTTTACGAAAATGCCTCAATGGCGCTTCTCTGTACAGTCATTGAATCAAACCCGCCCCATATTAGATAAACGGTTGTGATTGGCCCGACCCGGGCCAGGTCAGCTTGGAAATCTGTCTGAATGGGAGGGGGACCAGACACATCTGCCAGAGCAAATAAAACATGAGTTTACAGATTCGTCTGGTTCCCAGGCTAACAAATTTCTCTATAACATTATATATTCATGACTAAATAAGCAACAGTCAAAGTTAAAGTTTGGAAAAAAACATTCTTAGATATTAATTATCCAGAGTTTAAAAAATAATAATTATTATTATTATTTTATTTATACAGAAACATTCAAAACAAAGTTGCAAAGTGCTTTACAATAAAAACAAATAATAAAAGTAAATAAAATTCAAAACCAAGAAAATATATAACAAATTAAAATAATTTAAATAACTAGAAAAGGCAATTTCTGAAGAAACAGTGGTGTGAATGCTGTATGTTGAAAGGCTGACGCTAAACTGGATAGCTGGTTTTAAATGTTGAATAATACTGAAAATGTATGAATGATGTGGAATATTTTAAGGATTGTTGAAAGGCTGAGGGGAGGGGCAGACTGCAACTTAGACTGGTCAGACAGTTCATTTAATGGAGACTCAACCTCTCAAAGTCCTGCTTATAGTGCAAACACCGTAACTGCTATGGGCTAAATTTTATATCTTGAGAGAGACAAAAAGCCTGCTGAAATGCCTCCCTCCTGAAATTTCTGGTCTCAGTTAATATGAGAGTCTATACGGCAGTTGGTGGGAAATGCCTTCACTTGGAAGCTCACAGAGCCAAATGTGTATGTCTGATTTCTTCCATAGTTACATTGTATGAAAGAGCACAGATTTTCCTACGTCCTCAGTAAGAATGATGTATGAAGAGTGAAAATTGTGGGTACAGGAACAATTTGAAAAGTTTTTTTAAAGATTTTAAATCTCCTTTCCACTCTGACAGTTAGGTCCACCACATACATACCCTGAACATTCATACCCTGAACATTCCACCACATACACACTCATGTAAAACTCTCAGAAGGGCTGAAAATTGCGACTGTGTAAAAAGTATGAATGATATGAAAAGGTTGAATTAATGTGAGAAAGTTCCAAGGGTTGTGAATGGGTTTGAATGATTTGCTAATTGACTCCCATTATAACAAAGTTTCAAGGAAAGTTGAATATTTATTTATTTATTTATTTATTTATTTATTTATTTTTTTTCCAGTTCCGGCGCCACTGTGAGTGGCAGCCTGTTGCAGCAGCTCCCGTTCGCGGTTTGAGTTTTTTTTGAATTTACTAGTTTGCTAGTGAAGTATAGTCGTTCTTTTTTGCTATATATCTGTATGTATTTGCTATGTATTTTTAGTACTTGTTATTTTGCTATTTTTTGGCATCTTTGGAGTTTTTTGGACATTTTGTTTATCGTTTATGGAGACAAGACTGCTGATGCCCTTAGAGACGGCGTCCATAGTTACCGCCGGCAGCCATGGTGACTCCATTGTTTACACCAGGGATCAGCTGTTAGCTCTCCGTCACACAGCGGTGCTACCACCCGGGGAGAGACCTGATGTGCCCCGCGAGCTGAGGAGGAGGAGACGGGGAAGCCGAGCGGGGGCTCAGCGCCGCGCCAGGAGAAGACGTTATACACCCGTCCTCCCATCGATTATCATGGGGAATGTAAGATCTATCACCAACAAGATGGACGAGCTGGCGGCGCTGACCCGGCATCAGAGGGAATACCGGGAGTGTAGCATCATGCTATTCACGGAGACTTGGCTAACCGCGCTAACTCCGGATACGGACGTTTCAGTTAATGGCTTCCAACTACTTCGGGCGGACAGGACGATGGAGAGCGGTAAGAGGAAGGGAGGAGGGCTGGCAATGTTTGTTAATGACAGATGGTGTAACCCTGGGCACATCACTGTTAAAGAGCAAACCTGCGACAAGAACATTGAACTGCTAGCTGTTAGCATGAGGCCAAACTATCTACCGAGGGAATTCTCGCATGCCATCGTGATGGTAGCTTACATCCCCCCCTCTGCTAACGCTGAGGCAGCCTGTGATGTGTGCTCTCAGCAGTAAGCAGGCTGCAGACACAGCACCCGGATGCCCTCCGCGTCATCTCTGGTGATTTTAATCATGCCCCTCCGTCCTCCTGTCTACCCACATTCACTCAGTATGTTACGTGCCATACCAGAGACAACAGAATACTGGACTTATGTTATGCCAACACCAAGGACGCATACATCTCATTGAGTCTCCCCCCCCTGGGCAGATCTGATCACAACCTTGTGCATCTCAGGCCTGTCTACAGACCTCTTGTGCGCAGGCTGCCTGCTGTCCCACGCACAGTGAAGAAGTGGTCTAACGGAGCAGAGGATGCTTTAAAGGACTGTTTTGACACTACTGTATGGGACATTTTTAGTGACGCTCATGGGGAGGATATTGACAACCTCACAGACTGTCTGACAGATTACATAAACTTCTGTGTGGAAAACACCGTCCCCACCAGGACTGTACGTTGTTTCGCCAACAATAAACCCTGGATTACTCCTGATATTAAGGCTCTCCTCAAGGAAAAAAAGAGAGCTTTTGTATCGGGTAACAAGGAGGAGTTAAAGAGTGTCCAGCGAGAGCTAAGGAGGAGGATCAGGGAGGGGAAAAACAGCTACAGGAGAAAGTTGGAGAGTCAACTGCAGAAAAATAACACCAGAGGAGTTTGGAAGGGCCTTAAAACCATCTCGGGCCATATGGACTCCAAGCCCCGGCCTGCGGGGGATCAGAAGTGGGCAGATGACCTGAACGTATTCTTCAACAGATTCGATCAGGCATCTACCCCTCCCCCTGCCCCGTCTCCTCTGCAACCATCATTACCATCTACCCTCCCTGCCTACAGCCCTCCCCCTCCCTCATCTCACCACTCATCACTCCCCACAGCCCTCAGCTTACAGCCACTTAATACACCCACACCACAGCCTGGGCTGGGCCCATCTCCCCATTTCACACCCGCAAACACCCCCCATTCAGCCCTCATGCCCCCTACAAGCTCAACCGGGCTGTTCCTCACAACAACCCAGGTGAGAAACGAACTGAGGAAGATAAGGGCCCAGACGGCATCAGCTCCAGACTTCTGAAGTCCTATGCGGACCAGCTGTGTGGGATTGTTGAGCACCTGTTCAACCTGAGTCTGAAGCTGGGGAGGGTGCCAAAACTGTGGAAAACATCGTGTCTGGTTCCTGTGCCGAAGACCCCACACCCCAAGGACCTCAATGGCTATAGGCCAGTGGCATTGACCTCTCACCTGATGAAGACCCTGGAGAAACTGGTCCTTGTTCACCTGCGTCCGCTGGTGAGCCCATGTATGGACCCTCTGCAGTTTGCCTACCAACCCCGCATTGGGGTGGATGACGCTGTCATTTACCTACTTCACACATCCCTCTCTCACCTAGAAAAGGCTGGAAACACTGTGAGGATCATGTTTTTGATTTCTCCAGTGCTTTTAACACCATCCAGCCCAGGATTCTGGGGGACAAGTTGGAGCACGCTGGGGTGGACCATCACCTGGCAGCATGGATCCTGGACTACCTCACAAACCGACCACAGTATGTGAGGTTACAGGACTGTGTGTCTGACACACTTCTCTGCAGCACAGGGGCTCCACAGGGAACCGTTCTGGCGCCTTTCCTGTTCACCTTCTACACAGCGGACTTCACCCATAACACTTCGAACTGTCACCTGCAGAAGTTCTCTGACGACTCTGCCATCGTCGGCCTCATCACCAACGGGGATGATGGGGAGTACAGAGAACTGACCCAGGGCTTTGTGGGTTGGTGTCAGCAGAACCGCCTCCAGATCAACGCGAGTAAAACCAAAGAGCTGGTGGTGGACTTCGGCAGGCGCAAACTCCCTCCACCTACACCAGTGAACATCCAGGGAACGGACATTGAGATTGTGAGATCGTACAAGTATCTGGGTGTTCACTTGAACAGCAAACTGGACTGGTCAGACAATACGGACGCTCTGTTTAAAAAGGGCCAGAGCCGTCTCTTTTTGCTCAGGAGACTAAGATCTTTTGGAGTGCAGGGTGCGCTCCTGAGGACTTTCTATGACTCTGTGGTGGCATCAGCTGTCTTGTATGGGGTGACCTGTTGGGCCAGTGGCATCTCTTCCAGGGATAGGAAGAGACTGGACAGACTGATTAAGAAGGCCAGCTCTGTCCTTGGATGCCCTCTGGACCCAGTGGAGGTGGTGGGAGGCAGGAGAATGGTGGCCAAGCTATCATCACTACTGGAGAACACTTCCCACCCCCTACATGTCACTCTTTCAGCACTGGGCAGCTCCTTCAGCGACCGGCTGCTCCACCCGCGGTGTCTGAAGGAGAGGTACCGTAGGTCCTTTCTGCCTGCTGCTGTCAGACTCTATAATCAGTACAACTCCCGGTAATCTACACTTGACTGTCAGTGTGCAGACTATTCACTACTATACTTCATCTACTGCTGTGCATTATCTTCATACATATATTGTATTCATGATGTTATCTACTTCATATGTTGCTGTGAAATATTTTTCATATACATGTATATTATATATGTGCAATATTTTTATCTTATCTATTTGTTCATACTTACAACTGCACTCAGTCACTCTATTATTTATTTCTGTCTATACTGTGTATAGGACTATTTTTCTATTTATTTTTATTGTATTTCTATATATGACACTTTTGCTGGCTGCTGCAACGCTAAAAAATTTCCCCGCTGTGGGACAATAAAGGCTTATCTTATCTTATCTTATCTTATTTTGAAAGGTTTGAATGAGATTTTAAAAGTTGAATAATACCCAGAATGTATGAAAGATGTGGAACATTTTGATGTTTGCATGAATGTTCTAGCTGAATGTATGAATGAGTAGAAAATATTTGGAAAACCTTGAAAACTGTTGAAAATTTGTCAATTTTGAACAAATTGTCCTTGGATGCCCAAGGACAATTTTGGATGTCCATTCATTTGAATGGAGACAATTTTCTGGAAAACCTTGAATATCTTGGAAAGTATGAATGTTATCAATGAGAGAAGTACTAGAAATAATGTCCTAATTAAGCTGACTATTTTGATGTTTGAATGATGTTTCCATGTTGAAAACTGTGGAAGGAGTTATGAATCAAAAAATGCAGCGGAATAATAATAATACTTTTTTTTTGTAGGTTGTGAATGCTTCCAGCATTAAGAACATGTCATCTAGCCATATTGCTGAATTGCTGCTCCCCCACAAGCCAGAGAGCAGTCTCAGATCCTCACGCAGGGATCTTATGACTGTTCCTTGCAGATCCTGGGTCCCTGAGCTCTGAAGCTCCCTACTTTAGGTTCTTAAGCTTGCAGAATCCGTAAGACCTTTTAAATGACCTCTCAAAAACCATCTTCCTGACTGCCTGGCTTTCAGAATGTCCCCACCAGAAAAAAAATGACACCATCGGTTGCTTGTTGAAATCCCTAAAAAATGATCGAATATATTTATGTTTGCCTGAACAGGGCCCGTCTGTGGCTGTGTGAATAATGCTGAATAATGTTGTCTGTCAGGAGCAAAGAAGGAAGCAGCATGATGTAGTTATGGCACTGCAAAGCCTCTTAGAGAAGAGGACAGGGTGAGTGGCTGGGTCAACAAAGCCTGTGAGTTTGATAAGAGAGACCGCTGTCTGCATGCCATTGAACTTTGGTTTCTTCCATGATCTTTCCTAGGTTCACACATTCAAGTCTGTCTTAAAACAATAGTCAGGTACCCATATGAACACTGGAACAGTTTTTGCTTTTTGTAATCCTCCTGTTCATACTGGCCATTAAGAGATCCCCTCCTAACATGCTTCCAATGTAAGATGGGGGACGGAATCCACAGTCCTTGATCTGTGCAAAAATGCTTTCCAAGTTTATTTGAGGTTAATTTTAGGCAGTCTGTTTGTAGATTAAGTGTGTTTATTCCAAAGTTACTGTCTTTTTAGTACAAAATTCCCTCTTCCCTTTGACTATTATTTTAAGATGATCTTTGCGAGGCAGATGGATTTGCAAGATCATGCGATAATCCATCTTGCCAGGCTTCAAGTCATGCACTTGTGGCCAAACAACAGTGGTTTGGACCAATCAGCATCCTGTGAGGAACTACTGGCAGCTACGGGCGTAGTTTAGGTGTGACGACACCGACTGTTCGTTTGAAAACAACAATGGTAGCTCCTAAAGAGGTTAGCGTAGATGTTGCTATAGCATCGGTTATATCAGAACTGTAGAGTATTTCTTCATTGAAAGAAGAGCAAAGAATGCTTCTCTCGATGGAAAAGATGTTTTCGCTCTTCTCCTGACTGGCTTCGACTCTCCTACTATGTCATATGGTTCATTGATCTGGATTGATTGAAGTTAGCCTGTGTTAGACGGTGTTAGACAGATGGTTCATCCAATCACCTGCCAAGTATTTTTTTGAAAGTGCCTGCCCTTTTCCAAACAGTTTCCAAGGACGACTTCTCAGATGGTTCTGTGTAACAAACCATCTGGAGTTAGTTTTAAGACAGACTTGAAAAAAATGTGGACCTATCCTTTAACCAAGTAGTTTTTGTGCGTAAACCAAACCGAACGTTAAGCACAGAGCTGATAGATCACAAAACAGTCATACTGTATGTATAATTTCCATCAATAGGGGTACCAGATCAGGAAATCCTCATATGGGTTGTAATTGAAGGCAATGACAAACAACTCATTTTGCCATTTAGTTTGGATGACTTGTCGGTTTATTGCATTCTTTCATGTGTTTTTTAATTTTTGTGTATTTTATTTTATTTTGGTTTTAAGTCATGTAAGCTTGTTTAGAAAGGTGCTAGACAATTATTATTATTATTATTATGTGAAAGAGAGACAGAGGAGATGACAAAGATAAAACTAGTGAAAGAAAATTTGAAGTTAGCTTAGCGCCCCTGTACACCTGTGTTTATGAGTTACAGTGCAGCAGTAGGGGATATGATACATCCCATAGTTGCACTCAGACTCAGATTTTTAGTTTTCTGACTCAATTTCTCTCGTTCCTTGTTTTGCTGTCATGATTTCACAGTGTTCACTACATGTTTACTTACTGGCACACACACACACACACACACACACACACACACAGAGGCATGGTGTCTTGTGTGTTTACTCCCTGCCCTTCTCTGAGAGAAGTGCAGACAGGGAAGAGTGTGTGTATTTGTGTGTGTGTGTGTGTGTGTGTGTGTGTGCAGTGGGTGGGCGATAGACAAATGAAAAAGGGAGGTGACAGAGAGAAAGAGAGAGAGAGAGAAAGAGAGAAAGTGTCAGGGGAAAGAAAGCCTCATGGAGTGTGAAGAAGGCAAGAACAATGATGTGGTTTGTGGCTATGTTTATCTACTGTATGTGTGTGTGTGTGTGTGTTGGGGAGGCTGTTTTTTGTTCCCAAGTAGAAATGGCAGTAAATGTTGTTCTGCCCACTTGCCTGACAGTCTGCTTTCTTATTTTGTCTTTCATTGTCTCTTTTTCCTCCCATTTGACTGCTTGTCTGACTTTTTGAAGTTAGAATAATAACATCTATATTAGATTCAACTTTATTGCCATTGCACAGAGTAAATACATAGGAATTGAACATTTACCCAGAAAGTGCAAACAGTTGCAAAATGCATAAAATAAAGATCATTATTAGTAAATGATTAGTAAAGGTACAAAATTAATAATAAAACCAATATGGATTACTATATGTACAATATGAACCAATATAGTATGTACAAAAAGAATGTAGCCATATATACAGTGTGCAAACTCATATATACTGTAATATTGTATATTCATGTAAAATATGCCATTATGTACAGCCATGAAAGTCACTATGTACAGTTAAATACATTTAATTCTAAGTGTTGTTTAATTCAACATTAAACATGCATAATCCATATCCGTCATTTTAGAGGAGAAATTCACAAAATTCACATTGTGAAATATCAATATCCGCTATAATCTATTACTGCCATTACTTGCCATACTAGATTTGTGCCGATTGGTGATCGGATCGTATATCTGCGATTGAATGGATGATCGCCGATTGGTTTTTCCTACGCCGATATTAAGGCAATGTTAACTAACTTACTATCAGATCTAAGATGTTATAAAAATAATCTCTAGAATCTGCACCCTGCTGTGCATTTAGAGATGTTTCTGGTGGAGCGGCAAGTCCGCCTGCTGAGCCCCATTAATCAGCACGAGTGACGAGTCAATTTTAAATCCTTAATTACAAACCAGTTAGACACGTGTGCAATGTGCCGGCCTGCAAACCTGCCAGTTTACACCAATGTGACTAGATGAGATGGTGTATTGTTTCCACAGCAACAACTCTTTGTACTTCTGTTCTAACTGCTGTCTTTTCAGGCTTTTTTTGTAACTGGATATAATTTGTAGCGTCTTAAAATATGATCTTATTTCAGTATATTTTAAGGCTTGTGTCATACAGACATGGCTGTTCCTCAAACGAACTGAGGTGATCCTCTCTGTCCTCCATCAAAAACCATTTCGACCAGCTGTTTGTAACTGACTTGACCAGGTGACTTCACTACGAGCTGATTGGCTGTTGAAACAGGTGACGTTTCAAAATGTCGTTGTAAAACCAGCCACTGGAGACAGGCTGAGTTGCAGGTGACGCCGTCAGCCAGCTTGAGTCAAGCTGAGACGGGCCAGTTCACACCGCAAGTCTTTGGTCTGAGCTGACCGGCATTTCACTGGCGTGCTGTGACCTAATTCCCCCCACCCCCTCCTAGCGGGGATCTCGAGTAATCACGATCGGACAACATGAAAATAGAAATGATCGCCCAACCCAAAGCCATACATGTTTAATTATCCAGCCATATTCCTTACACTTTATTTTGCAGGCCTTCTACTGATGCAACAATGTTAAAGAAACGGGAAGCCCATACTGTAATTAACGATATTGATATTAATTAATTGAATGCAATTAATCGATTATTGATTGTAATCAATATGTTACAGTAAGCATAGCCTCAAAAAAGGCACCGTAGAATGTAGTACAGTACACTGTATTAGTGTTTAATCTTTCATCAACTAGCAGTTTACACAGGAAACAGAATGAAAAACACATTGTTACAAAATGTCCACGTTTATGCAAAAATGTGGTAGTAGTTGATGCATATTTAAATGGATCCCCACTGAATCAAAAACTTGACCTGTAAAATAGAAAAAAACAAGCACTTTCTTGAAAAAGAAAAAGAAAAGGTTTTCTAAAACTACTAATGCTACAGAGAGCAGAAGGCTCCTTCTAGGACCAGAAAGGGTTATGGTACAAAGCTAAAACATTTTAATGATATTTTTTAAATAATGACAGTGATAAAGTAACAACCAACTTCAAATGGCAGCCAACAGTAGCACTTTAAAATATTTAATAATTAATCTAAATTTAAAATAGCATCCAGAAATTCAGCCTGTTCTTGTGAAATTTTGTGAAATTAACAATTTTTGAAAATGCAAATATGTGCACCATGCCAGAACATTTTGTTTTCTGCTCAGTGAAATCTTAATTAGCAGTGAATGTTCTTCTAATTTAACCACGACCAAAACTTCCAAACTTACCTACCCTAACTTACCTTTTCATACAACAAATACAAATACGGTGTGTCAGATTTATGCTGCCACAAAATCCTGCCACTATGGAGGAACAACAGAGTTTATTACACAACATTTTTGAGACTGTATTGCAGAGATCCGGTAAGGAGTGTCAGTGGAAAGGAAGTGTCAGTAAACTGCGCATGGGACATTCAAACCAACCCACTGTTCAAACAATTGCTAGAGGCAGAGAGAGGCGACAGATCTAACAGTGGTGAGTGCACCTTTGTCTGGATGGAGCTACGGTCGATTTCGGTGTGATGGAGCTATCAGACACCAGATATCTGTTTTAGTAAATAGACTGAATCTATTGCATATCAGTTATGTGCTGCTGGCTGGTGTAGTGATTCAGTCCTATATGACGGGTGTATCATTACATGAAATCTTGCTTTAGTGCAGCTTTAATGTAAGTGTATCTAAACGGGTTTTTATTCTCAGCTTCCAGAGCTGAAAGGGCTGCACTATTGTCACAATTGAATTTAAAATATATTAAAGTGCCTCTGGTGTCTTGCACTGCACTGTGCTAAACAGAGATGCTGCAGAGTGTGTGTGTGCGTGCACATCCTTATGTCTTTGTTTAAAGTTTATGTGCATGTGTGTGTGTGTGTGTGTACGGCTGTCTGAGCTCCTAGAGCTTAAAGTGCCTGTAAACCATCTTCAGTCTCAGTGGAATTGTAATGGGCTGTCAGTGGCCCAGTATCCCACGAGGTTTTGCTATTCATAATGTGTGTGTCTTTATTTTTTCCCTTTTTGTGTGTCAGAGAGGGAGGAGGTGTAATGGTTTTCTGTAGTGAAGTACATTGGCACTGTGCAGAATGATCCTAATTGACAGTGATGGCCATTTCCCAGGGGACTTGGAGTGAGGGACTCAGTGTATATGTGTGTGTGAGTGTGTGTGTTCCATGATTTGTGTATGCACTTTGCACTGCCTCTATCATTTAAAGTTATGATAGTGCATACTGTTTATGTTGTATTGGGTAAATCCTTAATTTCAGAAACAGTATTGACAGTATATACTTTATATACATCATTATCTATTAAGTACTATTGAAAACTGGAGTTGAATTCCTTGTATATTAAAAAATAGCAGTATCTGATTCTGATTTTAAAAAAACAGACTATAATTTTTACACATCATATATATTAGCATTGTGTTCTTCCTTCCTATGTTTTTTGTTTTTTGCTTTACTCATTCACTCTTTCCAGCTGAAGTGCCATGGAGCCCATGGGCAATTGGTCTACACACACATACACCCACTCACATTTGTACTTCTACACTTGTGAGGACCCTGATTGTCATAAAGCACTCCCTACTGCCAAACCCTAACCTTAAAGCTCACATCTACATGCCTAACCCAACCCTTAAGGAAAGGCCGCATTACTAATGTGCGTTCCAACGCCCATTCACTTCAATTGTAATGAATGGGAGACACGATGGCATGCCATTCCAGTTTCAGTGCTATTTCCAGCCGGCTCTGGCAAACTTGCGTCGTCTCACTTTTACAGATTGTTCATGTTTACCCTAACCATAACCCTGTCTATCCCAGGCCATTTATTTTTCAGGATAACCAGGGTGATTGTAAAATAAAGAAACTTTTACATTAGATGTGCTGTCAAGATTTATGATGGATTAAATAAATGTTTAATTTAGGTTCATTTACAAAAAACATTTATTCGAATTCTGAAGGTGTCAAATATGAGTGTTAATATAGAACAGTAATCCAACTAATCTTTTGGTAGAACTGAAACTATGGGCTTACAATGGCCTCATAACCAATAAAACAGTAAACATTTAGTCAGAGTAGTAAGGTTTTACTCAAGTCAAACAATGTCACTAATCTTGGTCAAAACATAGAATGTGAATTCATCATCATGAGAGCAATAATTACTATTGTTTACAATAGCAATAACAAACTTGTTACAGCCTTTTTCCCTATTTCAGGAAAGTGGGACACAACCAACCTTGATGTGAATATTGGGATGGCCATAGCAACACGCAATGAGGGGTTACAACCAAGCATGACAGCTCATTTAACTCCTTGGAACCAGGTCTATTGATAAATAGATCGGGCAACATACAGTAGTCGGTTCATGATTAACCCTAACCCCTAACCCTTAACCCTCGCTCTGGTGGGACTGCTCACCTAAACCTAATTTTTACCCTAACCCTGAAACCTTAAAAGTCTTAATCCTCAAACAGCCCTTTGAAAAAGTGAGGACCAAACAATGTCTTCACTTTCTAAAAATGCCCTCGTTCTTAAGCTGGTCCTTACAAAGATACAATTTAAAAAGCACACATGCACTGACACAGAAACACAAACCAAGCCTCTTACCTGCTTTACTGGATTGCAAAGCTGCAGGATTAGTTATCCGCACATAGAGCGAGCTGAAGAGAGAAAATGAAAAGTAACAGAGAGAGAAAGAGTTGTGGTTAGAGGGAGATGAGTGAGGGTAGATTACAAGCCACAGGGGGTGAAATGCTGTTCTCACATCAATCCTTTCTTTCATCATTAATTTGGTGGAGTCGAAATCAATGATGGCTTTTGTTGTCACCTGTGTAGCACTCAGTCTGCCTCTAGAGTTGATCTGAAGAGTGTGGGTTACTTGTACTTGTCCAAGGACAAAATGAAAAAAAAAGCGTGTCATGATGACTCGATAGGGAGCTTCCACAAAGGTCCTAGGTTTGAGTTTTGGCCCCGGGGCTTGTTTCATAAATGCATCATGCTAATAATATCACACGCAACTTGACCCACAAAAAGTAAAAAGAAATAAATGTATACCTCTGCATGGGCTAGACCTTTTAGACCCAAACAAGGAGATCCACACAACTGTTTTGATTGATTTTGTTTTAATAAAATCTCAAATTTACATCTGCCAGTCTCTGTTACCATCCTTCTCTTTACTCTCGGTCATGTAAGGGTGTCACAGCAATGATGTGCAACATAGCCGTCACAGTGATGACTGTAAAGCTCTTTAATGGAGAGAAGGGTGGGCTACTAGACTTATTTTGCTGATGTCATCCTATATTTCATTTTATCTTAGTGTGACCTTGAGTCTAGTAAAAAAGAAAAGTTTATGTCCCTTTATTTTCCGCTGTGTAGCTTAAATGTTTTATTGATTATCTGTTTTCATATATTCTCCTTTTCTGTTCTGACTGTAGTCGGTTATTTGTCTTCTTTGACAGAGAATTTCTAGTCGCTGATAGAGTTCTGATATAAGAATGTGAAGTCCCAGAGAGTGAAAACACCTGCGTGAATTGTAGATGTTCCTCCTATTGTAGAAGCTAATAAGAACTGTCACCGTGTGATTTGAGGTTAGTTCTTAATTTGTGCTTAAGGACTTAATGTCTGTGCTTAATGTCGGCCTCAAAACAGCCACATCAGTTAAAGCACACTCAGTGTTTTTTATACATCCTTTCACCAAGTAATGTGTCATATAAAATTCTGCAAGGCTGAAGCTTGAAGACTGTGCTGACTGAACATTAGGCTGCATTTTTATGATGTACTGTACTTAATGTGATGACTATAATTAGATAAAATATTTCTATTGTAGCGCTTCTGTCATTTATGTTTAGTATTTAATGTATTTTTTTTAATATACAACATGGCGTACAGAGAATTAAACTAGCCCAGTCACTTTAAAATGAAATCATCAACTTTTTCATTAATTTCACATTTATAGTCTCTTATCAGTCAGGCACATGCAGGTGGTCTTAAAAGAGCACTCTACTGATTTAGCATTGCACTCCTGTAACACAAGATAAAAACCGATGCAGCAGAACCAGAGATCCTGCCTTTTTGTATTCCATATGTTTTATTGTTCTTATCAAAACCCGGTTCCTGCATTTCCCACAATGCAACTCGACTGCCAACAGTTCGGTTGGAGATATGTGGCTTGCTAGTAACTAGCTGATAGCCTCAAGCAGAGATGATGAGCGGGCTAATAGAGGTCTGGTAAACTCACTTCTTCCTAACTCCACACCCCCAGATTTTTTTTTATTTTCAAACTTGCAGTCTTCAGCCCCAACCGACGCTGAGTCTAAAATTGTGCAGATCAGATCATGAACTGGAAATTTTGAATTGATTGTAGATGTGCATGCGGTTGTGTTTTTTTTTTTATTGTGTCATTGCTAGGTGATACACTGACAACCTGTGTGGGGTGTAACCTTATCAGTGCATGCTGGGATAGGCTGCAGCCTGACTTTGATCCTGAAAGAATAAGTGCATGCATGCATTATTAGTTATTGCTAGTAAATTATGTGTTTTGTCTGTTTTGAACTCCAGAGCTTGTGTTGGAAAATAGCCCACTACTTGCTGAGCTTAATAATATATACACTTTTTTCATATAGACTATCAAACAGGGCTTTATTGAACTGCCAGATTTTTGAACAGGGTTCAGTGGGACATTCATGGTGACAGCGACATCCACGTAAAATAGTAAACAAGCCAAGTTAGCCCTACAAGCTAATGCATGCTAACTACGAATCAGAAATGTGCAACAACATTTTTTGCTGACACTAGATATAAAGAAAAGCGACAGACTATAACATATTAAGATGCTGTGAGCTGTAAATTCACCACTTCTAAGCAGAAGGCAAAAGATAATGTTGTCTCGGAGCCTGCCCGGGCAAGACCATCTCTCAGACTCACACCGGGTACGGGTCCACAGCTGCCTATAGGCCTACCCGTCTTCACGGAGCGGAGACGTTGTGGAATTATTTTACCCAGGAGAGCAGCGTGAAAGCAAGGAGCGCTCACTCTGCAGCTACTTCTGGGGACTGAAATATCCCCACAAGTACACTGCACCAGGCATCTCCGATCAACACTAGCCTCCTCTATTCAACAATACACAGTGCACTGCATATCATTTAGAGCTGTATAAGTCAGTTATCTTGTATTACTCTGCATTATATGTAACACATTTATCATGTTATTTTTACATTCCCAACAAATCAAAATCATCTTGTTGAGCTATTTATCAACCACAAAATAAGCTCTGCCACCACAACAGATGAAATAAATCCTCCCATTTTCTGTACTTACAGCACAAGGACAAACCCACACATCACTGCTGCACTTGTGCATGAATTACACATTAACTGTATTAGATTGTATTGTTGTCCTGGCACAGTTATTTGTTTTTAGCGCTAGGGGATTTTATTACCACTAAGCCTTATGGCTATACTGAACCACTTACTAACAGGTCATAACATAAACTGAATGCCTTGATTGCCAACAACAAGGTAGGATTCTGGTCTTGCCTGAACCCTGGAGAGCTTAACTCGCTTTCCATGGTCGCTCCACTTGTCCCTCCACCAACATCTCTCACACTCACACTGGCCACATGGTTGGGCCAGCTCGCTCCGATCTTCTTGTTCCGTCACCAACTGTGCACTGAGCTCTTTAAGGTTAGCATTTAGGTTAACAAAAGACACATACACAAACTAAACCTAAAAAGCTTCATGGTTGAGAATTATCATTCATTTTCTACATCCTCAACGAAAGAGGCACCACTCTCTTTGCGTTTGTATCTCTACTCTCTATCCCTGGCTTCTGCCCTCTAGCAGGCACATATTGGGTAAGACCCAACTTCTTGCAACCAGTCAAAACACAAATGACAAGTTCAGTCAGACAACTTGTTTGAAATGTTTATTATAGCAGCAGAACATAGTTTGGCCTCTAGGCTCTGATCTCATCACTCCCCGCAGATATGTTTACATAGAGTTATTGGAGAGTGATGAGCAAATTTCTTAAACCCCCTAGCTGGAGCCTGCAGGTGGATGCTGGGGTGGTGGTGGGGCTGAAATAACAGGCAGCAATACTGATGCAGGTCAGCAGTGGCATTGACTGGCAGAGGGAGAGATGGGAAATGTTTGCAGCCTAAATAGACCGCCAAATTGGGAGGATGTGTTTGGTAGATGGTTGTGGAGAGTGAGGCATGTCACGTGTGTGTAGCAGTGCAGCTCGAGTTGACAGCCTGAACTAGCTTGCAGGCGCCGCTCCATTTGTGACCATGACACTATTAATAGTTAGACCCTAACTAAGTAGACAGTCTCAAGCTGAGTCCCAGTATGTAATGTGATGTAATCAGTTGTTATACTGTGTGGCATTTGCTGTCTAGTTTAGTAATACTAATAATAACTTGCATTTATATAGCACCTTTCAGGGGACCCAAGGATGCTTTACACATGAGGAGGCAGACAAAACAACATAAAGTGATGGCAGCAATGATTGCCGGGGATGACAGAGTTAATAAAGTCCATAGGCCTCGGTGAAGAGGTATGTTTTTAGGAATGTTTTGAAGATGTCCAGAGATGCAGTGTTGTGGATCATTGCCAGGAGAGAGTTCCAAAGGGTGGGGGCTGCCACACTGAAAGCTCTGTCCGCAGAATGGTGTGGGGGATGGTAAGCAGACCTGTGCAGACCTGTGTCCGAGAACCGCAGATTCCGGGATGGGGTATAGAGATGGAGGAGGTCTGATAGGTACTGGGGGCAAGGGTATGGAGGGATTTGTAGGCGAGAAGGAGGATTTTGTAGGAAATCCGGGACTTGACCGGGAGCCAGTGAAGGTGGATGAATACACATTTGTCAGACATGAATATATCTTCTTACATTACACTGCAAACACAGAACTGTGTCTTCTGTCCCAGGCCCTACAAATAAAAACTGCCACTAAAAAGGTTCCCTTTCTTAAACACAGCTCAAGTTTTATTTTTAATAATCATCCATCCAGAAGAACTAATCAGAGATGAAAGACACATGAAGGACTAAAAAGTGTAGTCCTTAAATCATTATATAATGAGCAATACAAATTAGATGGGCTTCATCTTCAATCTCACCTACATCACATACTGTCCTGTCAATATATGTTTGCATCTTAAAATTGGCTGATAACACTACCTAGTCATTTAATGTTACTTAGAGTCTTATGTATGAGTAATCCTTGTTTCAAGGCCACAGGGCCAGCCACAGAAACTCAAACGTCAATCACAGATTTCCAAGAAATAAAATGTCACAATGCTGCATGGACACGTGTTTTGACTTACTGGTAATCCCTGGGGAGTGCAGTGAAGAGCTACAACAGCAAAGAGCACATAGCACAAAAAATGGAGACAAAGCAATGAATGAATGAAACAAATAAATTCATGAAAGAAAAAAAAATCATACTAATCAATACATTAAAGTGGCACAAGTTGAAACAAAATGTATTACCAAATAAATAAATAAATTGGCAAGTGTTAAAAAAAGCAACAAGTTATAACCCAGACCAAACTAAATCTTATTGGTTGACATCACAGACTGTATATAAAGATGGGCAACATGACATGGCTGCAGTATAGGTTATTCATAAACCCCGCCCCCTCCATGTTTGTGGATGGGACATGGGCACATCAAATAAAAATGTTCCCAAAGATGGTTTCTGTCATTTTAGGTAGTTCTTATCACGCTGAAGTTTGTTCAAGTGTTCATTTTTCTGAGAGGTTTGGTTTTAATTAGTTATTTGATGTTATAAAAAGGGGGTGTGCTGTCATGATTGACAACTTGTGGTGTTCGGGTGTATGGGTGCAGACTCTGGCTCCAAATGACATCACCAGCTCAAGATGGCAGCGCCCGTGTCCGGGATATTTTGGCTTCATTTTTGTACAGTGGGAGGAAGTGGAGATGCGTCCATCTTTAAATACAGTCTATGGTTGACACTGATGGGTTATTGGTGAGGCTTGTGCATTCATTCATCCTTAAATTTAACTGCACAAAATGAATTTAAGTGTGGGCTATTGTATAAACTGCAGTCAGAATGGTGCTTATCAAAACTGCTATAATCAAACAACCTACATTTTCAAAACAAGCAAGCTGTTTGTCAATCTTTGAATAAGTTGTTGGCTTTGTTTTTTAGGTACATTGTGTTGCTGCAATCATAGAAAAATGGATGAACAAGTTAGAAATGATGCCTGTGTACACCAGCTGCATTAGTACACTTGTCTTTATGTGTGCTTCTGAGTGTGTTGGAGGGCGCCAGCTGTGCCAGTGGTTATATTTTCCACTTGAGCTTTGTTGGGTAAAACTAAACCCTGTTGTCCCTATATACACTTGAATGTGCCCACACTCATATACACTCACACAAACAAGCATTCCCTGGCCTGCAACACAACAAGACACACAAACACACACACACACACACTGAACAACTGGGTTTCTCTGTAATGACAGACACTCCTCGCCCACAGCAGATTATCGGTCTGACGACTTGCCATTTCACATCACTCCGCGCAGATGAGTGAGACACAAACATGATATTGCTCCAAACCATACAGATGGAGAGGCAGATAGACCCACTGACATGGATGTAGATGATGTTTAGAATATATTAAAAAAAAGTCTCTTGATTTGAGTGATGCTGATGATATGACACAGCACATCTATTCTAGCCAGAGACTGTGGGAACGGAGACATAGATCCCTCGAGCCTTGGTGAGGATGTCAAAGCTGGAGGCAGGAGTCGGATCATAGCATGTTGGAGATGGGAGTCAGCATCAGTAAAATAGTATACTATATTTTGAAGAGGCTTTACCAAGTCAGCACCAGTAACATTGTAACTTCACAGCACATTCTTTCTGGGTGGCTTAAGGCTACTAAATAAGCCCCCTTTTCACTGCCGGTTAGCCTAGGGTTAAGTGGGTTAAATTCTAAAATAGTCTTAACTCTGCAAGGTGGCTAATCCTGGATCACAGCACAGGGTGAGTTAAGCAGAAGTGGACTTGAGTCTCGGTTATCCACTTTCAGATGTGCTAGGTTGACACAATAACCAAGTGCTTTAATCTCTGTCAGCATTTGACTTAACATTTTTAAGAATGAAGTGCAGTAAGAAGACGTCTTAGGTGCAGCTTTATGTTACATTCATAGAATGAACAATGAAATGAAGCTCTAAACCATTAGTACCCACAGGTCCATCTTACATCAATACTGACTAATGACTATAAACAAAGATTCACCTTCTTCAGGCACTGAAAACTGAGACCTCATTGATGTACTGAATTTTAGTCTCAGTCATGCTTATACTGTAGAGAGAAGTTGCTTACTATCTGAAATGCCTATGACACTGTAGTGGGTTAACACTTTGAAACATGATTAATCCCTTCCGACTTGAATTTTTCTCGCTCATTAAAAATACGGGTTTTTTTCCAATTTTATCTTTCCCCCATGTAGAAATGAGACTAAATCAACATTTTTTTAATGTAAACTCATGTCTTTACTATATTTTCTTTGACTTGGGTATTGTTTATTATGAGTTAAACACTTAAAAACTCAGCTAATTAAGTTCATCAGAAGGGTTTGATCAGATTTGATTGACAGTGGTCTGGCAACATAAGCAGCAACCCACCAACTGCAGTCACATTCACATATTGCTATATTCTGATTGGTGCACAAAAGTACGTGACGTCACTTTTTCTCAGCTGAACCCTGCCCAATTCAAACCAGTTAGAAGAGCACAGCAAAAAAAAACAACAACAAAAAAAAAAAACATATGTGAAACTCTCATGTGAATTAACCACAACCGTTCTAGCTCTGGCAGAACATTTTGTGTTCATGCAGAATCTCTCATACAGTAGTGAGAAGCCGATAGAGAAAAAGTGTGTTTCAGGGCCTTAATGATGTTTTATACTCCACATCTTGCTTTGTCTGTCTGCCATGCTGGCCCTGTGTCAACATTTATTGGTTAAACAGAATCTACTTAGCTACTTGGCCAAATTTTTAAAAGTATATTTTCATTGGCTGAAACCAATAAATATTTGATGTGAATTTTAGTGGATGTGATGTCTGAAGGAGTTAAACATTTGTTTTGGTATTCAAAAACAGTGTTTTGTGTCATTACAGTGTATATTATTACAGGTATACAATGTTGTTTATAATAAGCTGCACTGCAAACCGATTATAAAGTCATTAGAAGCACAGATAAACTTCTTATAATATAATCAGACAAACATGAAACATTTACATTCATTTCAATGTAATTTTATTAACTATGCAGGCGCCTCCTAAAATATCCACTTAGCCACTTAGCTAGCTGTGTGTTATGTCTTGCTTCAGTTATAATAAATTAGCTTGCACTGATGATTAATGAGGAACAATTTAAGTAAAGTGTGAATACTCAAGAAGTTTTCGCTGTGTTTGTTTGTCTGTAGACCACAGGTGTGTGTGTGGCTGGGTGAGATGTTTTCTTGTGCCTTGAGTTATTTTAAAGTTCAGTGAAACGTTGGCTAGCACGCAGTGACCCTGCTCATCTTGTACACCTTTGCTTCCTGGGTGATGTGCTCCCCTCGGACAGATATGGTCAACACAGGGCCCCAGAGCCTCAGAGCGGGAGATGATTAGGATGACCTATAAACAATGGATGTTGTTGCTGGAACACGCGTGTGCACACACGCACACACAGCCAACACACACTCAGAAACAATCAGAGGGCTGATTAGCGTCAATGTTGGGATAATGAGAACAGGTCTTTGTAAAAATTAAATAAATAAAAATGATGACTGTAATTACAGGATTACATTCTCATATACCTTCACATTAAACAGAGAGAAAGAAAAACAGATGTGATAATGACTTGTGATATACTGTGACTGCAGAACTCATCAGTTGGATCCTCCAGTATGGGTGAAAAAATAAAAAAGAATCATATAAATGCACCAAATGAGGAATGCTCAGAGTACTTACTTAAAGCTGCTCTAGCCAAGAGCCAATGTGGGGCAGCAACAGAGGTAGACACATTCCTCTCCCACTCACTGAGATGCTGTTGACTGACCTTATTTGTGCAGATAAAATTCTGGTGTCTGGTATGGTCTCTTCTCTGTCAGCGGAAAGATGATTAATTGAAACCTGTACAAAAGTCAAAAAGTTTCTTACCTCTCCTGTCATTTTGTTGTCTGGGTGTTCTTCCACAGTTGCCTTGCTGCCTTTTGCAGCTTTAATAAGAATCATTTTGAATTGTGGTGACGATCATAGGCGGATTATAAAACAATGGGCCCCTGGGCACAGATGTGTAAAATGCCTGACTTGCAGCCAACAGCACAATAACTAAATGCACCTGTATCAGCAGTCAAATGATACACCACAAACAAAAATTTTTATTATAAAATTATAATAAAAAAAATATCATAATATTTTGAAGAGCATTCTTCAACAGGCAGCACTCTCAGCACCTCAAATATCTCATCCTGCCCTGCAAAAAATCCACTGTATGGCCATGCAGTTGTAGATTGGTGTGCAGGCCCATGTTATAAGATGGAGGACAGATCAGGGGTAGATAACCTCATGAACCACAACTTTACAGAAATGCCACATAAACACCTAATTTGTGTGTGTGTGTTGTCTATGACCACTTGTAATACTGTTGTTTTGCACTTCTCCCCACAAAGCTGAAGGGCCC
This sequence comes from Macquaria australasica, assembly GCA_005408345.1. Classification (NCBI taxonomy): domain Eukaryota; kingdom Metazoa; phylum Chordata; class Actinopteri; order Centrarchiformes; family Percichthyidae; genus Macquaria; species Macquaria australasica. Next base: position 637,797 of record SEMN01000271.1, read on the forward strand.
ATATTGCATGAAGTACTCAGCCCTTCTAAAGTCCTTTAGATAAACTGAGGGGATAAACACTCACTCAAAATGTATCATGATTGTTTCTTTCTTATGACAAAGTGAATGTTTTGGCTATTTCAGCGACTTCACGCAGATGCTCTGGCTTAGGGGCCCCCAGGCCTGGGCCCGGTAGGCCCATTTGGTAATCCACCCATGGTGATGATGGAAACCAAAAATATGTTCACGTCTGTCTGAAAGCAGATAATGTCTTTTTTTTTTAACCCTCTAGACCCCATCGCGCCCAGCAGTGCCCGTCATTTTAAAATCCTTCCCAGTTTATCAAAACATGGAAAATAAAGTTCTGAGCTTTGTATTGCGGATACCGGAAATATACATCATAACGTTGAGATCTGTGTTTTTTTTGTGGGTTTCCATCCGGTTTCGGTTTCCACTTGTAAAATGCTCCGCTGACTAAGCATCCCTGTTTTTATAATCTTTTGGATGCCGTAAGATTGTGTTGTGAGAGAAGTCCTGACCCACCGTGCACCCAAGACATTGTGTGTTTAAGTTTTTGGCTCGAAATCACATCACATATTCACTGTCACTAAACAGCGGGACCTAACACCTCCCCCCGCACTGTTTTCCGGGGGGCAGTGCTCCGAAGAGTCGGTAGGGAGGACTGACCGCATCGCAGCGACTTTTCCACATATGGATTCGGCAATTTTTCCTCATAAGTTGCCAAAGACACTACCTACTACCACATTACTGTTGTTTGTTGCTCATAATATTGCTGTGTGGGTTGAAATGTGGGACATTTCTCTTTTATTTTGAAAGCCCAGAGTTATCCAGTGAAGGATCTGTTTTGTTGTCAGACTGAATGTTGACTCAGTTTGAGATTTTACTCTTTGTAATTGTGTCTACAGTTTGCTAGTGACAGTTTTGATAATAAAGTTTCTTCCAAAGAAAAAAAAGTCTTTTGTGTGTGAGGAAGATAGGATAAATAGCTATTTACTAAAGTTTTAGTGCTATTTGTTTAGTCTGGTGTTTTTTTAAATGTGTTGAATCAAACTCGGTCTTAAAAGCTACACATGCCACATATTTGGTATCAAATTAAAGAGAAAGTTGTGTTTTTTAAAATGAAAAAACTTGTCATTGTCAGTTTCTTTCTGTTTTTGAGATAAAGCTGTTTGTTTGGATTGAGTAGGAAAATGCACATTTAATTGAACTGCAGCAACATTCTAAAATACTACTGGGGTCTAGAGAGTTAATCATGCAGTGATTTCAGTGGCAATTTGGTGAGGGTTCAGGTTCCTGCTGACAGACCAGCTATCTTTCTTGTTGCTAGATAGTTTTGGTTTTATTTGTCCAGGTTCTGAGATACCAATCAATGAGATTTCTAACAGCACCCCAATACAACTGAGGTGAATGGAATTTTATTTGAGGTGATCACAGCATTGAAAAATCTCATTTAGGGAAATCAGCAGCAACATCTTCTTATAATAACAGTGTCCTAGTTACTCCTGATAATCCACAAAACACAGTCAATAATAAAACAACAGTTTTCCACAACCCACAACTTCGTACGGCAGCAGAAGGAATCAGTTGCCCAGCGCATCTGCATTTGTAGAACAGCCAATAGGAATGCGCCCTCTCTCTGAAATGACCTGTGATTGGCCAAAGTCTCCCGTCACAGGCTAGATTTTCTGAAGCCTGAAAACAGAGCCAAGAGGAGGTGCCGAAGTAGAGGTTTGCTCTCAGACCACTTGAATTACAATATGCTGAACGGTTATTATGGGATTTTTGCCCAATGACACCCAAAAAAAATACTGCCCACCCCACCTTTAAAACTAGACACAACTAGAGGTAAATTTGTTCATGGATAGTTTCTTGATTTGAATTGTCTTGCCATCTGACCAAAGTAGAATGATTAAGAGAAACTGATAGAAAGATAGAAAGAGTGCTAAATAAGTGCTGAAGTGCTGAAAATGAATACCTTCCATGTCTGAGTGTTGAAGTAGGTGAGAGCGTTTGTCTAACAGCTCATATGTGTCTAAGTCTTCTGCCAAGCTGTGGGTTTGCTCAGTGAAAAACACTTTTACAAGTGACTGAAGTTATTTTCTTCCTCTTTCATTTACTCAAAAATAGAAAAAAAAAAGAGTATAAAGCAAAGAGAAAAGAGAGGTAGTGTGTTCCAAGTCAATTTCTCCTTCCTCAGATTGACTTCAAAGCAACACGGCTAATCCTCTCACGCCTGCTCATTAATAATCCGGTTAATAATCCGTTTAGCCGCTTTCATGCTGAGCTGTTTCTTGGCATTATGGTGCCGTAGAAAAGTGAAGGGAGGAGTTGTGGCGTTTCACTTGAAGGTGCCCCCCCCCCCCCACCCTCCCCCAACCCTCCACCCCCGCCCCTCGCTTAATGACAACAGAAGTCTATATGTGGCGTACTTCACTCCAGTCAACACACACAGTCAAACACTTATCTTATCGAGGCCTCACCAACACCTCACAAACATAAATATAGATTTTTTTTTTATAGCGTGAAACATAATGTGCATTGTACTTTGTATATTACTTCCTCACAACTGTGTGTGTGTATGTGTGTGTGTACAAAATGTCTCACTCTCCAGCTCTAATAAATTACTAGTTTAATGGAAACATAGAGAAGGCCCAGGGAAAGCTGATGTAATGACAGCTTTACCATGCACACACACACACACACACAAACTCACATCATTTGCTCTCTTTCTTATCTTTCTCCCACTCGCACTCCCTCCCAGTTTCTATTTCATTCTGTTTTTTCTTTCCTTTGCTCTTTTATACCATTTATTTTTCTCACAGATGGAACTAAGCCAGCCTCAAGGTTTTGGACATTTTCATAGAGCACGCTGGCTTGCAACTGCCATTCCCAGTGAGCCTGAACGAGCTGGTTGCCAGATCCATCATGGTTTTATCTCTCATTATCTCGGAGACTCCCGGCCCCCTCTACTAGCCTTCTGCAGTTGCTGGAACAGAGTGTGCGTGAGAGATGAAACAATTAACTCCCATTTTCTATAATCAACACAGAGAAATTGACAGGAGAACCAGTAAGAAAGAGAGAATATGGAAATAATATCTAGCTTGTCCTCCCTCTTCCTGTTCTCCCTGTTGTGGCTCTAGTCTAAGAGACCAAAAACAAAAAGTCTACAGCTGCACATTGTGAACCAGAAGGATGGATGGATGGGTTATAACCTCTGTGACTGGAAGCTATCAGAGGCCTTTTGTTGCCTTTTGTTTAATAATATGAGTCAACTAAAAGTTGTAAAAACATGAAATTGTCATTAGACAAACTAGATCTGCAACTGATTAATCAAGAAAATAATCAGAAGATGAATTGATAGTAAAAATTGTAATTAGTTGCAGCCCACAAATCAAGCAACAAAGCAAATTAAAATGCGTCGTCATTTTTAGGAGAAAAAAAATTGATTGACACCACAGGTCTGTTTGTGTTTGTACTTGCAGTGGCTATAACTTCTGATAAAAAATAATTCTGATGCTAGTTATAGTCACAACTAAACTGAACCTGTTGCACCTGCAAACCTGTTTATTCTGATCTTTTAAGCTTTTGGCTCCCATGAACGTTAATTGTAATTGAATGTTAATGGTAATTTCAGGTTATTAACCTTAGGTTTTTAGCACAACCCCAGCCTAAATCTTTCACACTTCAAAACTCAAAAACTAAGCAAAGAAGTTTTCTTTTCAAGAACCTGGATTTGATTTTCATTTTAATCTTTTTCATCATCGGCTAGGGAGGAGAAATGTAGCCGGCTAGCAAGGAGGATCCGCAGGCTAACAGTAACTTTAGTGTACGTATTTGTGTTTGCTGACTGCATCCACTGTTGTGTTGTCTGCCTCTGCAATGCTTTGTTATGCTGCTGACTGTAGCTGATTAATATGCTCCGGCACTTGCTGTGGTATATAGCCAAAAGCGAGCCGACCTCTGTGCTGTTCTCCTAATTTGTTATACTCACATTTATGTTTGCATAGGCTGCCAACAAGTGTCCGTCTACATAAAGTGAAGTCAATGGTCAGGGATAATGTTTTTGTGTGGAGATGTTATTGACAGGTAAGTTACTGCATTAAGGTCAGATCTCTTTTAGTGCTGCTATGAGTGCCTAGAGATGGGCCACTTGCTGTACTGGATTGTGCCACAACCATTCAAGTCAACTGAACATGACAAGTATAACAGTCAACATATATTACTATGGTACAAAGCACTGAAACACTGCATTGTAAGACTTTGTCCTCTAAGATATGACAAGACTTTTATTTAATAAATCCACCATGTTGTACAGAAACTTATAGTGTGATTAAATCTGTAGGCAACCTTATTTGAAAAGAGCATTTTAGACTGAGCTTTCCTGCCGTACATATAACAATCATGCACATGAGAGATGCGCATCTCTCGCCATGAAATATGCCGTTACAAATGTAGAAACTGTAATTCCTCACTGCCATCATAATTCAACAAAAAAATAGGGCAGTCAGCTTATTACTGACGCGTGTTTTTCTCTTTGTTTTCTACACCACCGTTGTGCATTTATCTAAGACAGGCCTGTATGTCTTTACCATGTTTGAGCTCTGTTTAATGAAATGGTTGATTTAGTGACATGGACATGTGGACATGTTTTGTTTTTAACTGCAGTTCCACTATAGGGCGAGACTATTAAAACCTCGTGTGCTCAAATAGCTGGACTTTAAATATAAATTATGTTGCTTAGGGGCATGAAAACGAATTTCATTTCACTGGCTTTATTGTGTGTCTACAAGGGATACAATAGATTAAGTTGATGACAGCAATTGATATTCTCCCATGACTCAGTCATTCAGTAAATGTTCTTCACTTTGGATCATGGTGTGTAATAGCAAAAGATAAAATTCCAACATTAAAAACAAAGATCACATAAAAAACTCTATATATCACATACAAAAAAACTATGGATGTCATTTTTTGTTCTTGATCTTGATGCCTTAAATACAGAGTATCTGTTGATATTGGGTCTGATCTGATTTTTTTTTTTTTAATTACATTTTTTGTTATTTTTTACTTTTATAATTCAGCTGCATTGTGCAGATTATTTTTATAATTGATTAATCTGCTGATTATCATTTTTTTGATTGTCGGAAAATAGTGAAACAATCACAATTTCCCAAATCCCAGGGTGACATCTTTAAATTCCTTGTTTTGTCTGACCAACAGTCCAAAAGTTAAAGATATTCAATTAACTATCACTTGAGTGAAAGAAAAGTGGCAAACTTTCATAAAGCTGAAGCTGGAACTAGAGAATATTTGGCATTTTTGCTTGGAAAATGATTGAAACAATTAATCATTTGTCAAAGTAGTTGCAGAATATGTTTCTGTCTCAGCTCTGTTTGAAAGATGAATAGCTCTGCATTAAGAATGCTACATGCTTTGTATCGAATAGTCCTGTTTATTATTTTGTGTAGTGTCAGGGTGATTCTCTTGTGGTATGTACAGGAGTTGTACTCTTTTCATCTCAGGTTCATGGTGATGAAGTCCAATTGCAACTGTTTACAACTATTATTTTTTTATTGTATTGTTTAGCTAAAGCAGCTCTGCTCGCATGGCTCACTGCAACTCCCTGGCATATCACTAGCTGGACCTGCTGGCTCAACAGTTCAGTCGTGTTAAAAATGCCATGTAAAAGGGCTTAAGTGTATTAAGGACTTCTATTTAGACAACAAGTTTGTGTCTTTTGGGCAGTTAAGCTTAAAGTACAATCTACCAGTCTAAATTTTTTTTTTGTTTTTTGCAACATTTTGTGAGGGAAAACATCCCTCATTTTAAGTCTGCGTGTGAGAGACACATTCTTATGGAGGAAGGAAGAAGCTTATCACCAAATTTGTGAATTTCTTCTCTAAAGATTCTGGATCTGTCAATTCAATTCTGTGTTGCCTGATAAAATATGGAGGACTGCACTTTCCCGTATTCATAGTTGTTCAATAAATATCAGACACAGGTTAATTCAGTTCAAAGTGATTCACCATTTTCAGTATTGTAAGGTCATGTTACATAAATTTTACCCCTCCGTGTCTTCAGTCTGTAATAAATGTAAATCAAATAAAGGTACATTGTTGCATTTATTTTGGAACTGTCCACTAATTCATCCATTCTTTTTTCCTTGGGTTTACCATAAGACTCTCTCTCCTGACAGGGACTTGGCTCTTTTTGGATGCTCAGAGGACTCTTTAATTCTCCCTTCATACATTCAAACAGCCCTATTGATGAGCACAGTGCTAGCAAAAAAATTTATTCTCAAAGACTGGAAGACACCAACTCCACCGTTCTTCAGAAGCTGTTTGCATGAACTTATTCGGGTTATTCACATGGAGAAACTGGAATCTAATAACTTAAAATGTTAATGTAAATGGGAAGTATCTTGGGGTCCTTTTCTGCAACATCTGGACTCAATCTGACCGCATTTGTATTTGTATTCATATATTACTGGGTTTTTTCTTTGTTTGTTTTGTTCTTGTATACTCCTTTTCCTGAGGGGTTGCATTTAATAATCACATGTGGATGATATGTACTGCAAGGAGCTTGAAACATAGTAAAGGTGAATTTCTCTTAGTTACTTACTTGGGTTTTGGGCATTGTTTGGTTTATATGTTGTTATCAAAAATATGTATTCCAAAATAAAAATTAAAAAAAAGCTGTGCTGTAGGTGACAGTTCCATTGGTGTACCAGGAGCAAACAAATGAATATAAGGAAAGGGATCAGGCTTCATGTAGTTGATACCGACCCATCAAAAATTAGTACTATTAGTAGACCCAATCACCAGTGGATGGGCTCGGGACATCCTCACCTACAGATCCCACAAACACACATAGATACAAGACTTACACATCACATAAAATAAACCTTATCAGCATAGAATTCTAGAAATGGATAAGTAAAATTGCAACTTTTGGTAGATTTTTCTAGTGTTAATACCAATACTATTCTCTACCTTTATGTCTACTGGTGTAAATTGGTTTATTGGAAAAAACAGTGTTGGACTCCAGGCAAGGAAACCTTCAACCTGGCAGCAGCTTCTAATGAAAAAAAAAGTATAGTAAGCAACTTTGTTTTTGACCAGGCACTGCTGCTGCTTGTCACTGAAAACTTAATGGGAAAAGTTTTGTTTGCAGAAATAAGTCTTAGTTTGGGTACATTTTTGCGATGCTAAATTGCTAAAAATGTGTTTTAAGTTTAGGCAACATAAATTAGTGTTCAGGAACTAGATAAACAAGGAAGTAAAACTTTGGTTAAGCAAGGAAGAACACTCTGGTTCGGGGCTAGGGTTAAGACTTCCCCTGTCACTTGACATTTTGCTGTTAGCATCTGAGATAATAATTTGTTAAACTGGGATAAACAGTGTTTGAAATGGCAACTGCATCAGCCAGCCTCCCTCCAAGCACTTGGCACTGTCTGAACAGCTGCTGCTGCTTTTTAAACTTTAGCTAAAAAATGCTGCATTTACTTTCATATTAATCTCTGCTATGCAATGAATGGTCAGGCAAAGTGTAAGAGAGACAGGAGACAGAAGGTTGTAATCCCTGCTGAATCCCAGCACACCTTAATGGGATTTAATAAAGCCAGAGATCATAGAGATTACCTCAGCTGCACTGTAAATTGAACTTGCACGCATACACACACACACGCTGACCTGAACTAGACTGTTCTTAGTTAATTAAAGGATTCAGTAATTAGTAGACTGTTAAATAGGGGACACATTGTCTTCTTATTGTGCTGTAAGGTTTGCGTCACCTGAGGTTTCAAGACTAATACCTTCTAACTGGAGCAACAGAGTGGGGGTTGTAAACAATAGCTGGTATCACAGTTGGTAAGGCAGTCTTTGATCCAGATGGTTAGTAGAGTAATCTCAGGAAGGGATTGACCAATTATTGGCTTTGGAAGGCTAATACTAGCTCTGTGGAATTAATGGAAAATGTATCGAAAAAGAATCTCTAACCAACCTCATGTGAGTGCTGTTATGGTATGTTTGATGTCACCTAACTTTTTAATGCTCCTGAAAGATTGCAGATGAGGAAGAGCTGGTACTGAAAAAAAATTCCATGTCTTTCGTGTGGGCACACTTCAGTAAATGTGGAACAGAACAAAACAAAGACAGTCCTGTCAGAGAATAGTTGCGGGTTTGAGAATGAACACAAACCATTTGTCCAATCACCTGAAACGCACCCATGTCATACAGTTTGACGAGTGCATGACAAAGAAAACTTGACCAGGACAACTTTTTCTATCAGCCATTTGTTGCTGGGCATGTACTGTACAGTGGGTTTATTAGAGCTTTTTCACACAGCTGTCTGCTGTGTCTGGAAACAACACTGATTAGAGCAATGTGATCAAACCAAAACATTGAAGATGTGGACCATAAAACCAAAACGATGAGTTGAAAGATGCTAAAAGGCTCCGTAGAACTGAGGGGAACTACAGACAGGCGGTACTTCTTTGTCTTTTAAATTACTTGTCTGATCCATTGCTAATATATAAATATTGATTGTAGCTAAACATTTCATTTCATTTAGTGTCACTGATTTAAATGTGACAATTTAATTGTGATATCGATTGCAATTGCTATTGCCCCGCCTTAGCCAATACCATCGCTTTTTGAACCGGCACTTCTGTCAATGTGTTGTGTCTCTGTAAGTGTACACGCCAACTTGTGCATGTATTTGTTTGAGCCCAGTATCGGCAGTGTGATGGTTTTCGATTATGAGTAGTTGTGCTGGAAGAATAAGCAGAAACTATTGGCTAACCATTTGTATCATTTGCAACTAGTGTTAGAACTACAGCGTGGTTTTCTCTCTCTCTGTGTCTCTCTCTCATCCCTTGGCTTAATTGGCATTTCCATGTAAAAATGTGACAAAGTCACTAAGACGGCGGCAGCTTTCCATTTAAAGAGATTATGGAAGGAACAGTTACCAGTGAGGGCCAAATAGCCCTTTGTAATCCTCACAGAGGACATTTAATTAACTGGCCTTCTTTTCTATCCTGTCTCTCTCTCTTGCTCCCTCTTTCTCTCTCTATTTCTTTTTTCCTTTTTCTTGCCTGTCTCTTTTTTTTTTGTCTCACTTTTTCAAATATAAGAGTGCATATAGAGGACGCACACACATATCTGTGTGCACACACACGTGCACACAGGGACACTCAGTGTGGGTGTTGTCAGGTATAATGAAAGTCTTTCCTTCAGAGGCTAAAACACTGGAATAGTTTGTGCTGCATGTTAGCGCTAAATGAGAGACAGAGAAAAAGAGAAAGAGGGGGGTGCAGTGAAATGAGCAAGTGCATTTATTCATGGCTGGGCCTGAGAAACACTGAGAGCCCCACACTTGCGTCGACTATCTACAAATAAGTCTGGCTGACACTGTCCTTTTGCACTTTGCTCAAGGAATCATATGACTCATAGCTGTGTTCTTGTTTGACAGAGGTAATAGAAGCAATTGGACACTTATTTGTCCATCTAGACAAGTGCGCTTGTGTCTGTGTCCTGTTTTCTGTTTGACAGTGTGCTGAGGTTTCCATGATGTGCTGTGTATGCTTGATATGTTGCTGATGTGCTGAAGATGTGTACTTTGCAGTGAATTGGTTTTGTATTTGGCTTCATAATGCACCCTGCTGCAAAACAATTTCCCCTCTGAGATTATAAATTTAATTAATCTAACGATGCACAGAAATGATACAAATACACACTTTTTTAAACCTACACATGTACTCTCAGACTCAGCTATTACATGTACATGTATGGTATTTGGCAGCCGTTCTTATCCAGAATGGCCTACAGTGCATTACTGCTCATTGTTCATGATGAAGACGTGTGTTGGCGAAGGTGGGCATTTGCATCATCAGATCATCCCAGCATCTGACCTTGGGCACATAATGTGCTTAATGAGTAAACAAAGCTTCAACTCACTCTGCAGAAAATAATTCTTTTTTAAAGATTTTCTGTTCTTGCATTTTGCCTTTACTGGATAGTGACAGCTGCAGAGAGACACAGGGAAGGCAGGAGAGAGAGTACTGTTCATATATATATATATATATATATATATATATATATATATATATATATATATATATATATAAATATATATATATTCATTTCAGTACAGCGTCCCAAGTTTTGTCTGTTATGTCCTCATCCAGATCCTGCTCCCATCTGTGTCTAATGATGGTGTGGGAGGAGTTTTGTTTTGTACTGTTTCCATACAACGTCACGCACCTGCAGGTTTCAGAAAAAGGGTGTATGTGGAGTGAGAAATGTAGTACACAGCTGTTCAAAAGAGGCAAAAAGGCTGTCGTATAGTCTTGACTATTCTCAAGTTTGCAGACTGGTGGAGCAAACAGATGCTATTAAATGGAATAATTTAATTTAAGGGCATATGGACATCCTTTTAACTGTAGAAATCAGTGGAGTGGAAATCAAGTTTGTACACCCAATTTCACATTGACTTAGATGTATCAAACAGAACCATACATATGCACAGCTTTATAAATCTGACACAAAGAAATGTGTGAAACAGGGTTCTCCGTGCATCTCCAAGCAATATGCCGCTGAATCAGGTGCTTCTCAAGTTTGAGGACAGCAAACTTTGAAAATCAATGAGTGTGCTCCAGTCTCTGTTTTTCCCTTGGAACAAAGAAATGAACCCACTCAGTTTTATGTATCTGGCCCCTGGTCTTAACTGGGAACTGAATTACAAGGATATATATGTATAGAAAAATAACAGTCATAACAGTAAATATATATAACACAAATACATACTGTCAACAGCAAAAACAAACCTAAATAAATAATAACACTTGAACAAATTATATGAATAGAATTTCACAACCGATTTAGGAGAATAAATGACAGTTATAGCTCTTATAGTCATAATCATAGTCATTGTCAGAGTTACTTGTGTTTCCCTTTATCAGCCAATGCATCTGTCAGCAGTCATGGGAAGACCAAAATAATTCATGTAAGAGATGGTAGAGGTTGTAAATGATGACCAGGTTTTGTTATATTTCTCCTCTGATCCACGTAGTAAGTGCCTAATTTTTTTCTGAATTCAATAGTTAGGAGTTACGTTTCACCACCTACCCCAAAAATTTGATAGATACTGACATGACCGAAACATGTGACCTTGGGAAACTGGGGAATACTGACATCTAGGGCATTTTGGGGGCGACATTGTAATGTAGCTTGGCTAATTTGTCATTGGAATAATGTAATCCATGTACTATTTTAAATTGGATTATACGTATATAAAATGTTGTCTTCCCAAAATTCTGTTTGTTCTGTTTTGGTTTTATCCCATGTTTAAGGGCTCCTGTTTTGAATTATGTTATATATTTTGGAGATTGCATCCTTATTATAAGGGTTAACATGGAGAACCTAGTATGTTAGGGGGAGGATTGGGATAGCATGAAAAATATTTAGAGGCAAAGCTGCAGACCTGAAGTCAAGTACATTGTATGTGTATTTGAAATGAAACCTTTAATACTGATCTCTCTGAATGTTGGAGATTCAAGTCAGTAAGGTGCAGCTGATTTCATCAACAGATGACAGACTTCAACAGTTTTTGTTATAGACCCTTGTGACCCATTCCAGACATTTCTGAATGTGTGAAAAGGGGGGAAATATAGACTTGTGCGCTATTAAAATCTTTTATATGTAATTTTAAATTGTGATAGCAGTATAGTACATTTTCTGCTCATTTATTTGAGATATCTTTGTAGAGAATTGGAATGTCTGTTTTTGGCTAATTCAGTAAATCCATAGATAATCCTTAAATACCTAACAAATCAACATACTTCATAACGTTGATCCAAAAATCCTTTAAATCCAATACTACCGTGAAGCACTGATGTTTAACAGAGGACTAATAAAACCAGAGGAATTAAAGGAACAGGTACTTCAGAGAGGACAGCAGAGTCTCTATTGCATCAAAGTGGTGCCATAGTGCCTCCCCTAATAATACACATTTGTATTGCTATATGAAATGTAATTAACAAAGTAATGTCTTGTGTTAAACACAAAATAATTAGAAGCCATCTACACTGTAGGAAAAATGATTCTCCTTGACCACAAAGGGGCAATCAAAATGACATTTACTGACCATACCGAACGCTCCAAACAGTCAGCATAACCTTTATCTCCCAGACAACAGACATTATAAACAAGTAAAAAAAAGTCCACGTGGTTTAGTGTGTGCTCTGCCTCTTTTGTTTATGTGCACTCTGTGACTGGTCTATCACTCTTCCCCTTTGCACTTTTACATTACATAGCTGCATCTACAGCACGTACTTGATGTGACATGGTCCTGTCCTTTTTTCAGTTGTCACCGTCTTATCTGCTTCTCTCTCTTTCTTACTGCTCTTTTATTGCTCTCTGACCATACTCTTGTTTGGGCTGAAAAACAGCAACTATAAAAAGTGTATTAGGCAGTGGATTTCAAAAGAAAGTAAATTCCCTTATTACACAGTTACCTGTCAAAGCACCCCTTGCCTCCTTTTGAGTAACATGGAACTAATTGAGATAAAGTTTTAAGTGTAGTATTTTGTACATACTCACTCCTCTTCTAAAGGCTTTATATCTTCGTCCTAATCTGTCATTGTCTGGTTAGCTAGGCTGCTGCTGTGGTGTGGCCTGATAGCTGGACTGCTGAACCACATAAAGCACACTAAGAGAGAAGGGGAATGGATTGGGAATTGAATTATAAAGCCAATACTGATCGATCAAAACCTGCCTGGATCAACATTGCTGCTTAGGGAACTTGTGTAAGCAGTGTCACTGAATCAGCTGCAGGTGTTGAGTAAAATTTTGTAAGTTTCTTGCCTTCTAAGAAAATGAAAACAAATGAATTATGCATACTGTAACTGTTGCCTCTCATGTTTCTGAAGCATGAAATTCACTTCTGAATGCATATAAATGCCCGTATTTATTCATGACTAATATTTCATAATACATTTTCATGTTAATCAGTATCTATAAAACTTCAGGAGCCAGAGTTTGTGTTGTTTCTTTGGTTTGGGGGCTTCAGGTATTCCTGTTACTGGACTTTTTGGTCAGAATTAAAATTAAAAGTCCAAATAGAAAATTAAAAGAAAATTAAAAACGTTATTATTTTACTACACTAACAGGTATAATCAGGCCATAATTACACTTAAAAAGAAAAAGGAAGTGACAATGAAATTTAAAATGCAAAAGCTTAAATGGAAAAACTATTTTTTTTTGTTTTTGTTTTTTGTTTTTTGCATTTGCATTTGCACACCATTTGGCAAATTTTATCTTTTACATTTTCCATCCACCTCACCCCATTCAATTTGCACAATTTTTCCTACATGTTAACCTATATGAGAGAGTGTTAGAACATGGTTTGATTAAAAACAAGGTTATACACAATTTAAATACTTTTGGTCCAAAATAAATAAATATGCAAATTAGGTGATTTTTTTATCCTTAAATCTTAATTTGCAATACACATGTAAACTCAGATTTTTACATTTTTTATTATGTTATAGGGTAGACACTTCTTTATGTTTTCATGTTGTGCCTGCTATTGCTTGAGCAACAGCAGACTAAGTCTAAGGCTACATTCAGATAGAATGAGGCACTGCGGCGAGAACGCTGGTTTTCCCATTCATTTAAACGGGGGTACTGCGTTTAGGCTGCGGCAGTGCGGGCTGCCGAAAAAAAAAGGTAAAACAGAATCAACTTTTGGAGAAATGCAACCCGATGTCATGTTGCAGTGGCCAATCACACCGGCAATCAGACCAGCAGACACCCAGGTAAAGGAGAACTTTGTAGCATAATATTCCACTGTTTACCGAGCAGCTGTGAAGATGGAAGAGAGACTGACTGATCTGCGCCTTGATGACTGTACATCAGCTGTTCAACCCTGCCATGAGGGAGTACAAAGACTTTAATCGCAGTGTAGTGGCTTGGCTTGTATTGGTCTTCAAGTTGGGATTGCTGGTTAGTATGTGACACTCCCACACTGGCGCACAATCCTGCATTTAATCGCAGCAACACCTGATTCTGTCTGAAAGCAGCCTAACACATGAATCCTTAATGTTGCCTATGATTTTATGTTTCTGTGTGTATGGCTCCACTGATGAGCGCATCGCCCAAATCAACCACCCGTTGATCAGGATGTCTTGGGGAAAGTAAATGATGTGGAAGGTCCCTTTGGGTGCAAGAAGTTCTTTTCTACCTATGTCTACCTCTATGCTGCTTCAGATCAACACACATCACCATACCAAGCCACCAGTCTCTGGCATACTGAACTGTGACACAGAGTTTGAATTCTTCATATTCTGGTTAATCAAACTGTGTTCTAACACTTTCTCATATAGGTTAATATGTTGGTCTAAGGGTCAGAGAGTGACCTCTCCCTCCCATATATTTTAAATGTGTGACCTGAAATGAATATTTAATTAAACATTTCATGTGTTATAAGATATATAAAGGTAAGATGAAATACTGTTATCATTACATCATGTTTTTTAATGAACATAGTCAGAATAGTATTTTATATTCACAACAATGTACAAATATAGACGGGGAGGGAGATATTCAGTTCCATAATGCCAGGACAAAAGGTTACTTAAAGATGTGCTGCTTCTGAAACTCTTCCAGTGGACATGGAAACATAATGGAGCAGTTGGCAGGCTAAAGACAAAATACTTAACAATAGCTGCCTCAAATTTAATGAAGATGGCACAAAGTATGAGAACTGTACTATTCTTACAGGTATAAGAGGCTATCCAAAAATGTCAGAGAGACAAAATAACACTACGATTTATTAAAACTAATGAAAAATAGTAAAAAATAAAATAAAATAAAAAGAATTTACGGTAGTATAGTGCAGAAATGTAACCTCAGATACTACTAGTTCAATGTTTTGTCCCTTTCCAAATGCCATATTCCAGTGTTTGTAAAATAGTCACCAACACAACAATACCCTGTGTCTAACTGAAGCAGATTCCGTATTCCAGAAACAAAATACCTAAAGAAGTTAAGACAATCGGGTAATCTAAGGCATGAACAGAAGAACATAAGAATAGGACGTTTAGTGCCAGTGTAAAGAGTCAAAAAACACCGGAAATCAGACAAAAGCCAAACAATGGCTTCCTCAAATTTTATAAAGATAGCACAAAAGTATGGGAATTCTGCACTGCACCAAAACAACACTGTGAACAGTTCCTTTTTATATTTTGGTATAGCCTACATATTCTGCCTGTAACTAAAATGAGACGTTTTCTACCTCTGTTTGTGCTCAGTGTCCTCTTCACACTTTGTCTCTAATTGAGGCCAATTTGTTATTCCAAAAATACACAACCAACAAAAAAATGATCATCTTAAACTCAGTATAAAAGTACCAACAACAAAAAAGCACTAGGAGAAGAAGCAGAAGAAGCTTTCTATCAGTGTAATGAGTAAAAGCAAAACCTGAGGTCAATAATGGAGTAATGACAAAATGCATATATATACAGTATAGTTATATATGTGTAAATATGTAGTAAAGAATAGGCCAACAAAATAACCCTAATATAGTTGGACTGGCCATACTGTAGAGGTCAAATAACAGTAAAAGAAATGACATGAAGCAAGCTACATATTTACCAGGAGATAAGTGAAGTTGAACCACTGGATCACTGGATCTAGCCCACGGCAAAACAGCTGCTCTTCATCTGTGGTGGTTTCCACACTGCTGTGTGGAGACTCCTCACGTACATCAGTGTTAGTTTTAAAAGTGTTAGTTTTGCATGCACTGTCAGCACCTCAAATATCTCATCCTGCCCTGCAAACAATCCACTGTATGGCCATTCAGTTGTAGATTGGTGTGCAGGCCCATGTTATATGATGGAGGACAGACCAGGGGTAGATAACAACATTATGGGGACCTCATGAACCAATACTTTACAGAAATACCAAATAAACAGCTCATTTGTGTATGTGTGTGTGTGTGTGTGTGTGTCTCACCTCTGAGAGGCCCTTTAGACAGAGCTTCTAATGGTGGTTTCTTTCTTGTGACATCTTCAAAGTGAATGTTTTGGCTATTTCTTTTTTGTTTTTCAGTAGGACCTTTAGGGCTCTGTTATTGACATGAATGACTAAGACCTGTGACTATGCAAAAAATGCAAAGTTAATAACAGTGACTTTACGCAGAGGCTCTGGCTTAGGGGCCCCCTGCATGGGCCTGGGCCCGGTAGGCCCGTTCGGTAATCCATCTATGCATGCAGGTATTGTTTGTGCAGAGAATAACTGGGCTTCACTTTGTACATAAAAGCACAAACTCAGGTGGTGCTTCATTAAGTACAACTTTGTTAGCCTCAATGAGCCTATGTAAGATGTATTACACCTCAATGAATGCCTGAAATAGAGCCTGAATTGAAAGTTTCAAGATAAGATGGGTGTAATAAGCTGGAAAACAATATGCTGTACTGTTAGCTGTTTCACAGCTCAGTTTCTGTGCGAGAGACAATCCACATGATTGGGCAAGACGCAGCAGGGTGGACAGTGAGCTGTCTGTCACATCAAACAGCTGTAGACTGTGTGTCTGTCTCTGCTTGCATTCACAAGATTAGAAACTGTTGTTAAACAAAAATTAGAAGCTTAAGAGGAGAAGATGTGTGAGTGCATGTGATTTCCTCCTGTGTGTGAGTGTGTGTGTGACTGGGTGAATGTGAGGCAAATTGTAAAGTGCTTTGGATAAAAGCACTATATAATGGCTGATTTATATATTATATATAATTTATTTGTAATGGCCATTGAGTTATACTTAGACAAGAATCAGGTTTTAAGCACACCCTTCCTACTTGCTATAGTGTTAATGGATGTTTGCAACATTGCATTATTATTAGCAACGTTTAAACCAAAACGTTGCTAATAATAATAATAATAATAATAATAATAATGCAAGGACCTGTATCAGAGAATGACCTCAGGTATGTAGTCACTTGGGGAGATCTTGCCACAGCATAGGGGTTAGACCATAGCCTGGAGTCAGATGCAAGTAATTTTTTTGGCTTTATAGTAGGCTACTATCCGGGTCTTTAACCAAGTAGCGGCAGCACAGTTGTAAAATGGTATTTGGCTGGTTGAATCAAGAATTTTAGAAAGATTAACAGTATTGGATGTACTGTATTTCGTTCCAGAAAGAATGAAAGAAAGGCTTTATGCAAAAATACATTCTCATTGAGGGGTGCAGAAGTTGCCCAGAAACAGAGACAAAACTTAATTTTACCGACAGGAAAGCTGTGATTTTTTGGCAGTGTAGGATATATAAGTTGACGATCAAACTCGCCATGTAGCAATAAAGTTGAGTATTGCAGAGATTTTCTTAACGCTCTCTTTGTTGCTCTTACTTTCTAGTTTTCAGTAGACTTGAGGGCTAACCCAGAGGTTAACCAAAACTGGCAGCATTGTCTGGAAGCTTTTCTTTTCGAAGCAAAGTTATGTAGCCTTCTGTGGTGATAATCAGAGCTTAAATCAGAAGTGTTAGAGGTTATTTTATAGATTTTACAGACAGAATATGAAATGTCAGTAAGGTAAGAAAGAAACAGTAAGTTTGACATCCGCAAGCCAAGATGAATAAAAGCACAATTACATCAAAGAAAACTGTAATAGTCATTCAACAAGTGCATATTGTATGTTGTCTTATCTTTTTGTAACGTTTTCAGTAAAACCTAACAAGAATGGTATTTTCTATTTTGAAGTTTATCAGTGTCTACATCAATCAATCATTCAATCAAACTTTATTTGTATAACCTGTATACAGGTTAGTGCTGTTCAAAGTGCTTCACAGATGATAAGATAATAAGACAGAACAAGTCTAGACAGTAAAAAAAAAAATTTAAAAATTAAAGTTCCCCTCCACTCAAAGGATGTTTTCACCTTCATCTGCTGAAAGTGGAAAGTTTCTATGGGCTCATTGAAAATCCCATTTTCAGGGGCGGGCCTACGAGTATGATTTGTGACATCGCAAATAGTCTGGAAGCCAATCCTGGTCCAGTATTCAACTTGCAGAAGCCTCCAGCGTGCACACACTGAGAATGAACTTTACAGTGATGCAGGAAACACCTGTTGTCCAGCAGTTCAACTTATAGATTGTTAATGAAGGAGAAGGAGCAGATGGGATTTCAAAGATTTTAACAAGATAACTGAACTTTTTTTGTGAAAAGAACATGTCAGATACAAATTATTATTCAGAGTAGAGCAATTTATATACCTGTTAGATATGTCTGGAGGGGATCTTTAAGAATTTGAGACCAATGCAGGTGAGAAAATAAAAATGAAAATGTTATCAAATAGATTTAAAAGCTATAATAATAAAAACAAAATATCTTTGGGTTTTGGACTGTTGGTGTAAAAGTATTGGCAATATGAAAGTGCTATTTCATAATTCTTCTTAGAACTGTATATGCATGAAGAAGAGATTTCTTTTTAATTTAGAATAAGAATGGCCAAGGAGGGTACCTGAATATATAGATCAGGGGCCCTAAAAAAGAAAGAAAAATGCACTCTTAGTGATAATGGGCACAGACTGGACAGTGAGATTGATAGGCCTAATCATAGAATTTAGTCTCTATTAAGACATGGTGTAATTCTGAATACTATTTTATGTAATGAACATCTCTGTTGAATAAACTGTAAGCCATACTTTAAAAGTAGCCTACAAAATGTTTGAAAACACAGGCCTACTTAGTAGTAGTAAACCACTTTCATTTCTGGCATTATAATGTTATTGTTGGGTGGGAGATGAGAGCGCATCTCTAACGAGATCGACCACAAACATTATCCCTGCACCATCTAGTCTGTAACATTTACTGTCATTCAGAGTTTGGAGAATATTTTTCCTCTATCTGCCATTTTCTCCTCTGCTTTAGAAACTCTTCAGCCTCTTAAAAGTCCTCCTCCCTACTACTAACAGGTTTTACCTTAGGAGCTCTCTTAAGGGCTAAGTGAGAATAACTTTTACCTTTACCAGGATCTACTGTGAACTGTAATTGGAAATTCTTAGAAAATATCATTATTCTAAGAATTGTCATCACTCTTTGATAAAGCCCTACTCACTCTAGGAAGCTTTATGAATACGGCCCCTGACATCCTTGCTTGAGATTCTTGCTAGGTTAAAAGACACTAGGCTACATGCAGTAATTATATGTTTATTTTCATAGAATTAGATGGAGCATAATGCAGTCAATCTAATTATAAGCAATCTGATTTCTTTGATGTATTGTGTTATCTAGTAGAGTTGGACACTAAGTAAAAATATTCGTAACAGGAAAATCTGGCCATTTCCAGCAATGACCGTAATACTGCTGTATCAGCACTTGTTTTTCAGGACTAATAGCTCTTCCTGTTGCTGTCCTTCTTAATCCTTATTTGACCCAACCTAAGCTCACAACAGAAACCCTGCCTCCAGTATGAAAAGTTCTTCATTTAGCTTTCAGCTGTAAACAGAACATTGATATTGACACCTTGGATGGGTCCAAGGTCAAGATGAATGATAGCCTCTTTGAGCTGGCAGTGGTAATGAGCGTGAATCTCAAAAGTAAGATCACATTTTCTGTAAACCTCATTGTGTCTTGACCTAAAGAGGCACTTTGAATCAAGTGTTTTCTCTTTGGCTTTACTGAATGGATTAACAGATCGGACATTTTTCTAATACTAATTCACTGCTTCCGCTACATTTGCTCTTACCACAAACCCTGAAAGCTTGGAGGGGAACTCCATCGACTTAACACATCAAAGTCTGTTTACTGGTCTTGCATATAGAGCTGCCATGATTAGTCAATTAGTCGATCAACAGAAGATTAATCGGCTATTTTAATAATCAAATAATCATCACTGTTTGTTGGTTCCAGCTTCTCAAATCTGAGCATTGGATCATTTTCTTTGTCATACATGACATTCTTCATACATTAACTGGATATCTTTGGGCTTTGGACTGTTGGTCGGACAAAACAAGACATATGAAGACACTACCTTGTGGGAAATTATTATGAGCATTTTTCACAATTTTCTGACATTTTATAGACAAAACGATAATTGAGAAAATAATCAGCAGATTAATCGATAATGAAAATAACTGTTAGTTGCAGCCCTTACTATGTGAAAAAGTTGTATAGCCTTTTGATAATTGCCACAAAAGATGTCACTTGGAGTGTCAGTTGGAGCTGAAGACTACAGGTTTGAAGGCTAGCTTGAAGCTAGCAGCTATTAGCTGTTACTAGAATAACACACCCAAATCTCCGAACAAACTGGAGGTTGAGTTGCATTATGGGTAATGTAGGCACCAGGTTTTGACAAGGAAGGAAGAAAACATGGAATAAAAAAGGATTTGTTCAGTTTTTTTTACTTTTTTTTACTGTCCATTGTGAGTCCAACAGGAGTGCAATGCTAAATTGGTGGAGTCCTCTTCTTACACTCTTTTGATGTATGAAGCTGCTGTACCGTTTTGTGCTGTAAAGACATCCAGCAGACATCCATCCAAATCTGACCTGGTGGAAAATTATAAAAAACTGAAATGCAGAGACCTGCAGAAGCTGTTATTTGTCATGACATTGGTCTTTTCTGTTAATAATAATCATACTAAAATCTCTAAATTAATATGGTTGTGGCTATTGTGGTAAAGTGCTGCATACTATAAGGTTTGGCGATATGACAATATCTACAGTGAGACAATATTAATTTGTCAATTGTCAAAGACTTTGCCATTTATGAAGTGGCAGCTATAACTTTAATAGCTCTGGTTGTATTTGCCTTTTGAATGCAATGTTGCAAATCAATGAGCAGAAATGTTTAAGGGAATATTTGATGTATAGGATTTTTACATCAATATGATGAACTACTGCGATGTTTCTGGTATTTTATCTAGTGGATTAGCCAAAAACAGATTTTTTTTTCTTCAGAAAAATGCAATATATCATATTTGACATGATATAGAAATATATATATTATATGTGCTGTGATAAAGGATGTCTCTATTGCCCACTCCTTTCACAGAGCCACTGCAGGGCGGTAAGGCATTACCGCCCGACAGGTAAATCTGCCAGGCCAGCATATCAGCAATATTAGTATTGGTTGGGTTATAGCTGGGGTTGCAAATGGTCGGTAAATTTCCAGAACATCTCCAGAAGATTTCTGTTTTCAAGAAGTTAAGCTTGGGAATTTTGGAAATTTTGGAAAATTTGCGCAATTTCAGTTATAAAATCATACCTTTTAATAGTGAACTTATTTGTGGGGAAAATACACATAAAAAAGCAGCACTAGGTCTCAGGCCCACCGTGTGTCTTGCTCGTGCCCAGGACAAGATGATCTCCAAAGGCCTCACGACACATTTTTTCCCTTTGCCCTTTTGGGCCCTCCCTTGACCCATGGGGCCCGGGACAACTGACCCAGTGTCCCATCCCGTCAGCTGCCCGGCTAGGTCTTATGGTATGTCTTGGTTAAAAGTACACCCATTTAATTTAATTGTAACCATGCACTGCATTCAGCAGCATTCACCTAAGTATTTTTGGAGAGAAGACGTTTTTTGAAGGGGGGTCATAGGGAATGTTTTTTTGATGTTAAATTTAATTAAAGTTCAACTCAACTAAATTGTTGATTTTTTGTGTTTCTAATAGAAGGGTTTACAATTACTGTCTGCTTATGATTTTTTCTATCTGCATATGACATGGCAAATACAGCCTAAGCAAATAACCCCTATATATTTCCATTATTTCTCTATAATTCCCATAAATTCCCGTTAATTCCCATGAAAAGTTTCCACCTTGAATATTCCTGGAATTTTGAACCCAAGTTATAGTGAATATGAGCCGGGTATAAAAATGTAAAGTGAAACTAAAGTTGAATAGACAGCATTTGACTTGTCAAACACTGATAACTCTAATAACAGTATTAGTTGCTGCACTGGATTGCAATAACTACTGAAACAGTCATCACTAATGTTGTTGTTTCCACCTTTGCTTTTCCTACAGTCACCATTCAAAATGTCTGCTGCGAAAAGGTCTATGGAAATTTGTGAAGTTTTTTTGCTTTCAAAGGCAGGCATGACAGATAAAGTTCGACCCTTTGCAATAGAAAGATTGCAATTTTTATCCAACCTTGACCCCAGTTTGTGTTCTGAGCATGACAAAAAGCCACTGACATGAACAAAAAACAGCAAACAACTTCCATTTTTCATTAGAGGTGTTTGTGCATAAGGTTTCAGGACTCTGCGTGTACTGTATGTGCTCCGAGAACAAGATAACAAGAATGCGCTTTGAGAACATTGCTTGGACTTGCAAGCTATTGGAGCAAACGAGGTCTGTGGGCATGGAAAAGCCTTCTGTAGCACTATTTGCAATTGCAGGTCCCACTGTTTCCAGGGATTGCAACATATCATTAGATCCAGTGAGATGCATTAGTGTGAGGGATGGCAATAGCACCAAGCTGTATCTCCCTATGGTCCTTCATTAGCCACTAATCCACTGATGATCGTTATTAGTGAGAAAGGGGTGTGTGTGTGCGTGTGTGTATGCGTGCGTGTGTGTTTGCTTGCATGCGTGTGTCTGTAAGATACATTTTGGCATAGTGCTCTGTATATTAGCCCAGTGATTTATTATCTGGGTAATGCCGTCCCTTTTTCCCCAAAGCTGTGTTGTCCTTTTGCCAATTAATTCTGAATCTGTTATGACCACAGGGAGGGAGGAAGGGAGACAGAAAGAGGGAGTGAGAAAGAGAGCTCATCAACAAATACATTGGTTGAACCCCAGAGTCAAGTGCAGTGCTATATTTTTTTGTATGATGTGGCTGGTTAATTTCGCTCTTCTGTCTTCTTTTGATGTCCGCTTATGTTTCTCTTTCCTTCACTCCCTCTCTTCTCTAATGCTATTGATTTATGCAATTGCTTTCTTGTTGTTTTCCTTTTTTGTTCTCTTCCTAATTCTTCCCTGTTGTTCTGCTGTTTCTATAACAACCACAGGGTCATTTCTCTACCTCTGCGTTTCACTCTTAATCCTGTTCGTGCGACACTCGACTCTTTTTTCTCTCGCTGCTTTCTCTCACTGTGCTCTATTTACCAGATTGCACCCTCTTACTCTGAAAATACTTCTTTTTCTGCTGCTGTCCTCTTGCTTCCCACCTTCCACCCTTTCATCATTTGCTGTACAGCCATACGCAAAAAGGCATTTTCTCATCTCACTACTTGCATTTGTTATTACAGCCAGAGAATGTAAAAATGTAAAGATGAAGAAAATGTATCATCTTGACTTGCTGTTCAGCCAAGTGTTAATAAATTAAAGTATAGGACAATTAAAGTTATACCATTTTGTTACATACTCATTCCAAAGAAGATTCAAACAATTTTTTTTTCAACAGGTACCAAAACTGACATAACTGAGAGCAATCCTCTGGCTCCAGCTCTGAAATTACTCCTCTGCTCCCCTGCTGCGACCAGCAAACACTGCTGTGTAGCATCTGCTTTGTGTGCACAAGTGTGTATGTGTACTGATGAGGTCTGTGTGGGACCTTAGTGTGTTTTGCCAGTGTCAATATGATTGCTGTTTACTATGGGTGCAGATAGCGTGGCCCTGATTATAATTACTAGTTGAAATGCGGAGACAGCCTCCTCTCAGTTTCTTCTTGATCATATCATATATTCATTGTCTGTCGTCCACATGACACATTCAGGAAGAAATGGAAGAGAGATGACAGCTGAGGAGAAGCCAGGGTACTTGAATAAGAAAAACAGTGGTGGAGGAAGTATTCAGTAAAAGTACTAGTACACTGTAACAATACAAGTAAAAGTCCTGCATTGAAAATGTTACTTGAGTAAAACCATGTAAGTATAATCAGGAAAAAGTACTTAAAATGTTAAAAGTAAAAGTACTCAATACAGAAAAATATCACTGACTGTAAAAATTTCCCCGCTGTGGGACAATAAAGGCTTATCTTATCTTATCTTATATATTATATCATTAGATTATTATTACTCGTGCATAAATGAGGTGGAGCTTTTTAACTGTTTTGTATCAGACTACAACTAATGATTATTTCTCTATTAATTGATTGATTGTTTGGTTTGTAAAAATTCTGAAAATAGTGAGAAATCCTGAAACAATCACCCAATGTGACACCTTCACAATGCTTGTTTTGTCGAAATTATTAAAGAGAAATCAAAATAAATAAAAGGAAAAGCAGCAAATCTTCACACTTGTACATTTGTTATAACAAAACATATTTTATAAGCTCTTCACTTCACGTTTTGTGTAAAAATCTTAATTTGTAAAGTAACTACTAACTAAATCTGTAAAATAATTGTAGTGAAGTGAAAAGTACAATATTTCCTCTGAGATGTAGTGGAGTAGAAGTAGAAAGTGGCATGAAAAGAAAAGAGTCAAATAAAGCACAAGTACCTCAAACCCGTACTTAAGTACAGTACTTGAGTAAATGTATTTAGTCACACTTCAACTTAAATTTGTTGCACAAAACGAAAATCCTATCATATAAAGTAAAATAATCATAATCATAATAAAATAATCATATAAAGGACTGTTTCCACCTCATCACTATGTCTAACAGCCGGAGCAGTCGTTATTAGCGTGGTGGTGTAAAGTGCACCAATGCTTTGCTTTGTGTAGCAGCCAATTCAGAGCACACAGTGTATACGGCTGCAGCCAATGATTATTTTCATTGACTATTAATCTTCTAATTATTTCCTCTATTGATTAATTATTGGTTTAGTACATGAAATGTTAAAAAAAAATAGTGGAAAAAATGGTCCATCACAATTTCTAATCCAGTCCACGGTTGTATCTACAAATAGCTGGTTTTGTCTGACCAACAGTCCCAAACCCAACTATATTACTTGACAAAGTAAGTTTGCTGAAATAGTCAAAATCAATTATCAAAATAACTGCTACTTTTTCTGTTGATTGCTAATTTATTTACTGACTAATTGTTTCAGCTTTAAGTTGTATCAAGTGTTCGGATTAGCAAAGGTCTGCTTGTCCACAGGGAAGTATTACTTCTTTACACTTGTCAGCGACAAATACCCAGTACATACACAACAGTAGGTTTTAGACCTCTGCAAACTGCTCTCTTCTTTGTCTTGTTGGCACCGGTTTGTTTACATTTATTATTTATTTTTGAGCTGGCAGCACTTCTACCTTAGCCAGCTAGTCTGTACCGGCTGCTGGAATGGTCTGTTTCCCTGGGCATCACAGCCAAAATGTTAGCATGCGAAAAAATGGATCCAGCTGGGGTAGGAGGCCTTTGCCGAACTTTGCAAGCTTTGCTGTAGGCATAAAAATAACTTTTTCTTGACCAGTACTGGGTGGATTGCAATGGTGTGTTCCTCAAGTTTATTACTTTTCAACAACCTTATCAAACATGGTATCTGCCTTAAATTTGGTCTGCTAGTCACCATAATTAGCCCTCCCTAAACTGCTACCTTCTCCTTTTTATCGCTCTTCAGGTCCAGAGTGGTACTTGGTCAGAGTGGAGTTGACTGTGACGGATGTAAATGACAATGTCCCAGAATGGAGCATGGTTCCTGCTCCCTACCTCGCTGTGGTGTCCCCTGATGCCCCTGCAGGCTCGCTGGTCTACAAGCTCTACGCTCAGGACGGGGATGAAGGCAACAACGGCGAAGTGGAGTACTTCCTGTCTGATGGTAGGTTATTTTTTCTTCTTTTCTCCTGCATGTCCTGTCGTTTAACATTTAATTTGATAAAAATGGGAATTTCTTTCCTTACCTCGAGGTTAGGGTAGGTGGGTGAGTGCCAGGACCCCGCTGCTGCACACGCTGGTTCACTGGCATGGTAAACTAGGACGCTTAAATAGTACACGGGGTAATTCCTGACACCTGTGCTTTTTCTGCTATGACAAGTCAAAATGTTTGCAACAAAATAGTCAGTGTCAAACAATATTTAAGCCTGTGAAAGGGACCACCACTGGGGTTTGAATCTAAAGCCTTAACATTTCAGCCTTTCAAGTTTAAAAGAACACACTTGTTTAGACCTTTGAACACAGACATTCACTATAGGTGTTCCCATTTAAAAATGAATCTGAATTACATCAATAGTTTGCTTGGTGTTTCATCATTGGTGTGTATGATACAGAGGGAATAAACGTATCATGGTCAACACTTTTTCTAAATGTTTTCCATGATGCTGAATCAAGCCTGTTTCTGTTGCTCCTTGAAATTTAAGCCTCTACTGAGCCAGTAAGTATTTCATGCACACGTCGTTATTTTTCAGTGTAGCCTAATGTAATTTATTTCTCCACTACGCAAAATAATTGCTTTTCTTATTGTCTGCCATGTAATGATTTTGTCTGCCCATTTTGGAATCTGTTAAACCACTGCCTATAAAGAGACGGTCTTCCAATTTTCCCCATGGGAGTGACAGAGAATGAATTGACATTAGAAATTACAAGAAAAACATAACATTGATGTTGGTGTCTAGTCTAAACTTTTCAGTTGTTTGAATTGATGTCGGTTTAATTATTTTGAAAACGCAGGCTTGTGTGATAGAAGCCATCCTATTGAGGTTGATTCACACCCAGAGTCAAAAACAGTGACTTTTGTAAATGCAATGTAGTTCGGATGAAAGTCTTGTGTTATGATTCATACAGCTTGAGAATTTTAACATCACAGTTTTCAGTCTCTCTGCATTTCTTCTATGCATTTCACATCTCTATAACTTGGAAAACTGACTGTCCAGTCATATTTATCACTTTATTGCCACATGTTCAGGATGCATTTACAATATTTTTGACAGCTCTTGAAGGCAGCGACATTTACACAGCCACTTGCCTTGCAGTCCTTTGCACTGGTTGACTCTGTAACCTAGGGAGGCGGTTATGTATCTCGCTTTCCTTTTTAACTTTTTATTTTTCGAAACCACATAAAGAAGTCTGGAACAAAAGGATCAAAATCAACACAGATAAACTCGCATTAAGACATAATCCTTTGCATCTCTATAGTTTATTTGTATTGATTTCCACTATTCTGCTAATATCTGTGATTGAATTATATCTACAGCTATCTATTTGTCTATTTGTCCAAATATTTGGAGAAATTCTATTTTGATGCCTTGGCAACATTGTTTTTGAAACTTTCATGCCGTTAAAGCCCTTTGAATTGAATGATCTAAAAACGTCACCTCTTATACTTTCATTGTTCTCAATGTTTCCTTCAAATTACTTCTTAAGGTATCATTTGCCTCGCCAGTGTGTTGGGTTATCTATAATACATAAAAGGTTATTTTGAACTTGCATTTGGTTACCCTTTATTCCTTTTCTGTTCTACTCTTATCTGTGTATTGTTTTTATTTAGATATCTTGTCTTTGATCTATTGCTTTTCCATATCTTGTCCAACAAACCCAATAATTTTACTTGTGAGCAATGATGCATGAAGACCCATGCAGATAATGGCTTTTCTGTAGAAAATGTTGGAAATGGTGAAATGTGTTAAACAAACTGCATTGGTTATGGACTGGGAAGCGAGTGATATATATATGAAAATGAAAATGGTTCTCCAATCAGCAAACATATTGCCTTTATCTGCAGGTGGTGATGGTCGTTTTGAAGTGGACAGGAAGAGTGGCCAGGTACGAACTACAGGCCTTCCTCTGCAGCGGGACAGGGAGTACCTCCTGACAGTGGTGGCTGCTGACCGGCTGGGCAGTCGCAGTGCCCCTGCCGTCGTCTCTGTGGTGGCTGGAGCCCGACCGCCACAGTTCACCAACGCTTCCTTTACCATTGCCATACCGGAAAACACCCCTGAAGGACAGCCGTGAGTTTACACATACACACACAGGGATAGAAAAAAATCTGGGCTATTCTGGTTATCTCCAGAATATATATTTTGGGCTTGTAACACAAAATTAAGGAATTTTTACCAGAATTTCTCCACTAGACATCCACATGAAGGGGTTTATACACTCTACAGATTCACACACATCAGTGCACACACACATTTCACTTAAACATTATCTTTCTACCACAGACATGATCGGATGAACATTAGCTTTACATCGCTTACAGTATGTTTGCAAAGATAAATTCATCATAGACGTTTGATGTGCATACATAATATTTCTTTCTTTGTAAAACATGTGTTAGCACAGCCAGACTGCTAAATAGATTTCCATATTCAAAGCATGACACATTTAGCCTTGAGCATGTATGATATGTAACACATGAGTAAAAGCACTGCCTTCAAGTACTGATTTACACACGCACACTCACACACACACACGCATACACACAGTGTTGTATTGTAAAAGTTTAAGGGATGCAGTGGTCCGTGATGGATGCATGGTAATGCATGGTTTCTACACTATTCATATGATATCGTAGAATATCAGTGTGATGTGTTTAAATACACGTCACACAGAGATAAATGCCTGCATGCCTTCACACATTATACTATATAGGCCTGGGTATCCTCACACACACACACACACACACTTACACACCCAGCCTCGGGTCTGACTACAGTGGTACAGTTATGACTAGTGTCCTTGGATTGGTCTCATTATCCCTGTCCAGCTTCTTTTATTTGACTGACACATTTGGCAAACCAATAAAGTGGATATTCCAGTCTGTTGTTTACGCTGATTTCAGCAGGGAAATCGAGTAAGGGTTTGATAGCATGTCTGAAACATAACAAGCACCAACTCAACTCAGCCCCCACCCCTACCCCTCTTACTGTACTCAGTGCTACTTTTGTGTACAGAAATGTACTTGACTTTACTGTGCCGCACTCTTCTTTACTCTTCACTTCAGTTTGCTCTTAGATACTTCAATCTACTCTATTCTTATCTGCTCTTCTTTCACTCTACTGGACTTTGAGGTGCTCCACAAGGTCTCAGCAACATTTCAGTCATTTATTGATCATTAGTGGAATTGTAACAAGATACGATCATACCAACAAGTTCTCCAACATAAACGACAGAATAGGTCGTTTGCCAATGACTCCCAAAATGACATATATAGGCATACTGGACCTTTGTTGTCATGGTAACAACAATAAACACATGGTTAATGTTTTGAGACGGTCGCAGTTTGGATATAGGGCACCACAACTACTTGTTTAGGAAAAGATCATGGTTTGGGGTTAAAATATGTACATTAGTTTCGTAAGTTATGTCACATGACTTACAACTTACATCATGTGACTTACGTACGTAACTTAGCCTATGTACATAACTTAAGTTAAAATAAGTCAGCGCTGACTTTTGGTTTCAAACAGGACATGGACAGCGGTCTCCTGGGTGAAAGTCCACCCTGTGTGTGTTATCCACCCTGACCTCCTGCCTAACAAACTTTGTTGCTCTTTATACTACCTCACCTGACTTCTGCCTTTGCTCCTGTCATAATTAATATAGCCACTAGAGGTCGCTGCCTAAATCAACGTAAATATGGGTTGTAATAAGCTGCTGCACAGATGACCTATACGGCAGTGTTTTTGGGGACGGCAGTCTCGATCATACTGTTGTCCAAATTATTAATTCCAAACAACTAGTAACTAAAACTTGCAAAAGCAAAAGCAGTTATTGAAGCAAAAGTAGTTATTGAAGTTTTTCATTTTAGGTATGTGAAGAGTGTATGCTGATTGAACTCAAGTCTTATCTGCTCCACTTAACTATAATTCACCCAACTCCTTTCTTTTCTGTACAGAAATCTAGTATAATTGAGTGCACTTCATTCTGAGGTCCACTCTACTTGGCATATACAGGAGCACACTTTGCTCTTATCTATTTTGCTTTTCTGTAGTAACTCTGGTTTGTTCTACGTGGCTCTACTTTTAGGCCTGTTCCACCACAGGAACTTAACAACTTACAACCACTCTGACCAACTTAACGTGTAGCCATTGTCAGCCACTGCTCAGGAGGTGGTACTAAATCCAAGTTCCAGGTAGGCCCACTCTCAGAGCCATGGAATGCAACAGCTCGTTTGCAGCAAACACTGCAATTACAGTAACTGTGTTAACTTCCGGTAGTGGAAAAGTCCTATCTGCTTTACAGAATTCTTCTCTACACCACATGCAAGAATGTTTGGAAGACATCTATTTAACCACGCATGTATACTCTGCTCTCTTCTACCCCACCCTGTACTGCAAATTCAATTCAGTCAATTATGTGCTTTTTCTCCACGTCTTCCCAGCTTCCTGGTCACACCTGCTGTGTCCTTCCAGAAAAAACCAATCAGCTACAGCCTTCTCATCAATCCCAGCAGTCTCTTCTCCATCTCAGCAGAGACTGGTGAAATCAGCCTGACCCGCCCTATTGACTACGAGAGTGACCAGCATCGCTACCTGCTATTGGTGCGAGTCAGCGAAGGCCTGGACAGCATGAGCAGTGCAGCAGAGGTTTGTGTGTGTGTGTGTGTGTCTGTGTTTGTGTGATGTGAAGTCACATTTCCACTGTCAAATTCAATGACTGGATGGTCTTACAAGGTTGTCTCGTCATGTCTTATGCAGTCTGTGCAGAAAACTGCAAACAATATCTGACAAGTCTTCAAATTAACAAGTCTTCTACCAGTGGGGTGACGCCATTTACTTGTTTTCATGCAGCACTGCTGACTTTGATCTGCTGTATTTCAAGATATTGTCACTTAACTTCTTGGACAGAATTGTAGAACTACTGCAGTGATAGTTGGCTGGAAGACAGCTGTTGAATTGTGGTGAGTAGTGCTAATTCGGATATAACACTGCAGACAATAAAACAACCACACATGGTCATAAAATCTCAAACTACTCTGAAACATCATTGAGCTGGACATGCATTTAGGCTGCTGAAATGCTGTTAGGTTTGGTTTTATGGATTTACAGTTGCTGTATGGATGGTAATAGTATGGAGTGAAAATAGTCTCAATATTATTTGTAAATGTGTATTCCATGATTTGTAACTGAAAAACAAGATTTGTAACTGAAAAAAAACGATTTGAAAATATTTTACTTAGACTTTTAACTTCAGCTTCTCAGATCTGATCCTTTTCGCTTTCAAAAAGCTTCCTGCGCATACAAATATCTGGTGTTACGCACGGATCAGGTTACTTTCGCTTTCGGGATTTTGAGACTATTTTAACGCTGGTCCCAGCTCTACAGAGGGGCGACGCTACAATGGTGTTGTGTGGAAGCCCATTCCCCCGTTGAAATGTGTTTCCCTCCTGTTAGAATTGTGTTTCCCGTAGCGTCGCCCCTCGGTGGTTAGGGGTAGGTTCAGCCGGCATCTGCTTTTTGCCTGGACTGGCGGTTTTCCCAGCAGAACAACTCTACCACCTAGCAGTAGCTTATTTAAACCATATATTTACATTTATAGGTTACTGTATAGAGTCTGTGGTAGGTAAATGCATGTGCTTTAATCGAGGGGCGACAAGCTATTCTGTCTGTTTAGAAAAACGTCTTTCCCACTTTGAAATTAAACACGAATACGCCGAAAGCCCAGATGTCCCAGTTTTCCACCAGCACTTAAACGCATCATGCATTTATGAATCTGTGGAGCTGGGACCAGCGTTAAAATAGTCTCAAAATCCTGAAAGCGAAAGTAACCTGATCCGTGCGTAACACGAGACATTTGTATGCGCAGGAAGCTTTTTGAAAGCGAAAAGGATCAGATCTGAGAAGCTGAAGTTAAAAGTCTGTAAGTAAAATATTTTCAAATCGTTTATTTCAAATCGTTTTTTTCAATCTTGTTTTTCAGTTACAAATCTTTTTTTTTTCAGTTACAAATCTTGTTTTTCAGTTACAAATCATGGAATACACATTTACAAATAATATTGAGACTATTTTCACTCCATATAATAGTTGTGATTGTTCTAGGTTCTAGGGCCTCCTAACTGGTCTTTTTTGTTTTTAAATGACGGCATTTTGAACTCATCAATGCTACATGGGTTGTCATGGGATGCCATTAACCTGAATTGATTGTAAAAGAGCGTTAAAATCCTCAACCTAAAAGACAACTGTACGTGTCCGGTTTTAGTCTGAAAGTATTGTCTTCAGTCAAACCCAAATAGACTTGTCTGTCTGGAATGAGTGCTCTGGAATTTCCAATGACTTCCTCATGTTTCAGGAAGTGAGAGAGAACAGCGGCTGACCGCTGCAGGCATCAATGCATCTGGTCTGGTTTCCATCATTATTCTGGCCTCAGGCTAAAACATGTCCTGCTGAACCATCTGTCCTCAACTGCTCCTCTCTGGGCCCTGTATGGGGAGAGAGAGAGAGAGAGAGAGAGAGAGAGGCGGGTGGGAGAGAAAACTGTGACAGTGAAAGGAGGATCACTAGATTCAATAGTAAGAAGGAAGAGGAAGAAAAAAGGGAGAGAATGAAAGAAAGGATTGGCATGGAGTTTGTGTGTGCCCTTGTCCGCCCACACTCTGACCTGGCCTGGGTAGCCGGCCTCCTCAGCCCTATGCCTGCCCCCTGGAGCCTGGGTAAGCTTTTTGAACATCCACATGTACAGTCCCATCAGTGCTGAAAAGCCAGCACCTTCTGGACACTGCAACCCCTGCCCCCACAGCCGCTTCTCTATTCTGTGCAGTTCAACACCACCAGATAGAAACTATACTGTGTGTGTGTTGAACACTGAACATACTGCCTGTGATGCACCGATATTTGATTTGATTTTTTATTTCAAGACAATTATTGAAAGAAATTGATTTTCATTAGAAATGAGTGAAATTGCCTCAAAGAATACTTTTTATATGGTGCTTTACTAGAAAAGCTATTTGTAACACTCTTCTTCTGTCTCAAACATTTTACTGGCCAATACTGAGTGTTTAGTGTTCTTGATCAGCAGTGGAAAATGTACTGTGCTTTATGTTAGCTTTAATGCCCCTATATACAAAATCACTGTATCAGTCATTACATCACATTGGAACAACTGAGAGGATGATGTAGGGCTAAATGGCTACAACAAAGCTTAAGTGGTTTATTAGTGTAGTATATGTTATTCATACACTACAGTTATTAGTACCTTTTTGTTATAGTAAAATAGTTATAGTATAATTAGTATGTTTGCTTGGTCAATCCACCTGTTAAACGAACACAGACGTTGGTATGGAGAGAAATTAGACTCAAAATGGTCATAAATGTGTGTTACAGGATCTACAAATGAAAAATAAGATTTACAAATGTGTACAATGATTTATGCGTAATTTTGGGTACTCACAAATGCGTGTTCCAATCCATGTTCTTCTGCTGGGAAAACAGCCAGTCCATGCACAAAGCAGATGCTGGTGTTGTGTTGAAGTCTCTTAGCATTGAGCGCAGGAGCCAATACTTGTCTGTGCTGAATGATAGTACAGTAGGTTCCACGCTAACATTTTAGCACACGTTATATAATAGCAGACTTAATGCCAATTAAATACTAATCTTTGGGCTTTTATTTTTAGAATATCAAAAATGGTGAACGTCAGATGAATCAAAACTAAATGCAGGTGAAAATTAAATTATAAAAGACCCTTTAGTCTTTTACTGGAAGCATTTTTGTTGTAAACAGTGTCTTCGTCTAACAAGAAACAACAACTTTTGTCTTTGTTAGTATACTGTAGCATACCCCATACCAGCACATGCTAACATGCTGACAACAGTACAACATGTATATATTGAGCGGTAGGCTAGAGAGAGGTTTAATAAAAGGAAGTTGCATGCGCATAACTGCACAACACTTCCTTAAATTCTCCAACATCTGAGAACAGTCTTCCTCTGGATAAAATAAACGGTTGTGCTGTCAGTCACTTATGGAGGCTCTGGATGTGATGCCACAGTAACTCCATCCACAGGGGCAAACATGCAACAGTCAGCGTCTTCCATCGGTGCAGTCACATGGAAAGACAATGCAGCAAAAATGGCAAAGAGCTGTTGTGCAACAGACTGCACAAACAGATTCAGAAAGAATTGAGGCATATGTTTTTACAGACTGCTGAAGGCTAAAGGCTACTTTCTAAGGGACAGTGTAAACTTAACTAACCAAGCATAATGGACCATGAAACATGAAATCAAAATATAAACCTGAGTAAACCTGTCCACAGACAAGGTACATTTGAAGTCCTTGTGATTTTGGTAAGGCGGACAAATCCTGCTTTAAAATATAACCAGACATCTGTACTGTATGTTTCCAGGCTTTTACGTGTAATGTTACTTCCCTGGTGTTGAGCTACTTACATACAGTAGATACAGTAGTCTGAGATCATTGCTGATCGTAATGACTTTTACTTTTTCAAGATAAATTAAACAAAGATGAATTCCTAGAGTTTTATTTTGAAAAATAAACCAAAACTTTACATCCTTAGGAATACAGCAAATTTCCACAGCTGAGGACGTTGGGGTTCATCAGGACTTACAGCACACCCATGAACTGACTATTAACAAACAACAGTTAAACTTAAACACTTCTCTTTTCAAACTCTTCTCTGAGCTTTCTTTCTGTATAATTTAAAGACAAACTTGTCAGCTCTGACTTCGCTCTCCTTGTCAAGTCCTCAGCTCTACTTCCCCAATTAGCAGCTGGCAATTATAGGTTCAATGACTGTTCTCCATGCAGTATCACTGCATATGAAAAGAAATATGACCCTCTAGGTCTCGTGTGTCTATTTGGGAAAGATATAAATCAAGCAAAGGCTCATGAAAGCTAAACACTGCATAAACTATAAAACCTGACCTATCCTGTGGACATTTATTTCACTGGAGCTATCTGTTCTTGTCTCTTTGGTACTTATGGATCGAGAAGATTGACGTGCCCAGATGAGGATGTGACTCAGATTCTCTACTTTTACTTTAAGTGTGAAGCATCCTGGATCCAAAGACTACTGACAGTGGCTCCCTTTAGGCCTCAACAAAAAATCTGACTTCAGCCAATATGTATTGTTTCTGTGTTTTCTGTGCATGCTGTACTTTACTGTACAGGTAAAGGTAGTACTGGTAAAATAACTTGTTTTTAGGCCTAATTTAATCTCTCAAAGGATGCAGGCTTTACCCGAAACCCATCTGGGCTAGACTGGCTTTCCGCCGGAGCTAATCCATTTTTGTTTAGGCATAACTTTTGCTACGTTTACGCCTAGTGTCCACACTACTCCAGCGTTTTATAACTCCTAAACAGCAAACTTTTAAAATGCTGCTGACCCCGTTTTAGTTTGAAAACTCCGGAATTGCGTTTTAGTGAGGACGGACGGAAACAGAGACATTTTAAAACAATGATGCAGACACCCATGTTTGCTTTCTGATTGGGTCTCATCAGTTACGATGCGTCCTTCCCTGATTCATCACGGCCCTATCACGTGACCCTTTTCCGGACCAAAACAAACGACATCAGCCTTGACTACCAGCGGTTAATTCAACATGATAACGAATTACAACACTTACTTTCAGTAACAGTTCTACCTCATCGTTGGTCCAAGCATAGAAATCTCTGGTCTTACATTCCTCCATTGCTGTTCTGTGTTCGTAGTATTTTCTGCAACAAACTAAGCAACCAACCGCAGAGTAGCCAATCTGCTTCCTGTTTACACCGGCACGTGCATGCCTGTGAATGGTCCTGTGATATGCATTTTCAGACATGTAATATGGACGGATATTATTTCTAAAACAGTGATAAAATGCTTGTGTGAACGGAGATTGTTTTAAAATGTCGTTATAAAATGAAAACATATTAGCGTGGATGTAGCGTCCATACTCTCTACTCTCGGTCTCTCTTTCCTGGCGTTTGCCCTCAGGCAGGCTCATAATACACAAGACCTGCTCTCTTGAGAATGGCAGCCAATCTAAAACAACAAATGATAACCTGTGACAATGCCAAAATGTACTTTATCTTATGCTATTTTTTGTTGTATGCACTATGTTTGATTTTAGACAAGAATGCAGCTGTCCTGAGACTGCTTAGATTGGAGACACTTGCTGTACATTCAATATTAGTGACTGAGCTCAGCTGCTTATTTTATTCAGAGATAGACAAGCGTTTGCCAATTAATATGCATGAGAATTGCTTCCTTTTTGTAAACGGTTCACGTTGATCCTGTAAGCCAGCACCTCATATTTAAGGCATTCTATTTTTCCCTCTTTCTCTTATTAAAGTTTACTATTGCATTACAGTGACAGTGGAGGAAAAACTTATGTTAATATGTCTTTCAAAGAAGACTGTAGAAATAATGCCACCACTTCAATTTGTAGCTGTCTTTTTTTTGCTTTTTGATTTCATTCTGCTTTTCGGAAACCTGTCTCTGTCTGTCAAAATAGTGAACAGAGGTGGTGTATTTGTGTGGACTGGAGTCACTGAGCATGACTTTAATTTGCAGGTAGTTTCCAAGTTTCTCCCTCCAGGAGTGATAGCTCATCGGCACCATTAGTTACCTAACCAGCCTGAGACCTGCCTGCAGCTGCCCTGTGTGTGTGTGTGTGTGTGTGTGTGTTTGTGTGTGTGTGTGCACGCACATGTCTGTGTGCGTGTGTTTGAGCTCATCTTGCTGTATTGTGGCTGACTTCCCCTCTCTTCTCATTCAATATTACTTTTCCTCAGCCTTGTTCACACATATACTGCACGTTCATATATCTTGTTGAACCCTCGCCATTTCCTGTCACACTGGCACATAAGCTCTCTTACTCTGGGATGCAAATACACACACACACACACACACACACACACACACACACACACACACAGGCAAACATAGATTAACAGTCACTGGCAAACACACACAAATCACCTCAGGGAGTTGACATGGTCAGATTTTATTTTGTTGTCCATTGCTTTGAAGCTGATCTTTGCTGAAGGATTAACTGATATTACAGAACTTCATCTTACCTACCAGGACTTAATACCAGTGGTATTTGCACAGTACTCACTGTGTGTGTGTGTGTATGTGTGCATCAAAGAGTGATCTGTATTGTTTGTGTGTGTGTGTTTGTGTATCAGAGAGTGATCTGTAGTGTTTGTGTGTATACCGCTGTGTTTATATGGAAGAGAAGACGTGGGGCCGGGGTCAGAGAGGCTCGCCTGCCAGCCCATGTCTGTATTTATTCCTCCTGAATGCTGCAAGCAGGCATTCAACATCTGGTAGAGGATGCTGTGTTTCCCTTCATGTCCCTAATGAATTGAACAGCATTACAGTCTCTCACGCGTGCATGCACACACACACACACACACACACACACACACACACACACACACACATATGCTCACACCCTACAAATTAATCTTTGCACACTGATCTCATATGTTAGCTCAGGGCTTCTGAAAAAACTGCACAAGATTGCATTGTCTGCTGACCTACTGAAAGGACCATAGTGCCGACTCTGCAGCAGCAGCTCCCTCACTGAGGAGGGGTAAATAAAGGGGTCAGGGCACGCCTTTGGAGAAGGTTGGGATGAGACTTCCTTTTGGTTAGGGATAGGGTTAATTTGGGTTACTCACAGATGAAAACGACTCCGGACCCAAAGAAAACCAATTCTGGATAGCGCCTGAAGTAGTAATCCCAGATTTAAAAATTTCATAACACCAAGCCAGTGGGACTTTTAATCTCCAGCTTTTCCCCTTGTGATTGCCTGGGCAGTTTTAGCACATGTAGATACAGTAACAGCATTACTGAAACATATAAGAGATTGGAAATGCAGAAACTCTATACAAATTTTTATAACTTTTATTATAAAATAATTATTCTTTTTTTCTGTTAAGTAACATGCTCCAGATGTATGCTGATATGAATCCATTTTTGCATTTTTCCCAGTGCAGTTTCACACAGGTATGTAGTAGAATCACGAGGTAAATGAGACTTGGTGTTCACAGAATCCTTGAAGCAGGGTGAATAACTTTGACAACAGATGGAATAATCACACTGTGTCGATAAATAATTTTTCACCTTTAAGATTTGAATGCCACTGGATTTGATGACTCACATGCGACAGGAATTTGTGTGTTTTAATGCCACATTTAAGTGAAAAGTCTGTGTGATGAAGGTTAGACTTGATGTAATTTGCTTATGCCATTCCCCCTCCCTTTTCTGACTTCCTCCCTGTCTCTCTGTATCTTTCAATCTCCTCCTCTCCCGTCCTCAATCCTCTCTCAGGTGCGAGTTGTTATTGTGGATGAAAACGACTGTGTTCCAGAGTTCCTCCAGTCTATTTACAGCAAGGATGGTGTACCGGAAACTGTGACAACAGCAACCTCCCTGCTGCAAGGTGAGACATCCGGGCAAATCTCAAAAGACTCATTTTGTGTCCAATCCATAACCCCATGGTTAAACTCCCATGAGTTTGTCCTGGACAACAACATCGAGTGCACTACTTTATTTTTGCCTTCAGACAACATAAAATGACATTATCTTGCACCAAATCCAATCCATTCCTGATTGTTTTTCTATTGTACACAGTAACACAGGGGAATTGGAGATGCATTTTGCTGATTTATTTGTGTTCTCAAACAATCATAAACAAAAGTACTGAAGGAAGTTGCTTTTGTGTTATTTTACTATTTAACTTCTCTAATTAAAAACTCCCGCGCAATGTTTAAAATGTTGGGTGTTCTAATTAAGATTAACTTTAAAAACCTGATATACACAATACAAAATGCATAAATCATGATGTTATTGAGGGGAAAATGCTGCAGTGGTGTGCGTTTTTTCCAGTCTGGGTTGAATGAATATCAACAGTTAAAAATCCCTCTGAATCATAGGAGTTTTTTTCCCCCTTCTATGTCAGTGTTTAGACCGTTGTAAAATTCAAGACCTCATCAAAAACATACATATTTTACCTTACAAGTCCCTGAAAGTAAAGCTAAACCAGGTGCAGCTCAGTGGGCTAATGTGTCCCTGTGTGGGGTCTATGATATGTAAATGTCTGAGAAGCCCCGCTGTAGTGGCTCTAGTGAGCTTTTTTAACATTCATGTGTTTTGACTGGTCAGGAAACTGAGTAGGTACTTGTCAGCACTGGCAGCCGTGAAATCACCGGTACTTCCATCAGTGCTGCCGCTCTAGTCTCTCCCTTCCTGTAACGACCCAATTTCCACACGATGATCGCTCAAGTTTCATCTGATGTGAGGAAATGGTAATGGTAACTGTTGTGGGTACGACTTATCACAATTTGATCTGTCACACTTAGCAGCAAGGAGCCCAGTCTTTTTTAGGTTCTCTCAGGCTGCCAGCAAAACTGACAGCAAAGCATTTCACACTTCTCTTTCCTTCTATACGCTGCATAAAGACTACTCTGGTAGCCACACTCTATTTGAAATGAATTTAATATATTAAATATAGCAATTATTGATCAAAATTGCATGAAAATAAAACAATGTTTCCACTTTAATTAAGTGCATTCTGTATACAGCTCAACAAACAAAGTGACGCTTAAAACTGAATAAACAGGTTTATTTACTGTAGGCTAAAAATGGAAACCCCAACAGGGCTGCAAATGAGTATTAACAAGAACAAATTGCAGGGAAATAAAACAGCGCATGCAGTACGTGAATTATTAATGACTGCAGTTATGACACCTCATTGGAAGTGCTCATTAGCTTCGGCTGGAGGCGGAAAACTTTTGGGTTGGATTCACATTACAAAGCTTTCTTGTTTTACACTGGTGCTGTGTTCTTGCTGATATTGTGTTGTGATCATGTCAATCATCCTCACACCACTATCATTATAATCATTAGTTAAAGGCTATTTTATAAAGGGCAAAAGGAGATATATGCACATAGTTCATAAACACACACAGTATCACACTAAATAATTGAACAGCTATGTATCCTAAGAAAATCATATCTTATCATATAAAGTCATATTGTCTTTACAGCTGAAATTGCACATAGCAGAGATAATTTAGTTGAGTAAAACTGAACATGAGGATGTGCAAATGAATAGAAAGGTCTAGCACATTTGTTGGGGATTTCAATCAATTTTGTTGAATTTTCAGATTTTTTTTTAGCTTACCTATAACAGGACAAAACTTGATGTTGCCACCACCTGTATATACTGTATGTGGTGCTTGTATACCTAGCCTGGGAATCAGACAAATCTGCGAGCTCATGTTTTATTTGCTCTGGCAGATGTGTCTGGTCCCCCTCCCATTCAGACAGATTTCCAAGCGACCAGGCCCGGGTCGGGCCAATCACAACCGTTTATCTAATATGGGGCGGGTTTGATTCAATGACTGTACAGAGGAGCGCCATTGAGGCATTTTCATAAACCACCAAGATGGCTGCTGCTGATGTGGAATGTTCTGAATCTGCTATCGCATCAGTATTAAATGAACTAGACGGTTATTTTCTCTAAAAGAAGAACAAACAACTGCACTACGTCACACGTTTCGTTGCTCCGATTGGCTGTAGGTCTGTCTATTTGCGTCCAGAGGCATTTTGGTCTGAGCCTGTTGATAACGGCCCTGTAGTATAAAGAACAACATTAATGATGACACAGAGTTATATAATAACTAAAATAACAATGTAAGCAGCTAGCAGTACTGTGCAGCAATCTCAGGCTCATGAGGAGGCAGTTCAAAGGGAACACAATTTCAACTGGGAAAAAAAGAGCTGCCTCTAAATAGTGATTTCTTTAGTGATTTTCTAGCCATGATTGTGTCATGTGATCGCGGCATGGGTGAAGTCTCCCTAAGTGGTGGCTTGGTTTGGTAGAGATGTGAGAAAATAAAAAACAAATTGACCAAATATAAATGAAATGCCACACTATGTTGTATTGGACTTGAACTACCAAGGGCTTTAACATGTGCACACCTCAGCAGATCAGCACACAGTAAGGAAAAGAGATATATTGATATTGATGTTTTTTCCTTGTACAGGCCTAATACTTATCCATATTTTTGTACTCAGTTGTTGTTGCTCATGGGATTGTGCTTTGCCAATATTGTACTGAGATCTGGGAGATGAGTGTTTTGCAGTACACCATGTCACAGTACTCTAAAGCATTTTAGTACGTGCCAAAGACATGCGGTATGAATCAAGTACTGAAAAAACAATGAGTGCCAACTGAAACAATTAGCTGAGAACACTCACCAGGCTCACAACAAGCACACAGTGAAAAGCTACGGGGCACAGCATGATGAATACTACATCAGGAAAGGTTGTGTGCAATAAATCCATTCGGTACGAATTTCCAGCACAGTATAAGAGCTATTCAACCTAACAAAGCAACTAGCTACACAAGTTCTAAACATTAACTTGGATTATCTGATATAATGCAACATTGAATATATAAAGATAAGAAAGAAAGAACAAAGGAAAAAAAGTCATTTTACGGGTAATTAGAAGATTCTCAGATGCTTTAAACTCACAGAAAACAAAGACAACACATTTAACTGTCAAGGATGTGTTGAGAATGCAGTAACCTAGCAGACGATGCCTTTGACTTGCTTTTTCACCAAAACTGAAGTGCTCACTGGAGTGCTGTCTAATGAACAAGCAGTAGACACAAGATGACACAAGTCAGTGGGACACTGAGTCAACATGCAGAGACTGCTGTCACAGTTATCTGTCACATATATGCAGGAACAGATATACACCTGAACATTGAAAACATATTGTCTGAGTTCATGTTTGCACAATACATGATAGCACACTACTGAAGGTGCCTATGTTTTGTTTCTACAAGAAGTGAACATACAAAAAGGTTACTGCAGAGCAGATTCATAAAGATTGTTCACCTGAGGTTCCAAAGATGCACCT
Organism: Macquaria australasica; assembly: GCA_005408345.1. Classification (NCBI taxonomy): domain Eukaryota; kingdom Metazoa; phylum Chordata; class Actinopteri; order Centrarchiformes; family Percichthyidae; genus Macquaria; species Macquaria australasica. The sequence goes on from SEMN01000271.1 coordinate 679,485, forward strand.
GGCTACGTCGTAGTATCTTTTAACAAGACAAGGCTGCATTCAGACCAAATCGAGCGTTGCAGCGATTAGCGCAGGGTTGTTGCGCAGGGTGTCACATACTAACCAGCAATCCCAACTTGAAGAGCGATACAACACACAGCGACTGCACGGCGATTAACATCTTTGTGCTCCCTCGTGGCAGGGTTAAACAGCTGATGTACAGTAATCATGGTCTCTCTTCCATTTTCACAGTTGCTCTGTAAACAGTGGAATGCTACAGTAAACAAAGTTTTTCTTCACCTGGGCATCTTCCGGTCTGATCGCCGACATGATTGGCCACTGCAGCGTGACGTGGGTTGCGTTTCTCCAAAAGTTTGTTCTGTTTTAACTTTGCGCCACGTGGCTGCTTTTTTTCGCCCCCCCCTGCGGTCCCCACGGCCCCAGCCTAAACGCAATACTCACGTTCAAATGAATGAGAGGACTGGCGTTTTCGCCGCAGCGCCTGATTTGATCTGAATATGGCCTAAGACTCTACAGCATGGCTCTTTGAGGTTGTACTTAGACACAGTGGTGCTTTGAGCCAAATGCTAACTTCAGCATGCTAACATGCTCATAATGACAATGCTAACATGCTGATGTTAAGCATGTATAATGTTTTCCATGTTCATCATCTTAGTTTAGCATGTTAGCATGTAACATTTGCTACCATAATTAGCACTAAACACGAAGTACGGTTTTGCAGGTATTTGGTCATAAACCAATGTATTGGACATATTGGAACTTTGACCTGATGATAGCGCTAGATGAAAAGTCACCCAAATTCATCCTGAATGTTTGTATAAAATTTTATGGTAATCCAGCCAATAGTTGTTGAGATATTTCAGTCTGGACCAAAGAGGTGGACTAACTGACAGACCAACATTCCCATCTCTAAAACATGAGTCTATGGGCCATTTAATAAAAAACAAAACAATTTCTTTTGGAAATAATAAAGGGTCATTCTACTTGGTGTTTGCTAAATTGTTATGGAACTCCAGAACTAACAATAGAAATGCTAGCAAATACTAATAAGTGAGAGAGCCAATGAGGGAGTGAGAGGTGTATGGTGTAGGAGGCATAGCAGGCGCTCAACTTGTTGCCATCAACAGGTGCACCAAGGGAGGCGAGAAGTTTCACCCTGCTGTGATGCTGTGTGTGTGTGTGTGTGTGTCCCCGTATCTTTGGTAAAAAAACAAAAACATATAAAAATCTACACGAGGAACTCCCAATATTAAAAATTAAAAATCTTTCATTCTTTCATGAACAGACTGTATCTGATTACTATGATATCTGAAACGTTATGCATATCCTACAACCTTTACAGAGTTTCCAATTTTCAAATTTCAATATAGGCAATTACATTTTAAACTTAATTAGGTGGAAAATGGCTCACCCAAGGTACACTATTTTTCTCATAAAATTACAGAAAACCTTAAAACAAAAATGCTTAAATGCATGTTACAAATTAATTCTACCCAATCCAATTCTGCACCTGAAGCTGAACAGCCCAACCTCCTAAAAATAATGATGTTTTTTCCCCTTACTTGATTAAACGGGTTAAAAGGCGCAGCATTAAATTAAATGAGCAGGGAGAAATAGGCATCCAGCATCGTTTTGCTAAATCATGTGCTAGTAATCCCATAATCAGTTCCATCGTGAGAGTGGACAAATGTGTACTTCGCCAAGTTGGAAAAAAAGTTAAGCCAATTATCTTGCTTTCCATAGAGATCTGAGGCTCCTGCAGTTTCCATCTTCAGTACAAAATCATTATATGCCAGAAAGACATGGGAGATGCAGCCAGAAATATATTGTGCCCCCCACCCCCACCTAGTAATACCAGCACAACAATGATGATTCAAGATTACGTAAGTAACGGACTTACTGATAAATACATGCTCCAACGGTGCTTTGAAGAGTAAAAATCTGTACTTAGTAAATTAAATATTGATTCAAATAAATAAATAAATAAATGAAATACTGACTATTGACTGTATGTGACATGTGTTTGGGATTGGACTCCAGGCAGACACTAGTACTGCAGTTCTACCCAATGTCATTAGATGAGAGGTTATTCATCACTTTGTAGCAGCAAAACAGCTACATTTCAGCTGCAGTTCAGAAAAATGTCAGTCCTTGTAACCGGGATTGTAATGCAGGGTAAACACTCATAAATTCACTTTATCCAACTTGCAAGGCTGACATGAATCTAAATAACAGAAATTACAAACACCGTAGTGAGTAACCTAAAAAAAATGTGTGACCACTTCTGGACAAAAATTGCCATTTCCACACCTGATTTGATGCAGTTTTCAGTGGTGTATTGCAATTTTTCCCTGCTAAAGAGAAGGCAATATGACATAGTACACATAGAGAAGCATAGAGAAGCATGACATAGTACACATAGAGACGCATTTTCTTGCAGCTGTAAACCAATGCTTATGGCAATTTAATGATGAAACATCCATCCTCCTTACAGTGTTGTGTAGGAATTTACTCACACTCACCCTGCCATCACTTCTTTTCATGCTGTTTGCATTTTCAGATTTTTATGCAGATTTGTTTTAAATCAATCAGTGTGGCTGTGAGATAGGTAACATTTTTTGTCAAGAATGGGTAGGTATGCAGTAACATGAACTTAAGTAATTTTTTTAACACTAAGACAATCTGTATTGTGAGTAAACCAGGCCAGCCAGGCCACTATGTGATAATGATGAAACTGATGCCAATAGAAGGAAAGAAACTAAAGATCCAGTGTTGATGTGTCTAGCTTTCTTTGGTTCCCGTGCTGCTAACTGAGAGGTAGTTCAGTTCATTTGGTGCAGGCTAAGTAAGGAAAAAAAGATACGTTGTTGGCTTTTAGTTTTGGTCCATTTCTATTCACTCTGGCTTATTACAAACAAACCCAAGAGCTGAAAGCATGAAGTAATTTGGACTAACAGGTAACCCATTCTTTGGACAGTTTTGGTGACTCATCCTGCATCATCAGCTCCACATGAACCCACATGTTTCACACAAGCCCAAACGAACCCAACCAAACGGGCAATTGCACTAGAGCCCAAACCAGGTTACAGGTTATAGGTGTAAAACAGTGGCGTAAGGTTGCACCAGTGCATGCTATGATGATGGGCCCTAATGCACGCTAGTGACTAGTTATGAAGCACACACACAAGGCTGGGTGTATATATTTTACCAACAATGTGTTGGACTGTACAGTCTAATGAGTTATTTAGGCTATTGTATTGGAATTAAAATAAGAATATGGTGCCATTTGCTATATTGCCCATTTGCTATATTGTATTATATGTAGTAGCAATCTATAACAAAATTGTAGATTGCTACTGACTACCCCCCCCCAGGTCTACATTTTATTTAATACTACATCACTGTGCAAAATAAATTAATCTAATATATTCTAAATAAACTTTGACTCATATTGACATAACGGAGTAAAACAAATCATGTGAATAAACACTGGCAGAGTTTACAAACCATACTTTAATAAACTGAGATATTATGTTTTGAAGACATTTTGTTAAAGTTATTAATTTGAAGTGTGATGGAGTTTCCCCAAGGCTTTATGGCAATAAAGAAGTACAGTGTGTTAGTTGAAGAAAATAGTGTTGTGTTTATGTGTGTATGTGCATGTATTTATTCATGTGCATGGGTGTTTGTGTGTGTGTCCCAAATGCAATGTAAGGTGAATTGGAGAATTGAGAGTTTGATGGTGAAATGGCTTGTTAGCGGAAAATATGCTTATTCAAATCCCTGGTGGTCTTTTCAGTTTTAGCAAGGCAATCAATTTGTGGCCGAGCAAGTCCTGGCTCCATGGATTCCCAATGTGTGATGCAGAAACAGAAATGTTGCAAAATGACAGTCCTTTCAATGCATGCTGTGCAAATAACACTTACGCCCCTTGTGTTATAGAACCAAACATTTAAGTCAGTGGGGGCATCACTTCCTTTTCCATCTCCACTTTGGTCGCATAGCATGAGAAGTGAATAGATATCCGGTGCTCATGTTGAGTGTGTTTGCTCAAATACAAGAAAGAAGAACAACGCTTGGCTCCACATTAATAAAAGAACAAATTGTACTTGTCTGATTCAGCTGCTTTTTTCTCATTCACCGTAACTTAAATCATTATGCTTTATTGGCAAAAAAAAAAAAGTTTGTTGCAAGTAATTTCTGATGTCATGCCATTTTTTTAAAGAGGTCATAGTGATGTAGCATTGTGTTAGTATCCGTGTTTTTCACAGCTCGGTCAATGCACAACCCTTGTCCATGGGCACCAGCACTTTTAAACTTGCACAATAATGTTGTAGTGTGTGTAAATGATTTTTGTACAGGTTTTTTGAGAAATAGGTCTAGAATATCCTGCAGAGCCTGCTACCTGTTGAAATATAGTCACTGAAATGCTGTTGAAACAACTGGTTATATGTTGACGCCTAAAAGAAATTAAGCCCAGTTTTAATAATGTTAACCCTAACCCTATACTGGATTGCCAACAACAAACTTAAACTTTATCAAAAACAGAAAAATCTACTCAAGCCTCTACTCCACAAAGTCATTTGTATTGTGCTGATGTATTTCATCTGATTAGACTACAAGAAATAATTGCAAGTTTGTTGATTAAGAAAAGTCGGAAAGCAAAGTCAGAAAAGTGGACTTAATTACTACACAGCACTTTCGACCTCCATCCTGTAGAGGTTGGACAAAAGTGGGAACGTTAATGTCATTTTTCTCTCAGAGTCTGTGTCCTAACCAATTTTATGCTAGTGTTTTGAGACTGAATAACACCCATGCCCGTGTAGGCTACATTCATTAAGGCTTTTACACACCGGGGACGTGACAAATAAACGACACGAAAATGTGAAAATTCTTGCCTGCCAATATTTCGCATCAAAACTATTCATACTGGCAGCGATGCAAATTTGCGATAGATAGATAGATAGATAGATAGATAGATAGATAGATAGATAGATAGATAGATAGATAGATAGAAAAGTGAACTACATAAGCTCCTCACTATCCAGCATCTGGCGATGCTCCTCCACACATTGTCCTTGGGTTCATTATTTGCCACGTGAAAGCTCAGAAATATCGACCTTGTTACGAAAAAAAATTATGATGATATATGATTTTTTGCCACATAATATTCACTTTCAGTGTGAAAGTGCTCATGACAAAAACAACAGTTTGAAAAAATATACTGATGTGCGAATTAATCGTACTGGTGTGTAAAGGCCTTTAATTGGCTACGATCAATCCAAACATCCGTGCTTTCACAGTCGGTGTAACTGTGTTCTGTTTGACTGTACCACCAGAGTAATGGTAGTGGTGCTAGAGAGCACAGCACATAAATCAACCGTCGTATTAGTCTATACTTCATGGGGAAACGGAAATGTTGGGATCTATGGGGCCCCAGCTTTGTTGTTGTTTAGTCCCTCTAACCTCTTGTTTTCTGTTCTCAATCTCTATCTTCTCATCTTTAGTGTCAGCCAATGACTGTGACTCAGAGGAGAACGCAGAGCTGACCTATTACACCCTGAGTCCAGACTTCACCATTTCCCCTCATGGGACCATTTTCCCTGCGGGGCCTCTGGACTACGAGAGGCCCAATCACCTGTACGAGTTTGTAGTGATGGCAATCGACAAGGGAGAGGTCCCTCGCACTGGCACAACTACAGTACGGATTCGAATGGCTAACGTCAACGACGAGGCACCTGAGTTTTCCCAACATATGTAAGTAAGAGTCGGGATTCTAAACTCCTGAATGTCACGCAGTTATTCAGTGTCCAAGAGATAAAACACAATGGAAAGAGGTTTTGATGGGATGCAATGAAACCAACTGTAAAAGCTGCTATAACCCCATCTTACTCTGTACTGGATTCCTCCGTGCTGGTGAGGGTGAGACAGGAGAGGCTGATGGTCATTCTGGTGAGCGGGACCACATGACAGCACCATGTTATGGAGAAGTATCTCAGCAGCATTGCCCTGGACTAACTCTGTACTGGAAACAATCTAGGTCGGCCTCCTCTAGGTTAAGTTCTTTTGAGTACCAGGATGATCAAACTAGGTTAGTCTGCAGACATTTCAGGTGCAAATATACCATTCACACTTTTGAGCCGCAGCATACAGTTTGGTTTTCAGGCGTAATAAACAAATCATTAGTTGAAGCCCTAGATCAATTCAGCTACTGTCTGCTAAAATTATTTGCTTAGGGTCTAGGAGAACATGTTGCAGTTCTTTGATGTGCTCTTCTCTCCTTTTAATTAAATTGATGTGTTCCCTTTGATTATCTGTCTTTATTGTGTAAAGATAGACTTTAAATACACCTTAAAAGAGTGTTATAGTGACTCTACACTTAACAGGATAATGCATGTATGGTGAAAATAGAAAAAGGTTAAATAGAATGACGCTAAGGCTAAAGACTTTCCTTTAACACCTTTCCACCTGAGTGATGGTCAGAGCTAAATTGTATACCAATCTATGACTGAAGCATATAAAATACAGACAACCAAAGCTGTGTGAGAGGGTTAGGTGGTGGTGTTTGTTGCTTTTGTTTTCATGTTTGTTTGTACATACAGTAAATGTATATGTATAGCTTTTTTTATATTGTAATTGTCAACATCCATGATGGCACAGTGCTTTGTCAATACTGTATTTTGTTATTATCATGCCAATAAAGCTATCTGAATTTGAATGTGAAAGAGAGAGAAAGAGAGATTGTGTGTGTGACAGAGTGTGAGAGAGAGTGCTGCCTTGTCAGGTCAGCTCCTTACAGCTGCTTCCCAATTCAACATTGCAGCTGCCGTTACCCACAATTCCAGTGCTTTTCCCCCCCCAGTGCTGCTGTGGTGTCTGCATCTTTTAATTGGTTGATTTTCTGGCAGAGAGCTGGGCAGATTGGTGAGGCAGGGTCAATCAGCCGTGCCCACCAGCACCCTCAGGAGGCCCTGAGCACACGCACTGTGAGCGTGCCTGTGTGTGTGTGTCTGTGTGTGTTCAGTAATTGAGAAGGTCCCAGTAAAGTGGGGTGTTGGTATGGACAGAGTGATGTAGTTATAAAGTGCATTCATGCATCATGCATCAGATATGCATGTGTTTATGTTGTTTATAGCGGGAGGGGATTTGTGTGTGTGTGTCTGTGTGTGTGTGTGAAGGTGTAGGTGTGTGTGTGTGTGTGTGTTGGGTTGTATTGATTTACTGTCAGCGTCAGCAGATACTCAGTCAGTTTTTCTTCTGTAGCCCTTAGCCCTCCTCTACAGCTGCCACAAAAACAATACTGGACAATCTACGATGTAGCACTCACACACACACACACACACACACACACACACAGAATGAGCAAACACATCTGTTATGCATGTTATAAGGAAACAGATATGGCAGGGACAATTTGGGAAGATAACATTTAAGAAGATAAAATTCATTACTTTCCCTGTAGATTCCATGCTGTGTTTGCCTGTATTTGTGAGAGAGAGTGTGCGCATGTGTGTGATGAGTCAATGCATGTCATGGACAGAGGAAAAGAGAAAGAGGGGGCGAGAGGTCATTAAATATATCGTTATCCAGGCAGAAAATCTGGCCTATTTGTATTGATTCTTGGAGTTGGAAGCATGCAATAATGAGTATCCATGTGTGTGTGTGTGTGTTTTGCCAGTTCAGGGTGAATGTAGGCTGCAAGTCTAAACATTATATTGAACGGTGCTATTTTGAAGTTAGTGTGATTGCTACTTTGTTTTGGAAAGTGCAAGAAAGAAAGAAAAAAAAGAAAAGAAAGAAAGGATGAGAAAGAAAAGAGAACTATTTGTTTTTTTCATGTTTCCATTAGTTCTACACACTAACTTTCAGATCTACCTCTTCGCTGCATGTCTCTCACTTCCTGGTGAGTGACAGAATAGCTGCCTTTCATCTATGTGCTGTCACTTTGCCATCAGGACCCTATTACTGTACCTACCATTACCTGCCTGTTGCCAAGGAAACCACCCTGGGTGGCTTCCTGCACTGTTCTTGCATGTGTGTCTGTACACCTTACATATACAGTATGTATTTGTGTGTTCACATCTGTATTTTTCTATGTATGTGTGACTGAAACATCTGTTTGACCATGAAGATAAATTGTATGCCGATATTGAACATTTCAATTTATTTAAATTTTAAATAAGTATTATAAAGGCATACACTCATACACATTTGAACATATACACAGACTGATACAACAGGTGGAATTGATTTTAGGTGTGTTTGAGACAGACAGAGAAAGGAGAGACAGAAGTTACTGTTCCTGTGCTTGTCAGGCTTTCCAATCTAGCACTGTACGCATTCAGTTTACAAAAACTGTGGCATGGTTTCTACTTGAAATTAGTGGTCATTTTTAAAAACAATGGGTCATTTTAAGTCATCAACCATCAGTTTCTCTCTTACAACTGTCAGATCGTACCAGCTGCTGCTAGCTCACTAATTAACTTTAGCTCACTGAGTTGGTAGGAAACGCATTCTTCTCCTGACTCATATGAACATCAGAACCCAACAAAAGGGTCTTAGATATACACCTGGTGGCTACAAACAAGAAATACTGACAACTCAGTGATGCAAAACAGACTGAAGCTAAAGCTATATGTCCAGGTTAAAAGTCAGTAGAATCTATGTAGAAGACATGGAAATAAAGGAGCAGCAATGTCCTTGTATTGCAGGGTAGAGCTAATTAGTCTAATGTAATACTATGGCTGTCAAGGTTAGATGTATGCTTTATTGTTAGTGTTTTAAAACAGTACATTTCACTTTTGCATGAGAAAAGGTTTTTATGATGAGGACGAATCGATGAGTTTGAGAAAATAATCTTGTGTAAACTTCCCAAAATCCATATGTGCTGGTCTGGTGTAAACACAAGTTTTTGCCCCCTAGTGTCATATGTTATAGTAGATGACAATAATGAATGTCTAAGGGAAGGTCAAGGGAGTTGGTGAGAGAGATGAGAAAAAAGTGTGTGTATGTGGTGATTGATATTTTTCCTTAATATGAAATTACTCTGATATAATCCCTTTTTTTTAGTTTAATGTTTTCTCTGCCATGATATATTGATGTCTCCATCTGGTGCCATCTCTCCTGCTCAGGCATCACCTGTTATTGTTCTGGGAGATGTTTTCCTCCAAATCAGATTTCTCTTATACAAACCTTTATTTCTCATTCCCTGTTTTTGATTCCCTGTATTAAGTTAAAAAGAGCAATGACACAGTCTCCATAGAGCAAGGATAACAGTCCCATGCAGTTAAGGTCATGTTGACTTGGAAACAGATGTTCACAGCAGGTTTCCAGCAATAAAGTGTTCCCACTCAGTTCATCATGGAGACCGGTTAGTTACAATTGTTTTGGCATATAGCAAAAATTCTATATTGTTTTATAAAACTCAGTTCACATAAGAGAAGAACAGAAGTAAATTTACTTTCAGACTTTTGTTTTTGTATGAGAAGACGGAGGTCTTAATGACATGTATGTATGAAGTTTGAGTTTGTTTGTTATAGTGATCTTTTCAAAAAACAATACAGATAAAGTAAAAAAAAATTTTTTTAAAAAAAGCAAGACCTTGAGCCAGATCCTGAACCCCAAATTGGTTCTGATGGTCAGGCCAGCTCCTTGCATTGCAGCTTCACCATGCAACGTGTGTGTGTGTTTGTGTGTGCGAAAGTGTGTGCATGTGTGTGAGAGTGAGCGTGTGTGGACATGTATTACTTATATTGTGGGGACATAAATTTCTTTACACAGTCATATTGTGGAGACTCGCCTTCCTTTTGGGGACAAAATGCAAGTCTTTTGAGAAACCTGAATATGCTATCTGGAGTGCTCCTTTAGCACCTTGGATAGTTTGGCATTTAAACACCTTAACCAGGTTTCTGATCACTGTTGGCCAGGTGTGCAGGTGAGTCTTCATCTCAAGTTACTTGGTGGTTAGTCAATTAAAAAAATACACAATGATAGACTATGTAGTGATCATCTACATGCTAGAATTTAAGCGATAATGGCACCGGTAATGCAGATAAATTATATTGTTGCTCTCGTCTTCCATCACTTTTTAGTGTTCCCTAGAAACAGGGAACACTAAAAAGTTCCCTGTCGTCTGGGCTACTTTCTGTATTTGGTTGCGTTTTCTGTATTTGCAGCAGATTTCTGTATTTGGTTTTGTTTTCACTATTTGCAGCGGGGTTTTTTTTCTAAATGCTGCGCATGCTGTGAAATTGGTGAAGATGTTTTCTCAATTTGCTTGTGTTTTGTCTATTTGCATGTGTTTTCTTAAGTAGCAGTGTGTTGAGCTCTCAGGGCCACTGTACAACTCTGTCTTTGCAGAACTAACTATAATATTACTAATATTAGGATTGTATATTCACACATATGAATAGCCAGGTTTCTCTATGTTCCATGTAAATATCATTACCCAAATATGATCAAAAACCATCACCTGGGTACTAGTGGGAGTGTAAAAATACTCATAAAGACATACATTTTTAGTTTTCTGTTAGTTTGTGTTTTTGCACCTTGTTTGATTATGTTAGAAAGTGATTGTTAAAGTGTGTTTTTGTTTCACCTCTAAAACTCTATTTATATGTAATTTTGTACTCACATTTTATCAATCATCATCAACATAGTGCTCATAGTGATGTGGAGCTGCAAAAAGCATAGTTAAAAAGTTCATAGTAAAGGATTTATTAACCTTAATAAGGCATTATTCTTGCTTTAGATCCAGTTGCTACAAAAAGCATAGTTAACTGTTAATACATACATAGTAAAGTTTTTAACCTTAATAAAGCAACAAAAAAAGCTTAGTAAAGGTTTAACAATGACAGAATAAATAAGTTAATAAGTTAATAAGTTAATAACCTATTAACTAACGCTTATTAAAAGGACCTTAATATAAAGTGTTACCCAGCAGACATTTCATAGGAATATTGACAGAAACAAATCTCATAAAATTAGTTCACATAAAAGACACATAAAGACTCACATATACACATAGCTAACCAGAGCCCTCACTTATTATCTTGCTATAGCAAACCGTTAAACAGTTAAGCACTTGCTATAGTTATTACTGCTGCTCACCATCAGCCCCACATCCACCACTGCATCCATCTGAAGGCTCCGAGAGGGGATTGTTTTGTTATTGTTACTGCCAACTCTCCCAGTGTATGCTCTAAGGAGGTGACAGAATTCAGGTACAACTATGCCCACTTGCAATTACATACATGAATTCCACAAGCAAATGGAAACCTACCACTGTAAGTACTGATTAATAGGGAATTATAAGACAGGAGGCATTCCAGCAAATAAATTGCGCAATCAGTGAGCAGCAGTTGGCTGGATCAGCTGACCGACCTGACCCCCAACTATTCAACACACACACACACACACACACACACACACACACACACACCTCTTTCCAACATTCTCCATCTCAGCCTTATCTGGATAAACTAAATTAACTCAATAATTAAATTCAGTAATTAATTTTCACAACTGACATCAGGCACTGGCCTAAGGGACGCATCAGTTGTTTCCCCCGGATCAACAGATTGAAAACAAACTAAAACAAAAAGTAAAACAAAAAGGTTAAAAAGTAATTAGTGTGTGGTGGTGTATGTCTGAGGCGGTTTTTCAATTGATTGCAGCATTGATCCGGCCAAATTAGAGTTTTGGTAGAGCCCAAATGTGATTGCAAAAGGCATCTCACTGTTGCTTTTTGTTTTCTCTCAGTGATCCGTCCTGATCTCTCTCCACTCTCTCTCAGACACTCAGATAGGCAGTCCCTCATGCAGTAGACGCCTACGAGCATCTGCTTGCAAGCATTAGAGAGAGGTATTTGTTGAAGTTAGGATGATGTAAGTGTCAAGTAGGATTAACCTTAAAATGCCTTCTGAAAATTTGCCATAACAATGAACCATTATCTCCTTGGTGTGTACTTGCAAAATTTACATCATGCTTGGCTTAATATTTTAAATTTAATGGCTAGCAATGTACATATAGGTCTGCTTATATGCTATGCAGGAAACACATTCTACATTTCTCTTCTTTACAAGTCATTGTGTGTAAATGTATGTTACAACAGTGCCGGCTTGCTCTCAAAGAAACTAAGTATGAGCAAGCAAGATGGATGAATTACCGTAGATAAGAACTGGAACTAACAATTGTTTCTGACAAAACAATTTCACCACAAGGTCCATTTAGCAGCTGTTCTGGAGCTTTTGATCGGAGTACACAATCTCTCTCAGCAGATCAAGAGCTCCAGAGCAACTACTAAATGGACCTTGTGGTGAGATTATTGTGTGAACTACCATCTTCAAGGTCAAGAATAAAGTTCCAGTATCAAACTCAATCATTTCCATCATCAATTAATCTCGTTTTTTGTTTTCATTAATTGTTTAGACTTCAAAATCTCAGCATAAAAAGATGGTGTCCTCTGTTGGTTGGAGAAAACAACAAAGATATTCAGTTAACAATATTAAAAAATCTGAGAAAAGCAGTAAATACTCACATTTGAGAAACTGGAACCAGAAAATGTTTAACATTTTTGCCTGATAACTATATATAACTCAAATGAGCAATCAAAAACGTTGAATTGTGTGATCAGCAAACAGCTACGTTGCTGTTTGAATAATTGATTAATCAACTAATTGTTTCATCACTACCATGGATGGTGGAAGTTTTCAGTATATCACTAAGTTGATATGCCTTGCTGACCAATACAGGCCAACATCAGCTATTGTTGCCATTTCAGGCTACTTGTAATCATAAGCGTAATTGTAAGCCAACTCCATTTGAATCTATAATGATTACTCTGTCTGTATCTGTAATGCAGAAGTAGAGTTAATTTGGGGAGTCAGGACAAAAGAGGCTTAGTAGCTCATGTGAAAGAGTCATGCATTAATTCAACTGCACAGACAGCATCTGTAATTTTGCCATCAAATTGCAGGCAGAATGCACAAGGAGGCCTTAGTTCTTGCTGGCTTTCAGGTGAGATAAATACAAGCAATAATCTAATGGTCTTTAAAATAGCTTCCTTAGACCACAAGTGGAAGTCGTTTGATCAATGTGCCCTTCGTACCCTTAGAGAAATTACATAATAAAGAAACACAGCACAGCATCTCCTCTTACCTGACTTGTGTATTGATCTGCAGGGAAGTGCGCGGCTTGCAGAGTGTGAGCTGAAATTACTCAACACTCTACAAACGGAGCAAACGAGTGATCACTGATCTTCCCAGGCAGAACTAGTCCAACAGTTGTTGAGGCAGAAAGACAGCAGTAACAACATGATCACAGTGTTCAACTCCTAATGACAGTACCTTGTTTTCAGTGAAAAATGAATAGGCCTTGTCGCTAGGGCGGTGTGACAGATGGATATACGTTTATGTCAGGCTGTCAGAGTTATTAGACCTGCATTTTGAATGTGTGCGCACATGTGGGCAGGCAATGAGTCACTGATAAATGACAACAGAAAGAGTACATCTTTTAGTTTCAGTTTTAAGCTCAATATGCAAAAAGGTGTACACACACACACACACACACACACACACACACACACAGAGGCAATGGTGGTTGGTCGGGAGTTGGTCTGTTTTTTTAGTTTGTCCTTTGATTTAGAGTAAAAAATGCCTACAATTACAATTGGGTCTTTTTGCCACTTAGTAAGTAAATAACTTTAATTATATAGCACTTTTCAAGAGCAGAGACATCACAAAGTGCTTCACAAAAGAAATAAAGCATCCAACAAAAAAGAAAACAATTACTCAAAGGGCACGCATGGGGCACATGGGAGAAGTTTGCCTTGAAGGCTTTCTGTCAGAAAAGCTTTCTGCCAGAAAGGAAGTTAGGAAGTCAGGTGACGTAGTATAAAAAGCAACAAAGTCCATGTAGTGAGGAGGTTGGGGTGGATGACTGGGTCAAACATCTGACTTTCATACAGGAGACTGCTGTTTGCGTCCTGTGTGAAACTTAACTTCTAATTTTGAACCCAAACCATGATATTTTTTCGAACCTAACCAAGTAGTTTTGACGCCTAAAACTAACCAAACTGAGACTGTTTCACAACGTTAACTACAGTTAGGTTTAGGTACCAAAAGTACTTGGTTAGGTTTAGGAAAAGATCATGGATTGGGTTAAAATAATAACAATGCTGAACTACAGTATTTACTTTTGGTGCCTAAACCTAACCAAACTGCGGCCGTTTCACAACGTTAACCACGTTAGAAAGTTAGAAAGTCAGAAGTCTGTGATCTGAAGTCTGAACTTTCTGTATGTCTTACTGTATTTTTATATGAAATATGATGGTTACCAGAATGTTATCTAAAAGTGAATATATGAGGGGTTTTTTAATTCTGCCTTGCAGTAGCTCTGTATCTAGGATGTCTAGATCTATGATTACTGTCATCTGACTACACCCAAATGCACAAACTGATTTGATTGGATGTCTATAAGCCAATCACAGTGTTCCACATCATCTGAAGTGGACTGCAGTCGAGCCGCACCCCCTTTTTCAGCAAGCATGGCCGACCGTCAGGCAAGGAGGAAGCGCAAGGCACATTTTAATCTATTCATCATATTGTGAAAGTGAATAATTTGTGTTTAAACTGTGTTTAAAGTAAACATGCGGTGTTATATTACTTATACATGTCAAAACACCGATAGCTTTCACTCAGGGTCTTTTCAAAATCTGAATGTCACCTGAAGGGAAATGAGGAAATGAAAAGGGAAATACTGTTTTGATTGATTCTGACTGTTCTGATTTGATTTTCTAATGATACAATCAGCTTATAGGGAATCCTATTGATTATGTACACAGAATATTCAACTCAGGAGACTGATGTCAATGAGTGAATGAACCACTCTGGACTGACTCTTTGTTTGTTTTAATCAATTTTGTTAAAATAATACAAAATAAATATGCAACGTGTTTTAAAGCACCACTTTATTCACTGATATGAGTTAACCATTCATGAAAAAAAAATGTTGAAAAAAGTGTGTAGTCTCTTAAGACTATTTCTTTTTCATTTTTACTTACGTTCAGATTCTCTATCCATTGGAATTGACAGAAAAAATAAGTATTTTAAGTATTTTAATCTCTTTTTTTTATTGCTAATGATTTATGAGTGCATTTAGAGCAGAAATCCACCATTACAACATTTTTTTGTGTTTGGAACATAATTGGGTTCTGATCAGGTTTGCCTCCCACCCTAGAGTTGTTGCATTTAACTTTGTTTCTTATCTATTTTTTCTTGTTTTTAGTTCTAAGTTTTTTTCTTTTCTTCTAACAGTATATCAAGCCAGCCCTGTTCATGTTTGTTTGCCCTAGTTGAATTTAAAATTCAGAGATCTACTGAATAACTAAATTAGAAATTACACTAATGAGGATATAATGTATAGTGAGGGAAACATACTGGTGCATTTGGTTGGTCTGTAAATTGATTTACTTGTGAGACACTTGTGATTCGTGTCAATCAATAATTGTATGTGTGTATTGCAGCATGGTCCATAAGAGCATTTTGTTCTATGTACTGACACGTTGAACTACTGGTCGAACATGAATTGGATGGAATTGATTTGAAACACTGGCAAACCTTTGTTAAATGTGTCTCGCCTTTATGTGTTTATATGTGTTATATCAGATATCGGACGTTCGTCTCAGAGGACGCAGGCCCCAACACACTTGTCGCCACGGTGCTGGCAAAGGACCCTGATGGGGACGGGATCACGTATAAGATCACCACAGGAAACGAGGATGGCAACTTTGTCATTGACAGCCAAAAAGGTTAGGCATGTTGGATTTTTTATTAACCTGTCCTTTTCTCTTGTTCTTCTTATCTCCACATTAGTCCTCATTCAGATGAATTTTAGCTACTTATGAGTTCATTCCCATTTCCACCATATTGCAAGCATGGCACATGTATTTAGTTACTCATAAACTGATTTGTTTGCATACATATCCAACTATCTTCTATTATATATTATGAATCTCTTCACCCCTTCCATAACCCATGATCCCCCAAAATTGGGTGACATCTCTGACTGGGCCCCAACAGCTGAGGGGGGTTTGGGTAAATGGACTAGTATGGCACAGCATGGTAAGAGAGGGTCTGATCGTCCCCCTTCAAGTAGAAAGTTGCTCATCAGACCCAAATGAACAGGCCCCCTCCTGTAGGGGTGTGTGAAAGTAAACTTTGTTGTGAGCTCATAACTTATCATTTATTAATATGTTAATCATCTATTCATAATTATTTGTTTGTATACTTATTAATATTTAGTAATTATATGCTTGTGTATTTACTTTAATTAGTCAATAGTTCCAGTTCTATTCATGTCTCTACTCTTGAACTCTAGTTTCATGTCTTTAGGTTTTATGTGTGCTAAGCAACGTGACTCAACGTGAGGTCAGCAGAGATGTTTTATGCTTTCCAGATGTGCGTTAAGGGTCTTAGTATGTTTTTGAAAGTTCCTGTAGGTTTAAACCTATCGAGCCATGTAACACTGACCAATGGAAAAGAGTTTCTTTGTCTCCAGAATACTATAAAAGCTGTATTCTTGTATCTTCTCTTTGAGATAGAGAGAGATGGCTGATGACTTCTGTTGTCTATCTCCTATTGTACAATATATTTTTGTCAACGATCTGTAAGTGTTTCTTTTCTTTTGTTTAACTAAAAGAGCATAGGCAGTTTTTCCACGACAGGTGGGGGCAAAGAAAGCAGGGATAAAGGAGGAAGGGAAAAAAAGAAAACAAACAAATGAAAACTAAATGAAACAAAAATAAATAAATATATGGATAAAAGAAAGGGAGAAGAGATTAGAAATGGATAAATAAATGAATTGATAAAACCCTCTTGGCCTGACCCAGCTGTCCTGACCCGTTTTCTCCTCTCTGTCTCTCTCTCTCTCTCTCTCTCTCTCTCTCTCTCTCTCTTTTCCCCCTGTATCCTTACACACACACACAACTCCCATACACACATACACCTACTAAAAATTGCTTATTTAGTACAATAAGCAATTTTACTCAGGTTCCTCCTGTTAATTACTTAAATTCCGGTATTTTATAAACCTGAGTCCTATTTTTACATATTTTGGGGTCTAAATGACTAATTGTTACCAAAGGTTTTGGAATTGGTCTGGTAGATCGCCTCAGCCGACTGCTGCCAACAGTCTGCAATTGCTGCAACGTAAGCCTGTGCCCGTGAACAGTCCGTCCACTAAAAGGGCTTGTTTTTGCCACTGACAGGCTCAGACTGTTATTCAAAGTCTGTCTGTCTGACACCATTATGGAAGGGATCACTACAGAGACAGAGTAAGATCCTTTTTGTGTAACCAGGAACACCGTCGTCTTCCTGCAACAGCTCACCTCTCGCGAGATTTCAGAGCAAGACTTCTCCTTGAACAAGACACACACTCTTAGTGGACGTACTTTGTCAGGCGCAGTTGCCCATAAGGATTACGTTGCGGCCATTGCAGCTCGTTTTGCGGCAGTCGGCTGAGGCAATCTACTGGACCAGTTCCTAAACCTTTTGTACCTATTAGTCATTTAGACTCCAAAATATGTAAAAATAGGGCCCAGGTTTAAAAATACAGTGTAGCAAGCTTACTTGCTCGCGGGTTCCGCTGACAGAGGCGCAAAGACAACTTTACAGTCTCCACCACCCTCTCCCCAGGCTGCCGCTCCTGATAAAACACACACAGCTTGATTATCATTTGCGGCACCTGTGTGCTGCCCTGACTTCCCGAGCCACTCCCCCACCTCTCTCCTCTGCAGCTGAGCGCTAAACCACGCCCCGCCACCACATACCTCCACCGCCCAACTGAGGCCGGGGCAACATCCGGCCGAACCTACCCCCCCCCCCGGGCGGGAGAGGAAGTCGGCCACGACCATCTGCGTCCCTGGCCTATGGACCACCTTGAACTTAAAAGGCTGTAACGCCAGATACCAAAGGGTGATCCGGGCGTTGGCATCCTTCATGCGGTGGAGCCACTGGAGCGGGGCGTCGTCCGAACAGAGGGTGAAGGCCCGTCCCAGCAGGTAGTAGCGGAGGGCTCCGACCACCCACCGGATCGCCAAGCACTCTTTCTCGATGGTGCTGTATCGAGTTTCCCTTTCGGAGAGCTTGCGGCTGATGTACAAAACGGGGCGGTCGACCCCCCGCAACTGCTGGGTCAAGACGGCCCCCAACCCCCTGTCCGAGGCATCAGTCTGCAGACAGAAAGGGAGAGAGAAGTTAGGAATGTGGAGAAGCGGCCTGCTTCACCCTCTCAAACGCCATCTGGCATTGCTCCGTCCACTGGACCGGATCTGAAGCACCCTTTCGGGTGAGATCGGTCAAGGGGCTGACCAGGGCTGCAAACCCCGGTATGAACCGCCGGTAGTACCCTGCCAGCCCCAAGAACCCCCTCACCTCCTTTTTGGACTTGGGCCTCGGGCATGCGGTTTTGTCAATTTGGGGCCGCACCTGCCCTCCGCCCAAGAGGTGCCCCAGATACCGTACCTCCCTCCGTCCAACCGCACACTTCTTCGGGTTGGCTGTGAGCCCCGCCCTCCTCAGGGATTCGAGCACCGCCGTCACCCGCTGCACATGCTCCGCCCAGCTATTGCTATAGATGATAACATCATCTAGGTAGGCGGCAGCATATGCGGCGTGCGGCCGCAGCACCCGGTCCATGAGACGCTGGAAAGTAGCTGGGGCTCCGAACAAGCCGAATGGAAGTGTAATAAACTGGTACAATCCGTACGGAGTGGAGAATGCCATTTTCTCCCTGGACTCTGGAGACAGGGGAATCTGCCAGTAGCCCTTGGTCAAATCCAGTGTCGTGAAAAATTGAGCCGTGCCCAGACGGTCCAGGAGTTCGTCGACCCGGGGCATGGGGTAAGCATCAAATCGTGACACATCATTCACCTTGCGATAATCCACACAGAACCGTATAGACCCGTCTTTCTTCACCACCAGAACGATGGGGCTACACCAGGCACTGTGGGACTCTTCTATTACTCCCATCTCCAGCATGGCCTTTATTTCCGCCTGCACAATTTTACGTTTGTGTTCAGGCAACCGATAGGGCCGTGAACGTACTGTCACGCCCGGGTGAGTCTCTATGTGGTGCTCTATGAGGGTGGTGCGGCCAGGCAGGGGGGAGAACACGTTGGCAAACCGCTGTTGTAATTGGTCTACGTCTGCTCTCTGGGACGGGGAGAGGAGGTCATCGCAGGGCAGTGAGCCTGGGATCCTGGAGGTCGGAACCTCCGGCCCCAGCTCCTCCCTGTCCCCAACCACCGTCGCCAGAGCAGCAGACTCAGCTTCCTTCCATAATTTGAGGAGGTTCAGGTGGTAAATTTGGGCGGACCCCACCCCCGTCCGAGCGCACCACCTCGTAGTCCACCTCACCCACTCATCGTGTGACCACGAAAGGACCTTGCGAGTAGTTTGGAGCTAGCAGAAGGGAGTAATACAAGCACCTTGTCTCCCGGTGTGAATTGTCTCAGTTTGGTCCGTCTGTTGTACAGGCGCTGTTGCCGTTCCTGGGCCTGCAGCAAATTCTCTCGTGATAGCTGTCCTAGCGTGTGGAGTTTTGGTCGCAGGTCCAGGATGTATTGAATTTCATTTTTGCTGGGGCTGGGACCTTCCTCCCAGTTTTCCTTAACTAGGTCCAGCAACCCTCTAGGTTTTCTGCAAAATAGCAGCTCAAAGGGGGAAAACCCCGTGGAGGCCTGGGGGACCTCCCGCACTGCAAACAACAGAGGATCAAGCCATTTGTCCCAATTTCTGCTATCATCGTGTATGAACTTACGAATCATGGATTTTAAGGTTTTGTTCAGTCGCTCGACAAGCCCGTCAGTTTGGGGATGGTACACACTCGTCCGAATCAACTTTACTCCCAGTAAGTCGTAAAGTTCCCTCAGTGTCCGTGACATAAATGAAGTGCCCTGGTCCGTTAGAATCTCTTTCGGGATCCCAACTCGGGAGACTACTTGAAACAGTGCCTGAGCTACGCTCTTAGCTGAAATAGAGCGTAGAGGCACTGCCTCGGGATATCGCGTTGCATAGTCCACTAGGACTAATACAAAGCGATGTCCCCTGGTGCTCCGAGAAAATGGCCCGATGAGGTCCATCCCAATCCGTTCAAAAGGGACCTCTATTAATGGTAGGGGGCGCAATGGCGCTCTTGGGATGGCTTATGGTTAACCAGCTGACATTCTGGACAAGACGCACACCAGTGGCGTACGTCTCCCCAGATGCCCGGCCAATAGAAACAGGCCATTATCCGGTTCAGTGTCTTTTCGCACCCCAAGTGACCAGCCATCAGGTTATAGTGAGCCATCTGGAAAACAATTTCCCGATGGCTTTTCTGCACTAACAACTGGGTGTTTACTTCATCCGTCTGAGTGTCACGACTCACTCGGTATAATCTGTCCCTAATCAATGCAAAATGGGGGTATGTCAGTGCCGCATCAGGGCGCACCATCTGACCATCAATTCTTATCACTTGGTCCAAGGCTGAGCGTAGAGTGTCGTCCCGAGAATGCTCCAGTGGAAAATCTTCCATGGAGGCTATTTCGGAGGCCTCCTGAGGAGGCCCCCCAAGCTCCCCCTCCCTGTCAGCAGTGTCGGACGACCTCGCATCACCACTGAGCACGGCACACATACCACATCTCCCTGTCTGTCGTGCCCACACCCCCACTAGCTTTCTAAACCCTGCCCAATCTGTGCCCAGAATCATAGGGTAAGGCGGGAGCTAACCGCGGCCTTTATACTATGTGTTTTGCCCTGGTAGTTGATTTGGACTGGTACTACTGGGTACTCGTGAATATCCCCGTGCACACATTTAATTTTCACCCATGATGCTTCCACCAAAGCCCCTGGTCGAACCAGGTTCTGGTGAATAAGGGACTGTTCACAGCCCGAATCCACCATAGCCTGGTGTATACCCCCCTGGATTCTTACCGGAACGCTGTATGTCCCTCTAGGACCGGGGGAGGGGGCTGGAGGGCCGGCGACCCGGACCACCTGGCCAATTTCCATTAGTGGACACTTGTTGCAGAAGTGGCCGGGCCGCCCACACCTCCAGCACTCCTGCCCTGGCGTTTGAGGAGCCCTCGGTGGGGTGGAGTCAGCGCCCCTAGCGGCTGGAACCTGGGGAGGGGATGGAGCAGAGAGGGCATTAGTGTGTGGGGGTGCGGGTGGCGCAGCACCGAATGTTCTGGTACGGGGGGCTGGGACCGGGCGCCTGGTTGCCACGGCTCGTCCTTCCGTGGGTCGGAACCTCGGATGCACGGTGAGGTGGTCCTCCGCAAGGGTGACCGCGGCCTCCAGGTCCTTGGGTCGGTGACACCTCACCCATTCTGAGGTTCCCACTGGGAGCCCCTCCACGAACTGCTCCACCACCACGGCCTCTAGCATCCGCTGCTCGCCCTTGGAACCCCCCGGTTCCAGCCATCGACTGGCTGCGTCCCGCAGCTGCTGGGCGTAGGTGAAGGGCTGGTCCGCTGGGCCTAGCTTGGTGCTGCGGAACCGGCGGCGGTGGTCCTCGGGGGAGCAGCCCATCCTATCCTGCCTGATGGATGGGCGCAAAGACAACTTTACAGTTTACGGCCTTGGCTGGCCCTTTATTTGGCTCCACTGAGCTCACTGAAAACGCATACATACAGCCCGACTGTCCCTTTTCCCCTTGTCCACGTGCCGGGAAGCCGTTGTTCCCTTCTCTCTCTGGGTGCCTGGCAGCTCTTCCGTGTCCGTCCTCCGCTCCCCAGCTCCACCACCCTCTCCCCAGGCTGCCGCTCCTGATAAAACACACACAGCTTGATTATCATTTGATTATCTGTGTGCTGCCCTGACTTCCCGAGCCACTCCCCCACCTCTCTCCTCTGCAGCTGAGCGCTAAACCACGCCCCGCCACCACATACCGGAATTACCTTTTAACTTATCGGTATTTCTACCGTTTTTGTTGTTGTTGTTTCTCTCTCTTGCTTTGTCATGGCTTGTATGTGTTTTCCTGTTAATCACTTGTCTTGCACACTGACAAACACCCCAAAACAAACACAAAACACCCTAAAAAACAAAGCAATAAGGTTTTTATTTTTTCTTTCTTCACATCCTCAGGATGCCCCTTTAGAATATGATTGTCTCACTAGTAGCAAAAATATAGAGACAAGACTTTAATGACCCTTTAAATATTGGTACCATAATATATATATATATATATATATATATATATATATATATATATGTATATGTATATTTTTAGTTTTCTGTCTCTCCACATTGGCACATGATACTGTATGGAAGATGATATGTAATCATGGTTGAATCTGCCTGTCTGTGTGTAGAAACTTTTATACATGCAATACTCGAAAGAAACTTTTCACTGTGCTTTGCTGTCTGCTGTCTGTATTTACGTACACCGCATAAATGTAAAAGCTCTGCAGTTTGTCAAGTGTGCCTCCGAGGGTCTTGAAAATGTGCTTTACATTGTGCGTATAGTATATTTTTATCTCCTTCACCGTGTCCACTATTCTGTGAATGAGGATGCCTCACCAGGCTTCATCTTACTGCGAGCAGCTTTGTGAAGGATATTTAAATCCTGACAGGTCAGAATAATCAGCCAAAGTGTGAGGAGCGTTTCCACAGTGTCTTTGTAACAAAATATAATTTGAGGTTTATAGTCACACATCTCAACTTCCTCTGAGGAAGGAGCAGCAATGCCAGAAGCAGTGTGAAATAGGAAACTGCGTTAATGACAGTGTGTGTCTGTGTGTGGTAAGTGGGGGGATGGTGGCAATTTCATAGTGGTTCGACCCCTTTGTAAATTGCAACCCCCTCTGAATCTGCATATCGTATTATATGGTAATATGATGACTTTTACAAATTTAATTACTCAAAACTTCAAGGCACAATTTCCTCTGTTCACCAGCAATGACATTCACTGTCAGCTGATAGTGGCGGTCATTTTATCGAGCAGGGAGAAGACTTGTAGCTTATAACTCGATTCCATCAGCTATGAGATGATGAGCACAGGCTTGCTTTGCCATTTATATTGTTTGACTCTCATTTGCATATAGTCACATTGACCAAATTTCTGCCCGTCATCAGTTATCAAAGGTTAACTTTTTAAGTTTGCTTTCTCAGACCGACTAGCTTTGTATTGATGTTCAGTTTAAAGGCAAAGGTAAATGTCTGTCTGGATGGTGGACATCCTCCATTTTGCCTGCCAAATTTATATTTATGACTCCATGTGCATGCTGATCTGCAATTTGGATGCCAAGGTCATCTATTCACTTTATTGGTATTTAGTACACATTGATCGCTTTAGCCATTAATCTGTTAATCCATAGGAACACTACAACTGGTGTTTATCAATAGAATAAAACATCCTGTTGTAAGATAATACTGAGTAGGGGTTCAACTAATGATTATTTTCATAATGGTTTAATCTATTGATTATTATCTATAACTACTGTACTGATGACTTTAGTCCAAAATCAATATCTTGTTGTTGTGGCTGTAATGGGGAGTGATGAAGAAAGGCTGTCCCAAGTTCAAGGTAATTACCTCACACACAGCCTATAGATTTATGTATTACTGTAATTTTTTCTGCCTTTTTTGGCAAGTAATAAAGCTTCCCTGCTGCCTGGTAGCAAATGTACTGTGTACACAGTGATTGCTTGTTGATTTAAAACAGAGAAAAGTAGCAAATCTTTATATTTTAGAGGCTGGAACCAGCTAACGTGGTTTTCACAGCAGAGATTTTGACCTTTAACAATAGAAAAAGCACAGGTGTTACTAATAACGTTAACGATTGCTCCATCCCATTTGAGTGTCCCAGTAAGCCATGACAGCGTGACAGTGAGCCAGAATGCACAATACCTGGACCCTGAAACTGAAGCAGCTAAATGGAACTCAGCCTTCATTCATTTTATTATTTAACCTGTGCTTTTCCTACTGTTACATGTCAAAATGTCGTCAGAGAAAAAGCCCAAGGTTTGGAATTTTTCCTTGATAGATGACTTGAAGGCCCTGAACCCCAACTCAGGTGTTTTTGTTTCTGGCTAATTAAACCTCTGCTCAGGTTGAAGGTGGGTGGAGCTATACTGGGAATTATGACATCCCCGCACTCAATACTACCTGTAAGAATGATGAAGATGCTGTTTGTCTCACTCTAGCAGGTACAACAAAACTAACAGGAGAGTCAAGGAGATGTCAATCAAACACAGTCTGTACACACCCATGCAGTCCTGAAAAGAGGTCTTATCAGACAAAATAAGTGAAAACACCTGTGTGGGTGTACCATGGGTCTGGATAAGTCTGGTGATTTTCTTACTGTCAACAAATCCCAAGACAAGAACAAAACCAACAATTAATTTATCCTACTAACTAATGTATTTCCTGTGTATCCATAGCCAAATACATCTTATTTCCCTGTGCCAACACATCAATGACACATGGACTCAAACTGTAGTTTATTCTGTGTCGATCTGCCAAACACCAACCTGCTGCACTAAATACTAGCACACCAAATGTGTATTTCTCTGCAGATGGTACCCAACAAAAACTCTATTCACTCCTGTTCAGAGCTGCAGCGATTAGTTCTCTCATGTCAGGATTTGCTGCTTTTCTCAGTTTTATATGGTTTTTAATTTAATATCTTTTGGTTTTGGACTGGTGGTAAAATAAGTAATTTGAAGTGACATGCATCTTTCAGTATTTTCTGACATGTTATAGACTAAGTTATTAATAGAAAAATAATTGTGACCATGAAAATATGTTTGTGAATGACAGGCAATTTGTGCTATGTAAATGCAGTACATTTACTACTCAAATGCCTGACCATCAAAATTTGGGGTTCAGTGTCTTGCTCAGTGTCAATTTGACAGAAGAAGCTGGGGATCAAACTGCCAAACCCTGCAATAGTGGTGTATAAAGTACCTGACTGCCACACTTGAGTAAAAGTACAAGTATCTCATTAGAAAATGACTTTGTTAGAAGTTAAAGTCACCTGTTGTAATATTACTTGAGTAAAAGTTTTAAAGTATCTGATATTTACTGTACTTAAGTATCAAAAGTAATTTTCTAATATTAAATGTACTTGAGTATTAGTAAAGTAAAAATACAAGTAAATGCTGTTAAAAAAGCAAGCAGTCAGAGTTTTGTGAATTATGACGTTACACCACCTTAAAAATGGAGCGTACATTACACATGAATCTCACTGTACTTGAACTTGCACTTAATGAATTTAAACAAAATCCTTTGTTTTTCCTTCCCTCCCATTCCTTTATTCGTCTGAAATTGAAACTTAACCACACTTTGAGAGCACTTGTTTGCACTTGCGCATTAACATGATTAACCAGCGATATAACTTGCAAGCTAGCTTGCCAAACCTGCTTGCTTGCAGTCTGTGTTCCAACATCATTAGGCTACCAAATTTCTTCCACAGCTGCCCAATGTAGCAGTGCTTTCTAAAAACTACAGTGCCCAACTGTTTTAGGGAGTTACTTATCCTTTTTTTTTCAATGAAACTATACATTTGTGAGCCATTTTTAAAGCTTTATGTCTTCAGTAGGAACAGATGGGATTGGGGTTGAGGGCCATAGACAGGCTGGCAAAGTGGGAAAGTACTGAGAGACGCACTGACACATTACTTTTTTTCTTAACATTTGTTGATGATAAGATATGACATATCACCAGGCTTAACATGTTAAACAATTAATTGATCATCAAAGTTGTTGGAGATTAATTTTCTTTCAATCCGAATCCGAAGCTTTATTGACCAAGTATGTATACACAAACAAGGAATTTGACTTTGAAAATCAAAGGTGATACAATGATGGCTGAATTCCATTTAGAACAGTTTGGTGTTGTGCACACTGGCTCACTGTCACGGCTTACACTTGAATAGAACAGAGCCGTTGTTAATGTTATTAGTAACACCTGTGCTTTTCCTACTATGACAAGTCAAAATGTTTGCTGTGAAAAAGGCCTATTTACAGGAAAGATAGCATACAGCTACAAACAAAGACAACAAAGCTGAACAAACAGGTAAACATAAACTTAGAACTATTACATACATACAAGTGGGTGGAAAAGTAGGTGTATATATAAATATATATAAGAAGGAGCAATGACCAACAACATAAAATGTCTATATACAAGTCAAGTGTTTCTGTAAATTGTAAGAAATACAAATAGTGCAAATAAATAAATACTGAATGGATATACATGTCTATATACAGTAAATACAGTGTGCGGGATTTTGACAATGATGATACGTACATGTTGAAAATGGCATATTTTAAACTGTAAATACAGTATATAATTCATACTTTGTAGGTGTTGTAGTGTTCCAGGGTTTTTGACATTATTGATTTCACTGTTCATCAGAGTGATGTCCTGTCGGAAGAAACTGTTCTTGTGTCTGGTTGTTTTGGCGTACAGTGCTCTGTAGTGCATACCAGAGGGGAGAAGTTAGAACAGGTTGTGTCCAGGGTGTGATGGGTCTGCAGTGATGTTTCATGCCTGTTTCCTGAAGTCCTGAATGGAGGGCAGGTTGGCACCAGTGATTTTTTTCTGCAGTCCTGACTGTCCGTTGTAGTATGATGGATGTATGATACAGAGAACAGACTGGATGGATTGTGGTGTAGAAGTGGATCAGCAGCTCCTGAGGCAGCTGGGAGATTGTAGATCCCAGAAACCTGAAGGTTTCCAAAGCCGACACAGTGCTATTGAGTCAGTGTTGGGTGGCTCCTCCTGAAGTCTACCGTCATCTCCACAGTTTTGACCGTGTTCATCTCCTGGTTGTTATGACCAGAGGGCCAGATGTTCAGCCTCAGACTCAGACTCATTACCATCCCGTATGAGGCAGTTGACTGTTGTGTCGTCTGCAAACTTCAGGAGTCAGGGTCTCCTGAGGTGCATTTGTTAGTTTAGAGGGAGAAAAGTAGTGGGGAGATAATGCATCCCTGGGAGGCGCCAGTGCTGATTGTCTGGGTGCTGAGGACTTCTGGGGTGATGGTGTTGAATCCCGAGCTGAAGTCCACAAACAGGATCCCTGCATTTGTCCCTGGGGAGACAAGGTGTTGCAGGATGTAATGCACTGACCTGTTTGCCCAGGAGGCAAACTGCAGGGGGTCCAGCAGGGGGCCCGTGATGTCCTTCAGGTGGGCCAACACCAGTCTGCCAGTTGTCTTGAGGAAAAACCCTCTGTTGCTGTGAACTGTGGCCTCCCTGAGAAAACAAACAAAAAAAAGTGACAACCTATATAAAATATATTTTAAAAACTAGCTGTACTGGATCAGCTTGTACCTGGACTGGCCAAGCAGGTAAGCCTTTACAAGCACCTCTACAGCCTTCCATCAGAGACCACAGGGACAGCCAAATGATTCTGAACTAATGGAGAGAGATTGTCACCACATTTAATAGATAAAGACAGTTAAATTCTTCCTCAGCAACAATGACCTCTAGTGCAGCGAGTGCAGCTATGTTGGTTTATGATGATTTTCCGGTAAAACTCGTTGACTTCTTGCTTATTCACAGAATGTTTCCTTTTGTACGCCCCCTGGTGTACCCTTGTAAACCAGGGTTTGTTGTTGTATATGCAGAAAGTTTTAGTTGGCACACATGTCCTCGATAAGTCGATTAAACGTTTCAGTTCTATAATTATACTTCATCAGTCTTAATAAAAATACTGTAACTGGAAGTAGTATTTGGGTAGATAGCTAACATTTAAATGAGTTAAAACACTGTACATCCAACACAGAAGAGATGAGAAAAAGGACAAAATTCTGGTTCTGCAACACAAATCTGAGGTGCTTTGAGTGTGTTGCAGCGTCCTTCCTTTGTGTCACTATCACAGTACATGTTTTTATTAAGCACAACATTAGTAGTGATGGATTTACAGCAAATCAGCTGACAACCAGTCATATTCAAACATGCACACACAGAGGGAAGTGAGCCTAATGCAGATGCACACAAAGGCACTTCACAATTTGTCTGCACCAAAGTGTGTGAGCCAAAAGTGTGACACTATAATGCTTGTAATATGATCCAATATCTTGTTTCAAAGAGCCCAATATTTGGTCATTAAAACTATTTTATGATTCTTGTAATGGAAGGCGAACACATTGGATTCCGCCCACCCTTTCCGACCCATCTCATTCTCTCTCTGCTACTGATGAAAATCGTTTATTGCCTCTTCTACCCTGTCGTTGCCCCCCCACCCCTGACTCATCCTAAATGTCCGACAATCATTCAAGTGATTGTTTTCCTCCCTTCCAGCAGGAGCAGCCCTGCAGGCCTCCCTCTCCATGTTAATTTGCCTGTAACTCACCCCAGAATACAGTGTGTTTCCCTGAGATTTAAGGCACCCATTAAGATCCGAGCAGGCCAGTCAATATGATGATCACGCTCTTCCTATTAAAACCCATAAATACAGAAACACTCGCTCTGTTGTAGGGGAGGAAGTATTTACTGACAGCTAAGGGGAAATGCTGGCGCCAATAAACGAGCTTCGATCAACTTCTTTTTTTCTCAGCTAAGTTTTATGGCATTTCGGAAAAGAGTATTTCCTTGAGACGGAGGCAGTAGGTGAGTTTGTTTTCACTGAAGACTCCTAGAGAACCGGTGATGGGGTAGCATTCGTTGTCCTATTGTCTTATTTTATTTCTATTATTTAGTCTTTCCTCCTGAACTGCTCGCCTCCTATCTATTGTGTTTGGTCTGATGTGCTGACCTGTGTCTGATCCCAGCTTTATGTAA